>JAILYB010000127.1:0-1200000 GCA_021437785.1 Rhodomyrtus psidioides
TAGCAAGTAGACTAATGTGAAATTAGAGGTGGTTGATGATCTTAAGGGTTGTTTTCGCTAGGGGCAGAACAGAACCGAAACATGCCCTGTTCGGTTCTGTTCTTACCGGGCTCCTAAGGGCTGTTGGAGTAAGATTTGTGCTCAAATTTCTACGTAGTGACGTGTTAGATTGTCCATGGTTATGTCCTTAAGGTTTATGCTAAGTGGTTTGGCGATTCGACGAAGAAAACTTGATGAATTGGCGGGAATTCTCTTTTAGGTTCGGCTGCCCTGTTTTGGACTTGTTGGAGTCGAATCCTTGGAGTGCTTGGGAGGAATTTGTGTTGATTTAAGCCCGAGGTAAGGAATTCATAAACCTTAGTTAGGAGAATTGGACTCAATTGGGTGATTTTGTGGGGTGTCGCGATGATTTATGGTGACCCATGTGCGGTTGTGTTTTATGTGTCCTTGTGAAGAGTCGTTGATTTGAATGTGGTTGTATGTTTATTCCATGGACTGGTTGCTGGCCTTGAATGTTAAGAATTGACTGTCTCGCATACTCTAAATCTCTGGTTTAAAGCACGTGCTTATATTCGATCATGGAGTCTTGCTTGGGAGTGAGCCTAGGCACGTATGAGAAAAGTGTGGCACCCTGAGGCATTGGGACGCGAGGTTGCATGGAGTGGTAACCTGATGCGTTTACGTGGGTTTATCAAAGAAATGGTGGGAGGCATAACGACGCGGACAGGGCCTGAGGCGTTTGATACGCGGGCATGAATATGGTGGAGGTTGTTAGGGAAATAAAGGTGTTACTTGATTCCTTTTTTTATATAATGCATGCTTGACTGGAAAGATTGTTGTTATCCTGAATAACTGTCTTGTTGCTTGTTGATATTCTTGTGTCGATTTTGACTGTGGAACTTTCCCTGTGATTGCCGGTGCCTATGTTTATAATTGTTTTTGCCTAAGTGTACGGTTGGCCTATCCTAGGATTAGGATCATCCTTACTCAGATATAAGTCTCATCCCGTTGGGGAACCTTACTTTTCAGATCCTAGACGAGATCATATTGTCGACCAGGCTAGGTGATCCCAGGGAAATGACCGCGTATTTTGACGAGTTTCCAGATGGTAGGGGTATTATCTATGTTAGAAAATGCACGGTGGTTTGGGTCGATGAGGGTGAACCGGAATGGAAGCCGCATAGATTTGAAGCTTGGTTTCGAAGGGAGAAAGGAATCTCTACTGGACCACTGAAGGCCTCGGAAGTGCCACGAGGAGTTGTCCCTAGTTGGTGCCACCCCGTTCGTGATTCCGTAGAAGTAGAGACGTCAGTTGCTGGTTCTAGGAACATACCCGAGAAGACTCCTACCTTGGAGGACACTGAAGAGGTGATTGTGATCGAGGACTCAAAGGATGAGGTAGAGGACACTACACTGGAGGATTCCATCGATGTGCGATCGGAGACCTTTTCGGATTATGAGCCTTCTGTGGACGCCAGGGAGACTGATGGCTCTAGTAGCTCGACCTAGGACTTTATGTACTCGACTGGCTTCTTTTTTATGACGGCCTCGTCGGTCAGTTATGTTTTTTTTTGGGGGGGGGGGGGGGGGGGGGCTTGTATAGCCATCTTTTGCTTTGTCCTGTTACCCCGACCCCCCCTTTCACAGGGTTAACTCACCTGCGCTTTTGTTCGAACTTAAAGAAGTATGTTATGAGATGTTTACTTTACCTAGGTCTTTCTCCATGGCTTCGTATGGTGATGTTTTGTAGATATCTGTTGACACCTGATTTTTGACCTAATCTTTTTCAGTTTTATTTTTTCTTTGAAAAATAACAAAATATTCATAAAAAAGTCAAAACAAATTAAAAAAATCAACTTTGGTGGCCTTGGCTAAGCCCAAGGAACTATTTTTGACCAAAAAATAATTTTCCATATTTTTTACATTTTTGGTATTTTTTTAGAAAATAGAAAAATACTCAAAAAATCAAGACAAATAGCATTTGAGGTCACAAAAATATGAAAAAATAGCCAATATTTTTATTTTTAATCTCTTACATTTTCGACCTCACAAAAAATCCAAAATCAGATTCAATTATAGGTGTTCCTTTGTAACCCATACTATTGAATCTGAGAAAAAAATATCAATTGAGTCTTTTAATTTGTAATTTTAGCATTTTCTAGGATCTTGACATTCAATTTAATTGTCCCCTATTTCAATTTGACCTAATTGCTCGGACAAATTGCTCAATTGCAAACATAATTGCATTTTAGTACTTGAATTTGGGCATAATTGAAATTACTTTAAATTCAAGGGCTATCATTACAAATTGAACATGCTACCCAATGATTTTTACCATTTTGAATTGATTGGGATGGGTAATTTGGCCCAATTTGGTCATTTGAACCTTCAATTGTACAATCCCTAATTTTGCAATTAAATAGAAATTTGGGGTTTTTATAGAAATTGGGGTAATATTTTGGGCAAAACCACATTTTTAGATAAAATCCATGCCCTAAACTCAATTCTAAAATTTAATTGCAAAAATTCCCAACAGATTTGGATTAATTTTGAAAATCCCAAATTAGAACCGGTTCGGACCGATCAGACCGCCGGTCCGACCGGTCGAACCGGTCCAGAACAGTGTCATCGTCTTCATCAAGCTTGTGCACAAATGAACAGTGCAAGGTTGAATTTCAACGAGGAAATTGACCAAACAATCAGCGGCAATTAAAGAAGAACTAGTGGGGGTTTCATTCGCCACAACATTCCCCGTCGATTGACACAAAGATCACGACCAATAGCTGCCGGAACGGAGAGTAATCGGCCGGTCAAGGCCGCGGCGCCCGTGAAAGTCAACGACAACAGAATTTGGACGAAATTCGCCCAAATTCATGCCAAATGCAATCGCCAAAGACCCCGAACGGAATTCCCATTTGATGCCCGTTAGAAACCGGTCGCCGGTGACCATTTCGCACGTGTTCTCACGTACGAAGGTCGCCTGTTTCAACTACCCAATTCGGCGCCCAAAACTGAAAATGATATATAAGGCAGAGGGCCTTCGCAAAGAGGGGGACGGTTGATTCAGTTGAGGAAAGAGGAGCTGAAGTGTGTGAGAGAGAGAGAACGCGAGGCAGAGCTCGTTCTCCGGCCCCGGTCGTCGAGAACTTGAGCTCGAATTGCAAAGCGCCGGTTGGGCCTTCCCAGGCCAAACCAAAGCTACACGAGGCCGTTAGGAGGTCGGCCAAAGTCCCCGGAGTCGATCGCCATCGGCAGCGCACGTGGAACCCACGAAAACAGGTGAGGCAGAGCTTCGACTCTTATACTGAGCTTCAATGGCGATTCTTGCATTTCTTGCTCATTCTTTCAATTACTATGTGTGTTTTCACTCCTTGAACATCACTGACCATATTCGCATCTTGGTTTTGCATCGATTTTGCCTGAGCACCTTGAATCGAGTCTTCAAACTTAGCTTCCATAGCCGACCACTGTTCATACTTGCCTAGCCCAATCTACGCCGTGCGGGCTCAATCGGAGCCCGAGGTAAGCCTTATGCACCTCCTGCCATGTCAATCTGTGGATGAATTGATCTGATTTCGCGTGGACCTGTGTGATTGAGCTTCCATGGCCGTACTCGGCAATTCGCACGATGTTCTCGATTCTGTGAATAGGATGCTTCGATTCTCAGATATGTTAAACTAGAGATGATCGCGAGTTGATTGCCGTTGGTCTCACGTGATTTCATCAAGATCTCACCGCACGATCATCGCCGGAGATCCTCAGCCGTCCATTCCGCCGGGGGTCGAGAGGTTGAAGACGAAGCTGACGTGGCGTGGTCAATAGGTCAAAGTTCCATGTGTCACAATGCGATTAGTCAACGTGGTTGTCGAGTCAGCTCGACCGTTAGTCCGTTAGGGCGAGTCAGCATAGATCGGACGGTCTAGATTAATCGAGTCCACAAATGGTGACCGTCCGATTAATAATTGGGATTATTCGGAAATAGTTTTTAAACGAAAAATCAAATTGAATCAAAACGGTGTCGCATAGGCTAATGGGTGGACGACGTCGTTTAGGCTAGGAGGATCGAACGGCTCAGATCAAGTCTCAATTTCTAATCGTGGCCGTAGGTTTTAGTAAGTTGATCAAACGGCTCAAGTCGAGTCTTCACTTAATCTGGACCGTAGGCTCTAGTAATCAGATCCAATGGGCGTAGAATAGCCACGCGGCTCAATGAGGGCCGTCACATCAAGCCCGATAATTCGAAAATAAAAAAGGAGAGAACGGCGTCGTTTTGGGTCCGGACCCACGCGGACCGGGTCATCACCAGCGGGGTCATGGGCCGGGTCACCCGACCCGGCCCGAATAACATTTTTTTTATATAAAAAATTGAAAAATGATTTTAAAAAATAAAAAAAAATCAGAAAAATCCTAGAAAATCCAAAACAAATGCTAGAAAATTCTAGAAAATTCCAAAAAAAATGTGGAAATATTGTGGAAAAATCCTAGACACTCCAGAAATCCCCAAAAATCGAGGATTGACCACAGACAACTGGTCAACCCTATTTTTGGGGTTTCTTAACTGCTCTTCTGAGACTTGACGATATTACCCTTTAGGGGTAAATTGCCTCTGCTGTATATGCGAGATATGGCCGATAATGCCAAGGTAAGAATTAGGGTCGGGTAGGCGATCAATTCTTAGGCTTGGGTTTTTGAGTCCCGTCCCTTTTCTCAAAATGACGATTTTGCCCCTCAATGGGAAAATCGTCTTTCTTATTCCAATCGAGTCCCGAAATTTGCTTAAAGTTAGGGTTTGGGTCATGTGGTTGACCAATCCTAATATTTGATATAATCAGTTCTCATCTTTGTCCAAAATGACGTTTTTACCCCTCCGAAGGTAAAATCATTTTTCAATTCCAAAAAAATCCTGGAAATTCCCAAAAAATGGGAAATGGATTGGATTGATGGCCAATCCTATTTCTCCCTTCTTTTGACTTCCCAATTCATCTGAAATCATAAATTTCCCCTTTCGAGGCGAATTTTCCCCGAATTGTTCAAAATTATGATTTTGCCCCTCATGGGCAAATCATAACCAAAATCATTCCTAAGCCTTGATTGATATTTCTCTAGGCTAATAGGGCCTCATTAGGGATGCCATGCTGATTTCATGTGTTTTATCCGCATGTATTGGATCCTTGATTTGCGCACTTATTTCTATTGATTGTGAGTGATAGGATAGTAATTCCCATCTGCGTGAACTCCTAGATTTAGGATCTATACCCCACTCGTCTGTATGAAATCCTAGGATCAGATAAACTATTCAGCTTAGGTACCGAAAGGGCGTCAACTCTGACAGTTGGCGTAACTAAGTCCCCGAACCCACTTCTCTGGTTTCCGTAGAATCGAATAGACAGCTCCCAACTATTCGATAGGGTTTTCCGATCGTACCCTCCACGAAACGATTGGTGGCGACTCCTTGGCATGTACACTTACCACATGTCACTAGACCACATTGAAGGTCGACCACGTACATCCAGCCGTTGCGATTTGGGTAATGGACCTTAGGAGAGGCCCGCGTCCGATCGAGCCAGCAATCGGGCGGCCCATTTGCTCCCCCTCGCCCTAGCTCGCGAGGGAGGGTCGCGACAATATCGTTTCCGCTTATTTCTTTGGTACTTCCCTTAAAGTGTTAGATTCTGGGACTATTTAGGGATGAAGGTGATGAGGGATGTGACAACCTTGTTTAAGTGGTCGGTGATGAGGGATGTGACAACTCTGTTTAAGTGGTATCAGAGCAATGTTAACTCGATCCAAGTTGATTGAGAACTGGAGTGATAAGGAGGAATGAGACTTGGGATGACCGGGGTAGCGAGACCGTAAGAGAAATTATTAGAATCTAGTTAGAAATGCATGACGTATGACGTGGCGCATGTGTTTGGCATCATGAAAGTGGTACGATTGATGAGTTGCTAACAGTTGAGCTACGTAGATATTAATGCAATGAGTCTTTATGCTGACTTGTGAAGAATGGGTGTCTTGTTTGAATATGAGGCATGCTGGTGTTTCTTTTTATTGTGACTATGTTGGTGACCGAGCGAATGGTTGCATAGTGTAAGTGCTGCTTGCGGTGTAGCATAGAACCACTAAATTTGTGTGGTTGAGCTAAGCTTCTTTTTCCATGGTGGAATTAAGTGGTGCATGAAGTGTAGGGATGAGCGACCGACCGGGTAGACGTGGGAGACCTAGAGGTGGAGCTTCAAGTTCGAGGCCACCTGTCGTAGAGAACCCTGGGATGGGCGACGTACTAAGAACATTGGAAAGAATTGGAAATTTGATAGATAGACAAGCCCAAGATAGAGATGCCGCCATTACTCAAGCGATTGGGGCTGCCTTAGCCACTGTTAATGCTGCGACATGTGTCAATGTAGGAAGCGGAGTGAATGAAAATGTTGGCCAAGGTGTGGGAACCAGCAATGCCAGAACTAATGAGAACATTGGTTAGGGAGTGGAAGTAGGTAACACGTCGAATCTTAATATTGTGCCTAGGGATATTGGCCAGCTGGTGGAACAATTTGTGAAGTTAAGGCCACTTCAGTTTAATGGGATCGGCGATCCGGAATTGACACCCAGATGGATAGAAAAACTTGAAAAGATTTTCGGAGTATTAAGGTGTAATGATGAGGAGAAAGTACTCTTGGCGGTTTATCAGTTGGACGGCACCACAAATGACTGGTGGAAGGCTACAAAAGATAGGGTATTTCCTTAGGGCACTGGCTTGAATTGGAATGTTTTCACCGCGGCCTTCAATGACAAGTACTTTTCAAAAACCGCGCGGGAGAGTAAGCTAGTAGAGTTTCAGAACTTGAGGTAGGGTAACATGACGGTGGATCAGTATGAAGCTGAGTTTGCTAGGCTGTCAAGGTACGCGCCACGTTATGTTGAGGACCCGCTGGAGAAAGCATGGAGATTTCGAGACTGGTTACGGCCTGAACTCCGTAGTCAGATTGTGACAGTGAACCTGAGAACTTATAAGGAGATCTATGAGCGGGGACAGATGATAGAACGAGACATGAGGGAAAGAACAGCTGCATCTGAATCGCGATTTTCTTCATTCCGAGATAATCACCAGTCGGGAAAGAGACCTACGACGAATATTAGACGCTTTGTTCCGCCCCCAAGGAAGAATATTGGTAAGCCGCCACATCAGTTCAACCCAAGCTGTCGTCTTTGTGGAAGAAGGCATGGAAATGGACCTTGTCCGACTAGGACAGGCGCGTGCTTCAAGTGTGGTCAGATGGGCCATCAGATGCGATCCTGCCCGAACCAAACTCCAGTGGCGAGACCTCAAGGACCACGACCCCAAACAGGACCACCAAATACGGCACCTCATATTGAGCAGAACCGACCCCGAGCTCAAGGAAGAGTTTATGCTGTAGCACGCAGGGACGCGGAGGAGACGCCGGGTGTGGTCACAGGTACGGTTTATTTGTGTGACCAAACTGCTTATGCGTTGTTTGATCTTGGTGCTTCACATTCCTTCGTATCTGCTCGATTTGCTGACATGGTTAATATGAAGCTGAAGCCGTTGAGTGTGTTACTGCATGTTGCTACTCCATTGAAGGATAATGTGTTGGTCTCGTTAGGCTGTGAGAATTGTAAGATAGTCATTGGTGGTAGCGAAGAAAGTATAGACTTGGATGTGTTGCCTATGTATGATTTCGACGTGATCATAGGAATGGATTGGTTGAGCAAGCTTGGGGCGGTGGTGGAGTGTGGTAGTAGAGTGATCCGTTTTTATCCGGATGGCCGCCCTAGCTTCGAGTTTAGAGGAAATAGTGGAGGTATTTTCGTTCCATTGGTTTCGTCGCTTGAAGCAACAAAGTTGATAAATAATGGATGCCAAGCTTATTTGGCTACGGTAGTAGATACTGCTGTTGAAGAACCGAAGTTAGAAGACATAATAGTAGTACAGTAATTCCCAGATGTCTTTCCCCAGGAATTGCTCGGATTACCACCCGAGCGAGAAATCGAATTTGTTATTGAGTTAGCCCCTAGGACGGAGCCAATCTCGAAGGCACCTTATAGAATGGCGCTATCGGAGTTGAAGGAACTGAAGGTGCAAATGCAGGAGTTGCTAGATAAGGGGTTCATTAGACCAAGTGCATCGCCCTAGAGAGCACCAGTGCTTTTTGTAAGGAAAAAGGATGGATCCCTGCGATTGTGTATTGATTATCGACAATTGAACCAAGTGACTATTAAGAATAAGTTCATGTTACCGATGATTGATGATTTGTTTGATCAGCTACAAGGGGTTTCAGTGTTCTCTAAGATAGATTTGAGGATGAGGTATCATCAGTTGAGGATTAAGAAAGAGGATATCCCAAAGACGGCTTTTAGAACGAGATATGGGCATTATGAGTTTACCATAATGCCTTTTGGGTTGACTGATGCTCCGGCCGCATTCATGGATTTGATGCATCGAGTGTTTAAGAACTATCTAGATCGTTTTGTCATAATGTTTATTGATGATATTTTAATTTATTCGAGAAGTAACGAGGATCATGGAAGGCATCTGAGAATGGTTTTACAGACACTACGAGAACACTCGATGTACGCTAAGTTTAGTAAGTGCGAGTTTTGGTTGAATAAGGTGGCGTTTCTTGGTCATGTAATATCTGGTGATGGAATGTCCGTAGACTCCTCGAAGATCGAAGCAGTTACAAACTGGCCTAGGCCTACGACGGTCACAGAAGTACGGAGTTTTCTAGGTTTGGCTAGCTATTATAGGCGCTTCGTAGAAAAGTTTTCATCTATAGCTATGCCGTTGACGCAGTTAACTAAGAAACTTACGAAGTTTGAGTGGAAGGACAAGTGTGAAAGGAGTTTTCGAGAGCTTAAACATCGGTTGACGACCGCGCCCGTTCTTACAATTCCGTCTGGACCTGGAGGTTTTGAGATTTACAGCGACGCTTCGCTTAAAGGATTGGGATGCGTACTTATGCAATATGGAAGAGTGGTAGCTTACGCTTCGCGACAATTTAGACCCCATGAAATGAATTACCCGACGCATGACTTGGAATTAGCTGCGATTGTGTTTTCCTTAAAAATTTGGAGACACTACCTTTGTGGCGAAAAGTTTCAAATATTTACGGACCATCAAAGTTTAAAGTATTTATTCTCCCAGAAGGAGTTGAACATGAGGCAACGCCGGTGGATGGAGCTATTGAAGGATTATGTTGCGACATTATGTACCACCCTAGGAAAGCGAATAGAGTCACGGATGCGCTCAGTCGGAAGTCAAGTATTGCTTACCTACTGGTTAAAGGGTAATTGTTATTTGAAAATTTGAGAGATTTTGAATTCAGATTGGAAGTCTGTCAGTTATCCAGCTTAATGGCCACACTAAGGATTGAACCTGAAATTCAAGAAAAGATAAAGGCCTTGCAACCTTCAGACCCAGAGATTCAGAAAATCCTCGAGGTAGACGCGACAAAGAGGAAACCAGAGTTCAGAGTATCAGAAGGTGGAATTTTGAAATTTCGAGGACGCCTATGCGCGCCTAAAGATGAAGGACTTAGAGAAAGAATTTTGTCAGAGGCACACAGAAGTAACTATAGTATCCATCCAGGCAATGTACCAGAATTTACGACAGCATTATTGGTGGAATGGAATGAAAGTGGATGTAGCAAAGTGCTTGACTTGTCAACAGGTGAAAGCGCAGCACTGTAAGCCTGGCGGATTGCTGTAGCCGTTGGAAATCCCCGAATGGAAATGGGAACATGTGACGATGGACTTTGTTATGGGACTACCAAGGAGTCAGAGGGGTCATGATTCTATTTGGGTAATTGTGGATAGGTTGACCAAGTCGGCGCATTTTATTCTTGTGAGAAAGGACTTCGCTTTGGATAAGTACGCTGATCTTTACATGTGTCACATTGTACGACTACATGGTGTGCCGGTAACCATTACCTCAGACAGAGACCCTAAGTTCACAACGAATTTTTGGAAGAGTCTGCAAGATGCTTTGGGGACCATAGTGCAGTTTAGCACTGCGTATCATCCGCAGACGGACGGGCAGTCAGAAAGGACAATTCAGACTCTTGAAGATATGTTACGAGCATGTGTTATAGACCTCAAAGGTGGATGGGATGATCAATTTCATTTGGTAGAGTTCGCTTATAATAATAGTTATCAGCAGAGATACGAATGGCACCTTTTGAGGCACTCTATGGAAGAGCTTGCAGAACGCCGATTTGTTGGGACGAAGTTGGAGAAAGAATTATCACGGGCCCAGAGTTAGTAGAGAAGTCGGTGGAGACCATGAAGGTAATACGAGATAGACTGAAGACGGCACAGAGTCGCCAGAAAAGTTATGCGGATAAACGGCGTAAACCTTTGGAGTTTCAGGTGGGTGATCATGTCTTCCTTAAGGTGTCACTGATGTGAGGTTTATCCCGGTTTGGGAAGAAAGGGAAGCTGAGTCCGAGGTACGTAGGCCCATTCGAGATTTTGGAGCGGATTGGAACCTTAGCCTACAGGCTTGCCTTGCCACCTAATTTGTCTCAAGTGCACAACGTCTTCCATGTGTCGATGCTAAGAAAGTACGAGCCAGATCCGACGCATGTGTTAGATTATGAAACCATTGAGGTCAATGACAGGGTGTCCTATGTGGAAAAACCAGTCAGGATTGAGGATAGAAAAGAGCAAGTTTTGAGGAACAAGACGATACTGTTGGTTAAGGTAATATGGGAGCACCATGGAACAGAAGGCGCTACCTGGGAAAGCGAAGATACTATGAGGCAACATTACCCCTATCTGTTTGAGTAACTGGGTTTCTTGTAAATTTCGAGGACAAAATTTTTGTAAGGGGGAAGAGTTGTGACATTCTGTTTTTCCCTGTATTTCGAGACTTTTACTGAGAATGTATCTAGCGATGTGATTCAGTCCTATCTCGCTCGGATCTGATCAATCTCGAGTTAACCGACCATCAGGGAAAGGCTAACGCAAGACAAGGTATGTGAACCTAAAGAACCCAAACAGGAAATGGCACTTTGACCGTAAGGATTGTCAAGGGGATATTTAGAATCAATAAAGGTCGGTCTAAGAACGATTAGGAAAGACATTGCGAGCGTTATACGATTAGGACACGGGTGATGCCGTTAGCCAGTGTATAATTTGCAAAATTTCCTTAATTGAGCGATGACAATCGAGACCGTCGGAACTAGTAATAGGCCCTCGCAATTACATGAAAACCAAAGTCGCCTTAGACTGGTGAGTCCTGAGTGTGATGAGAATCACAGGGCCGATACGCGTAATGTTTGCAAAGCCGCCCGTCAGTTCGGGATAGCCTGAAATTTCATTCGTCAGATAAATGATCCAGAAATGAGTTTCGAAAATTGGAAATGGGAAAATTTAGAATTCCAACATTTTAATCTTAGGACGCCGCCTCATCGAAGGAAAATTTTAAGCGAAAACGACGCTTCGAACAGCGGGGGATAAAGTTATCGTTTTGCCCTCAAGCGTTGGCCTTGCATTTTCATTTGGGAAAGGGCATTTTGGTCCTTTTCTTAGCCCATAGCTGTCAAAAATTGGAGGAAGTGGCAGCCATTGGATGAGTCTTGATGAGCAAGTGGACAAATGTCAAAGGATTAAGCACTTAGCATTAATTGTTGCCTTTTAACCTACCATTCAACATTGTTGACCCATGTGGATGAAGAAAAACCCTCACTTTCTCCTTGCCTTCTACCGAGCCTCCCCCTCACGCGAGCACTTTCTTCTTTTTCTTCCTTTTTCCTTCTTTCCTCTTTGCCGAGAGCTCCTCGCGTCCGATCGATCCTGCCCGCCGGCTTCGCTCTGCTCGACCACCACCGCCGGCGAGTTCCAGCCGTCGCACCTGCCACCACAACCTTCCCCATCCTCTTGCCGACCATCTCCAACTCGAAGCTCGGCGATTGACCCACTGAGGCGATTCGTTCACCCTTTTTCGTGAGGGTCGGCAGAAACCGTTGCAGTTTGAGGTAAGCTGCTGTTTAGACCTCATAGGACCTCGCTTTGTAGGAGTTTCACGCTCAAACTTTGTGGACACCTTGTAGACTTGATCAGCTTGCTGTGGTAAAAATTTGGACCGAAAATAACAAAGTTTCGATGCTCTTTTAATGCTGTATTTAGGAGGCCAGATCTTCCAGTTTAGGAAGTTGGGAAGACCGGCGCCATTCAAGGACCTATTGTCGTCGCCTTGGCGTAAAATTTTCGGTGAGGCTCCCTTACTTGTAATTTGAGCTGCTAGCAAGTAGACTAATGTGAAATTAGAGGTGGTTGATGATCTTAAGGGTTGTTTTCACTAGGGGCAGATGAGAACCGAAACATGCTCTGTTCGGTTCTATTCTTGCCGAGCTCTTAAGGGCTGTTGGAGTAAGATTTGTGCTCAAATTTCTTCGTAGTAACGTGTTAGATTGTCCATGGTTATGTCCTTAAGGTTTATGCTAAGTGGTTTGGTGATTCGACGAAGAAAACTTGATGAATTGGCGGGAATTCTCTTTTAGGTTCGGCTGCCCTGTTTTGGACTTGTTGGAGCCGAATCCTTGGAGTGCTTGGAAGGAATTTGTGTTGATTTAAGCCCGAGGTAAGGAATTCCTAAACCTTAGTTAGGAGAATTGGACTCAATTGGGTGATTTCGTAGGGTGTCGCGATGATTTATGGTGACCCATGTACGGTTGTGTTTTGTGTGTCCTTGTGAAGAGTCGTTGATTTGAATGTGGTTGTAAGTTTGTGCCATGGACTGGTTGATGGCCTTGAATGTTAAGAATTGACTGTCTCGCATACTCTAAATCACTGGTTTAAAGCACGTGCTTATATTCGATCATGGAGTCTTGCTTGGGAGTGAGCCTAGGCACGTATGAGAAAAGTGTGGCACCCTGAGGCGTTGAGACGCGGGGTTGCAGGGAGTGGTAACCTGATGCGTTTACGCGGGTTTATCAAAGAAATGGTCGGAGGCATAACGACGCGAACAGGGCCTGAGGCGTTTGATACGCGGGCATGAATATGGTGGAGGTTGTTAGGGAAATAAAGGTGTTACTTGATTCCTTTTTTTATATAATGCATGCTTGACTTGAAAGATTATTGTTATCCTGAATAACTGACTTGTTGCTTGTCGATATTCTTGTGTCGATTTTGATTGTGGAACTTTCCCTATGATTACTGGTGCCTATCTTTATAATTATTTTTGCCTGAGTGTTCGGTTGGCCTAGCCTAGGATTAGGATCATCCTCACTGAGATATAAGTCTCATCCCGTTGGGGAACCTTACTTTTCAAATCCTAGACGAGATCATGTTGCCGACCAGGCTAGGTGATCCCAGGGAAATGACCGCGTTTTTTGACGAGTTTCCAGATGGTAGGGGTATTATCTATGTTAGAAAATGCACGGTGGTTTGGGTCGATGAGGGTGAACCGGAGTGGAAGCCGCATATGTTTGAAGCTTGGTTTCGAAAGGGGAAAGGAGTCTCTACTGGACCACTGAAGGCCTCGGAAGTGCCACGAGGAGTTGTCCCTAGTTGGTGCCACCCCGTTCGTGATTCCGTAGAAGTAGAGGCGTCAGTCGCTGGTTCTAGGAACATACCCGAGAAGAATCCTACCTTGGAGGACACTGAAGAGGTGATTGTGATCGAGGACTCAGAGGATGAGGTAGAGGACACTACACTGGAGGGTTCTATCGATGTGCGATCGGAGACCTTTTCGGATTATGAGCCTTCTGTGGACGCTAGGGAGACTGATGGCTCCAGTAGCTCGACCTAGGACTTTATGTACTCGACTGGCTTCTTTTTTATGACGACCTCGTCGGTCAGTTATGTTTTTTTTTTGGGGGGGGAGGGGGAGGGGGCCTTGTATAGCTGTCTTTTGCTTTAGTCCTGTTACCCCGACCCCCCCCCCCCTTTTCGCAAGGTTAACTCACCTGCGCTTTTGTTCGAACTTAAAGAAGTATGTTGCTGGCAATGGCTGACAAGGGTGGGAGATGGGCCAGCGTGGGTCGACAAGCGTCGACCGCCCTCGTCCGTAGCTGGCAAGGGCTTGACGTCGCAGATTTGGACAAGGTCGAGCCCCGTTGGTGCTGGGCGATGCCAATCTCACCGTGGCCGACCACGCCCAACGACAGCCAAGCATTGACGGCCAACCAACCTTAGCCTTGGACGTCACTGGGAGAGGTCGGCCTCGCTCGACGATGGTGAGGTCGTGCCCTCATCATCCACAAGTGGGGTCGGCCACTAGCAGACGTCGTCAGTGGTTAGCGACCACTGCCGACCCATCCCCCCACTTCATTATCTATTTTCTGCAGTGGTGCGCCTCATATGTTTTTTTTTTTAAAATTTTAGTTTATTTCTTAATTATTTAGCTTTTTTTTTAAAAAATCAATATTATGTGGAAATTATTTTAATTTTTGGCTTTTTCTTTTGCCACGTGTACAGTTCTTTTTTTAAAACAATTACCACGTAATAATAAAAAATCAATAAAAAAGCCATATATACGATTTAGCCGAAATTGGCATTTAAATGATCATTTTTTGCCAGAATTAGCCCTTAATTGAGCCGGCGAAAAAATTAGTACTAAAGTGAACACCCACACAAATATCGGCACTCCATATGTTTTTCTACCAATTAAATTACTATAAGGGATAGTTCTAAATAAGGGCTTGAAGTGCCATCGTTTTCTGAAATAAAGGTTTTGAGGGGACATTGTTCCAAATAAAGGTCTGAAATGCTTAAATTGTTTCAAAGAAGGGCATGGCTGAAGGGCATTTTCCAGTTTACTTATTTTGAATTTTTTTCTTTTTTCTAATTTTATTTTTATCATTTATTTTTTTTCTTTTTCTTTTTCTTTTTCTTTTTTTCTTTTTCTCCTCTCCCCTCCCCTTCCCTCCTCTCCCCTGGCCATCGTTGGCCTTAAGCCGCCCTCACCTGGCATCGGGCAAAAGTCCCCTTGCTCGCCCATGCGATGCGAGGGCTACGAGGATCACCCTTGCACGCCTAGACAAGGCCTAATCTCACCCTCGTGTGAGGTTTGAGATGGCTTGGGAGGGGAGGTGAGGAGAAGGAAGAAAAATGAAAAATAAAAAAGAAAAGAAAAGGAAAAAAGAGATTTTTAAAAAATAAAAAAATAAAGAACAAAAATGCCATTTATCTAAGCTCTTCTTTGAAATAATTTGAGCATTTTAGGACATTGTTTAAAATAAAGTCCATTTCATGTTTTTATTTGAGAAAATGAGGACACTTTAGTCTTTTTTGGAATATTATAGTTGACTGCATAATATTCCTCTTTCAATTTTAACCAAAACATCCCGTTACAAGTGTCTTTTTATCAAGCATTTGACAATCTAGTGTTGAAAGAGAAGGTTCACATTATCTCAAAAAAATTACTCAATCAGTATACACCTATTGTGTGGATACCAATTCAATAATAAATTCTCCAATTTTTTAAATATATGTGCCAAATTTCAATATAGTCCTTTCGATCAATTTTTACTAGATATTTCCGACGCAGTGATCCAATCATCGCCGACGTCTTACGTAGCACATCGCCACGTAATATATTATCGGGAAAATTGGTCAGGATTATAATTGACTTTTGTGAAATGGTTTATCACTTAATTGACAAAATTGAAAATTTTAAAATTGAATCGATATCCATACATTAGGTTCAAGACTGATTGGATAATTTTTCCAAATTATCTCGCTTCCATGGAACTAGGCGCATATGCGCTATCACTTGTATACACCCAAGAGATATGAATCTATCTTCCCACCAAAAGACCTTGTTTATTAGCTTTATCTTTTGATATTTTCTATATCCAGTCTCTTCGGGGCGGCGCATGAGTTATATTTTCCGGCTTAATTACTTTTTTTAAGTTTTCGCCGCTTGCATATCTAGAGCTGTGAATATGGGTCAATGACCCATTTTTTACCCATATTTTCATACAAATGGATTATATATGGGTTCTAAATTTTTAAGAGCTTAATAAAAATGGATCTAAAATAACTAAGTTGAATCAGATGGGTCATAAATGGGTCATACACTTAAACCCATTTTCGACCCATGAGAGCAACCTCACAAATCGCACATGGATCAGGGGCCTTAAAAGGTTTGGTTAATTTTTTAAAAAAATTTCTATTTTTATAAATTAATGAAAGAAATTCAAAAAAAAGAAAAATATAATAAGAAATATAAAAACTTTTGACCGACCAACTCCGATCGCCACCGTCCACCGATTACCAAAGGAGAAATAAAATAAAATTATTTTTAATAATAAAGTATTTTTGGATAGAAATATTTAAAAAATAAAAAATTTGAAAAAATCATAAATTTTTTTAACAAAAATTTCACTTGATTAAAAATATTTTTAAAAAATTCGAAAAAAAAGTCAGATTTTTTTTTTAAAAAAAAGGGAAAAATGTCACTTGATTAAAAAATATTTAAAATAATCAAAAACATGAAATTTTTTTAAAAATTAAAAAATGATAAAATTTTACTTGATTTTTTATTGCATGAAAATATTTTAGCAATATTATTTTTATTTTATTTTATTTTTTATTTGATGTGAAGTTTTTATCTAGTAACATATGCATATGAAGAGCTTAAAATAAATTAAATGAGTTATATAGGCTTTCTTAGAATATTAGTGTGATTTGATAATATGAGTCAAAATGGGTCAGTTGCGAGTCAGGTTGGGTAGGATCGGGTCAGGTATGGATCATTGAATATCGGTTAAAACAGATTAGATGGGTCGATATGAGTCGGACCATATTCGACTCAACCCAAACTCGACTCGACCCACTCATTTGATGCCTCTACGCATATCATGACTTAGCCTTTGCGCAAAAACACTAACAATCCCATAAATTAACATTGACATGTAAACAATATACGATTCTGATAATTCTTTTCGAAATTCATGATAATTATTTTTTGTTATTTTTTCAGTTTGGGCGAATTCTGCTTGCGAACTCATGACCAGAAAGATTGGGCGAATTCTGCTAGCTTTTCCAACTTTCAGAGCAATCCATATCTCCCCCTTCACTGTTTCATTTGTTGGTGACAAATGAACAAGCGACTCGGAGAAAATGACCATTTTGTCGTTAGGCCACCTATTCCTGTATACCTAACAATTGTGTGGGCACTTCTTTGCCGTTGAAGTGTTGAGCATAGGGAGAGCAGTTCCCAATTTGGACCGGTTCCACCCTAAACCGGACCGGCCGGTATCCAATCCAATTTTCGATTTGGACTGGTCTAGTTTATGATTTTGACAATTTATTTTCTTTTAGAATCTTTAAAAGAAAAGGAAACAAAAAAGACATATTGATTTGATTCAGCCTGGAACTGGAAACCATACCGACTATTTCCAGTTCCATTTCTCGTGCACAACCCCCCCCCCCCCCCCCCCCGCCTTAAAAAAAGGGACTGGGGGTTTGTTTGTGGTTAATTTTCTTTTGGCAAAAAGTGGTGATCGAAATATTTTGGGCTAGACAGGCCCATTAGTCAGAGGCCCTTAGCCCCTCGATATCTTGAACTTCTTGCTCTTTCTTCTCCACTACCTGTTCGCAGTTTCATCTAGTCCACTGCCCATATTATATTCATATTAGCATTCAATGTTTCTTTGATACCTCCGAGTGTCAAGAGGCGGGTTTTATTAAATGATCCCGCCAGCAGGACAATGTGATAGCATAATGGTGAAATGCTTGACATACAATCAGGGGTGGTCCCGCCTTGTATATTTTTTGACATCCATAACATTTACAGTTGAGATTGCATCGTCATACTGTTACACTGTCAGCTTCTCATATCCCTTTATTAATTTGTGAGAGATTGGGAAGAAACGAGAAAAATATGGTTCAAATGGACTTCATGTACAGATTTATAAGAGGGGACGATGGAAGAAGTGAGTACAAGCGCTACATAACTTCCAACTAAGGGACTCAAACGAAAGTAATATAAACATCTCATGCATATCTCCGTGTGAAACATAGACGTGATTGGCTGAGCGACGTAACCTGAATGTTCATATTCGTTTCTCCATCTATTGCTTGCTGCAATTTGATTGTCGTGCCATGCTTCGGCTTCAAGCCCCGCTAATGAAAGCGAAAAATGGAACGACGCTACCGATTTTATCTTTGGGATATAGAACCTTTACTTGTGGACGTATGAGTTTTATTCAATCCGTATCTTTTTGGGATCGCCGAAATCTTCAAGATTGAACCTCACAAGATTTGCCTTGCCAAATAAGGTTTAAGATGATCATTGAGCTATTACGCATTCTTTCAAGGACGGCTGCTTCTAGGCAAATTGTTAGATTATGTCTCGACTTTAAATCGTTGAAGGATATAAATCGATTTGTTAAACCAAATCAATTATAAAGAAAAGAAATTATGGATTGACTTTTTTAGTTTGAATCAGAATTATTTTCTTGAAGGCTGGATATGCATATTGACGGGGAAGTTTGATTCTTGGAGATAGTATCCAAGATTTATTATTGCCGACAAAAGAATTCTCTTTTATCTAGTACAGTGAGGTTTTCTTCTTTTGCCATGTGATTGGCCGGTCAACATAGAAAGAAGATCTTCTGGTAGTCGTACAAGAAAAAGAGGAAAAAATAAAAGATGGGACTTTTATTGGTGGGTCCCTTTATTGTGTGTATAACAGGAACGGCAGAAGGGAATAGGTCTGCCGCACGAACAGAAAATACGAAGCCGCACAGGACAGAACGTGGGGTTCTTGAAGCCGAAAAAGAGAGTCTACACTGCGAACGAAAGGAGCGTTCAAACGGTGGGTTTTTCGAGGCGAAAACGCACAGAGAAGTCCCAATTCAGGTCTGCGTGGAGACGAAGCCGAAGAATGCAGAAAAGAACGTGAACGTCGTTCTTAGTTCAGCCGCTTCGTGAGCAAACAAGACAAATATCGATTTTCTCTCTATGAGTTTCTGAGTGAGAGTTCTGTGAGAGATTGTGAGTATTACTTATAGGTTTGCTTTGAGCTTAATCTACGTGCGCGAAACATTCGAGTGCATGAGCGATTGTAAATCCAACTCTCCGATTATAGTGGATTCTATTGTTAGCTCTCCCCGCGATCTCGGATCGAACCACATAAATATCTAGTGTCATTTATCATTTCTTGTAATTTCTCTGATAATTTCGTCTCGACATATTTGCAAGATCCCTTAGCGTTTCCGCAATTTTAAACTCAACACAAACCTCCTGATTGTCTCTGCAACCCTACCAATATTTTGACCAAGTTTCAGCTTTCGTTAGATCATTAGAGCAAAGAGCCATCTAACTAGCTCATCTTCCTAAGGAGCTGAAATTACTTTTGCTTACGATGGCTACACGAGGACATAGACTTCGTAAAAGGTTGTGATGTCGTCGTCCATATATGTATGTTTAAATTGAGTTAATCTTCTGTTTCTCATCTCGGTTTTGAGCGGTTTATTCTAAAGGTCGCCATGGTGGTGATGGATTCGGCTTCTGTTAGCCCAACTAAGTGCTAAAAAACAGTTGCTTCGCTGCCCATTGATTTTTTGCGTCAGTGTTTATTTGTACAGAGTGCACTTCTCTTTTTCTTTGTTTCTTTTTGCAGTTTAAGCCCTGCCAATAGAGTACTTCAGGATCGTGCGAGAGAGAACGAGATTCGGGTAATTAACTGGCTCAAATTCCCTCATTACGAAACAGTGAGGATCAGTCAATAGTGTTGCTGAAAAACCTTGAGTCTGCTCAAGAATATTATTTGTTGTTTTTTTTCAATATTCACAGTTGAAAGGGAACTCTCTGAAGTCAATTTTCAATTGCTTGCTATTGAGTGATTCGTTGTCGAACCTCATTACACCATTTATGCTCCGAAAATGTCATCTAATGTCTTTAGAGACTTGCCTTTGAAACAGATGCTGAAGGTGGCGGATGAAGCAAAGAGTTTGGAGATGGAGGCTCAGAGAGGGAGCAATTTGAGTTCAAGTCACCGGGCAAGTGTATATAGTCCGAGAAGTGGGCCTAGTCCACCTGAGTCTAGCAATACATGGAGCATTGGTAGCCCCGACAGTCAAAGCAAGAAATAGCTGAACTGCGATGCTAGTGACACGGTCCGAGAGAAAGAGGATCATTCAGGAGGGTTTTTGGCACGACAAAAAATGGCCCTCTCGAAGTAGAAGACCCTGGCGTGTTCTTGTGTATTTTAGAGTCTTCCAAGGGCGAGCGATATGTGAAATTCTCGTGTCTATATTTATCGCGGGTAGTTGGGTAGATAGTAGATGTAATCTCCATCGTTAGATCAAGGAGGGATCTACGGTCTGTATCTTGCGAGTCTTTGTATATAAGGGGACCTCCTCCTCCCATTTGTATCATCTCATTCTCACAAGTAATACAATCTAGAGCTTCTCTCTCTAGACTGTAGTGAGTTTGAGTGGGAAATGTTGACTTAGGAGGCGGAGTTCCTAAGGCCGCTCGAGTCTGATCGAGGATCGAGTCTTGAATCGATCGGCCCGTGACAAGTGGTATCAGAGCTAAGTTCTAGTCAGCGTAGCCAGGTGTTCATCCAAAGAGGCGTGATGGATGCTTTCGATGTTAACTGTGTCCAAGGAGATGAGGTTGCAGACGTGCACTTCTGATGAACTGCGACAACAGAACAACGACTTGAAGGCCTTGGTAGAGGCTATGCGCAGTGAGCTGGATGCGGTCTAGTTGAGACTTGATCGGATTGAAGCGGCGGTGCCTGTGAATGGTGTAATCACGATGCAACCGGCTCCACGAATGGATGCTCCGAAGCCTAAAGAGTTCAAGGGAACAAGGGTGGCTAAGGACGTGGACAACTTCTTGTGGTATGTGAACCAGTAGATCCTTCATTTTTGTTGTGATTTGTTAAACAGAACTCGTACCTTATATGTATGGTGCTTCAAATGATAAGTAACCCAATCCAATCTTCTTATCAGTTAAGAAATTTTTTCGACCACTAGAATAATCATAAGTTAACACACGCAATTTCTTGTTTTTCAACTCTGTGCAATTAAATCCTTTGATCAACTGCTCTCATTGCTCGTCAAATTAATCAATGTTGTACCATTTTCAATGTGGCGGAATTGACACATAGGAAACTATAAGGTGCCGCAAAAAAATCTAACGGTGACACCCACCAGTGTATATGAAGTACATGATGACGAAGGAGGAGAAAATGAAAGAGAACACGATACGGCACACTAGGATTGGTGGAACCGCCCACCACCTAGTGCTAATGGCGGCAATCTCCACCAAGTAGGTGTTGTGGTCCATACCGAGCTCAAGCAGCCTCCGGCGGTTCTCCCTCAGCTCCTCCCTCACGCGCTCCATCTCAGCAGAGTCTCTCAACATGACCCGCAGCTTGTCGTAGAGGAAATAGCTGGTGATGGGAAAGATGACGAGGGACGCCAAGATAAGCTTCCACGCAAGGTCGCAGGTCATGGCCCGTGGAGCCCATGCAGAAGCCGTGCAACAACAAACCTTGGCAACAAAGGACCATGATGTCGTCGACGCTGCAGCCAAGTGGCACTTTCCCGGAGGGCTTCATGCTCCATGGCCTTAGAGCTTCTGTGCAGAACCTGAGATAGAGAAGATGCGACGACGATGATAGGGTTTCTTATTATGGGGGAGAAGCAGACTCTAAGCATCTGATGGTCGGTGCTGCTCGTGCGGATCTTCATCTAACGGCTCCAGATCAGCCATTTAGTTTGGGCGGAAACTTTGTTGCAGACGATCAAGGGATAGGCGGTTGCTGTTTTGCCGATTTTGTTTCTTTGGATTATGGACTGTCGGGATTTTCTCGAATGTGAAGAAAGAGAAAGAAGCATGACAAAGCAAATAATGATTATCGCTAGCAAAATTAAAAAGAGATTGTTCATGTCATTAAAAAGATCTATTGAATTTGAAAAATGAAAAAGAAAAGAAATTTAACAGTTCGGCTTTGAAGTAAATAATCAAATCATTATGCATTCAAATGGCTTATCGTTTCTTTTCCACTCAAATGAAGTCGCATTTGAACACTCTCTAGTGACCTAATATCAGGAACGATGACGTAATGACATCGATTATGCATCACAAACAGACGAAATTAAGAAAAGATAAAAAGAAATCACATGTTCTAATTGATATGGGTCATAAATCTTGTTCACTATTAATAAGTGTACTCTCACGTTAGAAGATACAAACATATTCTAAACAAGGGTACTAAAAACATGATTTAATCGACGCATTCTGCATCATGTGTTAATAAAATTACAATCCACAAAATTGTTTTGTTAGGTTTGCATCTATCTCATTACCCAGCTTTTAGTTAGTACTGCAATTCCATATATACATTCTTCCAACCACAAAACTATCAAAAACACTATATCGGTTACATCCGTAAATAATCGGGTAGATGCGATCGGACTAGGCATGGTCGATTCTCAGCTGCAGAATCGGGAACTGACCCTGTAACCCTGGAACTACTGGCGTTATATTTATTTTATGGTTTTTACTATAAAAAAATTGAAAAGAACTATGAAACAGACTCACAAGGATCCGGAAGCATACTGCTCAGTCAATGCTTTGTCTTCAAGTTTTTTTTTATGGTTTCTGCTAAACACACACACACACACACACACACACACACACACACACACACACATGGGGCAGTTTTTCCTGTTCAGCCCATTCAAATTTGATTGGTACAGTTCCTTCCAAAGAACCGAGGATCGGACCAATTATTCCCATTCCCGAAACTTGAAATCGGGATCCACCATAAATCGGAGAGGGGGAATTTTGAACATTAAGTATGGAATCATCGGAGATGACTAGGGGATTATCTTACGGCTGTTGTTTCCCCAGTTTTCTTGCTTTGGATCGCCATGGGCTTTTGGGATTCCTTGAATTGTAATGAAAGAAAAAACAGCATGAGGAAGCAGATAACTCTAGGGCAAATTAAATGCTATAAAATAGATAATGACATGTAGGTAAAAAAACACTTGAAACGTTTGCTTTGAAACTTCCTTGTGCATTCAAATGACTCCTCGTTCTTGTTGCTCAATTAGGAACAGTGAGGTAGTGCCATGATAATCAAAAAAGATAAAAAGAAAATGACCATATATTCTAATTGATATAATTCATAATGTTGCTCACAATTAACAAGTGTACTATAAGGATAAAGGATACAAGCAGATTCTAAATAAGCATACTAAAAACATGATTTAATTGGCACGTTCTACATTACGTGTTAAAAAAATCATAATCAACAAACTTTTTTATTAGGTCTGCATCTATCTAATTACCTAGCTTTGGTTAGTACTGCAATTCAACATACACATTCTTATGACCACAAAACTATCAAAAACACTATGATGTTCGCTGCATCTGGTGGCAGTCGGGTAGAGGGTGATATGTTGATTGAGTACTGGACTAGACA
This sequence comes from Rhodomyrtus psidioides, assembly GCA_021437785.1. NCBI lineage: Eukaryota > Viridiplantae > Streptophyta > Magnoliopsida > Myrtales > Myrtaceae > Rhodomyrtus > Rhodomyrtus psidioides. The sequence continues at coordinate 23,417 of JAILYB010000127.1, forward strand.
TGGTCGATTTCCAGTTTTGGAATCAGGAACCGATCTTGTCACCCTGGAGCTAGCGGTGTTATTCTATTTTATGGTTATTGCTATAAAAACGTGCCTAGGACGTTATCTCTTATGACCTGAGGCGATATGGCAGGGATGGCGCGTGCTAAAGGATCGGGGCGTGACATTCCCGCCCAAGATGGTATCAGAGCAAGGTCAGCATGATCCATCTGGCCATTGGCTTGGAGTGATAAGGAGTAATGGGAATTGGGATAGTTAGTAGGACTGAAAATCCTATGCATATGATTGTTGCTTAAGTTTTAAGGTTGTATGCCTGTACCATCGTTTGTTTTACTTTGGGGTGAGTAGGACCTCGTATAGTATCTGCTGAGAGTGTGGTTTGTGAAATTGGTTTGGTTGAGTTTGGAACCAGAGCCCTTGACACAGTGGTTTCGCTGACTGGTGAGCAGGTGGGGGTTCGGGGGAAACGCCCCCGAAACAACAATAGATTTGGGCTTTTGGTTAAGTTAACCTGTTTATTGTGGGATCAAAGGGATTTCAGATAGGCTTAGGTTTTTGGCCCATTTAGGACATATAAATTTTGTTCGCTTTTTGTTGATCATCGTAACGAGTGTGGCTATAAACCTAAATATAGTGAAATCTCTTTGCAGGAGGTAGCCCTATTCTAGGGTGAACCTGGGTAAACTTGTGCATAGTCTATTTTTCTTGATTTCTATGTGATCATACTGATTCGATGTGCGATACAACCCTTCAGACATGTAAACAATACACGATTCTGATAATTCTTTTCGAAATTCATGATAATTATTTTTTTTCATTTTTTCAGTTTGGGCGAATTTTGCTTGCGAACTCATGACCAGAAAGATTGGGCGAATTCTGCTTGCTTTTTCAACTTTCAGAGCAATCCATATCTCCCCCTTCATTGATTCGTTCGTTGATGCCAAATGAATAAGCGACTCGGAGAAAATGACCATTTTGTCCTCAACCAACCTATTCTTGTATACCTAACAATTGCGTGGGCACTTCTTTGCCGTTGAAGTGTTGAGTATAGGGAGAGCGGTTCCCAATTTGGGCCGGTTCCACCCTAAAACGGACTGGCCGAGATCCAATCCAGTTCTCGAGTTGGACCTGTTTAGTTTAGGATTTTTACAATTCCTTTTTCTTTTAAAATCTTTAAAAGAAAAGGAAACAAAAAAGACATCGATTTGGTTCAGTCTGAAACTGGAAATCATATCGATTATTTCCATTTTAAAAAATGCGGAACCGGAAAACGGACTAATTTATATATATATACAAACTCCTAGTTGAGCGTGTGGTTAATTTTCTTTTGGCAAAAAGTGGTGATCAAAATATTTTGGGCTAGACAGGCCCATTAGTCAGAGCCCCTTAGCCCATTGATATCCTAAACTTCTTGCTCTTTCTTCTCCACTGCCTGTTCGTGGTCTTATCTAGTCCACTACCCATATTATAATCATATTAGCATTCAATGTTTCTTTAATACCTCCGAGTGTTTTTTTTTTGGTCGAAAATACCTCCGAGTGTCAAGAGACGGGTTTTATTAAATGATCCATCTAGCATGACAGTACGATCACATAATGGTGAAATGCCAGGCATAAAATCAGGGGTGGGCCCCGCCTTGTATATTTTTTGACATTCATAATACTTACCGTTGAGATTGCACCGTTATGTTGTTACACTGTCAACTTCTCATATCCCTGAAATAAATTATAAGAGATGGAAAGAAATGAGAAAAATACAGTTCATATGGATTTCATGTACATATTTATAAGAGGGGACGATGGAAGAAGTGAGTACAAACGCTACATAACTTCCAGCTAAGTGACTCAAACGAAAGCAATATAAACATCTCATACATATCTCCGTGTGAATATAGGCGTGATTGGCTGAGCGACGTAACCTGAATGTTCATATTCGTTTCTCCATCTATTGCTTGCTGCAATTTGATTGTCGTGCCATGCTTCAACTTCCAGCCCCGCTAATGAAAGAGATTAATGGAACGACGCTATCGATTTTATCTTGGGGATATAGAACCTTTACATGTCGACGTATGAGTTTTATTCAATCCGTATCTTTCTGGGATCGCAGAAATCTTCAAGATTGAACCTCACAAGAGTTGCCTTGCCAAATAAGGTTATGTTGATTAGCAATAATTGAAAGAGAGTTTTGGAATGAGTTACATTTGTGAGATGAGCAAATGAAGAACCTATTTATAGTGACACCGTGGAAACAATGGGGTACAATGCATCTCATAAGTATAACACTGTATAAGGGAGGGAAAGAGAAACGATTATGTGACTGTCCATAATCTACTGTAAGATCAACAGTCTGTTCTAGGCTACAAAAAAATAAATAACAAAAAATTAAAAATTATTGTGGGGCCTATTCCTTCAAAAAATTATTATCCACAACATATTATTGCTCTTACAATCGCTGACAAGTGTTATGTTAGCAGAGTCTTTAGGGAAACATTGCAAAGGGCTCATAAATACCGAACAAGGCTTGATGCGTGCCAAAATCGGGCTTTCATGAGTAAGACGAGGCTGGCGACGGCCTAGATCCGCACGGCCACGTGCAAAGGTCACGTATGGGCCAGCATGGCCATAGGCTTGTATGGGCCTATCAGGCACTAGGCGGGTCACGCTCGTATGGGCTGACCACAGGTCAATGCGGCTCGACGTTGAATGACATACTGGTGACCACCGATCGGTCGGCAACCTCCGCCAACTCCATCCGAATTATAGGGGACAAAAGCCAATTGTTCAAAAAAGCAAAACGAAGGGTCCACGGGGACCGCTAGAGAAGAAAGCAATTCCCACCATTAGAAAAGCGACAAACGTAGTGTCTCCCTTTTTCTCTCGACTTTTCCGCGCTCTTTCGGTTTCTCCAATCAGCCTCCGAGTGATCGTGGGAACTCAGTGGTTTCCTGGAACGATGCCTCAGACGAGTCCCGAGACTCGGTGACATGTCGTGAATAACATGAGCCAAGTGGCGACAAATTCCTTTTTGAGCTGCCTCCGTTCTCTCTTCTTTAGCGTTTACTCGATGACCGAGTGCCTTCGTCAAGGAGAAAATTATCCTTATAATCTCAACCTTACTCTATCTACATATATCAATTCAACCTTAAACTTTTCAATTTCGTCAATTTAATTTTAAACTTTTACGAGAAACTCTATCGCCCAAAAATGCTGATGTGACGACTCAATCATCACCGGCCATCGTAATTGACACAATACATATAACGAATCTTTCACACTGTATGGCAATTTAGTCCTTTTATGATAAACTCTCATAAAGACTTTCTGGCCAATTTTCGTCGGAGAAATGGGGTACCAAAACAGTGCATGGGTTCGCTAACCCTTCCCCACACGTAATGAAACTCCCGCACCTTAGTTTATTTGGTCTTAACAAATGATCAGTACCTTCACACGCGAACATGCTGTCGAAATCAGTTTAATTTTCTTTTTAAAAATCGATTGGTGGTGACTCCATTGAAATTACTTTTGTTTCGAAACCCTAATTCCTCCCAATTTTTTAAAACAACAATTTTTGAAGAAACCCTTTCCATTGTAATTACAATTCCATACCGCATCTCGGGAGGAGAGCGTGCTACAATCATATATGCTTAGAACGGTCTTGCGCTAAAGAGTTTGACACTGACGAGGACATCATGGAGGGAAACGTTAGTAAGAAAAATGGTAGTTACATGTTATTTCCTTGAACATTGTTTTGTCTTCGATTTCCTTTCTAGGATAGACATTAAGGATTACTTCAAGGTGGACCAAATCATTTGTTTGACCAAAATTATCTCTGATAGAAGAAAATGAGTAAAACCATTTTCAGGTAGCAGTTAACAGATAAATTGACCTTAAACATATTTACGACGAAGCAGTCGTAAACCAAGTTAAAGAAGGTAACCTATAATTCTAAATGTTGGGGGCAAATAATGGGCAACAATGTCAAAGTTGGAGGAGATCATCTGTAACATTTTGAAATTGAAGAGTCATTATGCAACAGTCGCAAAGTTGAGGGAAATTTTTGAAAAAAATTATCTCAAAAAGAGAATAATATCCAAAGAATTCTAAACCTATTTTACAATGAAAAATTGGATCTTAATATTTTCAATTTCGTCAATTTGGGAAAAAATGTCAAAAACTCCTAACCAAACCATTTGTATTGATGTCTTTACCAAAAAAAAAAAAGAAGACCTTTTGTGTTGATGTCAATTCAGTCCTAAATCTTTTAATTATGCAATTTTAGACATAAACATTTTGCATTTGGGCCAATTGAGTCCATCCAATCAATTTTGATTGAAATTGGTGACTACAAGACACGGACAGCGCTGACATGAACATTTTTAAAAAATTTATATTTTAAATGAATGTTTTTGTTTTTCTATTTATTTATTTACTTTCTTTAATTTTTTTCTGATTGGGGGTTGGTGAGGGCGCTTGAGCTCTAACCTAGCGGTCGGCGAGGGTTGTCAGTCCTCAATGAGAAAAATAGAATAAAAAAACAGAAAAACCCAAAAAAATATAAAATAAAATATATGTAAAAAGATTAAAAAATGTCAATGTCAATGTCAATGCCATTTATGCCACGTAGAAGATTGGCTTCCACGTGAAGGATTGGTCGTAATTGATCGGATTGACTCAAATAACACAAATGCAAAAGATTTTAGTACTAAAGTGACACAATTAATACGTTTATGACTAAATTGACATCAATACAATAATTTTATGACTTTTGACACTTATCCCATCAATCATTTCAACTATTTACCAATTTTATCCTAAATTTTTTGATGATTTGTCAATATTCATTTCATGATGTCTTTTGCAATTTTTCGAAATTTCTTTATTTCTTTTTCATTTTCGTTTTATGTTCTCTTACTTTTTTTTTTCTTTTATCGGATTCTGCCAGCGAGGCCCTGGACACCCTTGCCTAGACCAGCCATAAGGGGACACCCTCGCTGTCCAAAAATCTAATTAAGCAAAAAAGGAATCTAACAAGTGCCTTCCCATCAAAGTACTTAGCAATTTTTTTAAAGACAATTTCCTAGATAAGTGGGGCCAACGTGGGCACCTTAATAGTCATGGAGTATCGGAGACATTATGTAATTCTTATTTGTGGCACACGTGTTATTAATATACACGTCCGTCGTCCATGTACGACATGTTACACTGTTTGTATTGCCGCTGCTGAGGGTCAAAAGTTGGTCACGCGTCCATCCAAAACTCCCAAACGCTCCTCTATTCCCCCCTTTAAATACAAACCCCAAGCAAAACATATTCGCCAAACATACACCAATCTCTCTCTCTCTCTCTCTCATACAGAATGGGCAACTGTGCAGCTCCTCAGATCACCAGAAATGGCGATCACCATAACTGGCCATCATCATCTCCTCCATCCACCCTCGAGCTCATTCACGTGGACGGCAGACTGCAAGAGTTCACTCAAACCATCAAGGCCTCGCACCTCCTCTCCCAGTACCCTAACTGCTTCCTCTGCAGCTCAGAGTCCATGTTCATCGACTCCATCATCCCTCCGATCCACGAAGAGGAAGACCTCTGTTTGGGTCAGCTTTATTTCCTCTTGCCTTTCTCCATGTCCCGAGTCCCACTTTCTTTCCGGGAGCTCTGCATGCTCGCCACCAAGGCCAGCGCCGCGCTCGAGAGCAGCTCGAGTCCGAGGAGAAAGAACGGAGTTCCATCTGGGGCGGGCAACCAGAGACGGTGTCGAGCTCCGACTGGGCTCGGCCGCCATGAGATTGGAGTTGTGTGAAAGCAGCCGAAGGATTAAGCTGTGAAAGTGCAAGCCCATGAGATGAAGCGGGAACGGAATAGACGATGGAAGAAAGAGCTAGAAGAATATGCAATAGACTCTTTGTTTTTTTTTTCCCTTTTGTGAACAACTGTTTTCGGTTGTCCAAAAATCAACGACTCTTTTTATGTCAGACTTGAACTAAGTCTCCATGTTTTTATAATCAGCCCAAACCATGATTGCTTCTATTATTTTCGCCGTGATCGTCATCATCCTCGTCGTTATTATTACGTCACATACATAACGATTATCTTTTTTATTATTCTAATGCGAAGGAGCTTTATTTGGGAAAAATTATCTAAAAAGTCATAAAATTTATTGTACGATATCCAATTCAATCTTAAACCTTTCAATTATGCCAATATAATCCTAGATCTATTGTATGGCAATAATTTCAGTATTAAACCTTTCAATTATGCCAATTTAGTCTTCTATATTTTGATGAATTGTTAATCCAATCATTTTGACCAATTTTAGCTTGAAATCACTGACGTGGTAGTCTAGTCAGTACTTGTTCTCTCTTGTGGTGCCGCTGGCGATTACATGGACAATTTTTACAATTTTTGTAATTTTTTGAAATTTTTCTTCGTCCTGTCTTTTCTTTTTCTTTCTTTTTTTTCTTTTTTTCCCTTTGATGGCCATTGCGAGGGCCTCAATGCCCTCCCTAGGAGAGGTTCCCCTGGTCGAATCGGGCGAGAGCCGCCCTTGCCTCGGCTCACAAGGGCGAGCGTGAACCTGGCTAGGGGCTTGCAAGGGTTGGGCGAGGAGAGGCCAGCGAATGAGGCACGATTATAGCTAGCCGAGAGAAAATGGTAAAAAAGAAAAAAAGTAATAATTTTTAGAAAATTTAAAATTAATTAAAACGTCCATGTCAATGATTTCAAGTTAAAAGTGGTCGGTATGACTAAGATAGCAAATCGTCAAAAAGTTTAGAATCAAATCGGTGCATCATCAAAAGGTTTAGATTAATCGGCATAATTTGAAAGATACGAGAGTAAATTGAAAAATCATCAAAAAGTTTGGGACAAATGAATGATTAAGTTACCAAGCTTAAAATTTATTGTGGTAGTAGTCCAAGCGAGACAAAGTCAAGCACGATGAGCATTGGTCAATGGCATGGTATTCTGAGAAATTGCTTAGGTTTTTCATTATCGGCTGCTTTTAGACCTTTATCTTTTTGGCCTGGAATGCTTCTAGACCTAACAAAAACGACGTCACGCTGTCTTTATCAGTTTAACACTGTACATTTAACGTTATGTGGACTCTATACCAAGATCTGGCATTTTGTATGAATAAAATGCTCAAGTAGAAGGCAACGAGGACACACGAGGACGTAATTAAAATGATTGTGTAGCTGCCCTAAATAACGCAAAAGGACATATCTAGATCTTAATATGAAATTTAATGGCGACTAGTTGATCACCGGCCATAAAATTCTAAAGTTTCAGGTCGGTTCATTAGACAATTTTTTTTAACATGAATTCTACAAAGAAGAGAGGATTTTATTTTAAGGCAAATGGGTTTTGTGATGGACCGCTCACTAAGCTAACGGCCACCGTCATTCTGGGCAACGCAATACTGGAGAAATTCCAGCCACATATCCCAAATTTAGCTAGATTTCAGTCAATTTTTTCTGCTCAAAGTTTTATCTTAGGTTACTGGCAAATAATTTCGTAACTCAAACTTTTTTTAAAATGTCCAACTCAAAAAATTAAATTAATAGGTGGAGGAATATCGACGTATATAAAGAGCATATAAACTCCATAAGCAAGCGATGCGTGATACATTTGACATTGCGCAAGCTAGATTAGGAACGACACATGAAATTTAATGAGCATGGGCCACGCAGTTAAATAAACTAGGGTAGAACCTACCTTTAATGTTATGTTAGAAGATTTAATCCAAGGGTATGCACAATTAAAGGGATATATGGATAATCTCCTAGGTACGTGCACAATCATTATGATACTAATATACCGATGAAATATTATGCAAAATTTTATTTCAGTGGAAATGAGCTACAGCTACTAGAGGCAATTTTTATTCATGGTTCCACACCGTGTTAAGTTAATTTCACGATTGAATAGGCCAATTGAAGCATACTTATCGTAATCAATCATGTATAGAACACGTTGATTATCCAATAAATAACGCGGCATAATTCGGCTGCCTTATCTCATTAAACAATACACGTGGGTTTTTTCAATTAGTCAGAGCTCCTCGTGACATGTTTGAGGCAATATTCAACTTGTATAAAATCTGAAAATATTGCAGAATTTTAGCGTGTTGTCGTATTGTGCCAAATATTATTACAAAAGAAATTAATTTTTTAGAATTAACTAATCAGTGGGAAAACAATTGCACCTTGCACGGGTAGCTTGGTTGGTTAGAGCCCACTTGGGATTGTGTGGTTAGGCGCACTGGTCCCAGGTTTGATTCCCCAACTGAGCACTTGTGATTTAAGTGGGGGGCCATGACGATAGGTTGCTGTGCTAGTCTCTCCCGAGGAATAATCGAGGTACGCGCAAGTTGGCCGTGACACTTTGGTTATAAAAAAAAATAAGAATTGGATTAAAGAAATGATGTTTCTTATTATTTTAACAATGTCGACGCCACATAAAAGAAAGAAAATAATAAAACAAACCACATTAGCGTTTCTCGTTAGTCAAGTTAAATGAAATGGACGAAATGACTCGATTGCATGAATATGATCAATTTTGTGACTTGGTTTTTCTTTTTGAAAATTTTATGATCATGTTATGTTTTTGTGATAAGTTTCGGGAGTTGCCCGTAACAATCCCTATATTTTAAGTTCCCATAGCACCAGCATGTGAGAATTGTCCACGTCATCAGTCAAAGTTTAGAATTTCAACGTTGGTCCCGCATGGGATGCTTCCTGGGGAATCGGACTGCATGGGACCTTCTAGCAAACCTGTGGGCGTCAAAGGAAAATGACTTCTCATGTCGTCCACTATCGCTTTGATTCGTCGTACATAGACCGCGAGACCACCTTTGTGCCGTGTTTCCCATTGCCTTGCCCATGAGAATTCGGGTGAGTTACTTTTTCCAGGTTTATCAAAACTCTTTTTTAATATTTATTACATATATAAAGTAGTAAATAAACAAAAAATAGCGGTCAAATTTTTTGATAAAATAGACCTTATTCTAATGAACTTATAGAAATTTTCAACTTTGATAAGATACTAAATAGAATAGATAATCGCTAGAAATATTGTGTGTTTTGGGAAAATGAAATCGGATGATTCTTTCTTTTAATTTTGAATGATGGATATATACTATCAGCGAGTAAGAGATGTTCTAAATCAATAAATAAAGTTTTTAAAAATATTATCAAAAAAATAAAATGAAGTTTTTTTTTTTTCGAAAACTTCCTTTCTTTTTGGGCTACGACAAGTAATAAAGGAGTGATTAGTAAATGTCATTTCAGCCGTTAATTATCGAGTTTTCTTTGTTTGCATATACTTGCTTATTTGAAGAGACTTGACAATTTTTTTTTTCCAAATGATTTTATATTCCCAAGTGGATTTAGCAGATTTAATTGGTGAAACATCATCATTCATCTCTATAAATTAAAGGGATGATCATGATTCCAAAGTAGAATCTAAAATTTGGAACTAGATCCTTGAGAAATCGAACCAATTCTGTCTAGATTTCAAGGTATAAAAAGTAGATTTCAAGTTTTTGTGCTTTTTTTAGCATATGTCTTCGCCCGATCGTATGGTATTTCATGGTATTCGATGATGAATGTGCAATTTAAAACTACTAGTCTGAACCTTATTTTTCAGAAATATTTATGAATGAGACTTTTACTTTGTTAATATTTTATATCTATTTATGTATCTAAATATGAGTTGGGGTTAATTGATTATTGCAGTAAATGGTGGTCACTAAGGGCGGCAGCATGACAATGATTCTGGTTATCTGATTCTTAGAACAAAAAAGAATGAAAATCATGTTTGGTAATGTAAATGATTCTAATTCTGATACCGTTCTCGGGAACAGTTTTGGAGCAACAATAAGAACAAAAAAAAAGTTTGTTCTAAAAAAATCACTTTTCAAAATTACAAAACAGAATGAAGTCCCACATTTCTCACTTTTACTTTTCAGTTTTGTCATCACTTTTCACTCGACCTAAAACATAACGAGGTCTCATTTTTAAAGAAAAATATAGGTAGAAGTACAACAGAAGTGCCAATATTTATGTACAGAGATCGCTTCAGTGCCAATTTTTTTTTTTAATCACTTAAGTGCCAAATCGGAGAAAAAATGATCACTTAAGTGCCAAGTCGCCGGAATTGGCACTAAAGTGATCCTTTTTTCCTGAAACTATTAGCAACGTTGTAGGGCGAATAAATCCTTAAAGAAAGTGATTACACACCTCAAAGTCTGATTCCATTGTTCATCTCGTTTTCGACGAAATTTCCCAGCAATTTTCTAATCTTCACTTGCAAATTACAAGTTTGATGCCCCTAATCACAAGAAGCCGATGGTTTGTCAAGTTGAAGAAAAGTCCAACATGAATGGCAGCGGATTCTCTCTGGGACACGACTTTTAATAGATAAGGCCTAGAATTGGTTTGTATTTGAGCGAAGGCGATGAGGAGTATATGCTTTCGCGCACTTAGCATTATGCGCACGCTGCAGATGGAAACAAACCTTAATTATTTTTATTCTGAAATCAATTATTTTATGATTATATTTTTTTAAAATTGTGATTGTTCAAACATGAACAATTGCGTCCAAAAGGCGATTGTCATTTAAGAATGGTTGTATCCGAATGACAGTTATCACACATGAACGGTCATGTTCGAATTATAATTTTTCGAACATGAATTGGTGTGATGTTTTGACATGAACTGGTGCGATGTTTCGAACATGAATAAATGTGCTCGTACACGGGAAATTTGGACACTAAGAGGACATAATGATGTGATGCAATTGTGTTGGCTGACATGTGTGTCTAGTTCGGATATTTCGCTTACTGTAAGTAAGATTTCAGGATGGCAAATCCACCGATCATTCCCTACACCTTCATGATTGTGGGTGCATAATGTCTTTGAGATTTTGGAGTCTATGTATAAAATACATGGACTATCCTACACTCAAGGTGAGGCCCATAGAAGAAGTTCTCTTGTGCGGAGCGCTGCCATCGGCAAGTAGGATTCACGGATGGGTCAAGATTGCAATATAAGCAATAACTGGTTAACAAAGTCGAATCAGCAACTATTCGGAGTTCATAGGGCGCAACAATGTGGTGAGTTTGCCGAAAGGAGAACAGCCAAGTGCAGATGCAATTGAAAAGAACTCCTCCTTGCCAAGTACTTTGGGAGGGATTCGTATGTTGTGGGCATGCTCCGGGGCAGTGCTAGAAGGCATTCGCAAGTTTGATGCGTCTGAACGTGCACTTGCCTGAGGCCAAGGACTCGACTTGTGTTTGATCGTGTGGTTCGTTTTCGTCACAGGTTAGTAGGCAATTCTCTTTCTTGGTTCCTGATTGGAGTAAGGAATTTGTTTGATTGAGAAATGTATTACTGCATTTTAAGTGTTGATGACATGAAACCGTTATGAGCATTTCTGTTATATTGAGATCCGAATATTTCGGGGCTTTCATGTGGAAAGAACTAGATAATTTGTTTTGTGGCGACCAATGCTTCATAATTATGCTTGGCCGTGATTGCTTTTTGGTTTCTTGTTTTTGTGCTAAATGTTCTTTTGGAGTTTTAAAGCTCCAAAAGTAAAATGATAAGGTAGCTGAGACAAAAAGAAATAAGCCAAATGAGAGGGAAAAGGAGAAATAGATATAAGCCTTCGTAGAATGTCAGTGATCTTTTAATTAATGATATATGCTTATCTTTGAAAATAATATGACTAGGATCATTGAGGTTAAGAAGTATCTATGAAATATTTGAGCAAAATAGATACTATCTTTAACATCAAAGTTAAAAACATAGTGGGGGTTACTCTTTGAGCCAACGTTGATTATATTAAAAAGATGTTAAATAAATTTAAACATCTTGACTTTAGAGAAATGAGTACTCCATTTGATTCATGTATGGAATTAAATTATGATTATGGTAAAGCAATAGCACAATTTAAATATGTGAGTACTATATGGTCTTTAATGTATGCGATGCATTGTACTAGACTTGATATTATATTTTTCGTGTGTAAGTTGACTAGATATAGTAGTAATCCAAATATAGAACATTATAATGTTGTCATAGAATTTTGGTTAAGAGAACTATAAGATTTGTGATTGTTCTATAATAATTATTCGGCTTTATTAGAAGGATACACCGATGCTAGTTGGATTACAAGAAATTAGGTGGATGTGTTGTATTTTGGGCGAGCAAGAAACAAACATACATAACTTACTCAACGATAGAATCAAAATTCATTGCTTTAGCAGTAGTTGAAAAAGAGGCTAAGTGGGATTAGAAATTTACTATTAGACATTAAATTATTGCTTAGTCCTATGCCTCATATTTTTGTCCATTATGACAATCGGGCTACTTTGATAAGATGTCATAGTGGCACTTATAGGGTGCGTTTGGGTAAACTTTAGGGTAATGCAAAGTCATTTCCCCAATCAGCTTTGAGTGAAGTTGTATTTGGTGAAAGTTAAATAGCATTTGGCTAACAGTGCTTTCGTCCAAAAAGCCTCAGGCTTATCTCCACCGACTGAAATTGGCTTCCCCCTCCGCTCCTTCCTCCTCCTCCTCTCCGACCTTCGCAACTCAGCTCCACAGCTCGAGACCCACGAACCCATCTCGCAAGAACAACCTCCATTGCCTCTCCAACCAGCTCGAGACCCACGAACCCCAGATCTGTTCACAAGGTTTAGCGACCCTCGTCGATCCACGCAAGTGTAGGCGAATTCCGCCGGTGCCCGGCGAACCAGGCGGCCTCCGGCGTTGCGCTGCCCCAGGCGACAGCCGTCGGTGGCGCACGACCCCATGGAATCCGACACCAGTGTCCCTCGAGCGGTTCTCTGTTCTTCGCGACTTGCCAAAGAAAGAAATAGAAGAAGACTACTGGTGAGTGCCCATTGCCAACCACAAGCACCACCAAAGGCCAACACGCCACCGTCGAATACCTTGCCAATTCAATTTTCCGGCGATCGGATGACTTTGACACACCTCCATTCTGTCCCTATAACCCCCCCGCCTTTTCCCACATGTCCATCCCCGAAGCCAAGGTTGAGCAACACTCGTCGACCCACACAGGCTAGGCGACCGCCGCCGGTGTCCCACGAACCAGGTGGCCACTGGTGTTGCGCCGCCCTGGGCGACAACCGTCGGTGGTGTGCGACCCCATGGAAGCCGACGTCTCTCGAGCGACTCTATGAAGCCAGGATGGGGCCCTAGGGGAACGAAGAAGCAAGCAGTACACAGAATCATTCTCCTGCGCTGAACTAAGCACAATATCGAGATCTAGAAGAAGAAGAAGAAGATGCAAACCCCAACTGGTGAGAGAGAGCTGGAGAACGCGAAACCCTAAAATAAATGGTGCTTCGAATCAGACGCAAAGGGAAGAAGAGGAAAGTGGTTGCTGAATGCAGAGAGAGAGATGCGTACGTTTACTGAGATGGAAAGCCAGGGTAAAGAGGGAATAAAATAAAGCTAGTGAGGGCAAAATAGGAAGGAAAAAAAGTCACTTATTCAGAGGAAAGAGCATCCCGAAAATGCTCAAAGCCCAAGGCAGGTGGGGACCTGCCTTGGGCTTTCAGCTTTGCCATTTCCTCAAAGTGGGCCAAAAGTAGTTGCCAAACACCAAATTTTTTTCCCAAGGGACTTTAGAGGTCTAAAGTCCCTTGGGAAAGCTATTCCCAAAGCACCCATAATGTGTCACGCCGCGAACCCGGCGAGCACGCGAACATCCCACCAAGCCGTTATAACTCTATAGACTCCCAAGATCCACGGCCAACAGCTTAATACTCCTAAATGATAATTGCATGCGGAAGCAAGAAAACGACTCCAGACAAAATAGACCCAAGATGACTTAGGAGATAAAAAGGTACATCCCTCAATTTAGGCAAATACACTTCAAAGGTTACAGTCATCCAGTACCAATGATTCAATTCTAAATCTACAAATCAAAGTAAAATTTCTAAGATCACAAACGAGTTTATATCCATTTCCTCTAAAAACTTCTTCCAATGTCAATCCATGGCAACCTCGGGTTTCCATCGCCTAGGACCTAAAAAATATTGTCCCACGACGGGGTGAGATATATAATTTCAGTAAGTGAACCCTAAACCTAGACCTGACCGCCAGTCCCCCTAGACCACACAACAAGCGATAGGCAAAGGTTCAGCCAGATAATATCACATGGCATATAAACAAGCACACATAGACTTCAGAGTCATCACAATCATTTATCACCTGGGTTCTCAGCCGCTATGTACTTCTCTGGCACTCTAGCCAATTGATATCACCGGAGCCACATGCCAATCAATATCATCTGGTACCACCGGGGCCACAGGCCAATTGGTACCTTTAGGATCACATCCAATTATCATTTTAGGGCTCACGGTCACTTGATACCACTAGGGCCACAGGTCAATCGGTATCGTCTCAACTTTCAGTCACATGGTACCACTGGGGCCACAGGCCAATCGGTACTTCTGGACTCGTAGCCACCTGATACCACCGGGGCCACAGGCCAATCGATATCGTCATTATTACTCATGGCTCACAACCAATGCGATCTCCGAGGCCACAGCTAATTGATCGCTGGGACACTATAGCCCATTCATATAGTATAGGCATTATAGCCAAATCATATAAATCCAAGGCTCAATAGTCGAACTATATTACCAAACTCAATAGCCACTTACATCACACAATCGCCACTCAAGGTAAAACACCACATGACCATTCAAGCATCTGTGTCATTCGAGTACTGTTGACACCTGATTTTTGACCAAGTCTTTTTCAGTTTTATATTCGAAAAATCACAAAAAAATTCATAAAAAGTCAAAAAAATTACAAAATCAACTTTGGTAGCCTTGGCCAAGCCCAAGGAACCATTCTTGACCAAAAAATAATTTTTCATATTTTTTACATTTTTTAGTATTTTTAGAAAATAGGAAAATACTAGAAAAATCAACAAAAATAGAATTTGAGGTCACAAAAATATAGGAAAATAGTCAATATTTTTCTTTTAAATCCCTTGCCATTTTGACCTCATCAAGAGTCGAAATGCAAGTTTAATTTTGTGTGTTTCTTTGTAAACGCACAGGGTTAAATTTGTCAAAAAAATATGTTTTGAGTCCTTTTATTTGCAATCTTTTGCATTTTACGAGTCTTGACATTCAAATTGATTGCCCTTCATTTCAATTTGGTTCAATTGTGCGCCAATTTGATCAATTTTGGCTTTAGGGACCTAATTGCATGAAATTCTTTTCATTTTAGTCCCTATTACGCCAATTCCGAAATTAAACTTTTTCGAGGGGCACCCATTGAACCCCAATGCTTTCTCCCTATAGTATTCGATCCCCTAAATCTAACGGTCAGTTCAATTAAGGTCAATTCGCCCATTAGGACCCTCAATTTGACAAAAATCAAATTCGGATCCTACTCCACATTTGGGGTTTTCAATCAATTCAAAAGGAATTTGTCACGAAAATCACATTTCTATGTGGAGTCTATGCCATAGAGTCTAATTTTGATGTCAATTTTGTGATATTGGTACATCAGGACGTCCAATTTGAACAGAAAATTTAGAACCGGGTCAACTGGGTCGGGTTGACCGACCCAGTCAACCCGGTTGACCAAACCAATAGAGCAAAAACGCTCTCTGCTTGTTGGATCTTGGAGGAGGACGTCGCGCAGGATGGGGGCTGGTTCGCGCAAAAACAAAAAAAAAAGGCAAGAGAACGAACAAAGGAAGTCAGTTAGTGGCGATCAGTTGAGGGGGAAGGAAGTCAGTTGGCGAGAGGAGTTAGTTGGAGGAACAAAAAGCGAGAGAAGAAGAAGGGGGGGGTTCTCTTCGCGCGGAGGCAGAGAGGAAGAGAGAGAGAACGAGCTCAGAGAAAGAGAGAGAGAGAGAGAGAGCTCGAGCAGGCGGTAGAGAGAGTAAGCGAGAGGCAGAGCGCTCGCGGTGGCGAAACAGAGAGAGAGCAACGGAGAGAGAGAGAGCTCACGAAGGGTAGAGAGATAGAGAGAGAGAGGAAGACGGCGACCGAAGCTTGCCAAACCTGTGCAAGCTTCGACTGACCACCTCCGGCGAAACCGAAGCCAGCGACGCCCGTCTTCGACTTCCCTGATTCCCAGAGAAGCGACCGAACCCTTCCAATCGGCCTTTCGTCTCGAAAAACGGTGAGCTCCTCCTTCGAACTCAAGCTCGGCCTTCAATGGCAACTTTAATTATAGTCATCCGTTTGCTGCGATTCGGGTTGCAATGTGCTTGTGTCTCCTCCCTGAGCATTTTTTCCTTTGGTCGCATGTCGTTTCATGGCCTAAATCACCGAGTCTACCCCTTACCATGGCTGATCGGCCGCGAGCTCCATAGCTCATCCTAGACCAAGCCGAAGCTCCGCGAAGGTCAGGTAAGTCTTCTCAAACTCCATGGATGCTTCCTGATGGTTTAAACTAGTCATGTCACGCGTAGAATGGCTAGGGCGAGTAGCCGCCGGAGCCTAACTTCGGCCATAGGTAGCGGTGAGATGAGGTTTGATTCTGCTATGAAAAGCCTGGCATATGTGATGAAGCTCGATGAGACGAGTAGAATGGCGGAAGTTTCATGCAATTTCGTGGCCTGAGCACGGAGAAAACGGCCTCCGACGAGGCGCCGGCGAAACAGAGCCGGCGCCGGTCGTCTTCCCCGGCAGCTCTGTTGACCAGTCAACGAAAGTTGACTGGTCAACGCCCACGTGGCGCTGACGTGGCGCCCACGTGGCAGCCACGTCAGCCGTTCGGTTGCAACAGAAAACGAATTTGATCGGACGGTGGAGAGTTGGCCACGTGTCACGATCTAATATTTTTGAGATAAAAAAATGATTTTCGGAAATAAAAGAAATACCATCGATCGAACGGACGAGATTCAATCTTGTTTTCCAATCATGGCCGTCGATTGCTTTGATTAAATCCGATCGTCCGTGTGTCCGCCACGTGGCACAATCAAAACCGTTGATTCGAGTTTAGGCGGGAATTTGAAAAAGCCGAGCGGGAAGGTGGAAACGGTGTCGTTTCGGCGCGGGCCCGGATCCGGGCCGGGTCGGCCACCCGCGGGCCGTGGGCCTGGTCACCCGACCCGGCCCGAATAACATTTTTTAAATAAAAAAAATTCCGAAAATGATTTTTTTAAAAAAATAACAAAATCAGAAAAACCTTAGAAAATCCAAAAAAATGCTAAAAAATTCCAAAAAATTCCAAAAAAATATGGAAAAATTGTGGGAAAATCCTAGACACTCCAGAAATCCCTAAAAATCGAGAATTGACCACAGACAACTAGTCAACCCTATTTTTGGGGTTTCTTATCCGTTCTTCCGAGACTTGACGATATTACCCTTTAGGGGTAAGTCGCATCTGCTGCATATGCGAGGTAAGGCCGATAATGCCAAGGTAAGAATTAGGGTCGGGTAGGCGACCAATTCTTAGGTTTGGGTTCTCGAGTCCTGCCTCTTTTCTCAAAATGACAATTTTGCCCTTCAATGGGAAAATTGTCTTTCTTGTTCCAATTGAGTCCTGAAAATTGCTTGAAGTTAGGGTTTGGGTCAGGTGGACGACCAACCCTAATATTTGAGATTTTCAGTTCTCATCTTTGTCCAAAATGACGACTTTACCCCTCCAAGGGTAAAAATCACTTTTAAATTCCAGAAAAATCCTGGAAATTCCCGAAAAATAAGAAATGGATTGGATTGATGGCCAATCCTATTTCCCCTGTCTTGTGACTTCCCAATTCGTCTAAAATGACAGATTTACCCTTTTAAGGGTAAATTTCCCGAATTATTCAAAATTACGATTCTGCCCCTCATGGGCGAATCATGTCCAAATCACTCCTAAGCCTTGATTGATATTTCTCTAGGCTAATAGGGCCTCATTAGGGATGCCATGCTGATTTCATGTGTTTTATCCGCATGTACTGGATCCTTGATTTGCGCACTTATTTCTATTTTGGTTGTGAGTGATAGGATAGTATTTCACATCTGCATGAACTCTTAGATTTAGGATCTGTACCCCACTCATCTGTATGAATATCCTAGGATCAGATAAACCATTTAACATAGGTACCGAAAGGGCGTCAACTCTGACAGTTGGCGTAACTAAGTCCCCGAACCCACTTCTCTGGTTTCCGCAGGATCGAATAGACTACTCCCAACTATTCGATAGGGTTTTCCGATCGTACCCTCCACGAAACGATTGGTGGCGACTCCTTGGCATGTACACTTATCACATGTCACTAGACCACACTGAAGGTCAACCACGTATATCCAGCAGTTGCGATTTGGGTAATGGACCTTGGGAGAGGCCCGCGTCCGATCAAGCCAGCGATCGGGCGGCCCATTAGCCCGCTCCCCGCCTCCGCGCTCGGGAGAGGGTCGCGACAGACTGGCGACTCCGCTGGGAATTATTCTAAACCAGAATCTCTGGTTACGAATTCCAGAGGACTTGAGCCGATTAAAAATTTGTTTGGTTTATCTGACCTTATTTTCTGCAGATGCTCTCGAAGGTGAGATACGTATGCTAACTATTGTGTTAGATGTTTTTGCAGATTGGAGAAATAAGGGGTGGAGTGATTGTTGACATTTTTCCTGCAGGTTGGAGTTGGGAATGTATGTTTATTTTTATGCACATACTGAAGCGGTGTTTTGATACAAACTGCTGTGCATGACCTTGCATTGTGATGATCACGACACATCGCACACACTGGCGGTCAAACCCCGACTGCAAACCACCTCTAGGTTATCTTAGATAGGGAAAGGATGTGAAAGGATCTCGCGTTTGATGGCACTTGAGACTTTCGCATTCGTTCCCGCCTACCATCCAAATTGGCGATATCTAGCCCTCTTGAGTGGGTACTCTTGGGGAGGAGTCTGCCTCATTTGGATCGTGGGAGCCTGAGCCATAGGTTCCTCACCTGATTTTCGATTTTTAGAGTATACCCCCCCACTTGTCTCATGCGCATGTCTATGAGAGGTTGGTATACCTAAAACCAAAAAAAAAAAAAAATCCCGCTGATCACTGTAAGTATGACTTCTCCCTTTACTTGTTCATTTCCTAGTGAAATTTCATGGTAGGAAATTCATGGAAATCAACCGAATGCCATGGGTGTTTGAGTTTACAAATGAAAGTTTTTGACAATGAATTTTAGATACAAAGTTGAAACACTTTTAAGCCGTCCCTACGGAATAGATGGTTCATCCAAATTTTCAATCATGGATTAAGATGACATTTTTTATGTCTAAAATTCTTACAATTCAAGATTTTGGGGCACAAAGTTAAAGCCATGTTTGCAATCACATTTTGTATAGTGATTTCTTAAAATAATGATCACATGATTTTTACTAGAAAAATGTGACAAAGCAGTCTTTCAAGATTAATGCCCCCGTTTGCGTATTAAACGTTTGGAATTAAATGGGTGTTTGATTGATGACCATGGATCGATCTTTTAATGACGTATCCTCTTATCTTGAAATCTTGGCGGACATCAGACGCCCGTAAATAGGGATTATGGGGTATGTATTGTCGCCTCGCTTTCATTATGAGAGGTGACCTCATTGAGAGACGTCTTTGCTATGTAAAATGCTAAGTGTGTCTCCTTTCTGACAGGTTATACATGACATGCATTTATTGAAGATTCCTTCATCTAATCGCATGCGAGATGTGATCGAACGATGGTAAAACTGTAATCGTTCCAATAAAAGCTTCGAGTGTTATACTTGACTTGCTTGGTTATTTTTTTTGCCAACAGGTCAAAATGGCTGAAGGCGAATGATGCGAGGCTTGTTTTCCCTGTAACATGAAAGGAGATGCGTCTTCATCAGGAGCCACCCATGGGGTTTCCAAAATAAGATGAATCGACAATGATAAGCCCAGAACAAGACAACATGAAAAAGGGGCATGCCTGATTTGGATCGACCTCTCTAAGTTGAAAAGGGTGTATTCGTTCCAAATTAAATTGATTTGTTTAAACAATGACATGGTCACTCACACTTGCAAGTGATTATAAAAGATGAATGAGGATCGTTAAGGAACATTCCTTCATCTCTGATGCTCTAAGTGATGGGAGCTGAGAAAATATACTCTGGGGATAGTAAATCTGTTATCGTTTCAATTAAAGCCTGTTGTGCAACAATTGACATACTCCTTCCACATGTCATGTAGGTGAAATAAAAGGATTGTGTGAGGTCGACATTTGTCCCTTTAAAGAAGACTCAATTGTGAACCCTCAAAACTGGAGGCCAATGTGGCATGGCACGATCACCAATTGAAGCACGTCTCAAGGAGTACAAATACTCGTGTTTCCCACCATGAGATTGAAGATCACTCAACCATAAAAGGGTGTATATCGTTCCTCATTTCAATCCTCTCAAGATATGAAATGATCATCTCCTTTTCTATATGTAGAGATGAAGAAAACTGAATGCTTATTTGCAAAGCAACACTTCAAGGTGTAAATGTACACAAATAGAGATAAATCTACACTTGTGGATCTCGAGTAGTAGGGTGCTTGAGGAGTGGCATGAAGTCATGACAAATCGAGAAGACCATGAAGAGATGATCGTTGCCCATCTTTGAACCAAGAAATTGAAATACATCAATAGAGCGAAAGTGGCGAAAGATCACCCAACCTCAAGAAGGAGAGTGACAGAACCCAAAAAGTGTCGAGCATCGTGCAACATCAAATGCCGAGACCTTCGGATAATTACGATGAAGTTTTATCCTCTGTTGTCACAAAAGGGAGTAAATTGTTCTTTATTCTGATTTCATTCCATATGAATGACTGATATGCTTCTCTTTCATATACAGAGAATGCTAGTTGAAGACATGTGTCAGAATAGATCGAAGAATGTCAAACGCCAAAATCACCTGACATGGAAGTGATTGACTCAACCAACAGGGAAAGCATTAGCGTGATATAATGGAGTTTCATATGGCTAAATTAGCTAACTTAGGATGGAATACTCAGTTGTTGGGGGCAAATCATTTCCCTATCTAGAAAGCATGCCGACGCCGAAGGCATCAGATTCATCATGGTGATACATGGGGCGAGCCCCTGAAACAATGGTTATCACTCATGGAACATAATGGAATGAAATCCGTCCATTGAATACGAAAAGCACTCCGCCATAGCAGCAACCCTTCCGAGAGGAACAACGCCGAGCCATCCCTCTTGGTAGAAAAGGACGTATCGTTCCTAAATAAGTTTCAATCAGATGTGGAAATAATATTTCCTATCTTTTTCCTCTCAGGTGATAAACAAAGTCAAGACACCCAAGAAGCAACGACTTCAGATGACAGAACAGGGAGTACCCGCTTTTCATATCATCTCACACATGCATTTAGGATAGATGATTTTAAGAGCGTCATAATGGCTCAATCTGCGAACAAAATTCTCGAGAAAACTTGAAAAAGTTTTTTAACAGTTAGAAGTCTCTTTGAAAAGAGCATTCGAAAAGAAAGAATTCAAACTTTATAGATTGACATGCTTGATAAGAAATGCTCTATGTGAACAGAGTGAAAGGCACGAATCCATTTTTCGTTGCAAACATGAATCATCTTAGATCACTTGCATCATACATATCATGCATGCATCACTTATATGAAAGATGTCGACAGGTCAAGGCAAAAGAATCCAAGTGAAAGGAAAATGCCAAGACCCAAGGAACGAAGGGTAAATTGTATCAATTCCAATTGCCCATTTTGTATGCTGTTCTGACACGAACCTTCTTTCCTTTGATAGGGAAATATCAAATAGTTCAAAGGCAGCTATGATGGCTGATATTAAGACAGTGCCGAAAGCCTCCCAAGCCAGACAGACAGTAGTTCCTAAACAACTCAAATCCATCACTTGCACCCGATATAGCTGATAAAGAAACGACGGGAAATACTCAACGGGCGGAGGAGGACATCCGTGAGCCGAATACTCCGTCGCAACAAAAAGTTCAAAGGCAGCTATGATGGCTGATATTAAGGAAGTGCCGGAAGCCTCCCAAGCCAGACAGACAGTAGTTCCTAAACAACTCAAATCCATCACTTGCACCCGATATAGCTGATAAAGAAACGACGGGAAATACTCAACGGGCGGAGGAGGACATCCGTGAGCCGAATACTCCGTCGCAACAAAAAGCGTCCCCTGTTGTTATCAACCTCGAGAAGGAGGAAAAAGTGAAGCAGACTATAAAAACTGAAGTGGAGGCAAAGGGACTTCGTGAGGAAGTATAATGGGACAGGCTGTCCACCCGCTCACCTCAAGTATTACCTGCGCAAGATGGCGCAGTATTCAGACTATGTTCCATTACTGATGAACACGTTCCAAAAGAGTCTAGCTAGCGTCGCTCTGGCTTAGTTCATCGAGTTGGACCTGGATGATTATGATGGGTAGGAAGATCTCGCAGAGGATTTCCTCAGGCAATATAGGTTCAACACAGCTACGGCCCCGACGAGGGAAGACCTTCTACGAACCTCAAAGGCAAGAGGAGAATTGATCATAACATACGCCTAGAGATGGCGAGCTTTGACGACCCAAAATAAGCCGTCAATCCCAGACGACGAGCTGATTCATTTGTTCCTGAAAGCACTCCTCTACGAATACCTCGACAAGTTAAACGCCTCGGGACGTCAGACCGTCGCACATTTGATAAAGGTGGCTGAAAGGTTCGAATGAGCCTTAAGAAAAAGGAGGCCCCATGAAGCTTCTGCTAGAAAACAACCAAGGGAGGATCATCATGGTCGGCACCAAAAAGAGCAAGAGCCTAGAAAGAGGCAACCCCAAAAGCAGTTCTCTCAACTCCCGAGGCCTTTGCCCAAGCTACTCCCGATGTTGCTAGAACAATATTTGGTGGCAAAGGAACCACCTAGGGCAAATCCGGTTAAGTATCATGGTTTTGACAAGAGCCAGACTTGTGTCTGCCATATGGGAGAAATGGGACATACTGTGGATGACTGCTATATCCTTAAGCTAAAGGTACAAGCTCAGATTGACAAGTCAGATTCTGAAATTTGACAACGTGGCTCCAAACGTACAGGAAAACTCGCTCCCTGATCATCAAGCAATTGGGGCAATATTCACTAAAGATGAGGAAAACCACATCCAGCTGAAGGTGGACATGTCTAAGCTGACCGACCTTCTGGCGACCGCTTCATCATACCCAAAAGCAGGAGAGATCTCCGCTGACGTAAAGAGACTATGTATTGCCAAGATGATGAGCTTGGGGATAATGTCCGATATTACCGATAAAGAATTCGAAGGAGTCGAAGCTTCTCTATCTTTGGAAGGAAGCCACTTCGTGATCAAAACTGAGCCGGGTAGCACATGGGACATCCCGCACGAGAATCTGGTAAACAGTCTTGGGCCGGTCATTCAGTCAGAAGAAGAATTCGAAGAGGACGAACTGAAAGTCAAGAGGTGAAGTCTAGCAGATCGCAGATTCATGGCTAACGCACCTGAAATAGGTGAAATTATAGACAGCCTGGGTCAGGACTTTGGAGGGTACAACTTTAAAGTGGAGTACTCAGCTCCCCCTAGCTGCTATCAGATAATGGAAGATATCATATCAGACGGATGGGGATGCATGGATGATCCCGTTCAACCTGAAAAGGCCTTTTTCAAAAGAACCCGAGTCATCCTTAACCAAGTAAGGGTTACTAAGCTTGGCACAAAGCAGTATGCTGAAACAAAGAGATCAAAGAATCAACAGCAGGGTTTAGCTGAAAGAGAATACCCGAGATCTGCCACATCAGCAGTGTTAGGTGACGATGACCGACATTGTCGACTGAGAGACGAAATCTCCTCAAGGGACTTGACAATACTGTGTCAATGATTGAAACCGCTACGATTGTGATAAATTAAACTGAAAGAGCTTGATAGCTTGAATAAGGTAGAAGATTGTCTAGTCAAGCTTGTCGTGATTCGATTGCCGGAAGAAGAAGAAGACGACACAGCTGAACTTGAAGCATCTTGTCCGAAGACAATAACCATACAAATCCCTCCAGTAGAAAAGTACGATCCTAAGGCAGTCCATTGGGACAATGGGACGGAGGAAGAAGATGAGGATGAAGGTTATGCATCTATCCAAAGAGAATAGAATGCCTTTGAGGAATAAACACCTCCTACTTCGGAAGAGCCGGATATTGTTAATTTGGGGGATACTGAAAATATCAAAGAAGTCAAGATCGGTGGACATTTATCCCGAGATGAAAGACTCAGGTTCACAGAACTACTAAGAAGGTCGTTAAGATGTCATGCAGCAAATTCTAAAGATATCGAACTACCAAGAGGTAGATAAAAGTGATCAAAGATTCAGATGGTTGAGTTAAATAACCAAAACCAGCAAAGAAGGTTCATTAGGGCAAGCCCCTCCTTTCCTGTCAAGAGACCAAGCTGGGGGCAAGATTCTCATGCGCCACCTAGATAGCGTATTGGAACAAGTCATCAAGATCAAAGACGACAAGCATCAAGACATGCCCTACTAGGGCAAAGCAACCAAAAGAGACGATTTCCTTGATCAACGGAAATGCAAATACCTTAAAGGGAGTATCACGTTCCTTGGTGATTTATGTAAAGTTAAACATGGATGAATACTCATTGCTTCATGTACAGGTACAAAGACCTCTTCAAATAGGATTGGAAATCGTCAAATGATATGAAAAATGCTAAGGCATTTGGCCAAGGTAAACGTCGCCCAACTGGGGCAAATGGATTGTTGATGTTATCAACACCTTCAAACATGAATGGAGGGATTCGACAAATGTTGTCCATATCAGCATACAATATTGGAATGGACTCAATCAAGAGATAAATGTCGACAATTGACAAAAGAAGGGTAGTTGGGTGTCGTATCCAATTTACTCCTTTTTCTTGCATTTGCTAATGCAAAATCATTTCTTTCTGTGGCAGAATACGCCATTAGGACATTATCAAGGGTCCAACAAAGAGGAGAACATCACAAGGATGGTCACAAGTGACAGAGATGCATGAAGCAAACGACTTTCTCAAGCATTGGAAGGATGACACTTCAAAGATGAAAAGTAAAGTGAAGATCCAAGTAAGAGATAACCCAAATTGGACAGGGTATTGCATGAAAATGCAAAAAATGAACAGAGCCATTTAGCTGGGGCAAGCATTACATAGCCATGACAAGTCATGCCTAACTGGGGCAAGCGAATCATCTACGCGACTGGAGGAAAAAGTGGCATTTCATTCCCAGCAGAATCAATGAACGTGATAGAAGAGTCGTTCACATCAAAGTTAAACCTCAAGATACAAACTTGAGTGAATGGTGACTTTGTGTCGTTCTAATTTGGTCCTCAATGATCTTTCTCCTAATATAAATTTGCCCTAATTTCAACAGAAAATTACTGGCACTCAAAAGGACTCAAAAGGAAAGAACTCGCCGACTCAACTTCAAGGCGAGATGATCTTTGAAGATAACAGCTTCGGAAGTCGAGCATTCAAGAAATGATCCTTGGCTATAAGATCAAGTGGAGGGTAAAAAGTATCGCTTCCACACCACATGCTTTAGCATACATTTTGATAAGAATTCATTTTTCCTTGAATAAGGAACTCCGAAGAATGGCATGGAGCACGTTCCAAAGATGAATGAAACCATCAAGCAGGATTCATTGCCCCAATCAGACGAAGGCGTCATCGCCGTAGGTCGAAATGGCCGTTTTCTATAATCTACATATTGGCGTTCAGATTGGAATGCATGATCAAGAGGACTTACTGTCGTGGTGGTCAAGTGCACGTCCTTTTCTCCAAAGACTGAGAATTTCAAGAAATTCTAGAACAACTTAACCATATTGTGTTGTTAAGAAAAATGCAGATTTTCATGAATCTATCCACTTCCATTGGAGTGCATGATCAAGGGTAAGGTGTATCGTTCTAATTCTCTGAAATTCGAGAGCATACACCGACATATTCCTTTTATGTTTTTCAAGGATCTCTAGCCGCGCTGGGCAGGTAAGTATTCCTTTCCCAACCTTTTAGGTTTTTAAGACTGTCAGAATCCATATTGCTAGAATTTGAAGGCTTTTTGGAATCTAGCATACATTCAAAGCTCATGTCTGGAAAGACGTAAAATTCTCACAGTCATGTCATTGGCATTCGTGTTTAGATCTGGAGGTTATCTGAACATGATTGAAATATACATTGTGCATCATAAATCCCTTTTGAGGGCAAGTTTTGGAGAAAGCAAAATGAACTTTTCCAGCAAAAGTTGTTTAAACCGTTCAAAAGGATGTTTCCTCATATAAGAGGCAACCTGAATCTAAACACGTCCTATACACACTTGAGAGATGAGTGGAGTGGTAAGGACAGCGAGACCTTGACCTACAGAAGTAGGGGTTATTCGCAGTGATTACATGGATCGAGACGACGGAGGCATTCGTTTCTTTATCATAAACACTACAGATGACCGTTGATAGCCATTTGAACGGCGGTTTCATTCTATACCCCTGTCAAGAACCACCCCACAGTGGGGCAAACTGGAGGTACGCCCAGCGGTATCAGGAGATAAATGGTTAGAAGTTCTCTTGCTCAGACTTGCATCAATCTTCGTGTGTTGCTTGTCATTTTAACTTCTATGGTAATTCAGGTGCTTTAGGATGACGAAAAGCATTCGTTTCTCTATCCTATACACTTTTACCCTTTGTACAGCCCAGTTGAGCCTATACGTTCATTTCACAAACCCGTTGGTGATCATTGCATATTCCAAGACGGAAGCGACGTCCCTTCAAGAGCAGAAGAGTTCAAAACACAGGATTTGTGAAAAATTCATAGATTAATGTTTGAGTGCTGAGATTCAAGTTGTACATCTAGCACACTCATTTGAAAATTCTGATCCCCAAAAGAAAAGAAAATGTGGGATCTCGACAAAAGACGAGAAAAAGAAAAAAGAGAAAAAAATCAGATCCTGGGCATCAAGAAAAAGCAAAGTGCCTGGTAAAAGCAAGGCCAATGCCCGTTCAAATACTTGTACACTTGTGAATTAGGTGTTTGATCTTGTAAATGCCAAAAGATGGCATGATACCTTTGTATAGGTCACTAGTGAGATCTGATTGTAAGAGAAAATCCCAAGGGAGCTGGACAGCAAAGGATACTCCCAGATTATGTCACATTCAGATGACAAAGGCGTAGACAAGGTATTGACGCCGTCTTGACATGAGAGAGATGTTCTCTAAAGACAAATATGCACTTCAAAGACTGAAGACGCTCTTTGAACCAGAAGGGGCAAGATGGCAGTAAACTTGCAGTGATCACCAATGTTTAAACCCTTCGCGTATTCTGAGCCAAAAACAAGCCTTTTTTGGGTCCCCAATCCTACCTACGTTACAACCCTGAAAAGCCTTTTTCTGATTAAGGCACATGGATTGACATAGGGTTTAATGTCTAAGCTTAGCTCGAAGAAGTTCGAGCAAGATTATTTCTTTCTCATTTTGCAGGTTTCTTGACTTGTAAACTTGGAGCAGACATTGAAGACTTCTCTTCGAAAGCCTTGACTTGCACGCAAGTCCCCCTTTGAAAACCGTTGACCAAGCCCAACATTACGGTCCCTTGGAAGTCCTCCTGATCGATCGAGGTGTATTCACTGCGAATGATCCTGAACCCTAGGCGCAGGTTTGATAGGAAATTCAAGTGCATTCCTGGTAAAAGACCATTATCTCAAAACAGTGAGAAGTCATCTTTGATGAGAATACTCCAATGGACATTTTAACCAAATTCTTTTGGCTAAATTCAGATTGATTGATTCAAACTTTCCTCACAAGGGATTTTTGATCACTTCCGTGTATTGCAAGGTGTCTTGGGTAACCTCCAGCATCGTAATGCATTCATTGAAATTTTTTCGTGACTATGATATAAGTCATAAAGTGCTGTCAGTTTGACATCAGATATCACTTAAAGACCATTGATGTGCCTTTGAATTCCTGGCAACCCCAGATCTCAGAAGAGCACAACCTCTCTTGGAATCATGGTAGCCCCAGATTCTAGAAGGATGCCTCGCTCTGCGAAGAAGAGCTTTCAAGTTTATTTTCCTGCAAGATCCCTGGGTACTTGGAGCTCCCAGATCTCAGAATTTCACCTCCCATGTCAAAAGGACAATCTTCGAAATCATCCCTCTGTGAGATTTCAAATTTACAGGATACCTGGAGTCCCCAGATCCCAGAATGTCACCTCCCATGTCAAAAGGACAATGTTTGAAATTATCTCCCTGTGTGAGATCCCAGTGTTACAGGTTGGAACTTTCTGCAGGATACCTGGAGCTCCCAGGTCCCAGAATGTCACATCCCATGTCGAAAGGACAACATTCAAGATAGTCTTTCTGCGAGATCTCAGGTAGCCCCTAAGTTTTCTGCAGGATACTTGGAATCCCCAAATCCCAGAATAACGCCTCGCGTGTCGAAAGGACAATTTTCAAAATTTGCTTTCTGTGAGGTTCTAGGTAACCCCTAAATCCAGAATAGCTCATGTGGTAAAGCCTAAAGGTTAGGCACTCCTCGCTTGTATGAATCCTAGTTAATTCCTTAGAATATAGGATCAAAAACTGTTGTCAAAATCTGCTTTCTGTGAGGTTCTAGATAACCCCTAAACCCAGAATAGCCATTTGGTAAAGCCTCAAGGTTAGGCACACCTCATTTGTATAAATCCTAGTTAATTCCTTAGAATATATGATCAAAATGTTCGACAATCCCTAAGAGACTGGGTGCGTCATCCATAGGTTCGTAGCAGAAAGGAATCCTATTCTCGGCCTGATCCCCCTGACGGATCAAAATGTTCGACAATCCCTAAGAGACTGGGTGCATCATCCATAGGTTCCTAGCAGAAAGGAATCCTATTCTTGGCCTGATCCCCCTGACGGATTAAAATGTTCGACAATCCCTAAGAGACTGGGTGCGTCATCCATAGGTTCCTAGCCGAAAGGAATCCTATTCTTGGCCTGATCCCCCTGACGGATTAAAATGTTCCACAATCCCTAAGAGACTGGGTGCGTCATCCATAGGTTCCTAGCAGAAAGGAATCCTATTCTCGGCCTGATCCCCCTGACGGATCAAAATGATTCGACAATCCCTAAGAGACTGGGTGCGTCATCCATAGGAATCCTATTCTCGGCCTGATCCCCCTGACGGATCAAAATGGTTCGACAATCCCTAAGAGACTGGGTGCGTCATCCATAGGTTCCTAGCAGAGAGGAATCCTATTCTCGGCCTGATCCCCCTGACGGATTAAAATGTTCGACAATCCCTAAGAGACTGGGTGCGTCATCCATAGGTTCCTAACAGACAGGAGTCCTATTCACGGTCTGATCCACCATACGGATCAAAATCCCTATTCATGGTCTGATCCACCATACGGATCAAAACCCTGACAATCCCTAAAAGACTGGGTGCGTCATCCATAGGTTCCTAACAGACAGGAGTCCTATTCACGGTCTGATCCACCATACGGATCAAAATCCCTATTCATGGTCTGATCCACCATACGGATCAAAACCCTGACAATCCCTAAGAGACTGGGTACGTCATCCATAGGTTCCTAACAGACAGGAGTCCTATTCACGGTCTGATCCACCATACGGATCAAAATCCCTATTCATGGTCTGATCCACCATACGGATCAAAACCCTGACAATCCCTAAGAGACTGGGTGCGTCATCCATAGGTTCCTAACAGACAGGAGTCCTATTCACGGTCTGATCCACCATACGGATCAAAATCCCTATTCATGGTCTGATCCACCATACGGATCAAAACCCTAACAATCCCTAAGAGACTGGGTGCGTCATCCATAGGTTCCTAACAGACAGGAGTCCTATTCACGGTCTGATCCACCATACGGATCAAAATCCCTATTCATGGTCTGATCCACCATACGGATCAAAACCCTGACAATCCCTAAGAGACTGGGTGCATCATCCATAGGTTCCTAGCAGACAGGAGTCCTATTCACGGTCTGATCCACCATACGGATCAAAATCCCTATTCATGGTCTGATCCACCATACGGATCAAAACCCTGACAATCCCTAAGAGACTGGGTGCGTCATCCATAGGTTCCTAACAGACAGGAGTCCTATTCACGGTCTGATCTACCATACGGATCAAAATCCCTATTCATGGTCTGATCCACCATACGGATCAAAACCCTGACAATCCCTAAGAGACTGGGTGCGTCATCCATAGGTTCCTAACAGACAGGAGTCCTATTCACGGTCTGATCCACCATACAGATCAAAATCCCTATTCATGGTCTGATCCACCATACGGATCAAAACCCTGACAATCCCTAAGAGACTGGGTGCGTCATCCATAGGTTCCTAACAGACAGGAGTCCTATTCACGGTCTGATCCACCATACGGATCAAAATCCCTATTCATGGTCTGATCCACCATACGGATCAAAACCCTGACAATCCCTAAGAGACTGGGTGCGTCATCCATAGGTTCCTAACAGACAGGAGTTCTATTCACGGTCTGATCCACCATACGGATCAAAATCCCTATTCATGGTCTGATCCACCATACGGATCAAAACCTTGACAATCCCTAAGAGACTGGGTGCGTCATCCATAGGTTCCTAACAGACAGGAGTCCTATTCACGGTCTGATCCACCATACGGATCAAAATCCCTATTCATGGTCTGATCCACCATACGGATCAAAACCCTGACAATCCCTAAGAGACTGGGTGCGTCATCCATAGGTTCCTAACAGACAGGAGTCCTATTCACGGTCTGATCCACCATACGGATCAAAATCCCTATTCATGGTCTGATCCACCATACGGATCAAAACCCTGACAATCCCTAAGAAACTGGGTGCGTCATTCACAGGTTCATGTCAAGTATAGGAATCCCATTCTGGTACGGCCTACCATACAGGCTAGAGTTTAACCGCCCTAGGATATTCAAAAGGCGAGTCCCTAGGTATTCACTTGAACCCGTTATACACCGTGCAGGCCGCACGAGCATCAGACAGGCAATCAACAGGTAAGTAACAGGTAGGTCTCTCTACTTTTTCTCTCACAGCAGCAAAAGAAAGAGGAGCAGAGCGTTCACCAGTGAGACAAGAAAGATTGAGTGTCAAGATTCGTTTTTCTTTTCCCCAGTCAATTCGGTCTAGACTCAGGTGTCACCTGTCTTTGAGCGAAACCTCTCACGAGATTCCTCTCAAAGAGGGGCAGCTGTTGACACTTGATTTTTGACCAAGTCTTTTTCAGTTTTATATTCGAAAAATCACAAAAAAATTCATAAAAAGTCAAAAAAATTACAAAATCAACTTTGGTAGCCTTGGCCAAGCCCAAGGAACCATTCTTGACCAAAAAATAATTTTTCATATTTTTTACATTTTTTAGTATTTTTAGAAAATAGGAAAATACTAGAAAAATCAACAAAAATAGAATTTGAGGTCACAAAAATATAGGAAAATAGTCAATATTTTTCTTTTAAATCCCTTGCCATTTTGACCTCATCAAGAGTCGAAATGCAAGTTTAATTTTGTGTGTTTCTTTGTAAACGCACAGGGTTAAATTTGTCAAAAAAATATGTTTTGAGTCCTTTTATTTGCAATCTTTTGCATTTTACGAGTCTTGACATTCAAATTGATTGCCCTTCATTTCAATTTGGTTCAATTGTGCGCCAATTTGATCAATTTTGGCTTTAGGGACCTAATTGCATGAAATTCTTTTCATTTTAGTCCCTATTACGCCAATTCCGAAATTAAACTTTTTCGAGGGGCACCCATTGAACCCCAATGCTTTCTCCCTATAGTATTCGATCCCCTAAATCTAACGGTCAGTTCAATTAAGGTCAATTCGCCCATTAGGACCCTCAATTTGACAAAAATCAAATTCGGATCCTACTCCACATTTGGGGTTTTCAATCAATTCAAAAGGAATTTGTCACGAAAATCACATTTCTATGTGGAGTCTATGCCATAGAGTCTAATTTTGATGTCAATTTTGTGATATTGGTACATCAGGACGTCCAATTTGAACAGAAAATTTAGAACCGGGTCAACTGGGTCGGGTTGACCGACCCAGTCAACCCGGTTGACCAAACCAATAGAGCAAAAACGCTCTCTGCTTGTTGGATCTTGGAGGAGGACGTCGCGCAGGATGGGGGCTGGTTCGCGCAAAAACAAAAAAAAAAGGCAAGAGAACGAACAAAGGAAGTCAGTTAGTGGCGATCAGTTGAGGGGGAAGGAAGTCAGTTGGCGAGAGGAGTTAGTTGGAGGAACAAAAAGCGAGAGAAGAAGAAGGGGGGGGGGGGTTCTCTTCGCGCGGAGGCAGAGAGGAAGAGAGAGAGAACGAGCTCAGAGAAAGAGAGAGAGAGAGAGAGAGCTCGAGCAGGCGGTAGAGAGAGTAAGCGAGAGGCAGAGCGCTCGCGGTGGCGAAACAGAGAGAGAGCAACGGAGAGAGAGAGAGCTCACGAAGGGTAGAGAGATAGAGAGAGAGAGGAAGACGGCGACCGAAGCTTGCCAAACCTGTGCAAGCTTCGACTGACCACCTCCGGCGAAACCGAAGCCAGCGACGCCCGTCTTCGACTTCCCTGATTCCCAGAGAAGCGACCGAACCCTTCCAATCGGCCTTTCGTCTCGAAAAACGGTGAGCTCCTCCTTCGAACTCAAGCTCGGCCTTCAATGGCAACTTTAATTATAGTCATCCGTTTGCTGCGATTCGGGTTGCAATGTGCTTGTGTCTCCTCCCTGAGCATTTTTTCCTTTGGTCGCATGTCGTTTCATGGCCTAAATCACCGAGTCTACCCCTTACCATGGCTGATCGGCCGCGAGCTCCATAGCTCATCCTAGACCAAGCCGAAGCTCCGCGAAGGTCAGGTAAGTCTTCTCAAACTCCATGGATGCTTCCTGATGGTTTAAACTAGTCATGTCACGCGTAGAACGGCTAGGGCGAGTAGCCGCCGGAGCCTAACTTCGGCCATAGGTAGCGGTGAGATGAGGTTTGATTCTGCTATGAAAAGCCTGGCATATGTGATGAAGCTCGATGAGACGAGTAGAATGGCGGAAGTTTCATGCAATTTCGTGGCCTGAGCACGGAGAAAACGGCCTCCGACGAGGCGCCGGCGAAACAGAGCCGGCGCCGGTCGTCTTCCCCGGCAGCTCTGTTGACCAGTCAACGAAAGTTGACTGGTCAACGCCCACGTGGCAGCCACGTCAGCCGTTCGGTTGCAACAGAAAACGAATTTGATCGGACGGTGGAGAGTTGGCCACGTGTCACGATCTAATATTTTTGAGATAAAAAAATGATTTTCGGAAATAAAAGAAATACCATCGATCGAACAGACGAGATTCAATCTTGTTTTCCAATCATGGCCGTCGATTGCTTTGATTAAATCCGATCGTCCGTGTGTCCGCCACGTGGCACAATCAAAACCGTTGATTCGAGTTTAGGCGGGAATTTGAAAAAGCCGAGCGGGAAGGTGGAAACGGTGTCGTTTCGGCGCGGGCCCGGATCCGGGCCGGGTCGGCCACCCGCGGGCCGTGGGCCGGGTCACCCGACCCGGCCCGAATAACATTTTTTAAATAAAAAAAATTCCGAAAATGATTTTAAAAAAAATAAAAAAATCAGAAAAATCTTAGAAAATCCAAAAAAATGCTAAAAAATTCCAGAAAATTCCAAAAAAATATGGAAAAATTGTGCGAAAATCCTAGACACTCCAGAAATCCCCAAAAATCGAGAATTGACCACAGACAACTGGTCAACCCTATTTTTGGGGTTTCTTATCCGTTCTTC
Organism: Rhodomyrtus psidioides; assembly: GCA_021437785.1. NCBI lineage: Eukaryota > Viridiplantae > Streptophyta > Magnoliopsida > Myrtales > Myrtaceae > Rhodomyrtus > Rhodomyrtus psidioides. The sequence goes on from JAILYB010000127.1 coordinate 57,192, forward strand.
CGAGACTTGACGATATTACCCTTTAGGGGTAAGTCGCATCTGCTGCATATGCGAGGTAAGGCCGATAATGCCAAGGTAAGAATTAGGGTCGGGTAGGCGACCAATTCTTAGGTTTGGGTTCTCGAGTCCCGCCTCTTTTCTCAAAATGACAATTTTGCCCTTCAATGGGAAAATTATCTTTCTTGTTCCAATTGAGTCCTGAAAATTGCTTGAAGTTAGGGTTTGGGTCAGGTGGACGACCAACCCTAATATTTGAGATTTTCAGTTCTCATCTTTGTCCAAAATGACGACTTTACCCCTCCAAGGGTAAAATCACTTTTAAATTCCAGAAAAATCCTGGAAATTCCCGAAAAATAAGAAATGGATTGGATTGATGGCCAATCCTATTTCCCCTGTCTTGTGACTTCCCAATTCGTCTAAAATGACAGATTTACCCTTTTAAGGGTAAATTTTCCCGAATTATTCAAAATTACGATTCTGCCCCTCATGGGCGAATCATGTCCAAATCACTCCTAAGCCTTGATTGATATTTCTTTAGGCTAATAGGGCCTCATTAGGGATGCCATGCTGATTTCATGTGTTTTATCCGCATGTACTGGATCCTTGATTTGCGCACTTATTTCTATTTTGGTTGTGAGTGATAGGATAGTATTTCCCATCTGCATGAACTCCTAGATTTAGGATCTGTACCCCACTCATCTGTATGAATATCCTAGGATCAGATAAACCATTTAACATAGGTACCGAAAGGGCGTCAACTCTGACAGTTGGCGTAACTAAGTTCCCGAACCCACTTCTCTGGTTTCCGCAGGATCGAATAGACTACTCCCAACTATTCGATAGGGTTTTCCGATCGTACCCTCCACGAAACGATTGGTGGCGACTCCTTGGCATGTACACTTATCACATGTCACTAGACCACACTGAAGGTCAACCACGTATATCCAGCAGTTGCGATTTGGGTAATGGACCTTGGGAGAGGCCCGCGTCCGATCAAGCCAGCGATCGGGCGGCCCATTAGCCCGCTCCCCGCCTCCGCGCTCGGGAGAGGGTCGCGACAAGTACGCACGTCATCAATTCAAGCATGAAAAAAATCACAATTTCACTCCAGGCAAGCATGTTTGGTTCGGTCCACTCGCATTCCATGCGACCACTAACAATTCAACCACCTTAGGTGCACAATTCCATCAATTCACCATCAAAACTCATCCAGTAGTGTCCTAACGTTCGAGTAAAGGTTTAAGGGACACTTACCTCTTCAAGCAAGCTAGCAAATCCAATCCAAACGAGCTACCTAGCTCAGTAAGCTCTCGGTCAACAAGGATCACGCACGGTCCTAAAGAATTTCACCAATTCCACATCAGAACTCCTTCGGTTCTCAATTCCCTTGCTCATATACCTCAATTTCATACACACAACACCATATTCTCAAGCCGTCACAGTGTTAATTCTAATTTTCATTCTATCAGGGCAAGTCATCTAAAATTTCAATTTACCAAAACTGCCCAATTTGAGCCCCCACAATCAGGTTCAGTCTCACGAAAATTGTAATTTTTATACTGACATTTTGAGAAAACAAATTTCATGATCTTAAACTTCACGATCTTACGGACATGTGGAAGAAAACATAGCTCAATTTGGATCCCGGACGACTTAGAACGACTCAATTCAAAATCGGTGCGCACTGAAGACAAATTGGACGGCGTCTCACGGCTTCACTTCAAACAGCACTTTAATCACCTCTTAACCCAAATTCCTCTAAAAAAAAACTTGCCAATACATCATACAAGAAGTTTAGGAGTCTCACCGAAAGTTTTGGAGCGAAATAACACCCCGAAGGATTTCAAACAGCCCCGGTTCCTCACGATCTGTGCCGAGATAAAATCTGACTTTGCCAAACTAACCAATTTCAGCCATGGAAACCAATTCTAACTTCAACAAAAACTCAATCTCAACTTGCTCAGCCTTTATACTAAGAGTCTAGAGGGTTTTATCGAAGATTTGGCAACAACCGAAGCCTTGAAGCCGACGCAAGAGGAATCTCTCCCAACTGAGTCTGATTCTGACCTTTTCCCATTAAAACATACCTACGGGACAAAATACCTGGCCAAATTGGGCTTATAATATGTCCCTAAAACCACAAGACGATAAGCTTTCTGTATGTGGTAGTTTTACCTCAATCCAATGTCAGACGACCGAGTTATGGCCAGAACAATGGGAAGTGACGGGTCTGTTCGGCGAGCTCCATTCGGCCGAGAGGAAAAGGAAGAAGAGGAAGAGTAGAGAGAGAAGGTGGTCGACGAATAATGAGGGAGAGAGAGTCTTCAACAACAATAATGCACTTGGTCAATTGATAAGATTGGTAGGTAAGACATGACTTGCATTAAATACTTCACGAGTGGCTTCATGGTGTGGCGACACTTGTCCTCTTCCCCCATGATATCTTTGGCCCAATTGACTTAATTGTCCTCCAAATTTTGGCTGCTAGGGGAGACTCTCAAATGACAATAATGCCCTTAATTCTTTCTCAAGGTAAGGCTAATCCTCGAGGGGCAAAACAGTAATTTTGAACTTCCCGTCCGAAACTTCACTTTTTCAATTTTGAATTACCATTGGCGAGGCGACGTCCAATTCCAATCCAATGTTAGAATTCTTCATTTCCACTATACCAATGTTGAGATTTCATTTCATATCTTAAGTCTCGAGGGGTCAGAATTCAGAAGGTCACATAATGAAATGTCTATACTTATTAGCCTAAAGCATAAATGCGTGAGACAATTGATTCAATATGGTACCATAACAATTGTCTATGTAAGATCAAGTAAGAATCTGATTGATCTCTTTACAAAGATTTTACCAAGAGACGTGGTAAATGTGACTTCAAAAGAAATGGGCTGAAACCCTTTAATTAAAATCGCCAGTAATGGTAACCCAACCTGATACTAGCACATCACTAGTTATAAGGTTTAATGGGTAAAAACAAGTTACTGATAGTGATTGTTTGATGCTGACATTAGCCCGGACATGAGAAGTCAGTATCATCTGTTACATTTAGAGGTTGAGTTATACTATTAATGAAGTATAACACGTTTGAGTAGGGTGTTCATTAGTAACAGAAACACGTGAAAATACTTCACCTATATGGGCTTAGAAGTGGTGCCGCTTCTTACGAAAGTTGGGGTTGCTTTCTAGAGAGCTCATGAAATAGGTACAAGCACAATGCCATAATAGTACTGAGTAAATATGAACTTCTCGCTGAAACAAGAGGTTAGTATATGTGCGGTATGTCTGATTCTATTACATAGAGTAACAAGTTTAAAGCCAAACTACTTGTAATTTTAATAGAGTTTTGAGATATTTGCACTAAATAAAGGTTTAACTCGAAAGAGACCTTTATGTATGTATATTAATCTCATAGAAATGTTGGTTGTATTTTTTGAGAAATTTTATTTTTACAAACAAAGTAGGGGATTGTTGGTGGTTTGTTTGCAAAAACAAACTAAGAGATGCCTTGTCCCACGTCGAAAAGATGTGAGTGCGCACGTGGACTAGATTTGGCATAAATCAACAATTACCATTGTTTTCTATTGAAACAATGTGACTGTTCACGAATGATTCTGATAGCATTTGAAAGATTGTGTCTATTCAATTAGCGATTATTTTCTAAGGCACTTTTAATCTTTGAAGTGTTGGTGTCTGTTCGGAAATAACTACAGTTTCATATATGAAAATGCGCGATTGAATAAACTATTTGGACACGAAGAGTTGCATGAGAATTAACTACTTTTCGGACGCGAAAATGTGTGTTCGTTTTCATTATATATTCAAGTGTTCTGTTCATTTTCAGAATAATTTTCACTTCTTCTCTCAATTTTCATTCTTTAAACACAAGAAAAATACAGCCTTTGTTTCTAATTGTTTCTTAGAGAGATCCTGAAGAAATATCAGAATTGCTATCTGCTATTCTCGTTGAGGCTTTGTTGTATCCTGAAGGATATTTACAGGAAATCATTAGCAACATTGTGGGGCGAATAAATCCTTAAAGAAAGTGATTACACGCCTCAAAATCTGATTCCATTGTTCATCTCGTTTTCGACGAAATTTCCCAACATATATGACATGTGATTGATTATAAATCACACTGTTGAGGGTCAAAAGTTGGTCATTCGTCAATCCTAAACTCTCAAACACGCCTTCATTTCCCCATTAAATACCCGCCCATGTCAAACATATTGGGCAAACAAACATCAAAATATCTCTCTCTCTCTCTCTCTCTCTCTCTCTCTCTCTCATACAGAATGGGCAACTGTGCAGCTCCTCAGAACACCAGAAATGGTGGCCTCGCCGCGACCACCCATCACCTTAACTGGTCATCATCTCCTCCATCCACGCTCAAGCTTATTCATATGGACGGAGGACTGGAAGAGTTCACTCAAACCATTAAGGCTTCTCACCTCCTTTCCCAAAATCCTAATTGCTTCCTCTGCAGCTCAGAGTCCATGTTCATCGACTCCATCGTCCCTCGAATCCACGAAGAAGAAGATCTCTGTTTGGGCCAGCTCTATTTCCTCTTGCCTCTCTCCATGTCCCAAGCCCCACTCTCTTTCCGAGAGCTCTGCTTGCTCGCCACCAAGGCCAGCGCCGCGCTCGAGAGTAACTCGAGGTTGAGGACAAGGAAGGACGGAGTTTTGTCAGCAGCGGGTGATCGGAGGCGGTGTGGAGCTCCGACGGGGGTCGACGCCACAAGACTAGGATTGGGTCAGAGGGGCCGAAGAATTGAGTTGTGAAAGCGCATGAGCATGAGATGAAGAGGGAATCGAATGAATGACAAAAGGAAGAGCTTGAAGAATATGCTAGAAACTCATTTTCTCGTTTTCTTTTGTTTTTCTGAACAACTCTTTTTTGGGTTGTCCCAAAATTAACAACACTTCGTTATGAGACTTAATAAGTTAATATATGTCTCATCGTTTTTAAATTTGGTCAGTTCGATTATGATTAGGCTATTTATATTTCTTTCAATTATGAAATATCGTCATCGTCATCGTCATCGTCATCGTTCACAATTATCATAACTTCTATTATTGTTATGTTAATTTAAAGTAGCTTTATGTGGTCAAGTAATGACAGAAGCCGTCAATCGTGATAAGGACACGAGAGGTGTAAAAGTGTGCAAAGATTCGTAGTTGATTGGGGTTGAAAAGATCTCGTGATATTCCATTTCTATGCTATCATAACCCAATTCATATCTACAAGTGTGATATTTTGTTTGAATACACGGGGTCTCCCTCTTAAGTTTTTCTATTACATTTTCCGACATGGTATATGGACTAAGCTTTGCCCGGATTTATTTGTGCCGCGTGTGGGGACCCCATTTCGTTAAATTCCACAGGTAATACAGCTGCCTATATATATTTTTTCCATCCTAGAATAGAAGTCTAGGTAAATTAATGACTGGGTTGCTGCCTGTTATGATACAAAATGAAAAATCTAGACCATAATATAAATTTAATGGGGACTAGTTGATCGCCGGCCATAATAATTTTAAAAATTAGGTGAGTTCATCGAGGAAATTTTGCACATGAATTTCACGAAAAAGTGCGAACAATCGGTCGATATTTTATTGATAAATGACCCATCGTATAAATAAAACTAGCACTAGTAAAGACTCTCATTCTAATTACTAGTAGATGAAAAATGGATTGAAGCATTGCAAGGAAATTGTACCAATTTAAAGTTAATGTTGTCTGGGAGCTTGTGCCGAGATCAGAAGACCATCTTGTGATAAGAATCAAATATTCTTTGCATATCGAGCATGATGTTCTTCATGAATTTTCGTGTTGTCCTCATGAGTTGCTTTGTTTGATGTGATTTTCTTGTATAATTTTTCTTTTTTGGTCGAAATTCTCATATAAATTGGATTTCCATAGAAAAATTGAATTCCGTGATGAATTTTCACTTGGTGATTCCAGGCCGTCATGTTCAGCACATCCACATCATGAATAACGGACGATGACCTTTTCTTAGTGGGAGCTTATGGAATGACGCATAGGTAGTAGTTTCTCCCTAATCTAAGATCACGGAGAAAATTCAATTTAAGGCTATGCGATGAAGAAAGAAAAAGGACAACGTAATATTTCTTGCCTGACGATGGTGGTCGTTAGGGGTGTCAATGGTTCAGTTCGGTTCAATTTTTCAAAAAACTGAACCAACCTGAACCACTAAGACGGAACCTTGAACCGAACCAAATCCCGCCCCGAACTGTATATGAACTGAACCAAAAACCCAGTTCAGTTCGGTTCAATCCAGTTCAGTTTTCGGTTTTTAGACTTTTTTTTCGTTTTCTTTTACTAGCCGAAAGATGGCGTGGGATCCCGCGGGTGTCTACGGCAGATGGGGCGTCGCGAGCCCTTCGGCCGCCCTAGTGGTGACCAGCGAGGGCCGCGAGCCCTCGCCTTGTCAGATCTGGCGAGGCGAGGGCATCGCCGTTTGCAAGGGGACCGCAACCTCTCTGCTAGGTAGGCCAAAAGCTCGTTGTCGTCAGAGAAGAGGAAGTAGAGGTCGACGACGCAAGGCCAAATCTGGTGAGGCAAGGGTTCACGGCCTTCGCCGGCCACCGCGAGGGCTTGCGACGCCCTCGATTTCGTCTGCAAGGGGTCCGCGACCCCTCGCCTTGTCAGATCTGGCGAGGGCGTCGCCGTCTGCAAGGGGTGCTGCGACCTCTCTGCTGGGTAGATCAAAAGCTCGTTGTCAGAGAAGAGGAAGAAGAGGTTGGCGACGCAAGGCCAAATCCGGTGAGGCAAGGGTCCACGGCCCTCGTTGGCCACCGCGAGAGCTTGCGACGCCCTCGATTTCGTCTGCAAGGGGGCCGCGACCCCTCTACTCGGTAGGCCAAGCTCCTCGTCGGGAGAAGAGAAGGACGGCAATGCGAGCTCCGGTTCGGAGGACAGGGATGAGGCGCTTCATCTGGTCTTCCATTTGTCCATCGTCGTGGGTCTTGCGGCGGCGTCTCTTCTGTTTCTAGGTTAGAGAGAGAGAGAGAGAGAGAGAGAGAGAGAGAGAGAGAGAGAGGGGGATGATGACTGCACGAGTGAGGCCGAGGAGAGAGAGAGATTGTGGGTTTTATTTTTAGTCTTTCTCAAAAACTGTAACTGAACTAAAACTGAACCATAAAAAATTGAACTGGAAAAAAAAATATGGTTTTTTTCATTATCTAAACTGAAAACTGAACCGAACCAAAAATTTACAAAATTTCTGTTCAGTTCAGTTCAATTTAGTTTTTAGTTTAGTTCGTGGTTCAGTTTTGACACCCCTAGTGGTCGTAACCAGCAAGACGTCATGTACACCTTGGTCTAATTCAAAAGTGTCCCTATTATAAGTTTTCCACTGTAGTATTGAAAAAAATAATAAACAAAGTTACAAATATATTACATTTATGCCAATCTAGTCTTAATTATATTCGCGTTTATCAATTGAATCCATCCGGTCAATTTCGGCCGAAAATTACTGGTATGGATGTAAGCCATCTTACATGGCACAACAAATGTTGAAATGGAGAAATTTTAATAATATTATATATATATATTTTTTAAATTTCTTCATTTTTTTTTATTTTCCTCTCTTTTCCTTCCTTGCTTTTTTGCTTGTACTTTGGCCGACTATGGCCAAGGGTCACCAGACCCTCGCTAGACACTAGGAGAGGATCGTCCTGCAAGCGAGTGTTGGGACACCCTTTCGGGTAACAGTCGAAAGTCGCTATGGATAAGACCATCGGGACGGCCAGTGAGGCTAGCCTTGCCCACGGCTGCAATGGTTCGGGCAAGACTGTGATCCTCATCTGCAGCCGACGAGAGCTTTGCATTGTAAAAAAAAAAAAAGAAGGGAAAGAGAAGAAACATAATTAAAAAAAAAATCGAAGATATTAAAAAATTATCATTATCAGGGTCGGTCGTGCCACGTAGGACGCCTGGCGTCTATATAGATAATTTTCGGGCAAAATTGATCGTATGAATTTTATTGGTAAAAATGTGAAAATTGATACAACGAAAATATTCAAGATTGAATAGGTAAAAATATAATACATTCAAGATAATGTTGTTCAACTTTTCCGCCACACACGCAAGAATTGTCCACGTCATCAGTCAAAGTCTGGATTTTCAACGTGGGTCCCGCATATAGGTTGCTTCCTGGGAATTACCCGGGGATGTGAGTCTTTGTCATGTCCTCGTCGTCCACTACGGCTTTGATTCATCGTAGATGGACCGCGGGACAACCTTTTTTTTTGTGTGTGTGTCGGGTTTTTTTATTTCTTTTTGGGCAATTCCATCTATTAAGTAATATTTTCGACCAAACCTCAACGAGACTCAAAGGTCAAGAGGATAATTTATAATTTTCCAAAGTTAGGGGACAGTGGGCAACATGTGCCAAAATTTGGAGGAGATAGTCTGTAAATTTTCAAATTTCAAGAGTTATTAAGTTTAGGACGGATCTTAGTTAATATCCCAAAAAGTATTGAATTTACTATTTAGAGTTTTTCGATCAAAACTTTTCCTAAGAAAATTCCTTATATCGAGAGGGTCGATGTAGGAACCGGAATATGCAACCAACCACTCTAATAATTCTCATTTGTAGAGGGAAAAGTGTCAGGAAATTTTTTTGAATATATTGCATTGGTGCCAATTTAGTCTAAAACTTTTTAATTGTGCTAATTTAATCATAAACCATTTGACTTAGAGGCAATTTAGTCATTCTTCCGAACCCATATATATATTAGTCATTCCTGCTAATTTTGGTTAGATATTGCTCACATGGACACCGGCCAATCTACGTAGCACGATTGGCTCTAACGTATACATTTTTTTTTATATTCGAACTTTTTTTTTTCTATCGTTTTTCCTCTTCCTTCCTATGGTGGCCAGCAAGGCTTGGCCTCGCCTGGCCCAGGCGACACCTGACTTCGCTAGATCTAGTAAGGGCAGCCTCACAATCGCTTGTCCTCGCCTGACGAGACGAGGCCAACCCTTGCTGCCATGGCTGTGCAGGGCCACTGGAGGAAAGAGGAGGGAAAAAAGAAAGAAAGAAATTTAAAATAAATAAAAACATATTAAAATTTATTAAAAAAATATTCGCGTTATTGTCGGCATTGCCACATAGATTAATTGATATCCACATTGATAATATCCTACCAAAATTAGGCGAAAGTACTGAATCGACTCTAGATCAAAATGTTTAAGAATAAATTGACAAACTTAAAAGGTTTAGACTTAAATTCATACCATTGTAATAAGTTTTATGGCTTTTCTGATACTTTTCCCTTCTATGGCACATGCGTAATCGATAAACACGTTATGTATGACATGTAATTGATTATAAATTACGCTGTTGAGGTCAAAAGTGGTCATACTCAATCCAAAGGTCTCAATTGTACCTTTATTCCCCCATTAAATACCAACCCATGTTGAAGGCCCAATGAAGGGAATGCCCTATTACATACGCAGTGGCATTGACCGGCTTATTCCACCCTTTTTCGAGCGACCATCGGCCATGAAATGGGTCCCGATTGACGCGGGAAGAGGCGGCAAATAAAACCCACACCCAAGCTTCGTTGATTATGGCCAATTAGTCTCTCAATTTTGGTGTTGAATCTCGGCCTGCAAAATTCTCAAATTCGTGCAGGAAGGCCATTTGGTGAAGAAAATGGTCGACCGGGTTGCTGGGTCGGACACGGTTTGACCCGATCGATCAAATTTTTTTCAAATTGGCACTGAAAAATTCACTCAAATCAATTCACATAATTGAAATCAAGAGCATGAATTCTATCTAAAAATGTGATTCGTCCAAAAAATAAGCATGTAATTGCACAAAAAACCCCCCCAAACTATTTTCTGACCCGAAAATGAGAATTGAGCAATTCAAATCTCAAATGGTCAAATCGGCCCAGGTTACCCCACCAATCAATTCAGGAGGTCAAAAACTATGGGTTGTTGGAATATTGTAGTATGGCAGTCCCTAGATTTTGATTAATTTCAATTTGGGTGAAACCCGGCCTCAGCCCCGGCCCCGGTCAAGGCCTCGGCCCCGGGGACCCGACCCCGACCCCGACCCCGACCCCCGTCCCGGGAACCGGCCCCGACCCGGGCCCGACCTCGGACCTGGCCCCAGCCCCGGGACCTTGCCCTGGCCCCGGTCACAGCCTCGGTCCTGCGACCCGGACCCGAGACCTGGCCATCGATCCCGCGACCCGGCCTCGGACCCGGCCCTAGGATCCGGCCCCGGCCTTAGGACCTGGCCCCGGCCCCGGCCCCGGGACCCGACCTCGGACCTGGCCCCGGGACCCGGTCTCAGGACCCGGCCCCGAGGCCCCGGTCTTGGTCCCAGCCCCGATCCCGAGACTCGATCCTGGCCCTCGGCCCCGAGACCCGATCCCGGCCCCGGTCCCGACCCCGGCACCGAGACCAGGCCCCGGGACCCAACCTCGGACCCGGACCCTGGCCCCGAGACCCGACCTCGGACTCGGCCTCGGCTCGAGACCCGATCCCGGTCCCCGGCCCCGAGACCCGATCCCGGCCCTGGTCCCGACCCCGGCCCCGAGACCCGACCCCTGCCCCGACCCCCGGGACCCTGCCCCGGCCCTGGGACTCGGTCTCAAGACCCGGCCCCGAGGCCCCAGTCTCAATCCCGGCCTCGGCCCCGGCCCCGAGACCCGATCCCGGCCCCAAGACCCGATCCCGGCCCCGGCACCGAGACCGGATCCTGGGACCCGGCCCCGAGACACGGCCCCGACCCCGGCCCCGAGACCCGACCTCGAACCCGGCCCCCGGCCCCGGAACCCGGTCTCAGGACCCGGCCCCGGTCTCGGTCTCAGCCCATGGCCCCGAACCCGAGACACAGCCCCGAGACACGATCCTGATCCCGGCCCCCGGTCCCGGTCCCGGCCCCGGCACCGAGACCCGATCCCGACCCCTGTCCCGACGCCGGCACCGAGACCCGATCCTAGGACCCAGCCCCGGGACCCAGCCCCGGGACCCGGTCCATGTCACGGCCCCGACCCCTGGCCCCTACCCCGGCCCCCGTCCCAGTCACGGCCCCAGCTTTCGTCCCGGTCATGACCCCGGACCCGGCCCAGGTCACGGACCTTGCCCCGGTCACGGACCCAACCCCGGCCTCGGTCCCGACCCCCGACTCCGGCACCCGGCCTCGTGACCCAACCCCGGTCCCGGTCCCAGGACCATTTGTAACTTGTGAAAGGATGTTGTCAATATGGATCGAAAGTAGGTCAATATGGGTCGAAAGTGGGTCAATATGGGTCGAAAGTTGATTTAAGTGTGACCCATTGTTGACCCATTTTTAGTGAACCATTTAAAATTTAATGACCCATATTTAACCCATATTATGCAAATATAGGTCAAATATAGGTTTGTGACCCATATTGCCACCTCTACCGCACATGAACACGTGGGTTGCAAGTAGAGCCATGTGTCACCGCCACGGGACACGTGGTAAAACCATGAGGCAGCCTGTGTCACAGGCGCGTGACACGTGTCAGCTAGTGATGCTTCGGGCGCTAACTTGCCCAAGCTAACTAATCTTCACTCTGCTTCCCTTATATAAATTCTTGACATCAGTTCATTTCATCGTACGATCGTTAGAACACGTCGTTACTCTGTCGAACCGTCGCCCCACCATCTCTATCTCTCGGCCACAACCTCACCGTCTGTGGCCGCGCCGCCGCCGTGTCGGCGCCTTACCGTCCGTCCATTTTCGTGCCTGAATCTTTCTTTTCGAAATAATCGAGGTAATTAAATTTCTAGTCCTTTTTACTAGACTGTCAATGGTTTTTCCATTGCAGGCATTGTTTGCAAATCTGTTTTGACTGTGATGACTTCAATTTTGATGATTCTAAGGTTCTAAGATTCTATCCTTTGTATACCTCATATTCTAGTTTGATTTGAGATTCTACCCTTTGTATACCATGGATTCTGATTGGATTATGTGATTCTATCCTTTTTATACTTTGGATTACGTTGGGGTGACTTTGCGTGCAATCTTGCGATTTTATAACTAGATTGGCCGTTCGGCCTAGTGATTCCTTTGCGGAGCCTTGAGTTCATCCCTATTGATTATCCCTTTTTTTTTTCAAATAAGCAAGCTAATGAGGATAGAATCAGATGTGAATCTGAAGTCAGTGAGTCAACTTGCTAAATAATCTTGCTGATCGCATGGTGTTTTATGTGATTAGTGAAAACCCATTAAGGCCATACCTCTTTTATAGGCGTGCCTGCCAGTTGGTGTTCTGGGTGATTTATCATGCACATGTTCCGTATGGCCGCCCCGTTTGATTTTTCTATTTAAAGCTTTCTTATGCGCCATTTTTTAATGAAATATTAAAGCAGGGTGCAAGTTTAATAAGCCTTAAGGTGTAGTGGGACTGGGCCGCTACAAAGAGTTACACTCAAACAATTAAGGCTTCTCACCTCCTCTCCCAAAACCCTAATTGTTTCCTCTGCAGCTCAGAGTCCATGTTCGTCGACTCCATAGTCCCTTGAATCCACGAAGAAGAAGACCTCTGTTCGAGCCAACTCTGTTTCCTCTTGCCTAGAGCTGGCAATATGGGTCACAAACCCATATATGACCCATATTTGTATAAAATGTGTTAAATATGAGTCACTAACTTTTAAATGATTCGCTAAAAATAGATCAATAATGGATCACACTAAATCAATTTTCGACCCATATTGGACTCATTTTCGACTCACAAGGATAACATCCTTTCAAAAGTTACAAATGGTCCCGGGATCGGGGCCAGGATGGGGATCGGGGCCCTGGGCCGAGATGGGCGACCGGGTCTGAGGACGGGGATGGGGACGGGGACGGGGCCGGGGATGGGGCCGGGATTGGGGGTCGAGACCGGGGGCCGGGACCTGTACCGGTACTGTGGCCGAGGACCGGAGACAAGGACAGGGGACGAGTCTGGGTCCGGGGACCGGGAGCCGGAGCCAGGGCCGGGGACGGGGGCCGAGGCTGGGATCGAGGACCAAGGGTGGCGGCCAGGGCCGGGTCCAATTCCGGGTTCGGGGGCTCGGGGCCGTGGACCAGGGTTGAGGTCGGGGCCAGGGCCTTGGACCAGGGCCGAGGCCGAGACCGGTGCCGGGATCGGGGTCGACGACCGAGCCCAGGACTGGGGGCCGGGCCGGGCTCGGGGCTGAGGCCGGGATCGGGAACCGAGGGTGGAGGCCGGGGGCGGGTCCGGGATAGGAGGCCGGGGGCGGGACCGAGGCCAAGAACAGGGCCGGGTCCGGGGTTGGGGGCCGAGGGACAGGGTCAGGAACGGGACCGAGGCTGGAGCCAATATAAGGACAGGGGCCGAGGCCGGCGACCGTGCCCAGCGGCTCGGCCCGGGGCTGGGGCTGGGTTCTGGGCCAAGGACCAGCGGCCAGGGTAGGGCCCGGGGAGGCCAGGGCCAGGTCTAGGTCTGGGTCCGGGGGCCGGGGACCTGGTGCCTAGACCGAGGACCGAGGTCCGGGGTTGGAACTGGGGCCGGGTTTGGGGTCCGGGGCTGGAACCGAGGCTGGGTTCGGGGCCGGGAACGGTGACGGAGCTGGGGCTGAGCTGGTGCCGGAGCCGGCGTCGAGGTCGGCGACCGGGCCTGGGCCTGGGGCTGGGGCCTCGGTAGGGGCCGAGGACTGGGGCCGGGGCTGGAGACCGGGACTAGCGACCGAGGCCGTGGCCGAGTCCGGGTCTTGCAACTGGGGCTGGGACTGGTCGCCTGCCCCGGCCTGGTCCCGATCCTGATCGCCTCCGCCAGTCCCGATCGTTTAAAAAATTTCACTAGATTTTTTTGTATGGAAGTATTTAAATAATATCATTTTCTTAAAATATTATTATGTTTTTATAATATTGTTCAAAACGGGTCGAGTCGGGTATGAGTCAATCGCGAGTCGGGTCAGGTATGGGTCAGATGGATCAATATGGGTCGGACCATATTCGATCCGATCCGACCCGACCCAGGCCCGACCCACCCATTTGCCACCTCTACTCTTGCCTCGGTCCATGTCCCGAGTCTCACTCTCTCCTCGAGAGCTTCTATTTGCTCCCCATCAAGGCCAGCGCCTTCCTTTTTTTGGGGTGGAAAAATTACTTTTATTTAATCGGGAAGTACTTAAACAAGAGAGCCCATCGAAGGTGCATCAAGACAGAGTACATTCCAAAGATCTAGAGGAAGATTAGTCACCCTCACCCAATTTGAAAAAGGACGTTTCATCTCCAGAATTTAGCCACCCAGCCAGCGGCTTGTTTAGCATTTCTACTCACATGGGCTACGGTAGCGTTAGGAAGCCGGCCCAATAATTCTTGGGCTCCCAAGATAAGTGCATTGACTTCCCACAAAAAGCTGATTTGTGCTTTTGAAGACATTGATTAACCCCAAACTATCTAACTCAAATTAAAGGACTTCACTTTTTTTGGGCAGAAGTATAGGAGAAGTGCCAATATTTATATACGAAGATCACTTTAATGCCAACATTTTTTTTTAGATCACTTCAGTGCCACATCGGAGAGAAAGTGATCACCGAAGTTCCAATTCTGGCCAAAAAATGATTATTTCAGTGCTAATTCTAGCCAAACAGTACATGTTGTATTTTTTTTTAATATTACGTGTCAATTTTTTTTTTTAAAAAATCAACACACATTGACGTTTTTAACATTAAAATAGTTACTTTTTTTTGAAAAATTAAAATTAAACTAGAAAATAGCGTGAAAAATAGAGAAAAATGATAAAAAAAAAATCAAGGCTGGAACATGGATTTTGCTCTCCCCCGACCCCCTTCCCCTTCGGTGAAATTCTAATTACCCCCCCATGCCTTGCTGTTGTTGCTCCGCCTACCAGCCACCACCGTCCCTACCGCTGCATCAGCTCCGTCGGCCGCTGACCCCGCGCATGTCATGCCGTTGGCAGCCACCAACTCGCTCCCCTTCACCGCCATCCCCCAAGCCTCCATCTCACCCTATTGGTTCCCCATCGCGCCTCCACCCCCTTGTCGCACTGCCTGTCGTCGTCACCCCCTAGCCACCGTCAACTCACGAGTCGTCGACCTCACACCGCTCCTCCCAACCGTCGTCATCCCACACGGCCGGGAGGACCCACAACCTCAAGCATCGACTCCAACTCTCTCTCTCCCCTTCTCGGTTCCACCACACACCGCCGCTACCTCTACTTTTCTCCGCAGCCTATCACCACCCAGATCCAAGCAACCTAAGCAACCCCACGACTCGCGATCCCGCGGCCTCGCGACCTCGCGACCCAAGAGACATCGTGACCCAAGTGACTCCAGATCTAAGCGACCATGCGACCCTCGTGGGTCTACGAGCCCACGACGGGGGTCGCCCGATCTCGATGACCCCTGGACCCCCTTCGCACCCGTGAGGTATGGGGTGGCGATTGCAAGGGCTCGCAACCCTCGCTGCCACCTTTTGTTTTTGTTTTTTAATTTTTTGGGATATTTTTTAGTTTAATTTTAATTTTTCTGTAATAAGTTAACTATTTTAATGTTAAAATGTTCACGTGGCATCCACATGTGCTGATTAGAATTTCTGGCAAGCCACAGGTGCGCCACGCGTGATTTTCGGCAAGCCACGTCGGACATGGCACTCAAATAACCATTTTTTTACAAAACAACATTGAAGTTATCAAAAAAATAAATATTAGCATTAAAGTGATCTCCGTACATAAATATTGACGCTCTGCTATACTTCTGCCCTTCTTTTCTCTTCCACGTGCTTCAGTCCTTTGAGAAGAGCTAGGGCTTCTAGTTGAACAATGACAAAGCTGGAACAGATATGGCAAAACCATCACGACTAACCCCCAGATCGTCTCGGATCAAGCATGAAATTGCTCCCGTTGGAGGCCCTACTGTTGACACCTGATTTTTGACCAAGTCTTTTTCAATTTTATTTTTGAAAAAATCACAAAAAATTCATAAAAAGTCAAACAAATTACAAAATCAACCTTGGTGGCCTTGGCCAAGCCCAAGGAACCATTCTTGACCAAAAAATAATTTTTCATATTTTTCACATTTTTTAGTATTTTTAGAAAATAGGAAAATACTAGAAAAATCAACAAAAAATAGAATTTGAGGTCAAAAAAATATAGGAAAGTAGTCAATATTTTTCTTTTAATTTTCTTATCATTTTGACCTCATCAAGAGTTAAAATTCAAGTTTAATTTTGTGTATTTCTTTGTAACGCACATGGTTAAACTTGTCAAAAAATATGTTTTGAGTCTTTTTATTTGCAATATTTTGCATTTTCCAAGTCTTGACGTTCATCTTGATTGTCCGACATTTCAATTTGGTTCAATTGTGTGCCGATTTGATCAATTTTGGCTTTAGGGACCTAATTGCATAAAAAATCTTTTCATTTTAGTCCCTATTATGCCAATTCCGAAATTAAACTTTTCTGAGGGACACCCATAGAACCTCAATGTCTCCTCCCTATAGTATTCGACCCCCTGAATCTAACGGTCAGTTCAATTGGGGTCGATTCGTCCATTAGGAACATCAATTCGACAAAATTAATTTTGGATCTTGTCTTAAATTTGGGGCTTTTGTATAAATAAAAATCAATTCAGCCCGATTTTACCTTACTTAGGTAAATTCCATGCCATGAAATCCGATTATGAAGTCGATTTCATGATTTTGGGATGTTTGGACGCCCGATTTGAAGAAAAATCCCAAAATCGGGTTGACTGGGTCGGGTTGACCCGACCCAGTCAACCCGATTGACCAGACCAAGAAGAACAGAACACTACGTTCTGCTTCTTCGCGCGTATAACAGAACAAAACAGAATGGAGGGAAAAAGGAGGGGGCGATGATCAGTTGAAGAGGCAATAAAATCAGTTGAGCTGGAGATCGGTTGAAAAGGATCGGTGAAAAGATCAGTTGGAGGAGGGGAGTTCGCGAACAGGGGAACGAACAAAAGAAGAAGGAGGGAGCTTCTTCTTCGAGGCGGGCAAAGACAGAGAGAAGAAGCTGGCTCGCGCGCGAATAGAGAGGGAGAGCAGGCGAGAAAGAGAGCTAGCCGAGAGAGAGTAAGGGAGAGAAGGAGGAAGCTCGCGGAATAGAACAGAGAGAGCTCGGAGGGGGATGAACAGAAAGCTGAAGGAAGCTCGTCCGCCATGGAAGAAGCTCGGTGGCCGAGAGCTTCAGAGGTTCGGCCAGCGCATCTAGAGCTTCGCCAAGCCGTGCTGTCGCCATCTTCAACTTCGTCTCGATCTTGCGAACACAATGAACTTGCTCGTTCGTCAGTTCATCGCAGAAATAGGTAAGTCAAGTCCCCAAGCTCGAGCTCGGCCTTTAATGGCAACTCGAGCTAGAGTCGTCCGTTGGCTGCGATTTTTGTTGCAATCTGTTCGTCTCTCCTCCCTGAGCATTTTTGCCTTTGATCGCATATCATTCCATCGCCTGAATCATCGAGTCTCCCTCCTCACCTTGATCGATCGGTCGTGAGCTCCCCGGCTTGATTTCGACCAAACCGAAGCCCCGCAATGGCCAGGTAAGTCTCCTCAACCCTCGGTGATGCCCCCTGATTGGTTTGTTTAGCTAGGCAACGTCAGGAACGACTAAGACAGGTAGCCGCCGGAGCTTACCTTCGGCTGGAGATGGCGACGACATGAAGTTTGATTCTGCTGTGTGAAGCATGATTTATGTGGTAGAACTCCTCGGGCTGAATTGAATGGCGTTGGAATCGCGAGATTTGGTGGTCCGTAGGCGGAGAAATCGCCTTCCGACGAGGCGCCGGCGAAACAGAGCCGGCGCCGATCGTCTTCCCCGGCGAGCTGTTGACTGGTCAACGAGAGTTGACCAGTCAACAATGACGTGTCGCTGACGTGGCGCCCACGTGGCAGCCACGTCAGCATCGTTGTTACAACCGAATATAACAAAAATAGATCGGACGGTGGATATTTGGCCACGTGTCACGATCATGAAATTTCAAAGATAAAAAAAGATTTTCGGAAATAAAGAAATGCTATGGATCGAACGGTCGCGATTCCACGTTGCATTTCAATCGTGGCCGTCAATCGCTTTGTTACATCAAGCCGTTCAAATGTCAACACGTGGCAAGATCTGGTCCATTGATTCCTTGTTAAGATCAGGCCGTCCGCAGGTCCGCCACGTGGCGCAATCAAGGCCGTTCGTTTGATTTAGGCGGGAAATTAAAATTGGAAGCGGGAAGCCCAAAGCGGCGCCGTTTTGGCGCGGGCCCGGATCCGGGCCGGGTCGCCGTGGGTCGTGGGCCGGGTCACCCGACCCGGCCCGGATAACATTTTTTTTTTAAATAAAAAAAATCAGAAAATGATTTTAAAAAATAATAAAAAATCTAAAAATTTCAGAAAATCCTAAAAAATGATAGAAAATTCCAGAAAATTCCAAAAAAATGTGGAAAAATTAGGAAAAAATCCTAGACACTCTAGAAATCCCCAAAAATCGAGGATTGACCACAGACAACTGGTCAACCCTATTTTTGGGGTTTCTTATCCAATTTTCCGAAACTTGACGACATTACCCTTCAGGGGTAAGTCGCCTCTGTTGTGCATACTAGATAAGGCCGATAATGCCAAGGTGAGAATTAGGGTCGATTAGACGACCAATTCTAGGGTTCGGGTTTTCGAGTCCCGCCTCTTTTTTCAAAATGACGATTTTGCCCTTTAATGGGAAAATCGTCTTTCTTGTCTCAATCGAGTTCTGAAAATTGCTTGAAGTTAGGGTTTGGGTCAGGTGGACGACCAACCCTAATATTTGAGATTTTCAGTTCTCATCATTGTCCAAAATGACGACTTTACCCCTCCAAGGGTAAAATCACTTGAAAATTCCAGAAAAATCCTGGAAATTCCCGAAAAATAGGAAATGGATTGGATTGATGGCCAATCCTATTTCCATTGTCTTTTGACTTCCCAATTCGTCTAAAATGACAGATTTACCCTTTTAAGGGTAAATTTCCCCGAATCATTCAAAATTACGATTTTGCCCCTCATGGGCAAATCATGCCAAAATCATTCCTAAGCCTTGATTGATACTTCTCTAGGCTAATAGGGCCTCATTAGGGATACCACGCTGATTTCATGTGTTTTATCCGTATGTACTGGATCCTTGATTTGCGCACTTATTTC
Source organism: Rhodomyrtus psidioides (assembly GCA_021437785.1). Classification (NCBI taxonomy): domain Eukaryota; kingdom Viridiplantae; phylum Streptophyta; class Magnoliopsida; order Myrtales; family Myrtaceae; genus Rhodomyrtus; species Rhodomyrtus psidioides. The sequence continues at coordinate 76,352 of JAILYB010000127.1, forward strand.
CATTGATTGTGATTGGTAGGGTAGTAATTCCCATCTGTATGAACTCCTAGTTTTAGGATCTGTACCCCACTCGTCTGTATGAAATCCTAGGATCAGATAAACCATTCAGCTTAGGTACCGAAAGGGCGTCAACTTTGACAGTTGGCGTAACTAAGTCCCCGAACCCACTTCTCTGGTTTCCGCAGAGTCGAATAGATCACTCCCAACTATTCGATAGGGTTTTCCGATCGTACCCTCCATGAAACGATTGGTGGCGACTCCTTGGCATGTACACTCATCACATGTCACTAGACCACACTGAAGGTCGACCACGTATATCCAGCAGTTGCGACTTGGGTAATGGACCTTGGGAGAGGCCCGCGTCCGATCAAGCCAGCGATCGGGCGGCCCATTAGCCCGCTCCCGCCTCCGCGAGCTCGGGAGAGGGTCGCGACAGACTGGCGACTCCGCTGGGGAGTTACTCTAAACCAGAATCTCTGGTTACGAATTCCAGAGGACTTGAGCCGATTAAAAAGTTGTTTGGTTTATCTGACATTGTTTTCTGCAGATGCTCTCGAAGGTGAGGTACGTATGCTAACTATTGTGTTAGATGTTTTTGCAGATTGGAGAAATAAGGGGTGGAGTGATTGTTGACATTTTTCCTGCAGGTTGGAGTTGGGAATGTATGTTTATTTTTATGCACATACTGAAGCGGTGTTTTGATACAAACTGCTGTGCATGACCTTGCATTGTGATGATCACGACACATCGCACACATTGGCGGTCAAACCCCGACTGCAAACCACCTCTAGGTTACCTTAGATAGGGAAGGGATGCGAAAAGGATCTTGTGTTTGATGGCACTTGAGACTTTCGTATTCGTTCCCGCCTACCATCTGCATTGGCGATATCTAGCCCTCTTGGGTAGGTACCCTTGGGGAGGAATCTGCCTCATGTGGATCGTGGGAGCCTGAGCCATAGGTTCCTCACCTGATTTTCGATTTTTAGAGTATAGCCCCCCACTTGTCTCATGCGCATGTCTATGAGAGGTTGGTATACCTAAAACCAAAAAAAAAAAAAAAAAAAAAAAAAAAAAATCTCGCCGATCACTGTAAGTATGACTTCTCTCTCTACTTGTTCACTTCCTAGTGAAATTTCATGATAGAAAATTCATGGAAATCAACCGAATGCCCTGAGTGTTTGAGTTTACAAATGAAAATTTTTTATGATGAATTTTAGATACAAAAGTGGGAACACTTCTAAGCCGTCCCTACGGAATAGATGGTTCATCCAAATTTTCAATCATGGATTAAGATGGCATTTCTTTTTGTCTAAAATTCTTACAATGCAAGATTTTGGGGCACAAAGTTAAAGCCATGTTTGCAATCACATTTTGTATAGTGATTTCTTAAAACAATGATCACATGATTTTTACTAGAAAAATGTGACAAAGCAATCTTTCAAGATTAATGCCCCCATTTGCGTATTAAACGTTTGGAATTAAATGGGTGTTTGATTGATGACCATGGATCGATCTTTTAATGACGTATCCTCTTATCTTGAAATCTTGGCGGACATCAGATGCCCGTAAATAGGGATTATGGGATATGTATTGTCGCCTTGCTTTCATTATAAGAGGCGACCTCATTGAGAGATGTCTTTGCTATGTAAAATGCTAAGTGTGTCTCCTTTCTGACAGGTTATACATGACATACATTTATTGAAGATTCCTTCATCTAATCGCATGCGAGATGTGATCGAACGATGGTAAAACTGTAATCGTTCCAATAAAAACTTCGAGTGTTATACTTGACTTGTTTGGTTATTTCTTTTGCCAACAGGTCAAAACGACTGAAGGCCAATGATGCGAGGCTTATTTTCCCTGTAACATGAAAGGAGTTGCGTCTTCATCAAGAGCCACCCATGGGGTTTCCAAAATAAGATGGATCGACAATAATAAGCCCAGAACAAGACAACATGAAAATGGGGCATGCCTGATTTGGATCGACCTCTCTAAGTTGAAAATGGTGTATTCGTTCCAAATTAAATTGATTTGTTTAAACAATGACATGGTTATTCACATTTGCAGGTGATTATAAAAAATGAGTGGGGATCGTTAATGAACATTCCTTCACCTCTAATGATCAAGATGATGAGAGCTGGGGAAATATACTCTGGGGATAGTAAATCTGTGATCGTTTCAATTGGAGCTTTTTGTGCAAACAATTGACGTTTTCCTTCCTCACGACATGTAGGTGAAACAAAAGGATTGCGTAAGGTCGACATTTGTCCCTTTAAAAAAGACTCAATTGTGGACCCTCAAAACTGGAGGCCAATTTGACATGACACGATCGCCAATTGAAGCATGTCTCAAGGAGTACAAACACTCGTGTTTCTCATCATGAGATTGATGATCACTCGACCACAAAAGGGGATGAAGAAAATCGAGTGCTTATTCGTGAAGCAACACTTCAAGAGAATGATAGTCGAAGACATGTGTCAGAATAGATTGAAGAATGTCAAACGTCAAAATCACCTGACATGGAAGTGATTGACTCAACCAACAGGGAAGGCGTTAGCGCGATACAATGGGGCTTCATATGGCTAAATCAGCTAACTCAAGGTGGAGTACTCAGTTGCTAGAGGCAAATCATTTCCCTATCCAGAAAGCATGCCGAAGCCGAAGGCATCAGATTCATCATGGTGATACATGGGACGAGTCCCTGAAACAATGGTTATCACTCATGGAACATAATGGAATAAAATCCATTCATCGAATACAAAGAGGGCTTCGCCATAGCAACAACCCTTCCAAGAAGAACGATGCCGAGTCATCCCTCTTGATAGAAAAGGACGTATCGTTCCTAAATAAGTTTCAATCAGATGTGAGAATAATATTTCCTATCTTTTTCCTCTCAGGTGATGAACAGAGTCAAGACACCCAAGAAGCAACGACTTCAAAATGACAGAACAGGGAGTACCCATTTCTCATATCATCTCACACATGCATTTAAGATAAATGATTTCAAGAACGTCATAATGGCTCAATTTGTGAGCAAAATTCTCTAGAAAACTTGAAAAAGTTTCTTAACAATTAGAAGTCTCTTTGAAAAGAGCATTCGAAAAGAAAGAATTCAAACTTTATAGATTGACATGCTTAATGAAGAGATACTTTCTGTGAACAAGAATGAAAGGCACGAATCCATTTTTCGTTGCAAACAAGAATCATCTTAGATCACTTGCATCTTACATATCATGCATGCATCATTTATATGCATATTCTTCCTTGAACGATGTCGACAGGTCAAGGCAAAAGAATCCAAAGGAAAGGGAAATGCCAAGACCCGAGGAACGAAGGGTAAATTGTATCAATTCCAATTGCCCACTTTGTATGCTGTTCAGACACGAACCTTCTTTCCTTTGATAGGGAAATATCAAATAGTATGATGGCTGGTATTAAGGCAATGCTGGAAGCCTCCCAAGCCAGACAGACAGTAGTCCCTAACAACTCAAGTCCATCACTTGCACCAGATATAGCTGATAAAGAAACGGCGGGAAATACTCAATGTACAAGAGGAGGATATTCGTGAGCCGAATACCCCGTCACAACAAAAAGCACCCCCTGTTGTTGTTGTCAACCCCAAGAAGAAAGAAAAGGGGAACCAGACTGTAAAAAGCCGAAGTGGAGGCTAAGAGATCAACCAAGATTAAAGAATGGTTAAGCAGCTAGGGCTATGAGTTGGCCCGTTTAGACAAAATATCTCGCTTCGCCGAGGTGGAGACCCCTCCTGACTACAAGGAACCAGACTTCATGAGGAAGTATAAAGGGACAGGATGTCCTCGCACTCACCTCAAATATTATCTGCACAAGATGGCGCAGTATTCAGACTATGTTCCATTACTGATGAACGCGTTCCAAGAGAGTCTAGCTGGCGCCGCTCTGGTTTAGTTCATCGAGCTGGACCTAGAAGAATATGACGGGTGGAAAGATCTTGCAGAGGACTTCCTCAGACAGTATAAATTCAACACGGCTACAACAAGAGAAGATTTGTTGTGAACCTCGAAGACAAGGGGCTAGTTGATTAGAACATATGCCCAGAGATGGTTAGACGCCTTAGGATGTCAGACCTTCGCACACTTGATAAAGGTGGCTGAAAGGCTCGAATGGGCCTTAAAAGAAAAGAGGTCTCATGAAGCTCCTACTAGGAAGCAGTATCCCTTGAGAAAGGAGAGAGAAGCCGGACTGGACATAGCGTTTATACCAGATCCCCACAAGCCCAAGCCGTTTGGCAATTCCAATCAAACCAAAGGAGGATCATCCTGGTCAACACCGAAAGTGCAAGAGCTTAGAAGAAAGCAACCTCAGAAACAATTCTCCCAGCTCCCGAGGCCTTTGTCCAAGCTACTCTCGATGCTGCTAGAACAACATTTGGTGGCAAAGGAACCACCTAGGGCAAATCCGGTTAAGTATCCTGATTTTGACAAGAGCCAGACTTGTGTCTACCATATAGACGAAATGGGACATAATGTGGATGACTGCTATATCCTTAAGCTGGAGGTACAAGCTTAGATTGACAAGTCAGATTCTAGAATTTGACAACGTGGCTCCAAACGTACAAGAAAACCCGCCCCCTGATTATCAAGCAATTGGGGGAATATTCACTGAAGATGAGGAAAACCACCTCCAGCTGAAGGTGGACATGTTTAAGCTGACCGACCTTCTGGCGACCGCTTCATCATACCCAAAAGCAGGTGAGATCTCTGCAGACGTAAAGAAGCTATGTATCGCCAAGATGATGAGCTTGGGGATAATGTCCGATACTACCGATAAAGAATTCGAAGGAGTCAAAGCTTCTCTATCTTTGGAAGGAAGCCACTTCGTGATCAAAACTGAACGGGGTAGCACCTAGGACATCCCGCACGAGAATCTGGTAAACAGTCTTGGGCCGGTCATTCAGTCAGAAGAAGAATTCGAAAAGGACGAACTGAAAGCCAAAGAGGTGAAGTCTAGCAGATTGCAGATTCATGGCTAACACACCTGAAATAGGTGAAATTATAGACAACCTGGGTCATGATTCTAAAGGATACAACCTTAAAGTGAAGTACTCTGCTCCTCCTAGCTTCTATCTGAGAATGGATGATATCATACCAGACGGATGGGGAGGCATGGATAATCCCGTTTGACCGGAAAAGCCTTTTTCGAAAGAGCCTGAGTCAACACTTGACCAGATGAGGGTTACTAAGCTCGGCACAAAGCAGTATGCCGAAACAAAGAGATCAAAGGATCAACAGCAGGGTTCAGCTGAATTATTCAAAGGAAAAAGAGAATACCCAAGATCTGCCACATCAGCAGTATTAGACGACGATGACCAACATTGTCGACTGAGAGACGAAATCTCCTCAACGGACTTTGACAACACTGTGTCAATGATTGAAACCACTACGACTATGGTAATTAAACTGGAAGAGCTTGACAGCTTGAGTAAGGTAGAAGATTGCCTAGTCAAGCCTATTTTGATTTGATTGCCGGAAGAGGAAGAAGACGGCACAGCTGAACCAGGGACGTCTTATCAGACGACAGTAACTATAAAAGTCCCTCCGATTGAAAAGTACGATCCTAAAACGGTCCACTGGGACTATGGGATAGAGGAAGAAGACGATGATGAAGGTTATGCGTCTATCCGCAGGGAATGGAATGCCTTTGAGGAATCAACGCCTCCTACTTCGGAAGAGCCAGATATTGTTAATTTGGGGGATGCTGAAAATATCAAAGAAGTCAAGATCGGTGGACATTTATCCCGAGATGAAAGACTCAGGTTCACAGAACTACTAAGAAGGTCGTTAAGATGTCATGCGACAATTTCAAAGATGTCGAGCTACCAAGAGGTAGATAAAAGTGATCGAAGATTCAGATGGTTGAGATAAATAACCAGAACCAGCAAAGAAGGTTCATTAGGGCAAGCCCCTCCTTTCCTGTCAAGAAACCAAGCTGGGGGCAAGATTCTGATGCGCCACCAAGATAGTATATTGGAGCAAGTCATCAAGATTAAAGACGGCAAACGTCAAGACATGCCCTACTAGAACCAAAAGAGACGATTTCCTTGATCAACGAAAATGCAATACCTCAAAGGGAGTATCATATTCCTTGGTGACTTATGTAAAGCTAAACATGGATGAATACTCATTGCTTCATGTACAGGTACAAAGACCTCTTCGAATAGGATTGGAAATCGTCAAAAGATACGAAAAATGATAAGGCATTTGGCCAAGGTAAACGTCGCCCAACTGGGGCAAATGGATTGTTGATATTATCAACACCTTCAAGCATGGATGGAGGGATTCGACAAATGTTGCCCGTATCATCATACAATATTGGAATGGACTCAATCAAGAGATAAATGTCAACAATTGACAAAAGAAGGGTAGTTGGGTGTCGTATCCAATTTAATCCTTTTTTCTTGCATTTGCTAATGCAAAATCATTTTCTTTCTGTGGCAGAATACTCCATTAGGACATTATCAGGAGTCCGACAAAGAGGAGAACATCACAAGGATGGTCACAAGTGACAAAGATGCATGAAGCAAACGACTTTCTCAAGCATTGGAAGGATGACACTTCAAAGGTGAAAAGTAAAGTGAAGATCCAAGTAAGAGACAATCCAAACTGGATAAGGGATCGCATGAAAATGCAAAAATGAATAGAACCATTTGACTGGGGCAAGGATTACCTAGCCATGGAAAGTCATGCCTAACTGGGGCAAACAGATCATCTACGTGACTGGATGCCAAAGTGGCATTTCATTCCCAGCAGGATCAATGAGCGTGATAGAAGAGTCGTTCACATCAGAGTTAAACCTCAAGATACAAACTTGAGTGAAGGGTAACTTTGTGTCGTTCTAATTTGGTCCTCAATAATCTTTCTCCTAATATGAATTTGCCCTAATTTCAACAGAAAATTATTGGCATTCAAAATGACTCAGAGGGAAAGAACTTGCCGACTCAACTTCAAGGCGAGATGACCTTTGGAGATAACAGCTTCGGAAGTCAAGCATTCAAGAAATGATCTTTGGCTATAAGATCAAGTGGAGGGTAAAAAGTATCGCTTCCACACCACATGCTTTAGCATACATTTTGATAAAAATTCATTTTTCCTTGAATAAGGAACTCCGAAGAATGGCATGGAAGACGTTCAAAAGATGAATGAAGCCATCAAACAGGAGTCATTGCCCCAATCGGACGAAGGCGTCATCGCCGTAGGTCGAAATGGCCGTTTTCTATAATCTACATATTGGCGTTCAGATTGGAATGCATGATCAAGAGGACTTATTGTCGTGATAGTCAGAGTTTCACAAATCTATCAACTCCCATTGGAGCGCATGGTCAAGGGTAAAGTGTATCGTTCTAATTTTCTGAAATTCGAGAGCATACACTGACATACTCCTTTTATGTTTTTCAGGAATCCCTAGCCGCGCTGGGCAGGTAAGTATTCCTTTCCCAATCTTTTAGGTTTACAAGACTGTCAGAATCCTTATTGATAGAATTTGAAGGCTTCTTGGAATCTAGCATGCATTCAAATCTCATGTCTAGAAAGACGCAAAATTCTCACAGTCATATCATTGGCATTCATGTTTAAACTTGGAGGTTATCTGAACATGATTGAAATATGCATTGTGCATCATAAATCCCCTTGGAGGGTAAGTTTTGGAGAAAGCAAAATGAACTTTTCCAACAAGAGTTGTTTAGAACTGTTTAAAATGATGTTTCCTCAGACAAGAGGCAACCTGAATCCAAACACGTCCTATACACACTTGAGAGATGAGTGGAGTGGTAAGGATAGCGAGACCTTGACCTACGGACGTAAGGGTTATTCGCAGTGATTACATGGATTGAGACGACGGAGGCATTCGTTTCTCTATCATAAACACTACAGGTGACCATTGATAACCCTTTGAACGACGATTTCATTCTATACCCCTGTCAAGAACCACCCCACAATGGGGCAAACTGGAGGTACGTCCGGAGGTATCAGGAGGTAAATGGTTAGAAGTTCTCTTGCTCAGACTTGCATCAATCTTCGTGTGTTGCTTGTCATTTTAACTTCTATGGTAATTCAGGTGCTTTAGGATGACGAAAAGCATTCGTTTCTCTATCCTATACACTTTTGCCCTTTGCACTGCCCAGTTGAGCCTATACGTTCATTTCACAAACCCGTTGGTGATCATTGCATATTCCAAGACGGAAGCAACGTCCCTTCAAGAGCGGAAGAGTTCAAAACACAGGATTTGTGAAAAATTCATAGATTAATGTTTGAGTGCTGAGATTCAAGTTGTACATCTAGCACACTCATTTGAAAATTCTGATCCCCAAAAGAAAAGAAAAAGTGGGATCTCGACAAAAGATGAGAAAAGGAAAAAAAGAGAAAAAAATCCGATCCTGGGCATCAAGAAAAAGCAAAGTGCCTGGTAAAAGCAAGGCCAATGCCCGTCCAAATACTTGTACACTTGTGAATTAGGTGTTTGATCTTGTAAATGCCAAAAGATGGCATGATACCTTTGTATAGGTCACTAGTGAGATCTGATTATAAAAGAAAATCCCAAGGGAGCTGGACAGCAAAGGATACTCCCAGATTATGTCACATTCAGATGACAAAAGCATAGACAAGGTATTGACGCCGTCTTGACATGAGAGAGATGTTCTTTAAAGACAAATGTACGCTTCGAAGACTGGCAATGCTCTTCAAAGACTATCAATGCACTTCAAAGACTAAAGACGCTCTTTGAACCAGAAGGGGCAAGATGGCGGCAAAACTTGCAATGATCACCAATATTAAACCATTCGCGTATTCTGAGCCAAAAACAAGCCTTTTTGGTCCCCAAACCTACCTACGTTACAATCCTGAAAAGCCTTTTCTGATTAAGGCACTTGGATTGACATAGGGTTTAATGTCTAAGCTTAGCTCGAAGAAGTTCGAGCAAGATTATTTCTTTCTCATTTTGCAGGTTTCTTGACTTGTAAACCTGGAGCAGACATTGAAGACTTCTCTTCGAAAACCTTGACTTGCACGCAAGTCTCCCTTTGAAAACCGTTGACCAAGCCCGACATTACGGTCCCTTGGAAGTCCTCATGATCGATCGAGGTGTATTCACTGCGAATGATCCTGAACCCTATGCGCAGGTTTGATAGGAAATTCGAGTGCATTCTTGGTAAAAGACCATTATCTCAAAACGGTGAGAAGTCCTCTTTGATGAGAATACTCCGTTGGATATTTTAACCAAACTCTTTTGGTAATTTCAGATTGTTTGATTCAAACTTTCCCCACAAGGAATTTTTGATCACTTCCGTATGTTGCAAGGTGTTTTGGATAACCTTCAGCATCGTAATGCATTCATTGAAATTCTTTTCATGACTATGATATAAGTCATAAAGTGCTGTCAGTTTGACATCAGATATCACTTAAAGACCATTGATGTGCCTTTGGTAAGAAAATTTTCAGATTGGAGCTTCTACAAGATTCTTGATGACTTCAGCTCCTAAAATGGCTTGTATCACTCTTGGTGAGAAGCGTTTAACATGTCTAAACTTCTGCAGAATTCCTGGCAATCCTAGATCTCAGAAGAGCACAACTTCTCTTGGTAAGAAAGAGTTTACATGTTCAAACTTCTGTAGGACCCCTGGTATCCCCAGACCTCAGAATGCTACTTCTTTTGTGAAGAATATATTTCAAGTTTATTTTCCTGCAAGATCCCTGGTAATTCCATATCTCAGGAAAACACATTCTTGTGAACAATTTTGTAGGTTTGATCTTTCTGCAGGATACTTGGAGCTCCCAGATCCCAGAATATCACCTCCAATGTCAAAAGGACAATCTCCGAAATCATCCCTTTGTGAGATTTCAAATTTACAGGTTTGAACTTTCTGCAGGATACCTGGAGCTCCCAGATCCCAGAATGTCACCTCCAATGTCAAAAGGACAATCTCCGAAATCATCCCTCTGTGAGATTTCAAATTTACAGGTTTGATCTTTCTGCAGGATACCTGGAGCTCCCAGGTCCCAGAATGTCACATCCCATGTCAAAAGGACAATGTTTGAGATTATCTCCCTGTGTGAGATCCCAGTGTTACAGTTTGGAACTTTCTGCAGGATACCTGGAGTCCCCAGATCCCAGAATGTCACCTTCAATGTCGAAAGGACAACATTCAAGATAGTCTTTCTATGAGATCTCAGGTAGCCCCTAGATCCCAGAAGAATCTTATCAAAGCTTTTGCAGGTTTAAGTTTTCTGCAGGATACTTGGAATCCCCAAATCCCAGAATAACGCATTGCATGTCGAAAGGGCAATTTTCAAGATCAGCTTTCTGTGAGGTTCTAGGTAACCCCTAAACCCAGAATAGCTCATTTGGTGAAGCCTAAAGGTTAGGCACACCTCACTTGTACGAATCCTAGTTAATTCCTTAGAATATAGGATCAAAAACTATTGTCAAAATCTGCTTTCTGTGAGGTTCTAGGTAACCCCTAAACCCAGAATAGCTCATGTGGTAAAGCCTAAAGGTTAGGCACACCTCACTTGTATGAATCCTAGTTAATTCCTTAGAATATAGGATCAAAAACTGTTGTCAAAATCTGCTTTCTGTGAGGTTCTAGGTAACCCCTAAACCCAGAATAGCCCATTTGGTAAAGCCTAAAGGTTAGGCACACCTCATTTGTATAAATCCTAGTTAATTCCTTAGAATATAGGATCAAAATGTTCGACAATCCCTAAGAGACTGGGTGCATCATCCATAGGTTCCTAACAGAGAGGAATCCTATTCTCGGCCTGATCCCCCTGAAGGATCAAAATGTTCGACAATCCCTAAGAGACTGGGTGCGTCATCCATAGGTTCCTAACAGAAAGGAGTCCTATTCATGGTCTGATCCACCATACGGATCAAAACCCTGACAATCCCTAAGAGACTGGGTGCGTCATCCATAGGTTCCTAGCAGAAGGAGTCCTACTCATGGTTTAATCCACCATATGGATCAAAATCCCTGACAATCCCTAAGAGACTGGGTGCGTCATCCATAGGTTCCTAGCAGAAAGGAGTCCTATTCATGGTCTGATCCACCATACGGATCAAAACCCTGACAATCCCTAAGAGACTGGGTGCGTCATCCATAGGTTCCTAGTAGAAGGGAGTCCTACTCATGGTCTGATCCACCATACGGATCAAAATCCCTGACAATCCCTAAGAGAATGGGTGCGTCATTCACAGGTTCCTGTCAAGTATAGGAATCCCATTCTGGTACAGCCTACCATACAGGCTAGAGCTTAACCGCCCTAGGATACTCAAAAAACGAGTCCCTAGGTATTCACTTGAACCCGCTATACACCGCACATGCCGCGCGAGCATCAGGCAGGTGATCAACGGGTAAGTAACAGGTGGGTCTCTCTACTTTCTCTCTCACATCCGTAAAAGAATGAGGAGCAGAGCTTTCACCAGCAGGACAAGAAAGATTGAGTGTCAAGATTCGTTTTTCTTTTCCCCAGTCGAGTCGGTCTAGACTCAGGTGTCACCTGTCTTTGAGCGAAACCTCTCACGAGATTCCTCTCAAAGAGGGGCAGCTGTTGACACCTGATTTTTGACCAAGTCTTTTTCAATTTTATTTTTGAAAAAATCACAAAAAATTCATAAAAAGTCAAACAAATTACAAAATCAACCTTGGTGGCCTTGGCCAAGCCCAAGGAACCATTCTTGACCAAAAAATAATTTTTCATATTTTTCACATTTTTTAGTATTTTTAGAAAATAGGAAAATACTAGAAAAATCAACAAAAAATAGAATTTGAGGTCAAAAAAATATAGGAAAGTAGTCAATATTTTTCTTTTAATTTTCTTATCATTTTGACCTCATCAAGAGTTAAAATTCAAGTTTAATTTTGTGTATTTCTTTGTAATGCACATGGTTAAACTTGTCAAAAAATATGTTTTGAGTCTTTTTATTTGCAATATTTTGCATTTTCCAAGTCTTGACGTTCATCTTGATTGTCCGACATTTCAATTTGGTTCAATTGTGTGCCGATTTGATCAATTTTGGCTTTAGGGACCTAATTGCATAAAAAATCTTTTCATTTTAGTCCCTATTATGCCAATTCCGAAATTAAACTTTTCTGAGGGACACCCATAGAACCTCAATGTCTCCTCCCTATAGTATTCGACCCCCTGAATCTAACGGTCAGTTCAATTGGGGTCGATTCGTCCATTAGGAACATCAATTCGACAAAATTAATTTTGGATCTTGTCTTAAATTTGGGGCTTTTGTATAAATAAAAATCAATTCAGCCCGATTTTACCTTACTTAGGTAAATTCCATGCCATGAAATCCGATTATGAAGTCGATTTCATGATTTTGGGATGTTTGGACGCCCGATTTGAAGAAAAATCCCAAAATCGGGTTGACTGGGTCGGGTTGACCCGACCCAGTCAACCCGATTGACCAGACCAAGAAGAACAGAACACTACGTTCTGCTTCTTCGCGCGTATAACAGAACAAAACAGAATGGAGGGAAAAAGGAGGGGGCGATGATCAGTTGAAGAGGCAATAAAATCAGTTGAGCTGGAGATCGGTTGAAAAGGATCGGTGAAAAGATCAGTTGGAGGAGGGGAGTTCGCGAACAGGGGAACGAACAAAAGAAGAAGGAGGGAGCTTCTTCTTCGAGGCGGGCAAAGACAGAGAGAAGAAGCTGGCTCGCGCGCGAATAGAGAGGGAGAGCAGGCGAGAAAGAGAGCTAGCCGAGAGAGAGTAAGGGAGAGAAGGAGGAAGCTCGCGGAATAGAACAGAGAGAGCTCGGAGGGGGATGAACAGAAAGCTGAAGGAAGCTCGTCCGCCATGGAAGAAGCTCGGTGGCCGAGAGCTTCAGAGGTTCGGCCAGCGCATCTAGAGCTTCGCCAAGCCGTGCTGTCGCCATCTTCAACTTCGTCTCGATCTTGCGAACACAATGAACTTGCTCGTTCGTCAGTTCATCGCAGAAATAGGTAAGTCAAGTCCCCAAGCTCGAGCTCGGCCTTTAATGGCAACTCGAGCTAGAGTCGTCCGTTGGCTGCGATTTTTGTTGCAATCTGTTCGTCTCTCCTCCCTGAGCATTTTTGCCTTTGATCGCATATCATTCCATCGCCTGAATCATCGAGTCTCCCTCCTCACCTTGATCGATCGGTCGTGAGCTCCCCGGCTTGATTTCGACCAAACCGAAGCCCCGCAATGGCCAGGTAAGTCTCCTCAACCCTCGGTGATGCCCCCTGATTGGTTTGTTTAGCTAGGCAACGTCAGGAACGACTAAGACAGGTAGCCGCCGGAGCTTACCTTCGGCTGGAGATGGCGACGACATGAAGTTTGATTCTGCTGTGTGAAGCATGATTTATGTGGTAGAACTCCTCGGGCTGAATTGAATGGCGTTGGAATCGCGAGATTTGGTGGTCCGTAGGCGGAGAAATCGCCTTCCGACGAGGCGCCGGCGAAACAGAGCCGGCGCCGATCGTCTTCCCCGGCGAGCTGTTGACTGGTCAACGAGAGTTGACCAGTCAACAATGACGTGTCGCTGACGTGGCGCCCACGTGGCAGCCACGTCAGCATCGTTGTTACAACCGAATATAACAAAAATAGATCGGACGGTGGATATTTGGCCACGTGTCACGATCATGAAATTTCAAAGATAAAAAAAGATTTTCGGAAATAAAGAAATGCTATGGATCGAACGGTCGCGATTCCACGTTGCATTTCAATCGTGGCCGTCAATCGCTTTGTTACATCAAGCCGTTCAAATGTCAACACGTGGCAAGATCTGGTCCATTGATTCCTTGTTAAGATCAGGCCGTCCGCAGGTCCGCCACGTGGCGCAATCAAGGCCGTTCGTTTGATTTAGGCGGGAAATTAAAATTGGAAGCGGGAAGCCCAAAGCGGCGCCGTTTTGGCGCGGGCCCGGATCCGGGCCGGGTCGCCGTGGGTCGTGGGCCGGGTCACCCGACCCGGCCCGGATAACATTTTTTTTTTAAATAAAAAAAATCAGAAAATGATTTTAAAAAATAATAAAAAATCTAAAAATTTCAGAAAATCCTAAAAAATGATAGAAAATTCCAGAAAATTCCAAAAAAATGTGGAAAAATTAGGAAAAAATCCTAGACACTCTAGAAATCCCCAAAAATCGAGGATTGACCACAGACAACTGGTCAACCCTATTTTTGGGGTTTCTTATCCAATTTTCCGAAACTTGACGACATTACCCTTCAGGGGTAAGTCGCCTCTGTTGTGCATACTAGATAAGGCCGATAATGCCAAGGTGAGAATTAGGGTCGATTAGACGACCAATTCTAGGGTTCGGGTTTTCGAGTCCCGCCTCTTTTTTCAAAATGACGATTTTGCCCTTTAATGGGAAAATCGTCTTTCTTGTCTCAATCGAGTTCTGAAAATTGCTTGAAGTTAGGGTTTGGGTCAGGTGGACGACCAACCCTAATATTTGAGATTTTCAGTTCTCATCATTGTCCAAAATGACGACTTTACCCCTCCAAGGGTAAAATCACTTGAAAATTCCAGAAAAATCCTGGAAATTCCCGAAAAATAGGAAATGGATTGGATTGATGGCCAATCCTATTTCCATTGTCTTTTGACTTCCCAATTCGTCTAAAATGACAGATTTACCCTTTTAAGGGTAAATTTCCCCGAATCATTCAAAATTACGATTTTGCCCCTCATGGGCAAATCATGCCAAAATCATTCCTAAGCCTTGATTGATACTTCTCTAGGCTAATAGGGCCTCATTAGGGATACCACGCTGATTTCATGTGTTTTATCCGCATGTACTGGATCCTTGATTTGCGCACTTATTTCCATTGATTGTGATTGGTAGGGTAGTAATTCCCATCTGTATGAACTCCTAGTTTTAGGATCTGTACCCCACTCGTCTGTATGAAATCCTAGGATCAGATAAACCATTCAGCTTAGGTACCGAAAGGGCGTCAACTTTGACAGTTGGCGTAACTAAGTCCCCGAACCCACTTCTCTGGTTTCCGCAGAGTCGAATAGATCACTCCCAACTATTCGATAGGGTTTTCCGATCGTACCCTCCATGAAACGATTGGTGGCGACTCCTTGGCATGTACACTCATCACATGTCACTAGACCACACTGAAGGTCGACCACGTATATCCAGCAGTTGCGACTTGGGTAATGGACCTTGGGAGAGGCCCGCGTCCGATCAAGCCAGCGATCGGGCGGCCCATTAGCCCGCTCCCGCCTCCGCGAGCTCGGGAGAGGGTCGCGACACCTACCACGTAAGAAGCGTCAGTATTTATCTTTAGAGCATTACGCCTTGGTGGAAACCAAGAATGAGGTAATTCTCTATGTAACACCCCTAGTCCCACATAGCTTAGGGAGTGGGGTCTTGGGGGCTTTATATGACTTGTGTCCTTTGTGACTTGCAATGTGCGTTTTACCTGGAGGGGCGAGCCGTTGCGATGCACTCCAAAGTAGGAGTTGGCGAGGGGGAGTATGTAACACCCTATAGTCCCACATAGCTTAGGGAGTGGGGTCTTGGGAGCTTTATATGGCTTGGGTCCCTTTGTAACTTGCAAGATGCGTTTGACTCTCCCCTCCGTGGTAAAACAGACTATTACACCCTATATATCGGGTTGGAGATTTTTTTTTTCATGTTAAGGGCTGAGTCGACTAGGGTTTTTTGGATTTGGAGATTAGCGCCAGAATACGAAGTTATTTTTGGCCTTCCAAATACAACAGAGAGTAGCCGCTATTGTGTCAAAGGAAGGTGGGTGATTATGATATCCAAGAAAAATAAGCAGCCAAGCCTCAATTCGCGATAAGCTTTGGCCTGAATTCTGGAATTGGACGGCAGGGTTTATCCAGATCGAAGAAGTCCAGGGGCAGAGCAAGAAGAGATGTTCTACAGTTTCGGCTTACAGAATGGGCATCCCGGGTCGGGTAGCATTCTTCGCGTAAATAAGTTGTCTTTAGTTGGAAGAACATTTTGGCAAACGTTCCAGAAAAAATATTGACTTCCAGGGGAGTTCTCATTTGCCAAATTTGGTTCCATAACTTACAGGGTGGCTGGAATGATGATGATGCTTGTGTTATTGATTGATTTTTCTCTTATGCTCGAATCCAGTTATATGCACTCTTCACTGTGAATTCCTCTGACTTGGTGACAGTCCACACCAACTTGTCCCGTGGGTTTTGAATCTTTAAGAGCACTGATAGGATGTCATTCGCAATCTGCTCATCGAATAGTTGGTGAAGAGTCTGCACATCCCATCTGTTCTCTTCATGAAAAATCAATTCAGCAACTTTAGTTGGTTCTCTTAAATTCGATGGTCCCCTAATATGTCCTCTCTTTAGCCATTTATCCTCGCGAATGTTGATGTTGTCCCCTGTTCCAACAGACCATTGAACAGAGTTAGCTATAGTCTCTCCCCCAGTCCCCACCAACTTGCTCTACCAACCCCAAGAAGGGTGAGACCCTTTTACAGCTTGCCAAAAGGTTCTTCTAGGAAAGTATAATTCTTTGAGGACTTGACACCACAACGATTTTGGATTATGAGACAGCCTCCACACTTGTTTCCCAAGCATTGCTCAATTGAATGATATCAAATCTCTGAAACCCATTCCACCCCTCATCTTTCCTAGTTTTTAAAACCTTCCAACTCTACCAATGAATTCCAGCTCTTGATTCGTTGCTTTTCCACCAAAAGTTAGCCACTTTCTTTTCTATTGCTTTACATACTGAGATTGGAATTTTGAAAATAGACATAGTGTCGCGACCCTCTCGAGGTTGCATGTGGGCTCTCGAGGGCTAATGGGCCGTCCAGTCTAGTCGGACGCGGGCCTCTCCCAAGGCCCGTTACCCAAATCGCAACGGAGGTATGCGTAGTCGACCTTCAGTGTGGTCTGGTGACATGTGCTAAGTGTACATGCCATGGAGTCGCCACCAATCATTTTTTGGAGGGTATGATTGGACCACCCTATTGAATAGTCGGGAGTTTCTATTCAATTCTGCGATAACCAGAGAAATGGGTTCGGGGACTTAGTTACGTCAACTGTCAGAGTTGACGCCCTTTCGGTACCTAAGTTGACTGAATTTTCTGACCTAAGATTTCATGCAGATGAGTGGAGTACGAATCCTAAATCTAGGAATTCATGCAAATAGGAATGACTATCCTAGCAATCACAATCAGTAATAAAATGCGCAAATCAATGAATCCAAATATGTAAAATAATCACACCAAATCAACATGACACTCCTAATAAGGCTCTATTAGCCTAAATAAGTATCAATCAAGCTTAGGAATGATTTAGACATGATTTTACCCATCAGGGGTAAAGTCGTAATTTTGAGACAAAAGGGACGATTTGCCTAAAAAGGGAAAAATCGTCATTTCGGAATGAATCCGGAGTAAAACAATGTCAAAAATAGGTTTGGTAACTCAATCGACCCATTTCCTATTTTTTTGCAATTTTCATGATTTTCTGGAATTTTAGAAACCGATTTACCATTCGAAGGGGTAAAATCGTCATTTTCTAAAAATGGGAATGAAATGTGAAAATCTTAGACATAAGGTTTAGCCACCTATCTGGCCCATCACCAAATTCTAAGCAATTTCCACAATTCATCGGAATATCAAAGACGATTTACCCTTTGAGGGGTAAAATCGTCATTTTGGATTAAATGGGAGAAAATCCAAAAAATGGAAACAAATCAATTTTTTTGTCATTTTCAGCCTTCAAAATTTTTTAGAAGTTTTTAGGAATTTTCTGCAATTTTTCTCAATTTTTTTTGAATTTTTCCTTAATAATTCATTTTTTTGGAATTTTTTTATTTGATTTTTTTTTTTATAAATTTCTGAGAATAAATCCCAACTGACAGTCCCTAACTCACCACGTGGCGTCTCGGTGACAATCGAATTATTTCAATTTTTGTAAAATTCGAAATTCATTTCTTTTAATGTTAAAAATATTTTTTTTTTCTGAAAATCACCTAATCACGACACGTGGCTCATCTGCAGACGTCCGATCTAGCATTTTTTGTTTTTGTTTTTATAGGACGCAACACAATGCAAAAAATAAAGAAGATATTAAGTCATTATACAACATAAAAATAAGCAATGGAGATGGGATCCGGTGAATTTTACGACGTCGGAGTCCGTCGGTGCTCGTGCAACAATGTGTGGGGGGTATATACCACCAGCAGGAGGCTCGGCCTTCCGATTCTGGGGTAGCACAATATAATTTACAGAAAATAAATAAATAAAACACCTTGGACACCAATAGGAGGCTTAGCCTTCCGATTCTGGGTCTTTTATGCGAAATATAGAAATGCTATGACATAAAGTAAATACACAGCAAATATTTAGACACCAACAGGAGGCTCGGCCTTCCGATTCTGGGTCTTTTATGCGAAATATAGAAATGCTATGACATAAAGTAAATACACAGTAAATATTTAGACACCAACAGGAGGCTCGGCCTTCCGATTCTGGGTCTTTTATGCGAAATATAGAAATGCTATGACATAAAGTAAATACACAGCAAATATTTAGACACCAACAGGAGGCTCGGCCTTCCGATTCTGGGTCTAATAGGTAAAATGTAAGGAGCGAAAGGTGGTCTTACCAAGATTTGAATCCAAAACAAGCTCGGAAATCCAATTTGGCACTCGCGGACTCAAGTCTGATCAATCTGACCTTTGCTACTTCAAACAGCTCTACGGGACAAATGGCTTGGCCAAATTGGACTCACGATATGTCATTAGAACGGTAAGAGAATAAGCTTTCTAACAGTATATGGCTCGTTCCCATACGATTCCTAACGAAAGAGTTATGGTCGAAAAACCGGACGGTTTTCAATCGCCCAATGACCAGAATCTGTCCCAGAAAACTCCTTCAATTCAACCATTAAAACCCATCCAAAACTCAACTAGACTACAATCTCAGCTTGCTAGATTCCTAATTGAGGTGCTAGAGACATTTTATCGAATATTGGAAGCAAGGCAAGCCCTTGAATCACTCACAATGTTCACGGCACCACCTTGACAGAACCGGTTCAGATTTTTCGAACAAAACAATAAGGGATCAGCCCTTAAATCCAAATATAATCCATCTTCAAACCATAAAACACAATAATATATGTCTTAACAAGGAGTGAGAGGTGGTCTTACCAAGATTGAACCCAAAACAAACCCGAAAATCCAATTTGGCACCCGCGGACTCAAGTCTGATCAGTCTGACCTTTGCTCCTTCAAATAGCTCTACGGGACAAACGGCTGGTCCAAATTGGGCTCACGATATGTCATTAGAACGGCAAGAGAATAAGCTTTCTAATGGTATATGGCTCGTTTGCATACGATGTCTAACGAAAGAGTTATGGCCGAAAAACCGGACGGTTTTTGATCTGGGCGGCGAGCTGAGCGAGAGGAAAAAACGAAAATGAAAGAGAGAGAGTTGAGGAGAAGAAGAGTCGGGAGATGATGAGGGGAGGAGATAAATAGGCAGCGGGAAGGAGAGAGGGAGTGGGGGAGAGAGAGAGAGAAAAAAAATATAATAATAATAATAATAAAATAATAATAAAATAATAAAAGTAAAAATAAAATAAAATAACAAAAAGAGAAGACAAAATCATTAGTCCCCTTTTCCTTTTAAATGATGATGTTTCCCTCCTTTTCCTTTTAATCATTACTAATATTTTTGTCAAATTCAATTTTATGGTAATCAGAGAACACCTAAAATCAAACCTGAATTTTACTATTTATGAGGTTAGAAAATAGATAAAATAAAAATAAAAATACCAACTATTTTTATATATCTTTGTGACCTCAAATATTATTTTTCTTGATTTTCTTGATTTTCTTTTTCTTTTTTTTCTTTTTTTTTGTATTTTTCGAAAATATATAAAAAAAATGAAAATTATGAAAATTATTTTTTTGGTCAAAATGGTTCATTTAGCTTGGCTAAGGTCACCAAAATTGATTTTTCAATTTTTTCAACTTTTTATTGATTTTCTATGAATTTTCAAAATAAAAATAAAAATAAAAATAAAAAAAGTTGATCAAAATTTAGGTGTCAACACATAGCGTATTGGGCTATGCCTTGGACCACTATCTTAATTAAGACTTCTTTTTCGACTCTGGATATCATGTTTTCCTTCCATCCCTCGAGCTTCATATCCACTCTAGCGCTTATCCAAGCAAACATATCTTTTCTTAACTCCCCCAATCCGAAGGGATCCCCAGGTACTTTCCTGTTGTCTCGATTTGGGGGACCCTTAGCACTCTAGCTATATTACATCTTAGATTCTGTGGACAGCCCATGCTGAAGTAAATTCCTGACTTGCTCAAATTGATTTCTTGCCCAGAAGCGTAACGGTATTGGCTCAAGATTAGAGCAAGATTCTCACAATCTATTACCTTTCCATCTAAGAAAAACAGGGAGTCATCCGCAAATAAAAATGAGAGAGAGTAGGACAGAACCTGTTCAACTTAATCCCCGTGATAGTTTCCTCCCCTACTGCTTTTTTCATTAGAACTGAAAGCATATTAGCCACTACCATGAACAAATATGGAGATAGTGGGTCTCCAAATCTAATATCCCTTGATGTGTGGAAGAAAGATAGTGGCTCGCTGTTAACGGGAGGAATAACTTTGAGTTATGGAGTCTCAAGGTGGAGGCGTTACTAACAATTCGAGGTTTGGCCGAGGCATTGGAGGGCAAGGATAATTTGCCGGAAGCAATATAAGATGCCGAAAAGGACAGGTTAATCAGAAAGGCGAGAAGTATAATTAGGTTGCATTTATCGGATGAGGTATTGATAGAGATAGTCGAGGAAAAGGATGCCACAGCGTTGTGGGCTAAACTTCAGGCACTCTATGGTATGAAAGATTTGAAGAATCGCTTGTATATGCTGAAAAGAATGTTTCAGTTGCAGATAGCTGAAGGCACATCTATCAGAGCCCACATGGATGAGTTTGAAAAACTCATGATGGACTTGAAGAACGTCAACGAGGCCTTGCCTGGTAAGAAACAAGGTATGATATTGTTAGCATCTCTACCAGATTCTTTTGAGCAGTTTATAGATTTATTGCTGCAGGGGCGTACTGCGATTACCTTGGAAGAGGTAAAGTCCGCTTTATTATCTAAAGAGTGGCAAAAGAAATTAGGAGAAGATAACTTGGCGCAAGGTAGTGCGCAAGGTTTGTTAGTCCATGGAAGAGATGAACAGAGAGAATCTGGAGGTAACAAATGGAAGCGTCATTCTAAATCGAGGTCCAATGTTCGGAACCGTCGATGATATCACCGTAATTTGGTAGGGCACTATAGGAGAGACTGTTCGAAGTATAAGGGTAAATGAGTTAAGGTGGAGTCTGCAGGTGATAGTAATATTGTTACTACAGCAGATAATAGTTCTAGTGACGCCGACGATGTGTTAACAGTTGCCACGAGTTCATCAGGTGATGAATGTGTGCTTGATTCTGGATGTTCTTATCATGTGACTTCTCATAGACACTGGTTTACTACTTATCAATGCATGGAGGGTAGTAAGGTGTTTATGGGAAATGGTGCTGCTTGCGATGTAGCGGGGATCGGAACAGTTCAGATTAAGATGCACAATGGAATGGTGCGAACGTTGACCGATGTGAGGCATGTACCAGAACTGAGGAAGAACCTTATCTCGTTGAGTGCTCTTGATAGGTTCGGATACCGGATTTCCACTATAGGTGGAGTTATAAAGGTCTCTCAAGGTGTACTTACGGTGATGCGAGGGAAGATAGACTGTGGGTTATATCTCCTCCAGGGAAAGACAGTGATTGGCTCGTCTGCTAGATTCTTTGATACTTTAGGTGAAGATAAAACACAGTTATGGCATATGAGACTTGGACACATGGGTGAGAGGGAGATGATTGTTCTGGGTTAGATGGGTCTACTAGGAGGTCATCGAATTGAGAAGCTGGACTTTTGTGATCACCGCGACATGGGTAGTCAGCGGAGAGTGAAGTTTAGTACGGCAGTTCACCGGGCCTCAGAGATTGTAGGCTGCGTACACTCAGACTTATGGGGACCATCTCCAGTTCCGTCCAAGGGAGGTGCCAGGTATGTATTATCTTTTGTTGATGACGTTTCGAGAAAAGTCTGGATTTGTCTTCTTAAGCACAAGAGCGATGTGCTTGGTCGGTTCAAGTCATGGAAGGCAATGATTGAAAAGCAGATAGGAAGAAAGATCATGTGCCTGAGAACTGATAAAGGGTTAGAATTCTGTTCTGATGAGTTTGGTCAGTTTTGCGCAGAGGAAGGCATGGTGAGATACCGCACTGTTGCCGAGTCACCACAGTTGAACGGAGTTGCAGAATTGACGAACAGAATTATATTGGAGAGAGCTCGCTCTTTACTCTCTAATGCTGGATTAGATGAAGATTTCTGGGCTGAAGTAGTTAATACAGCTTGTTGGTTAGTGAACAGATCACCATCACCAGAGATTGACTGGAAAACTCCTGAGGAAACGTGGTCAGGTAAGTCTGCTGATTACACCGAATTAAGAGTGTTTGGTTGCCCTGCTTATGCTCGTGTGAGTGATGGCGCGCTGGAGACGAGGGCAAGGAAGTGCATATTCCTAGGCTTTGCACATGGGGTGAAGGGATACAGGCTGTGGTACACAGAGGATGATTCACTCGGTTTTATGTTCAGTAGTGACGTTATCTTTGATGAGTCTGCTCTGTTTCAGAAAAGGAGTGAAGGGTCAATTAGGGAGAAAGATTTGGACGGTGTTCATAAACAGGTGGAGCTTCAGGTAGAACCCAAAGATATTAAGAGTATAGCAGATGTGACAGAGTCTGCAGAGTTGCTAGATTCCAGAGCAGCTGATAGTTGTTCCGAGGTCACAGATGATGATGCTTCGAGGTGGTCAGCAGAGGTGGATGAGATAGAGCGACTGTTATATGCAGATGTTAAAATAGATGATTTGGGTGCAGCATAGATAACTTCGGGTATGGAGATACAGAGAGAGACTACAGGAAGAAATTCTGTAAGTATCTCGTTTGCTGCATATTATAAATTATTTAGTCTGTCACGGTGTACTTGGATGGAGGTGGAGCATTTGCCCCATGCTTCACATGCTAGTATTGTTGGTTGTCTGAATTATGCCATGGATAGTACTAGGCTTGATCTATCACATGTAGTCAGGAAAATGTATATGATTAATCCAGGTATACATTGTGATGATGTGAAATGGATCCTCCTAATTTTATTTGGGATGACAGACGTTGGGTTATATTTTGGAGAATGTAGTTTAGGTAGTGTGACGGTAACTAGGTTTATGAACCTGGGTCATGCAGGGAACCTGAAAGGTAGTCGAGTTCTGAGCAGCTATGCCTTTACTTTTGTTTGTTGTACTATGAGTTGGAAAGCGTCATTGGGAGACACTATGGTCTCGTTGACGACTAAAACTAGAAACATAGTAGCAACAGAAAAAGTTAAGGAGGCGGTATGGTCTAATGACTTGGTTAGTGATATTGACGTGGGACATTCAGTTGATGTGGTGTTCGGTAAAAGTCAGAGATATCACTGGAGAATTTTGTACATTGGTGACTAGAAATTTTGCATCAAAGAAAGGATGGGACCAAGAAGAAGTTTCTTGCGGTGGAGAATCCTGCGGACATGTGGATCGACTTCATTCCTCTAAATAAGTTCAAGCTCTGCTTGAGCTTGATAGACGTCTGTGGAGAGTGAGAGCCCGCGGGGGCGTTGGGAGAGCAGCATGGATGATGATGCATTATGACTTGGCTTCAAACGTCGAGCCAAGGTGGAGATTGTTAGATAATGTCTCGAGTTTAAACCGTTTACATATATTTATCGATTTGAAAGAAAATAAAAGGACGAGAAAATCTTTTACGAATCAAGACGTCGACTAAATATGTGTAGAGTATGATGGAATGAATCCGCCCAACTGATATCACGTTGGATTCTTTTTGGATGAAGACAGAATATATGGGCACACATATTCTGTGAATATGTAAAGCAATCCATGTTTGGTAATGTAAATGATTCTAATTCTGATACCATTCCCGAGAACAGTTTTGGAGCAAAAACAAGAACAAAAAAAAGTTTGTTCTAAAAAAATCACTTTTCAAAATTACAAAACAGAATGAAGTCCCACATTTCTCACTTTTTCCTTCCAGTTTTGTCATCACTTTCACTCGGCCTAAAACATAACTAGGTCTCATTTTCAAAGAAAAATATAGCTAGAAATACAACAGAAGTGACAATATTTGTGTACATAGATCATTTTAGTGCCAATATTTTTTTTTTGGGATCACTTAAGTGTCAAATAGGAGAAAAAAATGATCACTTAAGTGCTAAGTCACCGGAATTGGCGCACTTAAGTGATCCTTTTTTTATAGAAAAAATTGACACTTAATTGGTCTAAAAAATGACCACTTTAGTGCCAATTCCAGCGAAAAAAATGATTACTTTAACGCCAATTCTAGCAACTTGGCACTTAAGTGGTCGCTTTTTTTTTTCCTGATTTGGCACTTAAGTGATAAAAAAAAATCGACATTAAAGTGATCTTCGTACACAAATATTGGCACTTCTGCTGTACTTTTGCTAAAAAGTATATAATATAATAATAAAATAAAAATAAAAATAAAAATCAAGAAAATTTTAGAAAATCCTTAAAAATAGAAGATACTTAGATTAGGCTAGTTCGACCTCATTTCAATAAATTTGGGCCTAGATTCTCTAGATTTCAGAGATTTTATTCTTTTTTTAGGAAAATCATAAATACTTTTGAAATTAAATCCGAACCACATTTTTCTAAGCCCTTAGGGCTTCATTAGGATTTTATGATGCAATTTATCAATATCATGATTCCTTGATTGTGCACTTGATTTCACTAGTTTTGATTTGAGTAGGTTTTAATACTTTAGATTTAGTCTAGTTCTTGAAAATTTGAAAAAAGACAAAAACAACCCGCGTGAACACTTAGCATTGGCTTACCACATAGGTTTAAAAATGAATTAAAAAATTACATGAAACATGTTTAGAATACACTCAACTTTGGTGCCGAAAAGGGCGTCTATGAAAACATCGATGTAACCAAGTGTTCAGACCCTGGATTTCTCTGGTTGCTTAGAATCGAACGATTTCTCCTAACTGTTCGATAAGATTCCCAATCTACCTTTTTCAAAAATTGGTGGCGACTCCATTTGCACGTACACATACACATGCCATCAACTACACTAAGATCGAATTTTATATTCCTTCTTTGAGATTTGGTATAGGCCTTCGAGGGCCCGAGCCAATCAGAAATCACACATTAACCTAATATGATCTATCCTTTTTTAAGCTTAAAATGACTCATTATGATATGACAATTAGACGGAATAGGGAGGAAAAAAATGTTATATGCAATATGTTATATGAGAGGTTCAATATGAATTAATCTTTAATTAATTTGAAATGTAGGATGGAATTTCACAAAGTAACTATATAACTATTTGACTCAAATGACAAAAATTGGGAAGAGAAATTATTTTTTAGAACAAAAATTTTGTGCAATTACCAAGCACGTTTCCGTTCTAGGAACATAAATTTGTGCAGCTACTAAACACGTTCTGATTCTCTAAAACTTGTCAAGGGAATAGAATCAGAAAAAACAATTCTAATCAGAATCGTTGCCATGTAGGTCCTAAAAGTGATAATTCACTGTAATCATTTACCAAGAATATAGGTAGAGCCTGGGTAAGCTCCTAAACTGACATTGGGACTTGTGACAGGACAGGGTCCAAATTTCAAAAAATGAGGAGCCTATTCCGAATGGTAGATTTCAAGTGGCAGCCAAAACATCTCACTTCTAATAATTTAGTCAATAAATTAAAATCGTCTCTCTAGTTTTGTTTTTGGTTAAAAATCATCCATGTACTTTTTAAAATTATCATCTCCCATTGGTTAGGTGACGAAAATTATTAAATCCCCATAGCCGCAAGCTCGACAAAGCCTAAAGTTTAGGAAGGTAACGTGTATGTGTAGCTATCTAAACCCTAAGGGCTACGGGGCCAATGGTGCCAAATTCGAAAGAGATGGGTACCACTAGCATGATAATATGAGAGTATCACAGTGGAATGATAGACATAAGAGTATATGTGGGTTCGGCCATTATTGCTATGTATTTTTTCTCATTTATAACACTTGCGATTGAAATTGCACCTTTTTATTATTATACTATAGTTTCTCAAATCCCAAAAAAGTATTACGTGTCTTTGGATAGAAGCACTTGGCACTGCATTTTTGTAAGATAATTCCTACAATATATGACATGTGATTGATTATAAATCACACTGTTGAGGGTCAAAAGTTGGTCATTCGTCAATCCTAAACTCTCAAACACGCCTTCATTTCCCCATTAAATACCCGCCCATGTCAAACAAATTGGGCAAACAAACATCAAAATATCTCTCTCTCTCTCTCTCTCTCATACAGAATGGGCAACTGTGCAGCTCCTCAGAACACCAGAAATGGTGGCCTTGCCGTGACCACCCATCACCTTAACTGGTCATCATCTCCTCCATCCACGCTCAAGCTTATTCATATGGACGGAAGACTGGAAGAGTTCACTCAAACCATTAAGGCTTCTCACCTCCTTTCCCAAAACCCTAATTGCTTCCTCTGCAGCTCAGAGTCCATGTTCATCGACTCCATCGTCCCTCGAATCCACGAAGAAGAAGATCTCTGTTTGGGCCAGCTCTATTTCCTCTTGCCTCTCTCCATGTCCCGAGCCCCGCTCTCCTTCCGAGAGCTCTGCTTGCTCGCCACCAAGGCCAGCGCCGCGCTCGAGAGTAACTCGAGGTTGCGGACAAGGAAGGACGGAGTTTTGTCAGCAGCGGGTGATCGGAGGCGGTGTGGAGCTCCGACGGGGGTCGACGCCACAAGACTAGAATTGGGTCAGAGGAGCCGAAGAATTGAGTTGTGAAAGTGCATGAGCATGAGATGAAGAGGGAATGGAATGAATGACAAAAGGAAGAGCTTGAAGAATATGCTAGAAACTCATTTTCATGTTTTCTTCTGTTTTTTTCTGAACAACTCTTTTTTGGGTTGTCCCAAAATTAACAACACTTCGTTATGAGACTTAATAAGTTAATATATGTGTCATCGCTTTTAAATTTGGTAGGTTCGATTATGATTAGGCTATTTATATTTCCTTCAATTATGAAATATCGTCATCGGCATCGTCATCAGTCACAATTATCATAACTTTTTATTATTGTTATGTTAATTTAAACTAGCTTTATTTGGTCAAGCAATGACAGAAGCCGTCAATCGTGATAAGGATACGAGAGGTGTAAAAGTGTGCGAAGATTCGTAGTTGATTGGGGTTGAAAAGATCTCATGATATTCCATTTCGTGAGCTTAATTGGTGTAAAAAGCCTGTCCGATGGAATTTCCTCATTTTTATGTGCGGTGCTTAATTTTTGTCAAATTCAAAAAGATATTGCATGTACCAGAAAAAAAGGAAATGAGCTACTGATCTTTCTATGCCTGTTATAATACAAAATGAAAAATCTAGACCATAATATAAATTTAATGGGGACTAGTTGATCACCGGTCATAATAATTTTAAAAATTAGGTGAGTTCATTGAGGAAATTTTGCACATGAATTTCACGAAAAAATGTGAACAATCGGTCGATATTTTATTGATAAATGACCCATCGTATAAATAAAACTAGCGCTAGTAAAGACTCCCATTCTAATTACTAGTAGATGAAAAATGGATTGAAGCATTGCAAGGAAATTGTACCAACTTAAAGTTAGGCTCCGTTTGTTTCGCCGAAAATATGACGTTTATGAAAAATATTTTTCAGAAAATCATTTTTCATGAAAATCATTTTTCATGAAAATGACAATATTTTTCGTTGTTTGGATGAATTCTGAAAAAGAACTAGAAAATATTTTTCGCTGTTTGATAAGAAAAAAATAATTTTCCTGGTGTACTTCTTTTAATATTTTTTTAAAAATCAATTTTTAATAAATTCCTATTATAATTTCTCTCTGTCATCTTTATTTTTTTCTTTTATTTTTTTTTATTTTTCCAAAAGTTCAAACGCCAACCAAAAAAAAAAAAGGACAAAAGCCAAACGTCAAACTTCGTCGCCTTCCTCAGAACTTCTTTCACGGGATAGCCACCGGCCATAATGACCGGAGGCCGAACCTCGCCACCAGTCGATGAGATCGAGGCCGACGAGACGAGCCTCGGCTTCGCCAGATCTGGCGAGCTCGTGACTCGCCTCGCTGCCTCGAGCTCCCCATCGAAGAGGCCGGGAGGCTCAGCCAAGCCTCGCGGCGGCCGAGGCGAACCATGAGCTCACGAGGAGATCTGGCGAGGTTGTGGCTCGCCACGCCGCCTTGAGTTCGCCGCCGAGGCGATTCCCAAGATCGCAGCTCCGTTCTAGAATCGAGCATGGAAGAGAGAACAGCCGCGAGGAAACGAGTGTGGAATAGTGAAGCCATCGTGAGGAGAGAGAACGGGGAGGAGAAAAGGGAGAGAGAAAGGGGGGATTTTAGAGAGAGACGGGATTTTCGAGAGAGAGAGAGAGAGAGAGAGCAAAATGAGCAAAGAATTTGGGGATGGACTTCAGTCATCATAGGAGGCTGCTGAGATAGGAAAATGATCTCCACTTTTTTTTTAAAAACGGAAATCATTTTTTTTGGTTTTAGAAGGTTTTTTTTGTTGACCGGATAACATTTTCCGTTGACCGTTCATTTTCCGCCTCCCAAACACCGAAAATTGAGGAAAATGTTTTCCAGAATAATATTTTTCATGAAACAAACATAGCCTTAATGTTGTCTGGGAGCTTGTGCCGAGATCAGAAGACCATCTTGTGATGAGAATCAAATATTCTTTGCATATCGAGCATGATGTTCTTGATGAATTTTCGTGTTGTCCTGAGTTGCTTTGTTAGATGTGATTTTCTCGTATAATTTTTTTTTTGGTCGAAATTCTCATATATATTGGATTTCCATAGAAAAATCGAATTCCGTGATGAATTTTCACTTGGTGATTCCAAGCCGTCATGTTCAGCACATCCACATCATGAATAACGGACGATGACCTTTCCTTAGTGGGAGCTAAAAGAATGACGCATAGGTAGTAGTTTCTCCCTAATCTAATATCACGGAGAAAATTCAATTTAAGGCTATGCGATGAAAAAGAAAAAGAAAAAAATGACAACGTAATATTTCTTGCCTGACGATCGTGGTCGTAACTAGCAAGACGTCATGTACACCTTGGACTAATTCAAAAATGTCTCTATTATAAGTTTTCCACTGCAGTATTGAAAAAAATAATAAAAAAAGTTACAAATATATTACATATATGCCAATCTAGTCTTAATTATCTTCGTGTTTATCAATTGAATCCATCCGGTCAATATCGGCCGAAAATTACTGGTATGGATATAAGCCATCTTACATGGCACAACTAATGTTGAAATGGAGAAATTTTAATAATATTTTATATATTTTTTTAAATTTCTTCATTTTTTTTTCTTTTCCTCTGTTTTCCTTCCTTGCTTTTTTGCTTTTACTTTGGCCGACTATGGCCAAGGGTCACCAGACCCTCGCTAGACACTAGGAGAGGATCGTCCTGCAAGTGAGTGTTGGGACACCCTTTCGGGTAACAGTCGAAAGTCGCTCTGGATAAGACCATCGGGACGGCCAGCAAGGCTAGCCTTGCCCGTGGCTGCAATGGTTCGGGCGAGACTGTGATCCTCATCTGCACCCGACGAGAGCTTTGCATTGTAAAAAAAAAAAGAAGGAAAAGAGAAGAAACATAATTAAAAAAAAATCGAAGATATTAAAAAATTATCATTATCAGGGTCGATCGTGCCACGTAGGACGCCTGGCGTCTATATAGATAATTTTCGGGCAAAATTGATCGCATGAATTTTATTGGTAAAAATGTGAAAATTGATACAACAAAAATATTCAAGATTGAATCGGTAAAAATATAATACATTCAAGATAATGTTGTTCAACTTTTCCGCCACACACGCAAGAATTTTCCACGTCATCAGTCAAAGTCTGGATTTTCAACGTGGGTCCCGCATATAGGTTGCTTCCTGGGAATTACCCGGGGATAGACGTGGCCGGTTCCGCCGAACCGCTGGTTCCGGTTCAGGAACCGGCGGTTCCGGTTCCTAAAAAAGCTGGAACCGGAACCGGCCCTTAAAGAGGCGGTTCCGGTTCCGATCCGCCGGTTTAATTTGTCCATATATTTTTTTTTATAATTTATTTACAATATGAACAATCAAATTGAAGATAGTTGAGTGGTTTATGGTGCTTATTTCAACTAAAAGTCAAGGGTTCGAATCCCATTTCAAGCAATTATCATTTTCTCTATTTTTTTTATTTTATTTTTTATTAAAAATAACGGTTCGGAACCGGAACCGGCGCCCACGGGCCCGGTCAACGGGCCGGTTCCCGGCCGGTTCTGGGTCCACGGGCCCAAATGGCAATGTCTACCCGGGGATGTGAGTCTTTGTCATGTCCTCGTCGTCCACGGCGCCGCGGGCCCGGTCAACGGGCCGGTTCTGGGTCCACGGGCCCAAATGGCCATGTCTACCCGGGGATGTGAGTCTTTGTCATGTCCTCGTCGTCCACTACGGCTTTGATTCGTCGTAGATGGACCGCGGGACAACCTTTTTTTTGTCGTGTTTTTTGATTTCTTTTTGGGCAATTCCATCTATTAAGTAATATTTTCGACCAAACCTCGACGAGACTCAAAGGTCATGAGGATAATTTACAATTTTCCAAAGTTAGGGGACAGTGGGCAACATGTGCCAAAATTTGGAGGAGATAGTCTGTAAATTTTCAAATTTCAAGAGTTATTAAGTTTAGGACGGGTCTTAGTTAATATCCCAAAAAGTATTGAATTTACTATTTAGAGTCTTTCGATCAAAACTTTTTCTAAGAAAATTCCTTATATCGAGAGGGTCGATGTAGGAATCGGAATATGCAACCAACCACTCTAATAATTCTCATTTGTCGCGGGAAAAGTGTCGGAAATTTTTTTGAATATATTGCATTTGTGCCAATTTAGTCTTAAACTTTTTAATTGTGCTAATTTAATCATAAACCATTTGACTTTAGAGGCAATTTAGTCATTCTTCCGAACCCATATATATATATATTAGTCATTCCTGCTAATTTTGGTTAGATATTGCTCACATGGACACTGGCCAATCAACGTAGCACGATTGGCTCTAACGTATACATTTTTTTTTTGTATATTCGAACTTTTTTTTTCTATCGTTTTTCCTCTTCCTTCCTATAGTGGCCAGCAAGGCTTGGCCTCGCCTGGCCCAGGCGACACCTAACTTCGCTAGATCTAGTAAGGGCAGCCTCACAATCGCTTGTCCTCGCCTGACGAGACGAGGCCAACCCTTGCTGCCATGGCTGTGCAGGGCCACTGGAGGAAAGAGGAGGGAAAAAAGAAAGAAAGAAATTTAAAATAAATAAAAACATATTAAAATTTATTAAAAAAATATTCGTGTTCTTGTCGGCATTGCCACATAAATTAATTGATGTCTACATTGATAATATCCTACCAAAATTAGCCGAAAGTACTAAATCGACTCTAGATCAAAATGTTTAAGAATAAATTGACAAACTTAAAAGGTTTAGAATTAAATTCATACCATTGTAATAAGTTTTATGGCTTTTCTGATACTTTTCCCTTCTATGGCACATGCGTAATCGATAAACACGTTATGTATGACATGTAATTGATTATAAATTACGCTGTTGAGGTCAAAAGTGGTCATACTCAATCCAAAGGTCTCAATTGTACCTTTATTCCCCCATTAAATACCAACCCATGTTGAAGGCCCAATGAAGGGAATGCCCTATTACATACGCAGTGGCATTGACCGGCTTATTCCACCCTTTTTCGAGCGACCATCGGCCATGAAATGGGTCCCGATTGGCTCGGGAAGAAGCGGTAAATAAAACCCACACCCAAGCTTCGTTGATTATTATGGCCAATTAGTCTCTCAATTTTGGTGTTGAATCTCGGCCTGCAAAATTCTCAAATTCGTGCAGGAAGGCCATTTGGTGGAGAAAATGGTCGACCGGGTTGCTGGGTCGGACACGGTTTGACCCGATTGATAATTTTTTTTTCAAATTGGCACTGAAAAATTCACTCAAATCAATTCACATAATTGAAAATCAAGAGCATGAATTCTATCTAAAAATATGATTTGTCCAAAAAATAAGCATGTAATTGCACAAAAAACCCCCCAAACTATTTTCTGACCCGGAAATGAGTATTGAGCAATTCAAATCTCAAATGGTCAAATCGGTCCAGGTTACCCCACCAATCAATTCAGGAGGTCAAAAACTGTGGGTTGTTGGCCTATTGTGGTATGGCAGTCCCTAGATTTTGATTAATTTCAATTTGGGTGAAACCCAAGGACTAAATTGAAAAGAATTTATGCATTTATGTCCAATATATGCAATTCGCGCAATTGAGCAAACAATTGGACGAAATTGAAATACTAAGTATTAAATTTTGATGCCATGACTCATAAAATGTGAGAAATTGAAAATAATGTGATTCAATTTATAATTTTTGGATCAATTTAAAACTATGCTCAATGAAGAGATATATAGTTCCAAATTGAAAATTTTCAAATATTAAGAAGCCAAATGAAAAGGAAATTAAAATTAAAATATTAAATATTTTTTTACAACCTCAATTGCTATTTTTCATAAATTTTCAAGTATTTTTCTATTTAAATTTTTTTTAAAATTGCGAAAAATATGAAAAATTATTTTTCGTTCAACAATTATTCCTTAGGTTGGGCCAAGGCTCCCAAAGTTGATTTTGCAATTTTAAAATTTTTTATGGATTTTTTTATGAATTTTCTAAAAATAAAACTAATTGAAAATCATGTGTCAATAATCTCTCATACAGAATGGACAAATGTGCAGCTCCACAGGTCACAAGAAATGTTAGCCTTGCCATGACCAACCACATAACTGTTTGTCAACTCCTCCATCTACGCTCAAGCTTATTTAAATGGACGGAAGATTACAAGAGTGTAATGACCCGAGTTTTCGACCAACTTAAGTTATGACCAGGTTAGCACTCGTCCGGCTCGAATTAATAGTAAACGAGCTCTGAAAAGATTATTGTTATGGTGAATTTTTTATTTTAGGGACACTATATGTTTGATTTAGGTCCCATCAAATCAAATATGTACAAAATCGGGACAACCAGAGGCTGGGGCGACATGCGACCGCACGTGAACACGTGGGGGCTACGTGTGAACACGTGGTTGCAAGTAGAGCCATGTGTCACCGCCACGGGACACGTGGTAAACCATGAGGCAGCCCGTGTCACAGGCGCGTGACACGTGTCAGCTAGTGATGCTTCGGGCGCTAACTTGCCCAAGCTAACTAATCTTCACTCTGCTTCCCTTATATAAATTCTTGACATCAGTTCATTTCATCGTACGATCGTTAGAACACACCGTTACTTTGTCGAACCGTCGCCCCACCATCTCTATCTCTCGGCCACAACCTCATCGTCTGTGGCCGCGCCACCGCCGTGTCGGTACCTTACCGTCCGTCCATTTTCGTGTCTGAATCTTTCTTTTCGAAATAATCGAGGTAATTAAATTTCTAGTCCTTTTTACTAGACTGTCAATGGTTTTTCCATTGCAGGCATTGTTTGCAAATCTGTTTTGACTGTGATGACTTCAATTTTGATGATTCTAAGGTTCTAAGATTCTATCCTTTGTATACCTCATATTCTAGTTTGATTTGAGATTCTACCCTTTGTATACCATGGATTTTGATTGGATTATGTGATTCTATCCTTTTTATACTTTGGATTATGTTGGGGTGACTTTGCGTGCAATCTTGCGATTTTATAACTAGATTGGCCGTTCGGCCTAGTGATTCCTTTGCGGAGCCTTGAGTTCATCCCTATTGATTATCCATTTTTTTTTTCAAATAAGCAAGCTAATGAGGATAGAATCAGATGTGAATCTGAAGTCAGTGAGTCAACTTGCTAAATAATCTTGCTGATCGCATGGTGTTTTATGTGATTAGTGAAAACCCATTAAGGCCATACCTCTTTTATAGGCGTGCCTGCCAGTTGGTGTTCTGGGTGATTTATCATGCACATGTTCCGTATGGCCGCCCCGTTTGATTTTTCTATTTAAAGCTTTCTTATGCGCCATTTTTTAATGAAAGATTAAAGCAGAGTGCAAGTTTAATAAGCCTTAAGGTGTAGTGTGACTGGGCCGCTACAAAGAGTTCACTCAAACAATTAAGGCTTCTCACCTCCTCTCCCAAAACCCTAATTGTTTCCTCTGCAGCTCAGAGACCATGTTCGTTGACTCCATAGTCCCTTGAATCCACGAAGAAGAAGACCTCTGTTTGAGCCAACTCTGTTTCCTCTTGCCTAGAGCTGGCAATATGGGTCACAAACCCATATATGACCCATATTTGTATAAAATGTGTTAAACATGAGTCATTAACTTTTAAATGATTCGCTAAAAATAGATCAATAATGGATCACACTAAATCAATTTTCGACCCATATTGGACTCATTTTCGACTCACAAGGATAACATCCTTTCAAAAGTTACAAATGGTCACGGGATCGGGGTCGGGATCGGGGTCCTGGGCCGAGACGGGGGACTGGGTCCGGGGCCGTGGATGGGGCCGGGATTGGGGGCCGAGACCGGGGCCGGGGTCGGGGACGGGGACGGGGCCGGGACCGGTACTGGTACCGTGGCCGGGGACCAGAGACAGGGACAGGGGATGGGTCTGGGTCCGGGGACCGGGAGCCGGAGCCAAGGCCGGGGGTCGGGGACCGGGGCCGAGGTTGGGACCGGGGACCAAGGGTGGGGGCCGGGTCCAATTCCGGGTTCGGGGGCCCGGGGCCGTGCACCAGGGTCGAGGTCGGGGCCGGGGCCTTAGACTAGGGCCGAGGCCGAGACCGGTGCGGGGACCAGGGTTGACGACCGAGCCCATGATTGGGGGTCGGGCCGGGCTCGGGGCTAAGGCCGGGATCGGGAACCGAGGGTGGAGGCAGGGGGCGGGGCTGGGTCCGGGGTTGGGGGCCGAGGGTCAGGGTCAGGAACTGGACCGAAACCGGAGCCAAGATAAGGACAGGGGCCGAGGCTGGCGACCGTGCCCGGCGGCTCGGCCCGGGGCTGGGGCTGGGGCTAGGTTCTGGGCCAGGGACCAGCGGCTGGGGTAGGGTCCAGGGACAGGGGGCCAAGGCCAGGGCCAGGTCCAGGTTTGGGTCCGGGGACCAGATGCTTAGACCGAGGACCGAGGTCCGGGGTTGGAACCGGGGCCGGGTGTGGGGTCCGGGGTTGGAACCGAGGCCGGGGCCAAGAAAGGTGACGGGGCTGGGGCTGAGCTGGTGCCGGGGCCGGGGTCGGCGACCGGGCCTGGGGCTGGGGCCTCGGTAGGGGCCGAGGACCGGGGCCGGGGCTGGAGACAGGGACTAGCGACCGAGGCCGTGGCCGAGTCCGGGTCTTGTAACTGGGGCTGGGACTGGTCGCCGGCCCCGGCCTGGTCCCGATCCTGATCGCCTCGGCCAGTCCCGATCGTTTAAAAAATTTCACTAGATTTTTTTTGTATGGAAGTATTTTAATAATATCATTTTCTTAAAATATTATTATGTTTTTATAATATTGTTCAAAACGGGTCGAGTCGATATGAGTCAATCGCGAGTCGGGTCGGGTATGGGTCAGATGGATCAATATGAGTCGGACCATATTCGATCCGATCCGACCCGACCCAGACCCGACCCACCCATTTGCCACCTCTACTCTTGCCTCAATCCATGTCCCGAGTCTCACTCTCTCCTCGAGAGCTCTATTTGCTCCCCATCAAGGCCAGCGCCTTCCTTTTTTTTTTTGGGGTGGAAAAATTACTTTTATTTAATCGGGAAGTACTTAAACAAGAGAGCCCATCGAAGGTGCATCAAGACAGTACATTCCAAAGATCTAGAGGAAGATTAGTCACCCAATTTGAAAAAGGACGTTTCATCTCCAGACTTTAGCCACCCAGCCAGCGGCTTGTTTAGCATTTCTCCTCACATGGGCTACGGTAGCGTTAGGAAGCCGGCCCAATAATTCTTGGGCTCCCTAGATAAGTGCATTGACTTCCCACAAAAGGCTGATTTGTGCTTTTGAAGGTATTGATTAACCCCAAACTATCTAACTCAAATTAAAGGACTTCACTTTTTTTTTTTCGGGCAGAAGTACAACATAAGTGTCAATATTTATATACGAAGATGGCTATTTTTTTTTTCTGGATCACTTTAGTGCCACATCGGAGAGAAAGTGATCACCAAAGTTCCAATTCCGACCAAAAAATGATTATTTCAGTGCCAATTCCAGCCAAACAGTACATGTTGCATTTTTTTTAATATTACGTGT
Source organism: Rhodomyrtus psidioides (assembly GCA_021437785.1). Lineage (NCBI taxonomy): Eukaryota > Viridiplantae > Streptophyta > Magnoliopsida > Myrtales > Myrtaceae > Rhodomyrtus > Rhodomyrtus psidioides. The sequence continues at coordinate 112,814 of JAILYB010000127.1, forward strand.
CAATTTTTTTTAAAAAAAAATCAACACACATTGACGTTTTTAACATTAAAATAGTTACTTTTTTTTTGAAAAATTAAAACTAAACTAGAAAATAGCCTGAAAAATAGAAAAAAATGATAAAAAAAAATCAAGGCTGGAACATGGATGTTACTCTCCCCCGACCGCCTTCCCCTTCGGTGAAATTCTAATTACCCCCCCCATGCCTTGCTGTTGTTGCTCCGCCCTCCTGCCACCACCGTCCCTACCGCTCCATCAGCTCCGTCGGCCGCTGACCCCGCGCCTGTCATGCCGTTGGCAACCACCAACTCGCTCCGCCTCACCGCCATCCCCCAAGCCTCCATCTCACCCTATTGGTTCCCCATCGCACCTCCACCCCCTTGTCGCACTGCCCGTCGTCGTCACCCCCCAGCCACCGTCAACTCACGAGCCGTCGACCTCACACCGCTCCTTCCAACCGTCGTCATCCCACACGGCCGGGAGGACCCGCTGTTGACACCTGATTTTTGATCAGTCTTTCATAGTTTATTTTTTAAAAATTCATAAAAAATCTATAAAAAGTTAAAAAAATTAAAAAATCATCTTTGGTAGCCTTGACCAAGCTAAAGGAACCATTTTTGATAAAAAAAATAATTTGTCATATTTTTTAATATTTTCCAAAAATAGAAAAATACATGAAAAATGAAGAAAAATAGCGTTCGATGTCGTAAAAATATAGAAAAATAGTCAATATTTTTATTTTAATTTCCTTTTCATTTTGAACTCATAAATAGTCAAAATTCAAGTTCAATTGCATGTATTTTTCACGACGCATAGAGATGAATTTGGCAAAAAAATGTCATTCGAGTATTTTAATTTGTAAATTTCTACATATTTTTTAGTCTTGACGTCCAATTAGATCGACCACCATCTACAATAAATTCCCCTTGCTGAATATTTTCGTTTTTGTTTCACATGATTTCATGATGTAAAACGCCGAGTGGATCCCTAAATATAATCGGGTCGGCATGAGCTCGATAGCTCGTCCAAGACCAAATCAGGGCACGGCGAACCCCATGTGAGTACTCTCGAACTCCTTCGATGCTTCCTAATGCTTTTCTTAGGTTAGATCGTGTGTAGAATGGCTAGGACAGCTAAATCATTCTTGAGCTGTGATTGATAAATAGGGCCTTACTAGGAATGTCATGTGATTTATTTGCATATCTAGATTCCTTGAGTTGCGCATTTTATTACTGATTGTGATTGCTAGGATAATCACTCCTATCTGCATGAATTTTTAGATTTAGGGTTCATACCTTACTCATCCGCATGAATCTCAGGTTAGAAAATTCAGTCAACTTAGGTACCGAAAGGGCGTCAACTCTGACAGTTGGTGTAACTAAGTCCCCGAAACCATTTCTCTGGTTCTCGCAGAATTGAATAGAAACTCCCAACTATTCGATTGGGTGGTCCAATCACACTCTAAAAAAAATGATTGGTGGCGACTCCATGGCATGCACACTTAGCACATGTCACTAGACCACACTGAAAGTCGATCACGCATACCTCCGTTGCGATTTGGGTAATGGGCCTTGGGAGAGGCCCGCGTCCGACCAGACAGGACGGCCCATTAGCCCTCGAGAGCCCGACAACCTCAAGAGGGTCGCGACAGACTGGCGACTCTGCTGGGGACTGATTCTTAACCATTTAGTGGACTTGAGCCGATTAAAAAGTTGATTGATTCTTCTAACCTAATTTTATGCAGATGCTCTCGAAAGTGAGGTGTCTATGCTAACGAATGTGTTAGATGTTTTTGTAGATGGGAGAAATAAGGGGTGAAGTGCTTGTTAACTTTGTTTTATGCAGGCAGGAGTTTTGGATGTATGATTGTGTGGATGTTTATATTGAAGCGGTGATTGTTAAATAAAATGCATGTCTATTGCTTTAGCACGACACAATGAATACACACAATTGCGCCTAAAACCCCAGGCGCCCTCTTTAGGAACACAATAGAAGGAATTGAAAATGGAATCTCCGTGAGGAAAAACATGGGGTAATCCACTTTTCAATTCCGCTCACTTCGAACTATGGATTGAGCCCCAATGCAACGATAGTTGTGCAATGGAATCGGCTCTTCCCAGAATTCGAGGTGAGAACCTTGGCTTTAGGTACCAAGCCCTATCTTTTGATTTTTAGGAGTTTTCCCTCACTTGTCTCATGCGTTTGTCTATGGAAGGTTAGTATACCTAACACTGCAAAAAATACAGAGAAGCTTGATTTTCTCTTAAGTTTGGTTGGTAAGACTTTTCTATCCATCGAACTTGTTACAGCTCTTAATCATTATATTCATTGCATAATTCCGGTGATTGGATTAAATGCCATTTTGAGGATAGATATGTGTGTTTTCCTCCCAATGTTCTTGATGGAAGATGAAGATGGTGTCATCCCATTACGAGCGCCAAGTGGACAAGAAGAGCCTAAGTATTAAGATCACATTCCTTTGTTTTATTTTTCATTTCTAGCCTTCTTGTATAGGATTTATTTTGCTGAGATCCTCTCTATCTGATCCCTTAGATTGACTGTATTAGGCATCTATTTGTGTTTATATACATTCAGATTGAAATTTGTTGTATTTCTATTGACTTGTCATTGGAATGTGATAGTGGCATTTCTTCTAATCACTCGAATACTCCAAAATCAATTTTATAATTCCTTTGGATGAAATTGAAATTGGAAGTCTTATACAACCTTTTGGCCGTATAGGGCAATACAATCCCAATTTCGCCAGAAGGAACTATAAACTTGAATTGGTTCATGCATGTTTTGCATCATTGGTAATCCACAATAATTGATCAAGAGTATTCGTGTTTTTCAAATTTAATGAAAAGATAGATATCCAAATTACTCTCGTTCTTAGCAAACAGCTTTAATTTGGATACCGTATCTTCAATTGAATTTAAAACACATCGTAATTGTGTACTTTTGAACATTCCATTGATTTTCTTGGAATTGATCAAAGGCGATTATCGTGAATTACATTTCTTTCAATGATATGCTTTCCTTTGAGGAATATTGATAAAAGCTTTTACACAAGGCCAAAACCCTTGTAAAAGCTCTTATCCCTATTAATCACAAGTAAGCATAAAATTGAAAGGATTTATGCTTTATTTTTCAAATTCTTTCTTCTGATTCTGCCTTTTCATTTGAAACAGGTTAAAAACAAGTAGAGAAGAGAAGTCTTTTTGTGGATAATCGCGGTGGGAGGTTCCTTTATCCGATCATAAGCAAGATTAAAAAATCAAGATGTACACGCTCGAATCATCAATGTCAAAGCGCAGCTTGCCTAGGTTGAGAGTGGTCAGGTGTTCGAGAAAGTCAGCCATACAGAAGTTGAGACACACACATTAGAGCTTTCATTCATTTCGCTCAATCGAGGGACCTTAAATGCAGATCATACAAATCATCGGGGTGGAAACATAAAACCGCAATGAGCCCTAATTAGCATCACAAAGGAACCTAGTTGGCCCTCCATATTATTGATACTTTGCTTATACTCACCACCTCGAGACTCGAGATCTGCAAGCTTAAGAAGAAGGCGTTTACATTCCCATTTAAGATCGGCAACCTTGGTCCCGTGATCTTCGGCGGCTATTTCCAGGTCCCGAACTAGTCCTCTCCCATGGGCTATATCCGCGGTAATGCTGTCAAGCCTTTCTTCCTGCCACTCACATTGAAACTTCAACACGACATTACGACGGTCGTGCTCATAGGTGGTCAGGGATAAGGCCAAGCGCTCCACCAAATTTCCCCTCTCGCGAAGCAACATCGAGACTCGCTTGTTGGCGAACTCAACAGCCTTTCTGTGACTATCGGCCACAAGGTTGGCCAACACCAAGCAGTTGGACCGATCCTCATAGCGAACTCGCAAAACGTGAGCCACGGTAGCTTTTCGATGAGCGACACGGTAAGTCTCTAAAAAGTTTATAAAGAGGGTTGAGAAGATTCTATATTCCCTCTCTAAATTAGTGCCCTCGATGGAGGTGGTGTCTATTTCCACGAGCAAAATACGGATTTCATCTTCAGTTTCTGGGTGATCGGCTATATGAGCATAGCCTCGACCGAGGAGGTTATAGAGTTTTTCCCACTGGGCCAAAATTTCGGCCGAGAAAGCACGAATAGGAGAGGAGGTCATTTTCGTTGGAGTGAGGGAGAAGAAGATGAGTGTGGTAGAGTGATTAAAATACGAAAAGACAATTATGTAAGAGTGTTAATCTTCTCTGCATTAACTCCTCCTTTTATAGCAACTCGAGAATGAAGAAAGGCATAGCAATAATGCTCGTGGAGCCAAGTTAATTGGGTAAAGCAATGGTGGCTCTTTCGGTGAACCATCAGATCTATCCCAGTCCGCGATTTCAGGCTTGATAAACCTAAAAAAGTTGTAAAAAGATATGTCGGTGTCACCATATTAAAATTGAACGGGAGTTAAGCGCAACTATCGAAAAAAGTTGCGAAAGGATTTGGCGGTCCCATCATATTAAAAAACTGAGCGGGAGGCGAGCGTAGTTCCACCTTTTTGAAAATAAGTGGGAGACAGACATGGATATCGAGAAAAGGAAATCGATTTGGTGTCCCTCCACGTTGAAAAGAAGAAAGAAGACGACAAAGCGGGAAATACGAAATCTTGGGAGCAACGCTTGCCTGATGATCTTCATCCATGTTTAAAGAACGTTTCATGGGCATACAGAACCACTCAAAAGAAAATTTAGAGAGAGTGAGCATACATGAGAGAGTAGAAAACCCTGAGCGAGCAAAAATTGATCGAACATTTTTCGATCCAACATGTTTGAGGGTTACCATCAGTTGCTAGAGGCGACTGATCCAAAAATCTCAGAAAATGAACTACTGAGAGATCTCGAAGATTCTAGGATGGCGTCTGGTACCAGAACCACAGAACCCAACCCTTTCGGCAACGAAGTTCAGGATCTCAGCAGCGACGACAACAGCAGCAGCGATGGTCAATCCCGGAAAAGGAAACGTCGCCAGTGCCACACTCAGAATGAAATCCAAGAGCTTGAAGCTTTCTTTAGTGAATGCCCTCTCCCGAACATGAAACAAAGAAATGAATTGGGCCAGAAGCTAGGGATGAAACCTTTGAGGGTCAAGTTTTGGTTTCAAAATAAGCGAGCCAAATTGAGGGCTCAACACAGACGTCAAGAACTTGCGATTCTAAAGGAGGAAAACGAAAAGCTTCGAGCGGAGAACATGAGGTATAAGAAAGCTCCCAGCACTATCGCTTGCCTTAATTGCGGTGGCCCTATCACTCTCGGCGAAATGTTCCTTGATAAGCCTTATATGAGGATTGAAAATGCTCATTCACCACCCCACTCCCTCGAACCATCTTCGATACAATCGGATTTTGTTGGAGATATGCATGAACAAATCAATTCTACGAAGTCAATACCGATGCCTTCTAAAGGATGTGATATGCGTCACCATGATTGGAGTTTCCTTAACGATGAGCTTACTATCACGACCGACCAATCCAAAGCTGATGAATTCCCTCCACAACAATTTCCGGCTCGATCAAATCCTACTGGAAATAGGCCAGAGAGCAATAGCCAAGTTGTCAACACTGTTCCGGGTCGCAAGAAGACGAGGGTCAATTGGTCCCCCGAGCTTCATCTCAAGTTCCTTAGTGCGGTTCAGCAACTAGGGATCAACTCAGCATATCCAACGCGCATACTTGAGATCATGAACATACCAGGACTCACTAAAGATGGAGTCGCGAGTCACCTCAAGAGCTACAGAAGGGCGCTAAGACAGCGCCACACAGCACTGAACCTGAAAGAACTCAACTTGTGCCTAAACACTAGGCATGGCTATAACTACAATGCCCCTGAAGTAAGAAATACCCTGCCGAATCTAGGCACCGACCAAGCTGGTAGCAGCACCATTGACTACTTGGGCGCTAATCAGAATATTCCCCTGAATCATCTCAGCACCCATCAAGAGTATATGCCACAAGTGCAGCAGGTACGAACTCCTTGGTTTGAGCAGCAACTTTTCGCTAGTGCTCTTCCTATCCCCGATCAACATATTGCGCCTAGTGTTCAAAGATCTGCCCGGCTTGGGCATATGATTTCGGAAGATCAAGCGGGCGGATGCTCTGAGGATTTTTGTTTCTTCCATTCCCAAATGGAAGGTGCTTTTGATAGTGAACCGATCAATCATCCTCTTATAATCTCGAGCAACGACGAAGGTTCTAGCTCGAAGAATCAGATCGCTCACAACAGAAACAGGAATCCTTCAACGCCAAGCGATGATGGTCAACCCGAATATCAGTTGCTCGAAGAATCAAAAGATTTCCTTGATGAGGAGCTCCATATCTGGATCGATCAGTTTAAAACTGATGGACTTATGAAGTTATGATCCAAAATGACGATTATATGTCTGATTCATGGTGTAACTGGCTGATCACCGAGAATCCTCAAGGGAACTAGGCACATGTGACTGGATGTATCATTAATCTTTCTGTCATAAAGTCTTCCATGCAAGATAATCTTCCTTAATGCCTAGAGTTAATCTGGGGCAGCGATCAGTACTACCTGCGAGCATCATCATGCTTGAGTGCGACAATCCCTTGTTAGATTAGAGTCGAGGCGAATCAATTGAATGCCACGAAGAAAAACATTTAAAGGCTTCACATAGGAAAATGCGAGCAAAAGCCCGAGCGAGCTCAAAGACGGTTAGCTCTGTATCGTTCTAAGGGACCTTTAGTCGTTATGAACTCTAAATTGAGCTTGTTTCATTCTCGATGGGGGTCGCTAACTGCTTCAAGAATTTTATAACAAAAAACGAACCAGTTAGGGACGCCAATAGTGCTGTGTCCTGGTAGTCAGTGAAATGGAAGTGGTACGAAACGTCAGGAGTTCGATCTCGGGATTGAAAAATCATTTTATCAGTTGGTCTATCACCCGATGAAGTTCAAAGAGATTCGACGCAGATGACTATAGAACTTGGGGCAATTCGAAAATCATCGATTCATTTTCATCAAGCGGCGAAGTTGGTATTGTAAAATGTGAAGCATGCAAATGACAAATCCGAAGCAGAAGGAGATGAATCATGATTCGCTTATCCAAGGTCGGGATTTCAACCTTCGACTAAAGCCAAATCTAGGATGAGTTTTTGATGTTGCCCACTCGACAAAACCCATCTCCACTGAAAATGGGGGCAAACCATTCCTACATCTGGAAAGCATGTCGAAGCCGAAGACATCAAATTCATCGTTTAATCCGTGGGGCAAGTCCTTGAAGCGATAGTTATCATCCGCAGAGCGTAATGGAATCCATCCTTTCAATGTAAAACGCATTTGGCCGCGGAGCCACCCATTTGGTAAAAAGAACGTATCGTTCCTAAATGATTTTTAATCAGATGCGGGGATAATGTTCTCTCATTTTCCTCTCAGGTGATGAACAGAGACGAGGCACCCAAGAAGCCATGCATTCAAATAACATAACAGTGCATGAAACACGCCCAAAAAGATGAATGAATCTCCTCCGACGTAAATCCTCGAGGTGGATTCGTTGCCCAACCAGACGAAGAAATCATGGCCACAAGCTTGAGGGCCGGCTTCTACAATCTGCACATTGGCATGCAGAATGGAATTCAAATCAAGAGTAAAGTAGTATCGTCCCAATTTGTTTTGAATTTGGAAACCCAAAATAATGCTTAATATTTATCCTTGGCAGGAGCTCGCCATCAGGGCAGACATGTAAGTTTCATTTTTCTCCAAAAACCAAGAAGTCGAAAGAACTTTAGAACACCTAACAATCTTGTGTTACTATGTGAAGTGCAGATTTTCACAACCCTTGTACACTCGTTGGAGCATATGACCAAGGGTAAGATGTATCGTTCCAATTTTTGTAAATTTTTAGAATATACGATGACATATCCCTTTCATATTTCCAGGATCTCCAGCCTCGATGGGCAGGTAAGTATCCCTTTTCCCAATTCATTGGAGATTAAAAACTTTCAGAATTAATTAGATTCTCACATCTAAAAAGACATAGAATTCTTACTTCATTGACATTCATGTTTTAAAACATGAGATTGTCTGAACATGAATTACACATGTATGGTGCATCACAAAATCCCTTTGAAGGATAAATCTTGATGAAATGAAATGAATTTTTCCAACAAGAGTCGTTTGAACTGTTCAAAAGGGTATTTTCTCATAAGAGAAGCGAGCCTAATCCAAACACGTCCCATACACACTTGAGAGATGAGGAGATTGGAAATCATAGCGAAACCTTAACCTATGGATATAAGGGTCATTCGCAACGATTACATAGATCGAGATGACAGTGGCATTTATTTCTTCATTCCAAACACTACAGATGCCCATTGAGAACCCCATTGAACGGCGATTTTCATTCTCAACCCTGTCAAGAACCACCCCACATTGGGGCAAATGAAGGTTAGTCCAACAGTATCAGAAAGTAAACGGTTTGAAATTTTCTTGCTCGGACTAACATAAATCTTTGTGTGTTGTTTATATGATAATCCAAGTGTCATAGGATGACGAGAAGAATTCATTTCTCTATCCTACACACTGTTATCCTTTGCACGACCAAGTTGAGCCAGCAAATTCATTTCATCAACCTATTGGTGATCATTGCATATTCCAAAGCAAAGGCAACATCACTTTAGGAATGGAAGCGTGCCAAAGTTTAAGTTGCATATCTAGCATGATTGCCGAAAATCCAAGCTCCAAAAGAAAAGAAAAACACGGGATTAAAAAGAGGGGGAAAAGAAAAATCCCTAGACATCAAGAAAAAGCAAAGTGCCTGGTAAAAAGCAAGGCTGATGTCTATTCAAAATATCCCCAGTAAAGTCTAGATATACGATGAAAAGACCCTGCAAAGGAGTCAGATCAAGATGACTACTCTCCAAATGATGTCGTGCTCAAATTGCAAACACACAAACAGACGGTCTCTTAATGTAACAAGAGACGCTTTTAAACATCCTTGTGCGCTCTAAAAGAGGAGTGTACACTTCAAGAAATGGAGATGTTCTTCGAAGGACATGTGACAAATTTGCAATGATCACCAATGCCAAACCCTTCACAATTTCTGGGCAAAAAATAAGCCTTTTTCGGTCCCCAATCCTTCCAATGTTACAACCCCGAAGCAGTCTTATCTGACTAAGACACTTGGGTTAATGTATAACTTAGCTCAAAGAAGTACGAGTAAGACTATTTCTTTCTCATTTTACAGGGTTCTTGACTTGTAAACCCGGAGCAGATAGTGAAAAATTTCGTTCAACGGCCTTGACTCAAAAGTGAGTCCCCCTTGGAAACCGATATCCAAGCCTAACACTACGGTCCCGTGAAAGACCTCCTGATCGGTCGAAATGTATGCGTTGTGAATGATCCTGAAACCCAGGCACAGGTCGGTAGGAAATTGAGCACTTTCCCTATTAAAGATCATTATCACAGAGCAGTGAGGAGCCTTCTTGGATGAGAAATACTCCAATGGATGTTTTGAGCAAACTCTTTTTGAAATTTTCAAATTGTTTGATCTAGAGTTTCCGTGCAAGGAATTTATGATCACATCTGTATATGGTAGGAATGTTTTGGATAACCTCCAGCAATCAAAATGCACATTTCATGACTAAAACTTAAGTTGTAGAATTTTGTCAGTTAGACAATTATTGTCTTCCCAAAGATTACTAATATCTTCTTGGCGAGGAAAATTTTTTCAGGTCTAAGCTTTCTGCAGGACTTTTGGCCGCCCCAAAGACTGGGTGCGTCATCCTTAGGTGAAGCCTTTTAGTAGGCAAATCTTTTCTAAGACCGATCCACAGAATGATCGAGTCTCCGACTAGCCCCAAAGAGCGGGTACGTCATCCTTTGATTCATATCAATTTGGAATCTCATAAATGGTAGAAACCGCCTGAAGGGTCAACTCAATGGTAGAAACCGCCTGAAGGGTCAATCAATGGTAGAAACCGCCTGAAGGGTCAACACAATGGTAGAAACCGCCTGAAGGGTCAATGTATGGTAGAAACCGCCTGAAGGGTCAACCAATGGTAGAAACCGCCTGAAGGGTCAAAACAATGGTAGAAACCGCCTGAAGGGTCAATGTATGGTAGAAACCGCCTGAAGGGTCAACTCAATGGTAGAAACCGCCTGAAGGGTCAATCAATGGTAGAAACCGCCTGAAGGGTCAACACAATGGTAGAAACCGCCTAAAGGGTCAATGTATGGTAGAAACCGCCTGAAGGGTCAACCAATGGTAGAAACCGCCTGAAGGGTCAAAACAATGGTAGAAACCGCCTGAAGGGTCAATGTATGGTAGAAACCGCCTTAAGGGTCAACCAATGGTAGAAACCGCATGAAGGGTCAATGAATGGTAGAAACCGCCTGAAGGGTCAAAGGACTGGTAGAGACCGCCTGAAGGATCAACCCAATGGTCCGATCCACCATACGGATCAAAACCTTGATGAATCCCGAACGCGGGAGGATTCGTTTTCCCTAATAAGCCTTACATTAGGCAAGCCATTTCTAGTTTAGTCCACCACACGGATCAAAACCCTTGGCAAATTCCCAAATGTGGGATGCGTCTTCCTTAGGTTCCTATCAGTTAGGAATCCCATTATGGTTTGACCTACCATACAGGTCAGAGCTTAACATCCCCAGGACACTCCGATGACAAGTCCTTAGGAATCTACTTGAACCCATCAGACACAGAAAATGCCGCAAGCATTCGACAGGTAAGGGGCAGGGAAGTCTATCTACTCCTTAACTTTCTTACATCATATCAGGGAATTGAACGAGCACATCTCTTTTTAAGGAAAAGCACACATTGATGGACATGAAAATTGGATGTCATGATTTCTTTTCTTTTCCCAGTCGAGTCGATCGGAACACAGGTGTCACCTTGTCTTTGAGAGAAATCTCTGACGAAATTCCTCTCAAAGAGGGGCAGCTGTTGACACCTGATTTTTGATCAGTCTTTCATAGTTTATTTTTTAAAAATTCATAAAAAAATCTATAAAAAGTTAAAAAAATTAAAAAATCATCTTTGGTAGCCTTGACCAAGCTAAAGGAACCATTTTTGATAAAAAAAAATAATTTGTCATATTTTTTAATATTTTCCAAAAATAGAAAAATACATGAAAAATGAAGAAAAATAGCGTTCGATGTCGTAAAAATATAGAAAAATAGTCAATATTTTTATTTTAATTTCCTTTTCATTTTGAACTCATAAATAGTCAAAATTCAAGTTCAATTGCATGTATTTCTTCACGACGCATAGAGTTGAATTTGGCAAAAAAATGTCATTCGAGTATTTTAATTTGTAAATTTCTACATATTTTTTAGTCTTGACGTCCAATTAGATCGACCACCATCTACAATAAATTCCCCTTGCTGAATATTTTCGTTTTTGTTTCACATGATTTCATGATGTAAAACGCCGAGTGGATCCCTAAATATAATCGGGTCGGCATGAGCTCGATAGCTCGTCCAAGACCAAATCAGGGCACGGCGAACCCCATGTGAGTACTCTCGAACTCCTTCGATGCTTCCTAATGCTTTTCTTAGGTTAGATCGTGTGTAGAATGGCTAGGACAGCTAAATCATTCTTGAGCTGTGATTGATAAATAGGGCCTTACTAGGAATGTCATGTGATTTATTTGCATATCTAGATTCCTTGAGTTGCGCATTTTATTACTGATTGTGATTGCTAGGATAATCACTCCTATCTGCATGAATTTTTAGATTTAGGGTTCATACCTTACTCATTCGCATGAATCTCAGGTTAGAAAATTCAGTCAACTTAGGTACCGAAAGGGCGTCAACTCTGACAGTTGGTGTAACTAAGTCCCCGAAACCATTTCTCTGGTTCTCGCAGAATTGAATAGAAACTCCCAACTATTCGATTGGGTGGTCCAATCACACTCTAAAAAAATGATTGGTGGCGACTCCATGGCATGCACACTTAGCACATGTCACTAGACCACACTGAAAGTCGATCACGCATACCTCCGTTGCGATTTGGGTAATGGGCCTTGGGAGAGGCCCGCGTCCGACCAGACAGGACGGCCCATTAGCCCTCGAGAGCCCGACAACCTCAAGAGGGTCGCGACACCCGCGACCTCAAGCATTGACTCCAACTCTCTCTCTCCCCTTCTCGGTTCCACCACATGCCGCCGCTACCTCTACTTTTCTCCGCGGCCTATCACCACCCAGATCCAGGCAACCCAAGCAACCCCACGACACGCGACCCAAGCGACCCCACAACACCCAAGGCAACTGTAGATCTAGGCGATCCTGCGGCCCCGCGACCTCGCGACCCAAGAGACATCACGACCCAAGTGACTCCAGACCTAAGCGACCATGCGACCCTCGTGGGTCTACGAGCCCACGACGGGGGTCGCCCGATCCCGATGACCCCTGGACCCCCTTCGCGCCCGTGAGGTATGGGGTGGCGATTGCAAGGGCTCACAGCCCTCGCTGCCACCTTTTGTTTTTGTTTTTTTAAATTTTTTGGGATATTTTTTAGTTTAATTTTAATTTTTTTGTAATAAGTTAACTATTTTAATGTTAAAATGTTCACGTGGCATCCACATGTGCTGATTAGAATTTCTAGCAAGCCACATGTGCGCCACGCATGATTTCCGGCAAGCCACGTCGGACATGGCACTCAAATAACCATTTTTTTACAAAACAGCACTGAAGTTATCCAAAAAATAAATATTGGCACTAAAGTGATCTCTGTACACAAATATTGACACTCTGCTATACTTCTGTCCTTCCTTTCTCTTCCACGTGCTTCAGTCCTTTGAGAAGAGCTAGGGCTTCTAGTTGAACAATGGACAAAGCTGGAACAGATATGGCAAAACCATCACGAATAACCCCCAGATCGTCTCGGATCAAGCATGAAATTGCTCCCGTTGGAGGCCCTACCACGTAAGAAGCGTCAGTATTTATCTTTAGAGCATTACGCCTTGGTGGAAACCAAGAATGAGGTAATTCTCTATGTAACACCCCTAGTCCCACATAGCTTAGGGAGTGGGATCTTGGGGGCTTTATATGACTTGTGTCCTTTGTGACTTGCAAGGTGCGTTTTACCTGGAGGGGCGAGCCGTTGCGATGCACTCCAAAGTAGGAGTTGGCGAGGGGGAGTATGTAACACCCTATAGTCCCACATAGCTTAGGGAGTGGGGTCTTGGGAGCTTTATATGGCTTGGGTCCCTTTGTAACTTGCAAGATGCGTTTGACTCTCCCCTCCGCGGTAAAACAGACTATTACACCCTATATATCGGGTTGGAGATTTTTTTTTTCATGTTAAGGGCTAAGTCGACTAGGGTTTTTGGATTTGGAGATTAGCGCCAGAATACGAAGTTATTTTTGGCCTTCCAAATACAACAGAGAGTAGCCGCTATTGTGTCAAAGGAAGGTGGGTGATTATGATATCCAAGAAAAATAAGCAGCCAAGCCTCAATTCGCGATAAGCTTTGACCTGAGTTCTGGAATTGGACGGCAGGGTTTATCCAAATCGAAGAAGTCCAGGGGCAGAGCAAGGAGAGATGTTCTACAGTTTCGGCTTCGTGGTTACAGAATGGGCATCCCGGGTTGGGTAGCATTCTTCGCGTAAATAAGTTGTCTTTAGTTGGAAAACATTTTCGCAAACGTTAAAAAAAAAATGACTTCGAGGGGAGTTCTCATTTGCCAAATTTGGTTCCATAACTTACAGGGTGGCTGGAATGATGATGATGCTTGTGTTATTGATTTATTTTTCTCTTATGCTCGAATCCAGTTATATGCACTCTTCACTGTGAATTCCTCTGACTTGGTGACAGTCCACACCAACTTGTCCCGTAGGTTTTGAGTCTTTAAGAGCACTGATAGGATGTCATTCGCAATCTGCTCATCGAATAGTTGGTGAAGAGTCTGCACATCCCATCTGTTCTCTTCATGAAAAATCAATTCAGCAACTTTAGTTGGTTCTCTTAAATTCGATGGTCCCTTAATATGTCCTCTCTTTAGCCATTTATCCTCGCGAATGTTGATTGTCCCCTGTTCCAACAGACCATTGAACAGAGTTAGCTATAGTTTCTCTCCCCAGTCCCCACCAACTTGCTCTACCAACCCCAAGAAGGGTGAGACCCTTTTACAGCTTGCCAAAAGGTTCTTCTAGGAAAGTATAATCCTTTTGAGGACTTGACACCACAACGATTTTGGATTATGAGACAGCCTCCACACTTGTTTCCCAAGCATTGCTCAATTGAATGATATCAAATCTCTGAAACCTATTCCACCCCTCATCTTTCCTAGTTTTTAAAACCTTCCAACTCTACCAATGAATTCCAGCTCTTGATTCGCTGCTTTTCCACCAAAAGTTAGCCACTTTCTTTTCTATTGCTTCACATACTGAGATTGGAATTTTGAAAATAGACATAGCGTATTGGGCTATGCCTTGGACCACTATCTTAATTAAGACTTCTTTTTCGACTCTGGATATCATGTTTTCCTTCCATCCCTCGAGCTTCATATCCACTCTAGCGCTTATCCAAGCAAACATATCTTTTCTTGACTCCCCCAATCCGAAGGGATCCCCAGGTACTTTCCTGTTGTCTCGATTTGGGGGACCCTTAGCACTCTAGCTATATTACATCTTAGATTATGTGGACAGCCCATGCTGAAGTAAATTCCTGACTTGCTCAAATTGATTTCTTGCCCAGAAGCGTAACGGTATTGGCTCAAGATTAGAGCAAGATTCTCACAATCTATTACCTTTCCATCTAAGAAAAACATGGAGTCATCCGCAAATAAAAGATGAGAGAGAGTAGGACAGAACCTGTTCAACTTAATCCCCGTGATAGTTTCCTCCCCTACTGCTTTTTTCATTAGAACTGAAAGCATATTAGCCACTACGATGAACAAATATGGAGATAGTGGGTCTCCAAATCTAATATCCCTTGATGTGTGGAAGAAATATAGTGGCTCGCTGTTAACGGGAGGAATAACTTTGAGTTATGGAGTCTCAAGGTGGAGGCGTTACTAACAATTCGAGGTTTGGCCGAGGCATTGGAGGGCAAGGATAATTTACCGGAAGCAATATAAGATGCCGAAAAGGACAGGTTAATCAGAAAGGCGAGAAGTATAATTAGGTTGCATTTATCGGATGAGGTATTGATAGAGATAGTCGAGGAAAAGGATGCCACAGCGTTGTGGGCTAAACTTCAGGCACTCTATGGTATGAAAGATTTGAGGAATCGCTTGTATATGCTGAAAAGAATGTTTCAGTTGCAGATAGCTGAAGGCACATCTATCAGAGCCCACATAGATGAGTTTGAAAAACTCATGATGGACTTGAAGAACGTCAACGAGGCCTTGCCTGGTAAGAAACAAGGTATGATATTGTTAGCATCTCTACCAGATTCTTTTGAGCAGTTTATAGATTTATTGCTGCAGGGGCGTACTGCGATTACCTTGGAAGAGGTAAAGTCCGCTTTATTATCTAAAGAGTGGCAAAAGAAATTAGGAGAAGATAACTTGGCGCAAGGTAGTGCGCAAGGTTTGTTAGTCCATGGAAGAGATGAACAGAGAGAATCTGGAGGTAACAAATGGAAGCGTCATTCTAAATCGAGGTCCAATGTTCGGAACCGTCGATGATATCACCGTAATTTGGTAGGGCACTATGGGAGAGACTGTCCGAAGTATAAGGGTAAAGGAGTTAAGGTGGAGTCTGCAGGTGATAGTAATATTGTTACTACAGCAGATAATAGTTCTAGTGACGCCGACGATGTGTTAACAGTTGCCACGAGTTCATCAGGTGATGAATGTGTGCTTGATTCTGGATGTTCTTATCATGTGACTTCTCATAGACACTGGTTTACTACTTATCAATGCATGGAGGGTAGTAAGGTGTTTATGGGAAATGGTGCTGCTTGCGATGTAGCGGGGATCGGAACAGTTCAGATTAAGATGCACAATGGAATGGTGCGAACGTTGACCGATGTGAGGCATGTACCAGAACTGAGGAAGAACCTTATCTCGTTGAGTGCTCTTGATAGGTTCGGATACCGGATTTCCACTATAGGTGGAGTTATAAAGGTCTCTCAAGGTGTACTTACGGTGATGCGAGGGAAGATAGACTGTGGGTTATATCTCCTCCAGGGAAAGACAGTGATTGGCTCGTCTGCTAGATTCTTTGATACTTCAGGTGAAGATAAAACACAGTTATGGCATATGAGACTTGGACACATGGGTGAGAGGGAGATGATTGTTCTGGGTCAGAGGGGTCTACTAGGAGGTCATCGAATTGAGAAGCTGGACTTTTGTGATCACCGCGACATGGGTAGTCAGCGGAGAGTGAAGTTTAGTACGGCAGTTCACCGGACCTCAGAGATTGTAGGCTGCGTACACTCAGACTTATGGGGACCATCTCCAGTTCCGTCCAAGGGAGGTGCCAGGTATGTATTATCTTTTGTTGATGACGTTTCGAGAAAAGTCTGGATTTGTCTTCTTAAGCACAAGAGCGATGTGCTTGGTCGGTTCAAGTCATGGAAGGCAATGATTGAAAAGCAGATAGGAAGAAAGATCATGTGCCTGAGAACTGATAAAGGGTTAGAATTCTGTTCTGATGCGTTTGGTCAGTTTTGCGCAGAGGAAGGCATGGTGAGATACCGCACTGTTGCCGAGTCACCACAGTTGAACGGAGTTGCAGAATTGACGAACAGAATTATATTGGAGAGAGCTCGCTCTTTACTCTCTAATGCTGGATTAGATGAAGATTTCTGGGCTGAAGTAGTTAATACAGCTTGTTGGTTAGTGAACAGATCACCATCACCAGAGATTGACTGGAAAACTCCTGAGGAAACGTGGTCAGGTAAGTCTGCTGATTACACCGAATTAAGAGTGTTTGGTTGCCCTACTTATGCTCGTGTGAGTGATGGCGCGCTGGAGCCGAGGGCAAGGAAGTGCATATTCCTAGGCTTTGCACATGGGGTGAAGGGATACAGGCTGTGGTGCACAGAGGATGATTCACTCGGTTTTATGTTCAGTAGTGACGTTATCTTTGATGAGTCTGCTCTGTTTCAGAAAAGGAGTGAAGGGTCAATTAGGGAGAAAGATTTGGACGGTGTTCATAAACAGGTGGAGCTTCAGGTAGAACCCAAAGATATTAAGAGTATAGCAGATGTGACAGAGTCTGCAGAGTTGCTAGATTCCAGAGCAGCTGATAGTTGTTCCGAGGTCACAGATGATGATGCTTCGAGGTGGTCAGCAGAGGTGGATGAGATAGAGCGACTGTTATATGCAGATGTTAAAATAGATGATTTGGGTGCAGCATAGATAACTTCGGGTATGGAGATACAGAGAGAGACTACATGAAGAAATTCTGTAAGTATCTCGTTTGCTGCATATTATAAATTATTTAGTCTGTCACGGTGTACTTGGATGGAGGTGGAGCATTTGCCCCATGCTTCACATGCTAGTATTGTTGGTTGTCTGAATTATGCCATGGATAGTACTAGGCTTGATCTATCACATGTAGTCAGGAAAATGTATATGATTAATCCAGGTATACATTGTGATGATGTGAAGTGGATCCTCCTAATTTTATTTGGGATGACAGACGTTGGGTTATATTTTGGAGAATGTAGTTTAGGTAGTGTGACGGTAACTAGGTTTATAAACCTGGGTCATGCAGGGAACCTGAAAGGTAGTCGAGTTCTGAGCAGCTATGCCTTTACTTTTGTTTGTTGTACTATGAGTTGGAAAGCGTCATTGGGAGACACTATGGTCTCGTTGACGACTGAAACTAGAAACATAGTAGCAACAGAAAAAGTTAAGGAGGCGGTATGGTCTAATGACTTGGTTAGTGATATTGACGTGGGACATTCAGTTGATGTGGTGTTCGGTAAAAGTCAGAGATATCACTGGAGAATTTTGTACATTGGTGACCAGAAATTTTGCATCAAAGAAAGGATGGGACCAAGAAGAAGTTTCTTGCGGTGGAGAATCCTGCGGACATGTGGATCGACTTCATTCCTCTAAATAAGTTCAAGCTCTGCTTGAGCTTGATAGACGTCTGTGGAGAGTGAGAGCCCGCGGGGGCGTTGGGAGAGCAGCATGGATGATGATGCATTATGACTTGGCTTCAAACGTCGAGCCAAGGTGGAGATTGTTAGATAATGTCTCGAGTTTAAACCGTTTACATATATTTATCGATTTGAAAGAAAATAAAAGGACGAGAAAATCTTTTACGAATCAAGACGTCGACTAAATATGTGTAGAGTATGATGGAATGAATCCGCCCAACTGATATCACGTTGGATTCTTTTTGGATGAAAACAGAATATATGGGCACACATATTTTGTGAATATGTAAAGCAATCCATGTTTGGTAATGTAAATGATTCTAATTCTGATACCATTCCCGAGAATAGTTTTGGAGCAAAAACAAAAACAAAAAAAAAGTTTGTTAAAAAAAAATCACTTTTCAAAATTACAAAACAGAATGAAGTCCCGCATTTCTCACTTTTTCCTTCCAGTTTTGTCATCACTTTCACTCGGCCTAAAACATAACTAGGTCTCATTTGCAAAGAAAAATATAGCTAGAAATACAACAGAAGTGACAATATTTGTGTACATAGATCATTTTAGTGCCAATATTTTTTTTTGGATCACTTAAGTGTCAAATAGGAGAAAAAATGATCACTTAAGTGCTAAGTCACCGGAATTGGCGCACTTAAGTGATCCTTTTTTTATAGAAAAAATTGACACTTAATTGGTCTAAAAAATGACCACTTTAGTGCCAATTCCAGCGAAAAAAATGATTACTTTAACGCCAATTCTAGCAACTTGGCACTTAAGTGGTCGCTTTTTTTCCTGATTTGGCACTTAAGTGATAAAAAAATCGGCATTAAAGTGATCTTCGTACACAAATATTGGCACTTCTGCTGTACTTTTGCTAAAAAGTATATAATATAATAATACAATAAAAATAAAAATAAAAATCAAGAAAATTTTAGAAAATCCCTAAAAATAGAAGATACTTAGATTAGGCTAGTTCGACGTCATTTCAATAAATTTGGGCCTAGATTCTCTAGATTTCAGAGATTTTATTCTTTTTTTAGGAAAATCATAAATACTTTTGAAATTAAATCCGAACCACATTTTTCTAAGCCCTTAGGGCTTCATTAGGATTTTATGATACAATTTATCAATATCATGATTCCTTGATTGTGCACTTGATTTCACTAGTTTTGATTTGAGTAGGTTTTAATACTTTAGATTTAGTCTAGTTCTTGAAAATTTGAAAAGAGACAAAAACAACCCGCGTGAACACTTAGCATTGGCTTACCACATAGGTTTAAAAATGAATTAAAAAATTACAAGAAACATGTTTAGAATACACTCAACTTTGGTGCCGAAAAGGGCGTCTATGAAAACATCGATGTAACCAAGTGTTCGGACCCTGGATTTCTCTGGTTGCTTAGAATCGAACGATTTCTCCTAACTGTTCGATAAGATTCCCAATCTACCTTTTTCAAAAATTGGTGGCGACTCCATTTGCATGTACACATACACATGCCATCAACTACACTAAGATCGAATTTTATATTCCTTCTTTGAGATTTGGTATAGGCCTTCGAGGGCCCGAGCCAATCAGAAATCACACATTAACCTAATATGATCTATCCTTTTTTAAGCTTAAAATGACTCATTATGATATGACAATTAGACGGAATAGGGAGGAAAAAAATGTTATATGCAATATGTTATATGAGAGGTTCAATATGAATTAATCTTTAATTAATTTGAAATGTAGGATGGAATTTCACAAAGTAACTATATAACTATTTGACTCAAATGACAAAAATTGGGAAGAGAAATTATTTTTTAAAACAAAAATTTTATGCAGTTACCAAGCACGTTTCCACTTTAGGAACATAAATTTGTGTAGCTACTAAACGCGTTCTAATTCTCTAAAACTTGTCAAGGGAATATAATCAGAAAAAACAATTCTAATCAGAATCGTTGCCATGCAGGTCCTAAAAGTGATAATTCACTGTAATCATTTATTAAGAATATAGGTAGAGCCTGGGTAAGCTCCTAAACTGACATTGGGACTTGTGACAGGACAGGGTCCAAATTCAAAAAATGAGGAGCCTATTCCGAATGGTAGATTTCAAGTGGCAACCAAAACATCTCACTCCTAATAATTTAGTCAATAAATTAAAATCGTCTCTCTAGTTTTGTTTTTGGTTAAAAATCATCCATGTACATTTTAAAAATATCATCTCCCATTGGTTAGGTGACGAAAATTATTAAATCCCCATAGCCGCAAGCTCGACAAAGCCTAAAGTTTAGGAAGGTAACGTGTATGTGTAGCTATCTAAACCCTAAGGGCTACGGGGCCAATGGTGCCAAATTCGAAAGAGATGGGTACCACTAGCATGATAATATGAGAGTATCACAGTGGAATGATAGACAAAAGAGTATATGTGGGTTCGGCCATTATTGCTATGTATTTTTTCTCATTTATAACACTTGCGATTGAAATTGCGCCGTTTTATTATTATACTATAGTTTCTCAAATCCCAAAAAAGTATTACGTGTCTTTGGATAGAAGCACTTGGCACTGCATTTTTGTAAGATAATTCCTACTATATATGACATGTGATTGATTATAAATCACACTGTTGAGGGTCAAAAGTTGGTCATTCGTCAATCCTAAACTCTCAAACACGCCTTCATTTCCCCATTAAATACCCGCCCATGTCAAACATATTGGGCAAACAAACATCAAAATATCTCTCTCTCTCTCTCTCTCTCATACAGAATGGGCAACTGTGCAGCTCCTCAGAACACCAGAAATGGTGGCCTTGCCGTGACCACCCATCACCTTAACTGGTCATCATCTCCTCCATCCACGCTCAAGCTTATTCATATGGACGGAAGACTGGAAGAGTTCACTCAAACCATTAAGGCTTCTCACCTCCTTTCCCAAAACCCTAATTGCTTCCTCTGCAGCTCAGAGTCCATGTTCATCGACTCCATCGTCCCTCGAATCCACGAAGAAGAAGATCTCTGTTTGGGCCAGCTCTATTTCCTCTTGCCTCTCTCCATGTCCCGAGCCCCGCTCTCCTTCCGAGAGCTCTGCTTGCTCGCCACCAAGGCCAGCGCCGCGCTCGAGAGTAACTCGAGGTTGCGGACAAGGAAGGACGGAGTTTTGTCAGCAGCGGGTGATCGGAGGCGGTGTGGAGCTCCGACGGGGGTCGACGCCACAAGACTAGAATTGGGTCAGAGGAGCCGAAGAATTGAGTTGTGAAAGTGCATGAGCATGAGATGAAGAGGGAATGGAATGAATGACAAAAGGAAGAGCTTGAAGAATATGCTAGAAACTCATTTTCATGTTTTCTTCTGTTTTTTTCTGAACAACTCTTTTTTGGGTTGTCCCAAAATTAACAACACTTCGTTATGAGACTTAATAAGTTAATATATGTGTCATCGCTTTTAAATTTGGTAGGTTCGATTATGATTAGGCTATTTATATTTCCTTCAATTATGAAATATCGTCATCGGCATCGTCATCAGTCACAATTATCATAACTTTTTATTATTGTTATGTTAATTTAAACTAGCTTTATTTGGTCAAGCAATGACAGAAGCCGTCAATCGTGATAAGGATACGAGAGGTGTAAAAGTGTGCGAAGATTCGTAGTTGATTGGGGTTGAAAAGATCTCATGATATTCCATTTCGTGAGCTTAATTGGTGTAAAAAGCCTGTCCGATGGAATTTCCTCATTTTTATGTGCGGTGCTTAATTTTTGTCAAATTCAAAAAGATATTGCATGTACCAGAAAAAAAGGAAATGAGCTACTGATCTTTCTATGCCTGTTATAATACAAAATGAAAAATCTAGACCATAATATAAATTTAATGGGGACTAGTTGATCACCGGTCATAATAATTTTAAAAATTAGGTGAGTTCATTGAGGAAATTTTGCACATGAATTTCACGAAAAAATGTGAACAATCGGTCGATATTTTATTGATAAATGACCCATCGTATAAATAAAACTAGCGCTAGTAAAGACTCCCATTCTAATTACTAGTAGATGAAAAATGGATTGAAGCATTGCAAGGAAATTGTACCAACTTAAAGTTAGGCTCCGTTTGTTTCGCCGAAAATATGACGTTTATGAAAAATATTTTTCAGAAAATCATTTTTCATGAAAATGACAATATTTTTCGTTGTTTGGATGAATTCTGAAAAAGAACTAGAAAATATTTTTCGCTGTTTGATAAGAAAAAAATAATTTTCCTGGTGTACTTCTTTTAATATTTTTTTTAAAATCAATTTTTAATAAATTCCTATTATCATTCCTCTCTGTCATCTTTATTTTTTTCTTTATTTTTTTTTATTTTTCCAAAAGTTCAAACGCCAACCAAAAAAAAAAAAAGGACAAAAGCCAAACGTCAAACTTCGTCGCCTTCCTCAGAACTTCTTTCACGGGATAGCCACCGGCCATAACGACCGGAGGCCGAACCTCGCCACCAGCCGATGAGATCGAGGCCGACGAGACGAGCCTCGGCTTCGCCAGATCTGGCGAGCTCGTGACTCGCCTCGCTGCCTCGAGCTCCCCATCGAAGAGGCCGGGAGGCTCAGCCAAGCCTCGCGGCGGCCGAGGCGAACCATGAGCTCACGAGGAGATCTGGTGAGGTTGTGGCTCGCCACGCCGCCTTGAGTTCGCCGCCGAGGCGATTCCCAAGATCGCAGCTCCGTTCTAGAATCGAGCATGGAAGAGAGAACAGCCACGAGGAAACGAGTGTGGAAGAGTGAAGCCATCGTGAGGAGAGAGAACGGGGAGGAGAAAAGGGAGAGAGAAAGGGGGGATTTTAGAGAGAGACGGGATTTTCGAGAGAGAGAGCAAAACGAGCGAAGAATTTGGGGATGGACTTCAGTCATCATAGGAGGCTGCTGAGATAGGAAAATGATCTCCACTTTTTTTTAAAACGGAAATCATTTTCCTTGGTTTTAGAAGGTTTTTTTTGTTGACCGATAACATTTTCCGTTGACCGTTCATTTTCCGCCTCCCAAACACCGGAAATTGAGGAAAATGTTTTCCAGAATAATATTTTTCATGAAACAAACGGAGCCTTAATGTTGTCTGGGAGCTTGTGTCGAGATCAGAAGACCATCTTGTGATGAGAATCAAATATTCTTTGCATATCGAGCATGATGTTCTTGATGAATTTTCGTGTTGTCCTGAGTTGCTTTGTTAGATGTGATTTTCTCGTATAATTTTTTTTTTGGTCGAAATTCTCATATATATTGGATTTCCATAGAAAAATCGAATTCCGTGATGAATTTTCACTTGGTGATTCCAAGCCGTCATGTTCAGCACATCCACATCATGAATAACGGACGATGACCTTTCCTTAGTGGGAGCTAAAAGAATGACGCATAGGTAGTAGTTTCTCCCTAATCTAAGATCACGGAGAAAATTCAATTTAAAGCTATGCGATGAAAAAGAAAAAGAAAAAGAAAAAGAAAAAGAAAAAAAAGGACAACGTAATATTTCTTGCCTGACGTCGTGGTCGTAACTAGCAAGACGTCATGTACACCTTGGACTAATTCAAAAATGTCTCTATTATAAGTTTTCCACTGCAGTATTGAAAAAAATAATAATAAAAGTTACAAATATATTACATATATGCCAATCTAGTCTTAATTATCTTCGAGTTTATCAATTGAATCCATCCGGTCAATTTCGGCCGAAAATTACTGGTATGGATGTAAGCCATCTTACATGGCACAACTAATGTTGAAATGGAGAAATTTTAATAATATTATATATATTTTTTTAAATTTCTTCATTTTTTTTGTCTTTTCCTCTCTTTTCCTTCCTTGCTTTTTTGCTTTTACTTTGGCCGACTATGGCCAAGGGTCACCAGACCCTCGCTAGACACTAGGAGAGGATCGTCCTGCAAGCGAGTGTTGGGACACCCTTTCGGGTAACAGTCGAAAGTCGCTCTGGATAAGACCATCGGGACGGCCAGCGAAGCGAGGCTAGCCTTGTCCGCGGCTGCAATGGTTCGGGCGAGACTGTGATCCTCATCTGCACCCGACGAGCGCTTTGCATTGTAAAAAAAAAAAAAAAGAAGGAAAAGAGAAGAAACATAATTAAAAAAAATCGAAGATATTCAAAAATTATCATTATCAGGGTCGATCGTGCCACGTAGGACGCCTGGCGTCTATATAGATAATTTTCGGGCAAAATTGATCGCATGAATTTTATTGGTAAAAATGTGAAAATTGATACAACAAAAATATTCAAGATTAAATCAGTAAAAATATAATACATTCAAGATAATGTTGTTCAACTTTTCCGCCACACACGAAAGAATTGTCCACGTCATCAGTCAAAGTCTGGATTTTCAACGTGGGTCCCGCATATAGGTTGCTTCCTGGGAATTACCCGGGGATAGACATGGTCGGTTCCGCCGAACCGCCGGTTCCGGTTCAGGAACCGGCTGTTCCGGTTCCTAAAAAAGCTGGAACCGGAACCGGCCCTTAATGAGACGGTTCCGGTTCCGGTTCGAAACCGGCGGTTCCGAGCCCGGTTCAAGGAACCGCCGGTTCCGAGCCCGGTTCAATTTGTCCATATATTTTTTTTATAATTTATTTGCAATATGAAAAATCAAATTGAAGGTAGTTGAGTGGTTTATGGTGCTTATTTCAATTAAAAGATCAAGGGTTTGAATCCCATTTCAAGCAATTATCATTTTCTCTATTTTTTATTAAAAATAACGGTTCGGAACCGGCTGTTGACACCTGATTTTTGATCAGTCTTTCATAGTTTATTTTTAAAAAATTCATAAAAAATCTATAAAAAGTTAAAAAAATTAAAAAATCATCTTTGGTAGCCTTGACCAAGCTAAAGGAACCAGTTTTGATAAAAAATAGTTTTTCATATTTTTTAATATTTTTTAATATTTTCCAAAAATAGAAAAATACATGAAAAATGAAGAAAAATAGCGTTCGCTGTCGTAAAAATATAGAAAAATAGTCAATATTTTTATTTTAATTTCTTTTACATTTTGAACTCATAAATAGTCAAAATTCAAGTTCAATTGCATGTGTTTCTTCACGACGCATAGAGTTGAATTTAGCAAAAAAATGTCATTCGAGTATTTTAATTTGTAAATTTCTACATCTTTTTTAGTCTTGACGTCCAATTAGATCGACCACCATCTACAATAAATGCCCCTTGCTGAATATTTTCGTTTTTGTTTCACATGATTTCATGGTGTAAAACGCCGAGTGGATCCCCAAATATAATCGGGTCGGCATGAGCTCGATAGCTCGTCCAAGACCAAACCAGGGCACGGCAAACCCCATGTGAGTACTCTCGAACTCCTTCGATGCTTCCTAATGCTTTTCTTAGGTTAGATCGTGTGTAGAATGGCTAGGACAGCTAAATTATTCTTGAGCTGTGATTGATAAATAGGACCTTACTAGGAATGCCATGTGATTTATTTGCATATCTAGATTCCTTGAGTTGGGCATTTTATTACTGATTGTGATTGCTAGGATAATCACTCCTATCTACATGAATTTCTAGATTTAGGGTTCATACCTTACTCATCCGCATGAATCTCAGGCTAGAAAATTCAGTCAACTTAGGTACCGAAAGGGCGTCAACTCTGACAGTTGGTGTAACTAAGTCCCCGAAATCATTTCTCTGGTTCTCGCAGAATTGAATAGAAACTCCCAACTATTCGATTGGGTGGTCCAATCATACCCTAAAAAAATGATTGGTGGCGACTCCATGGCATGCACACTTAGCACATGTCACTAGACCACACTGAAAGTCGATCACGCATACCTCCGTTGCGATTTGGGTAATGGGCCTTGGGAGAGGCCCGCGTCCGACCAGACAGGACGGCCCATTAGCCCTCGAGAGCCCGACAACCTCAAGAGGGTCGCGACAGACTGGCGACTCCGCTGGGGACTGGTTCTTAACCATTTAGTGGACTTGAGCCGATTAAAAAGTTGATTGATTCTTCTAACCTAATTTTATGCAGATGCTCTCGAAAGTGAGGTGTATATGCTAACGAATGTGTTAGATGTTTTTGTAGACGGGAGAAATAAGGGGTGAAGTGCTTGTTAACTTTGTTTTATGCAGGCAGGAGTTTTGGATGTATGATTGTGTGGATGTTTATATTGAAGCGGTGATTGTTAAATAAAATGCATGTCTATTGCTTTAGCACGACACAATGAATACACACAATTGCGCCTAAAACCACGGGCGCCCTCTTTAGGAACACAATAGAAGGAATTGAAAATGGAATCTCCGTGAGGAAAAACATGGGGTAATCCACTTTTCAATTCCGCTCACTTCGAACTATGGATTGAGTCCCAATGCAACGATAGTTGTGCAATGGAATCGGCTCTTCCCAGAATTCGAGGTGAGAACCTTGGCTTTAGGTACCAAGCCCTATCTTTTGATTTTTAGGAGTTTTCCCTCACTTGTCTCATGCGTTTGTCTATGGAAGGTTAGTATACCTAACACTGCTAAAAATACAGAGAAGCTTGATTTTCTCTTAAGTTTGGTTGGTAAGACTTTTCTATCCCTCGAACTTGTTACAGCTCTTAATCATTATATTCATTGCATAATTCCGGTGATTGGATTAAATGCCATTTTGAGGATAGATAGGTGTGTTTTCCTCCCAATGTTCTTGATGGAAGATGAAGATGGTGTCATCCCATTACGAGCGCCAAGTGGACAAGAAGAGCCTGCTATGGACATCATTAAGGTATCATCTAATGAAGATGACGATTTGGAATAGGTGATCCTGAAGTCACGTCTCAAAGATCGAAACTGGGGCATCTCTAAGTATTAAGATCACATTCCTTTGTTTTAATTTTCATTTCTAGCCTTCTTGTATAGGATTTATTTTGCTGAGATCCTCTCTATCTGATCCCTTAGATTGATTGTATTAGGGATCTATTTGTGTTTATATACATTCAGATTGAAATTTGTTGTATTTCTATTGACTTGTCATTGGAATGCGATAGTGGCATTTCTTCTAATCATTCGAATACTCCAAAATCAATTTTATAATTCCTTTGGATGAAATTGAAATTGGAAGTCTTATACAACCTTTTGGCCGTATAGGGCAATACAATCCCAATTTCGCCAGAAGGAACTATAAACTTGAATTGGTTCATGCATGTTTTGCATCATTGGTAATCCACAATAATTGATCAAGAGTATTCGTGTTGTTCAAATTTAATGAAAAGATAGATATCCAAATTACTCTCGTTCTTAGCAAACGGCTTTAATTTGGATACCGTATCTTCAATTGAATTTAAAACACATCGTAATTGCGTACTTTTGAACATTTCATTGATTTTCTTGGAATTGATCAAAGGCGATTATCGTGAATTACAATCCTTTCAATGATATGCTTTCCTTTGAGGAATATTGATAAAAGCTTTTACACAAGGCCAAAACCCTTGTAAAAGCTCTTATCCCTATTAATCACAAGTAAGCATAAAATTGAAAGGATTTATGCTTTATTTTTCAAATTCTTTCTTCTGATTCTGCCTTTTCATTTGAAACAGGTTAAAAACAAGTAGAGAAGAGAAGTCTTTTTGTGGATAATCGCGGTGGGAGGTTCCTTTATCCGATCATAAGCAAGATTAAAAAATCAAGATGTACACGCTCGAATCATCAATGTCAAAGCGCAGCTTGCCTAGGTTGAGAGTGGTCAGGTGTTCGAGAAAGTCAGCCATACAGAAGTTGAGACACACACGTTAGAGCTTTCATTCATTTCGCTCAATCGAGGGACCTTAAAAGCAGATCATACAAATCATCGGGGTGGAAACACAAAACCGCAATGAGCCCTAATTAGCATCACAAAGGAACCAAGTTGGCCCTCCATATTATTGATGCTTTGCTTATACTCACCACCTCGAGACTCGAGATCTGCAAGCTTAAGAAGAAGGCGTTTACATTCCCCTTTAAGCTCGGCAACCTTGGTCCCGTGATCTTCGGCGGCTATTTCCAGGTCCCGAACTAGTCCTCTCCCATGGGCTATATCCGTGGTAATGCTGTCAAGCCTTTCTTCCTGCCACTCACATTGAAACTTCAACACGACATTACGACGGTCGTGCTCATAGGTGGTCAGGGATAAGGCCAAGCGCTCCACCAAATTTCCCCTCTCGCGAAGCAACATCGAGACTCGCTTGTTGGCGAACTCAACAGCCTTTCTGTGACTATCGGCCACAAGGTTGGCCAACACCAAGCAGTTGGACCGATCCTCATAGCGAGCTCGCAAAACGTGAGCCACGGTAGCTTTTCGATGAGCGACACGGTAAGTCTCTAAAAAGTTTATAAAGAGGGTTGGGAAGATTCTATATTCCCTCTCTAAATTAGTGCCCTCGATGGAGGTGGTGTCTATTTCCACGAGCAAAATGCGGATTTCATCTTCAGTTTCTGGGTGATCGGCTATATGAGCATAGCCTCGACCGAGGAGGTTATAGAGTTTTTCCCACTGGGCCAAAATTTCGGCCGAGAAAGCGCGAATAGGAGAGGAGGTCATTTTCGTTGGAGTGAGGGAGAAGAAGATGAGTGTGGTAGAGTGATTAAAATAAGAAAAGGCAATTATGTAAGAGTGTTAATCTTCTCTGCATTAACTCCTCATTTTATAGCAACTCGAGAATGAAGAAAGGCACAGCAATAATGCTCGTGGAGCCAAGTTAATTGGGTAAAGCAGTGGTGGCTCTTTCGGTGAACCATCAGATCTGTCCCAGTCCGCGATTTCAGGCTTGATAAACCTAAAAAAGTTGTAAAAAGATATGTCGGTGTCACCATATTAAAATTGAGCGGGAGTTAAGCGCAACTATCGAAAAAAGTTGCGAAAGGATTTGGCGGTCCCATCATATTAAAAAACTGAGCAGGAGGCGAGCGTAGTTCCACCTTTTTGAAAATAAGTGGGAGACAGACATGGATATCGAGAAAAGGAAATCGATTTGGTGTCCCTCCACGTTGAAAAGAAGAAAGAAGACGACAAAGCGGGAAATACGAAATCTTGGGAGCAACGCTTGCCTGATGATCTTCATCCATGTTTAAAGAACGTTTCATGGGCATACAGAACCACTCAAAAGAAAATTTAGAGAGAGTGAGCATACATGAGAGAGTAGAGAACCCTGAGTGAGCAAAAATTGATCGAACATTTTTCGATCCAACATGTTTGAGGGTTACCATCAGTTGCTAGAGGCGACTGATCCAAAAATCTCAGAAAATGAACTACTGAGAGATCTCGAAGATTCCAGGATGGCGTCTGGTACCAGAACCACAGAACCCAACCCTTTCGGCAACGAAGTTCAGGATCTCAGCAGCGACGACAACAGCAGCAGCGATGGTCAATCCCGGAAAAGGAAACGTCGCCAGTGCCACACTCAGAATGAAATCCAAGAGCTTGAAGCTTTCTTTAGTGAATGCCCTCTCCCGAACATGAAACAAAGAAATGAATTGGGCCAGAAGCTAGGGATGAAACCTTTGAGGGTCAAGTTTTGGTTTCAAAATAAGCGAGCCAAATTGAGGGCTCAACACAGACGTCAAGAACTTGCGATTCTAAAGGAGGAAAACGAAAAGCTTCGAGCGGAGAACATGAGGTATAAGAAAGCTCCCAGCACTATCGCTTGCCTTAATTGCGGTGGCCCTATCACTCTCGGCGAAATGTTCCTTGATAAGCCTTATATGAGGATTGAAAATGCTCATTCACCACCCCACTCCCTCGAACCATCTTCGATACAATCGGATTTTGTTGGAGATATGCATGAACAAATCAATTCTACGAAGTCAATATCGATGCCTTCTAAAGGATGTGATATGCGTCACCATGATTGGAGTTTCCTTAACGATGAGCTTACTATCACGACCGACCAATCCAAAGCTGATGAATTCCCTCCACAACAATTTCCGGCTCGATCAAATTCTACTGGAAATAGGCCAGAGAGCAATAGCCAAGTTGTCAACACTGTTCCGGGTCGCAAGAAGACGAGGGTCAATTGGTCCCCCGAGCTTCATCTCAAGTTCCTTAGTGCGGTTCAGCAACTAGGGATCAACTCAGCATATCCAACGCGCATACTTGAGATCATGAACATACCAGGACTCACTAAAGATGGAGTCGCGAGTCACCTCAAGAGCTACAGAAGGGCGCTAAGACAGCGCCACACAGCACTGAACCTGAAAGAACTCAACTTGTGCCTAAACACTAGGCATGGCTATAACTACAATGCCCCTGAAGTAAGAAATACCCTGCCGAATCTAGGCACCGACCAAGCTGGTAGCAGCACCATCGACTACTTGGGCGCTAATCAAAATATTCCCTCGAATCATCTCAGCACCCCTCAAGAGTATATGCCACAAGTGCAGCAGGTACGAACTCCTTGGTTTGAGCAGCAACTTTTCGCTAGTGCTCTTCCTATCCCCGATCAACATATTGCGCCTAGTGTTCAAAGATCTGCCCGGCTTGGGCATATGATTTCGGAAGATCAAGCGGGCGGATGCTTTGAGGATTTTTGTTTCTCCCATTCCCAAATGGAAGGTGCTTTTGATAGTGAACCGATCAATCATCCTCTTATAATCTCGAGCAACGACGAAGGTTCTAGCTCGAAGAATCAGATCGCTCACAACAGAAACAGGAATCCTTCAACGCCAAGCGATGATGGTCAACCCGAATATCAGTTGCTCGAAGAATCAAAAGATTTCCTTGATGAGGAGCTCCATATCTGGATCGATCAGTTTAAAACTGATGGACTTATGAAGATATGATCCAAAATGACGATTATATGTCTGATTCATGGTGTAGCTGGCTGATCACCGAGAATCCTCAAGGGAACTAGGCACATGTGAATGGATGTATCATTAATCTTTCTGTCATAAAGTCTTCCATGCAAGATAATCTTCCTTAATGCCTAGAGTTAATCTGGGGCAGCGATCAGTACTACCTGCGAGCATCATCATGCTTGAGTACGACAATCCCTTGTTAGATTAGAGTCGAGGCGAATCAATTGAACGCCACGAAGAAAAACATTTAAAGGCTTCACATAGGAAAATGCGAGCAAAAGCCCGAGCGAGCTCAAAGACGGTTAGCTCTGTATCGTTCTAAGGGACCTTTAGTCGTTATGAACTCTAAATTGAGCTTGTTTCATTCTCGATGGGGGTCGCTAACTGCTTCAAGAATTTTATAACAAAAAACGAACCAGTTAGGGACGCCAATAGTGCTGTGTCCTGGTAGTCAGTGAACTGGAAGTGGTACGAAACGTCAGGAGTTCGATCTCAGGATTGAAAAATCATTTTATCAGTTTGTCTATCACCCGATGAAGTTCAAAGAGATTCGACGCAGATGACTATAGAACTTGGGGCAATTCGAAAATCATCGATTCATTTTCATCAAGCGGCGAAGTTGGTATTGTAAAATGTGAAGCAAGCAAATGACAAATCCGAAGCAGAAGGAGATAAATCATGATTCGCTTATCCAAGGTCGGGATTTCAACCTTCGACTAAAGCCAAATCTAGGATGAGTTTTTGATCTTGCCCACTCGACAAAACCCATCTCCACTGAAAATGGGGGCAAACCATTCCTACATCTGGAAAGCATGTCGAAGCCGAAGACATCAAATTCATCGTTTGATCCGTGGGGCAAGTCCCCGAAGCGATATTTATCATCCGCAGAGCGTAATGGAATCCATCCTTTCAATGTAAAACACATTTGGCCGCGGAGCCACCCATTTGGTAAAAAGAACGTATCGTTCCTAAATGATTTTCAATCAGATGCGGGGATAATGTTCTCTCATTTTCCTCTCAGGTGATGAACAGAGATGAGGCACCCAAGAAGCCATGCATTCAAATAACAAAACAGTGCATGAAACACGCCCAAAAAGATGAATGAATCTCCTCCGACGTAAATCCTCGAGGTGGATTCGTTGCCCAACCAGACGAAGAAATCATGGCCACAAGCTTAAGGGCCGGCTTCTACAATCCGCACATTGGCATGCAGAATGGAATTCAAATCAAGAGTAAAGTAGTATCGTCCCAATTTGTTTTGAATTTGGAAACCCAAAATAATGCTTAATATTTATCCTTGGCAGGAGCTCGCCATCAGGGCAGACATGTAAGTTTCATTTTTCTCCAAAAACCAAGAAGTCGAAAGAACTTTAGAACACCCAACAATCTTGTGTTACTATGTGAAGTGCAGATTTTCACAACCCTTGTACACTCGTTGGAGCATATGACCAAGGGTAAGATGTATCGTTCCAATTTTTGTAAAGTTTTAGAATATACAATGACATATCCCTTTTATATCTCCAGGATCTCCAGCCTCGATGGGCAGGTAAGTATCCCTTTTCCCAATTCATTGGAGATTAAAAACTTTCAGAATTAATTCGATTCTCACATCTAAAAAGACATAGAATTCTTACTTTATTGACATTCATGTTTTAAAACATGAGATTGTCTGAACATGAATTACACATGTATGGTGCATCATAAAATCCCTTTGAAGGATAAATCTTGATGAAATGAAATGAATTTTTCCAACAAGAGTCGTTTGAACTGTTCAAAAGGGTATTTTCTCATAAGAGAAGCGAGCCTAATCCAAACACGTCCCATACACACTTGAGAGATGAGGAGATTGGAAATGATAGCGAAACCTTAACCTATGGATATAAGGTTCATTCGCAACGATTACATGGATCGAGATGACAGAGGCATTTATTTCTTCATTCCAAACACTACAGATGCCCATTGAGAACCCCATTGAACGGCGATTTTCATTCTCAACCCTGTCAAGAACCACCCCACATTGGGGCAAATGAAGGTTAGTCCATCAGTATCAGAAAGTAAACGGTTAGAAATTTTCTTGCTCGGACTAACATAAATCTTTGTGTGTTGTTTATATGATAATCCAAGTGTCATAGGATGACGAGAATAATTCATTTCTCTATCCTACACACTGTTATCCTTTGCACAACCAAGTTGAGCCAGCAAATTCATTTCATCAACCTATTGGTGATCATTGCATATTCCAAAGCAAAGGCAACATCACTCTAGGAATGGAAGCGTGCCAAAGTTTAAGTTGCATATCTAGCATGATTGCCGAAAAGCTCCAAAAGAAAAGAAAAACACGGGATTAAAAAAAGGGGGAAAAGAAAAATCCCTAGACATCAAGAAAAAGCAAAGTGCCTGGTAAAAAGCAAGGCTGATGTCTATTCAAAATATCCCCAGTAAAGTCTAGAGAGACGATGAAAAGACCCTGCAAAGGAGTTAGATCAAGATGACTACTCTCCAAATGAATGTCGTGCTCAAATTGCAAACACACAAACAGACGGTCTCTTAATGTAACAAGAGACGCTTTTAAACATCCTTGTGCGCTCTAAAAGAGGAGTGTACACTTCAAGAAATGGAGATGTTCTTCGAATGACATGTGGCAAATTTGCAATGATCACCAATGTCAAACCCTTCACAATTTCTGGGCAAAAAATAAGCCTTTTTCGGTCCCCAATCCTTCCAATGTTACAACCCTGAAGTAGTCTTATCTGACTAAGACACTTGGGTTAATGTATAACTTAGCTCAAAGAAGTACGAGCAAGACTATTTCTTTCTCATTTTGCAGGGTTCTTGACTTGTAAACCCGGAGCAGATAGTGAAAAATTTCGTTCAACGGCCTTGACTCAAAAGTGAGTCCCCCTTGGAAACCGATATCCAAGCCTAACACTACGGTCCCGTGAAAGACCTCCTGATCGGTCGAAATGTATGCGTTGCGAATGATCCTGAAACCCAGGCACAGGTCGGTAGGAAATTGAGCACTTTCCCTATTAAAGATCATTATCACAGAGCAGTGAGGAGCCTTCTTGGGTGAGAAATACTCCAATGGATGTTTTGAGCAAACTCTTTTTGAAATTTTCAAATTGTTTGATCTAGAGTTTCCGTGCAAGGAATTTATGATCACATCTGTATATGGCAGGAATGTTTTGGATAACCTCCAACAATCAAAATGCACATTTCATGACTAAAACTTAAGTCGTAGAATTTTGTCAGTTAGATAATTATTGTCTTCCCAAAGATTACTAATATCTTCTTGGCGAGGAAAATTTTTTCAGGTCTAAGCTTTTTGCAGGACTTTTGGCCACCCCAAAGACTGGGTGCGTCATCCTTAGGTGAAGCCTTTTAGTAGGCAAATCTTTTCTAAGACCGATCCACAGAATGATCGAGTCTCCGACTAGCCCCGAAGAGCGGGTACGTCATCCTTTGATTCATATCAATTTGGAATCTCATAAATGGTAGAAACCGCCTGAAGGGTCAACTCAATGGTAGAAACCGCCTGAAGGGTCAATCAACGGTAGAAACCGCCTGAAGGGTCAACACAATGGTAGAAACCGCCTGAAGGGTCAATGTATGGTAGAAACCGCCTGAAGGGTCAACCAATGGTAGAAACCGCCTGAAGGGTCAAAACAATGGTAGAAACCGCCTGAAGGGTCAATGTATGGTAGAAACCGCCTGAAGGGTCAACCAATGGTAGAAACCGCCTGAAGGGTCAACTCAATGGTAGAAACCGCATGAAGGGTCAATGAATGGTAGAAACCGCATGAAGGGTCAAAGGACTGGTAGAGACCGCCTGAAGGATCAACCCAATGGTCTGATCCACCATACGGATCAAAACCTTGATGAATCCTGAACGCGGGAGGAGTCGTTTTCCCTAATAAGCCTTACATTAGGCAAGCCATTTCTAGTTTAGTCCACCACACGGATCAAAACCCTTGGCAAATTCCCAAATGTGGGATGCGTCTTCCTTAGGTTCCTATCAGTTAGGAATCCCATTATGGTTTGACCTACCATACAGGTCAGAGCTTAACATCCCCAGGACACTCCGATGACAAGTCCTTAGGAATCTACTTGAACCCATCAGACACAGCAAATGCCGCAAGCATTCGGCAGGTAAGGGGCAGGGAAGTCTATCTACTCCTTAACTTTCTTACATCATATCAGGGAATTGAATGAGCACATCTCTTTTTAAGGAAAAGCACACATTGATGGGCATGAAAATTGGATGTCATGATTTCTTTTCTTTTCCCAGTCGAGTTGATCGGAACACAGGTGTCACCTTGTCTTTGAGAGAAACCTCTGACGAAATTCCTCTCAAAGAGGGGCAGCTGTTGACACCTGATTTTTTATCAGTCTTTCATAGTTTATTTTTAAAAAATTCATAAAAAATCTATAAAAAGTTAAAAAAATTAAAAAATCATCTTTGGTAGCCTTGACCAAGCTAAAGGAACCATTTTGGATAAAAAATAGTTTTTCATATTTTTTAATATTTTCCAAAAATAGAAAAATACATGAAAAATGAAGAAAAATAGCGTTCGCTGTCGTAAAAATATAGAAAAATAGTCAATATTTTTATTTTTATTTCTTTTACATTTTGAACTCATAAATAGTCAAAATTCAAGTTCAATTGCATGTGTTTCTTCACGACGCATAGAGTTGAATTTAGCAAAAAAATGTCATTCGAGTATTTTAATTTGTAAATTTCTACATCTTTTTTAGTCTTGACGTCCAATTAGATCGACCACCATCTACAATAAATGCCCCTTGCTGAATATTTTCGTTTTTGTTTCACATGATTTCATGGTGTAAAATGCCGAGTGGATCCCCAAATATAATCGGGTCGGCATGAGCTCGATAGCTCGTCCAAGACCAAACCAGGGCACGGCAAACCCCATGTGAGTACTCTCGAACTCCTTCGATGCTTCCTAATGCTTTTCTTAGGTTAGATCGTGTGTAGAATGGCTAGGACAGCTAAATTATTCTTGAGCTGTGATTGATAAATAGGACCTTACTAGGAATGCCATGTGATTTATTTGCATATCTAGATTCCTTGAGTTGGGCATTTTATTACTGATTGTGATTGCTAGGATAATCACTCCTATCTACATGAATTTCTAGATTTAGGGTTCATACCTTACTCATCCGCATGAATCTCAGGCTAGAAAATTCAGTCAACTTAGGTACCGAAAGGGCGTCAACTCTGACAGTTGGTGTAACTAAGTCCCCGAAATCATTTCTCTGGTTCTCGCAGAATTGAATAGAAACTCCCAACTATTCGATTGGGTGGTCCAATCATACCCTAAAAAAATGATTGGTGGCGACTCCATGGCATGCACACTTAGCACATGTCACTAGACCACACTGAAAGTCGATCACGCATACCTCCGTTGCGATTTGGGTAATGGGCCTTGGGAGAGGCCCGCGTCCGACCAGACAGGACGGCCCATTAGCCCTCGAGAGCCCGACAACCTCAAGAGGGTCGCGACACCGGCCCGGTCTACGGGCCGGTTCCGGGCCGGTTCTGGGTCCACGGGCCCAAATGGCCATATCTACCCGGGGATGTGAGTCTTTGTCATATCCTCGTCGTCCACTACGGCTTTGATTCGTCGTAGATGGACCGCGGGGCAACCTTTTTTTTTGTCGTGTTTTTTGATTTCTTTTTGGGCAATTCCATCTATTAAGTAATATTTTCGACCAAACCTCGACGAGACTCAAAGGTCATGAGGATAATTTACAATTTTCCAAAGTTAGGGGACAGTGGGCAACATGTGCCAAAATTTGGAGGAGATAGTCTGTAAATTTTCAAATTTCAAGAGTTATTAAGTTTAGGACGGGTCTTAGTTAATATCCCAAAAAGTATTGAATTTACTATTTAGAGTCTTTCGATCAAAACTTTTTCTAAGAAAATTCCTTATATCGAGAGGGTCGATGTAGGAATCGGAATATGCAACCAACCACTCTAATAATTCTCATTTGTCGCGGGAAAAGTGTCGGAAATTTTTTTGAATATATTGCATTTGTGCCAATTTAGTCTTAAACTTTTTAATTGTGCTAATTTAATCATAAACCATTTGACTTAGAGGCAATTTAGTCATTCTTCCGAACCCATATAATATATATATATATATATATATATATATATATTTATATTTATATATTAGTCATTCATGCTAATTTTGGTTAGATATTGCTCACATGGACACCGGCCAATCTACGTAGCACGATTGGCTCTAACGTATACATTTTTTTTTATATTCGAACTTTTTTTTTCTATCGTTTTTCCTCTTCCTTCCTATAGTGGCCAGCAAGGCTTGGCCTCGCCTGGCCCAGGCGATACCTGACTTCGCTAGATCTAGTAAGGGCAGCCTCACAATCGCTTGTCCTCGCCTGACGAGACGAGGCCAACCCTTGCTGCCATGGTTGTGCAGGGCCACTGGAGGAAAGAGGAGGGAAAAAAGAAAGAAAGAAATTTAAAATAAATAAAAACATATTAAAATTTATTAAAAAAATATTCGCGTTATTATCGGCATTGCCACATAGATTAATTGATGTCCACATTGATAATATCCTACCAAAATTAGCCGAAAGTACTGAATCGACTCTAGATCAAAATGTTTAAGAATAAATTGACAAACTTAAAAGGTTTAGAATTAAATTCATACCATTGTAATAAGTTTTATGGCTTTTCTGATACTTTTCCCTTCTATGGCACATGCGTAATCGATAAACACGTTATGTATGACATGTAATTGATTATAAATTACGCTGTTGAGGTCAAAAGTGGTCATACTCAATCCAAAGGTCTCAATTGTACCTTTATTCCCCCATTAAATACCAACCCATGTTGAAGGCCCAATGAAGGGAATGCCCTATTACATACGCAGTGGCATTGACCGGCTTATTCCACCCTTTTTCGAGCGACCATCGGCCATGAAATGGGTCCCGATTGACGCGGGAAGAGGCGGCAAATAAAACCCACACCCAAGCTTCGTTGATTATGGCCAATTAGTCTCTCAATTTTGGTGTTGAATCTCGGCCTGCAAAATTCTCAAATTCGTGCAGGAAGGCCATTTGGTGAAGAAAATGGTCGACCAGGTTGCTGGGTCGGACACGGTTTGACCCGATCAATCAAATTTTTTTCAAATTGGCACTGAAAAATTCACTCAAATCAATTCACATAATTGAAATCAAGAGCATGAATTCTATCTAAAAATGTGATTTGTCCAAAAAATAAGCATGTAATTGCACAAAAAACCCCCCAAACTATTTTCTGACCCGAAAATGAGAATTGAGCAATTCAAATCTCAAATGGTCAAATCGGTCCAGGTTACCCCACCAATCAATTCAGGAGGTCAAAAACTATGGGTTGTTGGCCTATTGTGGTATGGCAGTCCCTAGATTTTGATTAATTTCAATTTGGGTGAAACCCAAGGACTAAATTGAAAAGAATTTATGCATTTATGTCCAGTATATGCAATTCGTGCAATTGAGCAAACAATTGGACGAAATTGAAATACTAAGTATTAAATTTTGATGCCATGACTCATAAAATGTGAGAAATTGAAAATAATGTGATTCAATTTATAATTTTTGGATCAATTTAAAACTATGCTCAATGAAGAGATATATAGTTCCAAATTGAAAATTTTCAAATATTAAGAAGCCAAATGAAAAGGAAATTAAAATTAAAATATTAAATATTTTTGAGCTCCCAAGATAAGTGATTGATTATCTCCAAACTATCTAACTCAAATTAAAGGACTTCACTTTTTTTTTTTTCAAGCAGAAATACAACAGAAGTGTCAATATTTATATACGAAGATGGCTTTAGTGCCAATATTTTTTTTTTCTAGATCACTTTAGTGCCACATCGGAGAGAAAGTGATCACCAAAGTTCCAATTCTAACCAAAAAATGATTATTTCAGTGCCAATTCCAGCCAAATAGTACATATTGCCACCACCGTCCCCACCGCTCCATCAGCTCCGTCGGCCGCTGACCCTACGCCAATCACGCCGTTGGCAGCCACCAACTCGCTCCGCCTCACCGCCATCCCACCAAGCCTCCATCTCACCCTATTGGTTCCCATTGCGCCTCCACCCCCTTGCCGCACTGCCCATCGTCGTCACCCCCCACCCACCGTCAGCTCACGAGCCGTCGACCTCACACCGCTCCTCCCAACCGTCGTCATCCCACACGGCCGGGAGGACCTGCGACCTCAAGCATCGACTCCAACTCTCTCTCTCCCCTTCTCGGTTCCACCACACGCCGCCGCTATCTCTACTTTTCCCCGCGTCCTATCACCACCCAGATCCAGGCAACCCAAGCAAGGGCTCACAGCCCCTGGACCCACTTCGCGCTCGGGAGGTGTGGGGTGGCGATGGCAAGGGCTCACAGCCCTCGCTGCCACCTTTTTTTTTGTTTTTAATTTTTTGGGCTATTTGTTAGTTTGATTTTAATTTTTCTGTAATAAGTTAACTATTTTAATGTTAAAACGTCCACATGGCATCCACGTGTACTGATTAGAATTTCTGGCAAACCACATGTGCGCCACGCGTGATTTTCGGCAAGCCACGTCGGACATGGCACTCAAATAACCATTTTCTTACAAAACAGCATTGAAGTTATCAAAAAAATAAATATTAGCATTAAAGTAATCTACGTACATAAATATTGACACTCTGCTATACTTCTGCCCTTCTTTTCTCTTCCACGTGCTTCAGTCCTTTGAGAAGAGCTAGGGCTTCTAGTTGAACAATGACAAAGCTGGAACAGATATGGCAAAACCATCACGACTAACCCGGGAAGCTACTCTGTCAAAGCAAGTTATAACAGGATACAAGTAGCAGCCGAAGGTGACTATAGAACACATGCATCTTCCTCTTATAACCCCCCAAGAAAGCTATGGTCGATCCTCTGGAAAATCCAAACCCAACCAAAGGTTCGGTTTTTTCTGTGGAGCATCTGCAACAACGCCTTATCGACGAAGGACAACCTCTTCAGGAGGAAGTTGAGGCCCGACCCCTTGTGTCCCATCTGCGGTAGGGTCCCGAAAATGCCAGAGCACCTTCTTCTACTCTGCGAGTGGACGAAAAGAGTGTGGTCAGACAATAGATTGAACGTCGATGTCTCTCCAACAAAAATTACAAGGATAGAGAATTGGATCTTGGATCACCTGACTACCAAGGTAAACATCCCTCTTATTACAGCCCCCCCACGCTGTCGTTAATTGCCGAGATTCTGTGGGCTATTTGGAAAGCACGCAACGCCTGGGTTTTTCAGAGGCGAGCACTTCAGCCGTGGATCATCATAGATGAAGCAGTCAGATCCTTTGAGATTTACAAAAGATGAAACCCAATCGGGAATTGTAGCACATCGAGACGAATCACGTTACCTGATAGGTGGTGTTTACCGCAACATGGAAGGTTGAAGCTGAGTGTCGACGCGTCGTGGTCTTTTGAAACAGGGGAGGCCGCTGCTGCTGGCCTGTTGCGGAACACCTTCGGCCTTCTAGTGTCTGGCTTCGCAAGAAAATTCAGAGCAAACTCAGCCGAAGATACAGAAACCCTAGCAGTCAGAGAAACGTTGGAGTTCTTGGTGCAAGTACGAAAGGATAAAAGTAAAGTAGATTTCGGAGGATTTGGTGAAGCAGTCAGACTGCTTACCTGTAGTTCACTGGATTCTGGGCCTTGAAGATAGCCCATGGTCGGCGCGCCCCATTATCAGTGACTGCCAAGCCTTACTGGGCCAGCTGGAGAAGGTTTCTATAGCCCACTGCCCACGGTCAGCAAATCAAGCAGCTGATTGGGTAGCAAAGGCTTGCTGCACCAACTCCCTTAACCCAAAGTGGATCTTCAAACCACCCCCTTTCCTTTGTTCCCTGTTAAGCCTAGATTGTGGAAACTCTGATGTATCTTTTACAGGCTATGAATGAAAGTAGTAAGTGTTCGGTTAAAAAAAAAAACCCCAGATCGTCTCGGATCAAGCATGAAATTGCTCCCGTTGGAGGCCCTACCACGTAAGAAGCGTCAGTATTTATCTTTAGAGCATTACACCTTGGTGGAAACCAAGAATGAGGTAATTCCCTATGTAACACCCCTAGTCCCACATAGCTTAAGGAGTAGGGTCTTGGGGGCTTTATATGACTTGGGTCCCTTTGTAACTTGCAAGATGCGTTTCACCTTGGAGGGGCGAGCCATTGCGCTACACTACAAAGCAGGAGTTGGTGAGCCTTGAGAGCTTTATATGGCTTGGGTCCCCTTGTAACTTTTGGCGAGCGTTAAAGCGAAAAATATTTTGCAAGTGGTGGCACAGCGGAAGCACGGTGGGCTCAGACTATTACACCATATATATCGGGTTGGAGATTTTTTTTTTTTTTCATGTTAAGGGCTGAGTCGACGAAGTTATTTTTGGCCTCCCAAATACAACAGAGAGTAGCCGCTATTGTGTCAAAGGAAGGTGGGTGATTATGATATCCAAGAAAAATAAGCAGCCAAGCCTCAATTCGCGATAAGCTTTGGCCTGAATTCTGGAATTGGACGGCAGGGTTTATCCAGATCAAAGAAGTCCAGGGGCAGAGCAAGAAGAGATGTTCTACAGTTTTGGCTTCGTGGTTACAGAATGGGCATCCCGGGTCGGGTAGCATTCTTTGCGTAAATAAGTTGTCTTTAGTTGGAAGAACATTTTGGCAAACGTTCCACAAAAATATTTTGACTTCGAGGGGAGTTCTCATTTGCCAAATTTGGTTCCATAACTTACAGGGTGGCTGGAATGATGATGATGCTTGTGTTATTGATTTATTTTTCTCTTATGCTCGAATCCAGTTATATGCACTCTTCACTGTGAATTCCTCTGACTTGGTGACAGTCCACACCAACTTGTCCCGTAGGTTTTGAGTCTTTAAGAGCACTGATAGGATGTCATTCACAATCTGCTCATCGAATAGTTGGTGAAGAGTCTGCACATCCCATCTGTTCTCCTCATGAAAAATCAATTCAGCAACTTTAGTTGGTTCTCTTAAATTCGATGGTCCCCTAATAAGTCCTCTCTTTAGCCATTTATCCTCGCGAATGTTGATGTTGTCCCCTGTTCCAACAGACCATTGAACAGAGTTAGCTATAGTTTCTCTCCCCAGTCCCCACCAACTTGCTCTACCAACCCCAAGAAGGGTGAGACCCTT
The DNA here is from genome assembly GCA_021437785.1 of Rhodomyrtus psidioides. Lineage (NCBI taxonomy): Eukaryota > Viridiplantae > Streptophyta > Magnoliopsida > Myrtales > Myrtaceae > Rhodomyrtus > Rhodomyrtus psidioides. The sequence goes on from JAILYB010000127.1 coordinate 154,889, forward strand.
TTACAGCTTGCCAAAAGGTTCTTCTAGGAAAGTATAATCCTTTTGAGGACTTGACACCACATAGATTTTGGATTATGAGACAGCCTCCACACTTGTTTCCCAAGCATTGCTCAATTGAATGATATCAAATCTCTGAAACCCATTCCACCCCTCATCTTTCCTAGTTTTTAAAACCTTCCAACTCTACCAATGAATTCCAGCTCTTGATTCGCTGCTTTTCCACCAAAAGTTAGCCACTTTCTTTTCTATTGCTTCACATATTGAGACTGAAATTTTGAAAATAGACATAGCGTATTGGGTTATGACTTGGACCACTGTCTTAATTAAGACTTCTTTTCCGACTCTGGATATCATGTTTTCCTTCCATCCCTCAAGCTTCATATCCACTCTAGCGCTTATCCAAGCAAACATATCTTTTCTTGACTCCCCCAATCCGAAGGGATCCCCAGGTAGTTTCCTGTTGTCTCGATTTGGGGGACCCTTAGCACTCTAGCTATATTACATCTTAGATTCTGTGGACAGCCCATGCTGAAGTAAATTCCTGACTTGCTCAAGTTGATTTCTTGCCCAGAAGCATAACGGTATTGGCTCAAGATTAGAGCAAGATTCTCACATTCTATTACCTTTCCATCTAAGAAAAAAATGGAGTCATCCGCAAATAAAAGATGAGAGAGAGTAGGGCAGAACCTGTTCAACTTAATCCCCGTGATAGTTTCCTCCCCTACTGCTTTTTTCATTAGAACTGAAAGCATATTAGCCACTAAGATGAACAAATATGGAGATAGTGGGTCTCCTTGTCTAATATCCCTTGATGTGTGGAAGAAAGATAGTGGCTCGCTGTTGAATTTCACACTGAAATATACTGTTTTAACACATTTCATCACTCTATCCACCCATTTCTCACATAAACCTAATTTTTGCATACACGCCTCTAGAAAGTCCCATTCAATTTTGTCATAGGCTTTCTTCATATCCAATTTCAACGCAGCCTGGCATTTCCTCTTTCTTTCTTTCACCCTCAATTGGTGTAGCACTTCTTGCACGGTGAGAATGTCATCCTGGATTTGCCTCCGTCCCACATATGCACTTTGTTCCACTTCTATAAGATCAGGGAGCAATGGCTTCAATCTATTGGCCATCACCATTGAGATTATTTTGTATGCAAAATTGCACAAACTAATGGGGCAAAATTGATCCAGCCTTTCCGGGTTATGAGCTTTCCGAATCAAGGTAATATGGGTTTTGTTCAGTTCAGGATTGAGATATCCTGAATTGAAGAAAGATTTCACTTCATTAAACACATCCCATTTAATTACCTCCCAGAAGTGATGATAGAATTGACCATTTAAGCTATCCGGTTCTGGTGCTTTCAGTACTTCTTCTGTCGTTATCTTATCTCTGCCGTATGGCTCATATTCATTTCATCAGAAACAAGAGAGGGACACTGCTGCGGAACAGGTTCAAAGTTTCTAGGTCCTATAGACGTATATAGATCTGTAAAGAAATCCACTGTCATGTCCCGTACATCTTTTGTGTTTTCGACACCATGTGTCATCTATTCTCTTTAACATAGAAATTTTGTTCCACTGACGACTTTGAATCGTCGTCGAATGAAAAAACTTAGTGTTCTTGTTGCCCCATTTCAACCCGTTAATTCTTGATCGTGACCCCCAATACGTCTCCTCTTGCCTCCATAGGCCGTAAATGTCTCTTTTCAGTGTTTGTTCCTTATTCTTGTATGTTCGAAAATTCTGAGCATTTACGAGACCCTCCAGTTCATTTTTCAGTTCATATATCCTCTTTTTGCTGTTTGAGAGTGCCTTCTTACTCCACTTTGCCAAATCTGTAGCCACTCTCTTTAGCCTGCCCACAAGATCTCTATCAATCCGGCTCTTGGAATTCCAACTCTCCTCTATGATTCTACCACAATTCTCTTTTTCCAACCAAAAGGCTTCAAACTTGAAATCTTTTTTTCCTTTTAACTAGATCAGCGTATAACGATAACAAAATAGGATTATGATCAGAACCTATCACTGCTATTACAAAAGCTTCGTCTTTGGGGTACATACTTCTCCATTCAATGTTGCACACTGCTCTATCAAGCCTTTTCTTTACGTATTCCTTACCTTCACGATTATTAGCCCATGTGAAAGCACAGCCCTTACTCTCCTTATCTATCAATGCACAAGAGTTCAAGAAGTCTGGAAATGCGTTTAGTCTATAGGGTTCAGTCATTTGTTTACCCACCTCCTCCCAATGATACAACACCCCGTTGAAGTCCCCAATGCACGCCCAAGGAATGTTATTTAACAAACTCAAATGTTTAAGTTTGAGGAGAAGGAAGGACACAGTTTTGTCAGTGGTAGAGGTCATCGGAGATGGTGTCGAGCTCCAACCAGGTTCGACACCAAAGAGATTGGAATTGGGTCAGAGAAGCCGAAGGATTGAGTTTGAAAGTGCATGCTTGTGAGATGGAAGTTGGAACGGAATAGACGACAGAAGGGAGAGCTTGAAGAAACTCCTTTTTTTTTTTTTTTGCATAACTCCTTTTGGTTGTTCTATATTTTGACAACTCTTTTTAGCGAGTCTTGATATACGTCCCATTGTTTCTAGATTTGTGATCGATCTGATTATTATTATCCTAATCGTAATTCCATTCATTAATATCATTGTCATAATAATTATTATTTCAGAGTCATTCTTAATAGAGAATTGATTATATAACAGTTTTTAGTTACGGTAGAACTAATGATCTGTTTTGGGAAAAAAAATTAACTATTAATAAAAAAATATTAGAGGGTCTACTCTTTTAGAAATTATCGCTCGCTCACAACATACCGGTACTCTTAGATCAACCAAAGACTATTATAAGGAGAAGGACATTAGAAGTGCCGAAAGTTATATAAGGCATTCACTTTAGTGCCGAAAGTTATTGCCGACTACTTAAGTAGCAAATCGGACAAAAATGATCACTTAGAGAAATTCCGGCCAAATTGATTATGTGACGGCATATTTTGGAAAAAAAAAATCCACATGGAGGTTGTGGGACATATATATTCTAGCTGGTTGTGACCAAAGCCTCAACGTTACAACCACGGGAAAGGGCCGACAGAGGTCGCTGGGCCCCTGCGAGGGCCTGCAAGTCCTCATAAGGGGCTAGGTGCAACCCTCACCCTAGGCCTCCACAGCTGTCATGAAGGGCCGCCGAAGGCGAGGGCCTCGCCGAGGGTTGTCGAGGCCTCGCCTGGCCCTTCTCGATGGCTATGGCGATGGCCATCAATGAAGGCTTAGCCATAGGCAGCTCGGTTTGATTTTTTTTTTTTGAATTTCATCTTTTCAATCTATTTAAGTTTATATTTTTATATATTTTTAAGTTTTTTTATACTTTAAATGCTGATTGAACCGGCTAAAAATATTAATATAAATAGGTCACGCTCGATTTCCGACAAAACATATTGGAATTCGCACTATAAAGATTAATTTTTCTTGAAATTTGATACTAAAGTGAACCAAAAGAAACTTTCGACGTGGTGCTTAATCTATTGTTTGTACTTGGGCGGAAGAAAAAAGAAAAATGATATATTGCCAAAAGAAGGAAAAAAAGAAGAAGACTTCCTGTCCTATATGGCCCGTGACATGGAACGGGGGTACAAAAAGGTAGGGAATAATGAATTATTTGGCCAATAAAAGAGGAAATAAATAATAAATAATTCGATCCCCGTTGATTTATGTGGAGAATTAATGTTTACTATACCTAGCTAGTGTCATGATATTCGAATATTGGATTAGTATCTAATCAAATTCAAAGCGTGACGGTGTGATTAGACTATCTTACGGAAGGATGATCTCAAATTGAGACTTGCAATGAGAAATGCACAAGTTGCTCATCATTCTTTAGTTTTGTCAACCGCCTTCTTTGGTACTACTACGACAGTTAATGAATGTTTTCTTCACTTGATTGTAACAAGCACATTATTGAAGTCACACAATTATTAGGTAGTCAACTGCATTTGGAAAAATTACTAAAAAAAGTCTTAAATTTATTTCAATTTTGTCATTTCAACCCTAAACCTTTTTTCTGTCAGTTGAGTCCTAAACCTTTTGCTATTGTACTAATTCAGTCTACTTTGCCGGCCGACGTTGATGCAAAACTTTTTTAGTATTTTGCTTTTCCGACGGAGCTCGTCAGCCATAGTAGCAGTAGGTAAGGAAAAATGAAAGAGAAAAAAAATTTAAAAATATTTTATTAAAAATAATTTACGTCAGTGCCGGCGACGCCACGTTAGCCCCGGCCGGTAAAGTGGACTAAATTGACACAATTGCAAAAGGTCTAATACTCAATCAATTTTAACTGATGTGGCTCGTAATAAATCCTACGTGGGCTTTTTCATTAATATTTGTACAAGCATGCCTCATCGGAAGGAAACATGGGCTTACACGTGAACTCAAACTTGAAAATTAACTAAAAAATTAAAAATATAAACAAAATAAGCTAATTTTTCTTAAAAAAATATAAGTCTGTTCAGGCAATGAGGGTTGTGCATGAAGGGTCGACCTCTGCCAGACCGATGAGGGGCAGGCCTTGCCCAACAATAGTGAGGCTCGACCTCGCCGGATCTACGAGGTTGGGCCTCATCGAGGCTGAGGGAGGCCTCGCTCGCTGCCGATGGGCATCATCGGGGTTTAGAGATCCTTGTCGGCCATCCCCCATCCTCGCCGGCCTTTGCGGGGCGGCGATGGCATTGACAACAAGGGTTGTACAGCCCTCGTTGAATGAAACCGCAACCCCAGCTTATTTTTATTTTGTTTAATTTTTTATTTTTAGGAGTCTACTTGGAAGTCCACATGGCCAGAATTTTTAAAAAAATATGCCACGTCAGATAATAAATTTAAGAATAAAAGTCATATATTTCATTTGGCCAGACTTTTTTGTGATTTGACACTTAAGAGATCGTTTTTCTTTGATTTTGGCACTTAAGTGATCGTTTTGAAAGTTTTGGCACTAAAGTGGACGTCATATATAAGTTTTCGCACTTATAGTTTACTTAACTTTAATATAAATTTAATGGGGACTAGTTGATCACCGGCTAAAATTTTAGGTCTGTTCAATGGTATAAGTTTTGTATATGAGTTTTGCAAACAAGTATTAATTTTAGTTTTTTTTTTCTTTGTCGAAAGAAAGATTCTATTCATTGATAGTTGATAGAGTTACATATAATGCTTTCAAACTCCCAAAAGCCGGTAAAAAAACCCAGAAAGGAAATTGTGCAGCTAAAAGCACATTCTCAACCTTGCGCCGGCTGACCACCAAAGTCTATGAAGGTCACACACCGAGAGTACTCACACCAAATGAAACGGCTTGTAGTACATGTCTAGGTTCGACGATCCATCACCAACACCGAGCAATAACACCAATAATAGTATGTTGAAAGAACACAGATCAGATATATGTAGGGAACTCCCAGATCTATATATGAATAAAGATCGAGAGAGTAAAATCCCTAAATTTAGAATTGAATCTAAATTGGGATAGAAGAACGGCTTAATCAGCTGCAGAAAATTATTTATACTCATAAACTCCCAAAACATAGTGGGAGAGAAAAGGAAAAAAAATGGCATAAGTATAGTAGGAGTGCCAATATCTGTGTATGTCGCTCACTTTAGTGTCAATATTTTTTTTAGATCACTTAAGTGCCAATTTTTTTAAAAAAAATAATTATTTAAGTGCCAACTCGATGAGATCGCCGAAATTGGTACCAAAGTGGTCGTTTTTCTCCAATTTGGCATTAAAGTGATCGTTTTTTGGTTCATTTAAGTGACAATTTTTTTTTTGAAATTATCATTTAAGTACCAACTCCGATAAGGTTGTCGGAATTTCTCGCCGTTGGCACTTAAGTGGTCGTTTTTTCTCCGATTTAGCACTTAAATGATCCAAAAAAATATTGACACTAAAGTGGGCTCCGTACACAAATATTGGCACTCCTGCTGTATTTTTGCCGAAAAATAACCTAGAAGAAAAAATCAAAGAGACTCGAGCATCAGCTTGACGATTTGTCCCTAGAGATCGATGAACACCTGAACAGAGGAGTGTAAACCATGACTAGCTTCCGAATCCAACCCCACCGAGATGAAAGAGGGGCGGCTTCTTCAGCCTCCCATCCTTCTCTGCAGGTTGTCGAAGCATTCTTTGCAGGTTGTCGAAGCTGGCCGAGTAATGACATGCATAAGCAAGTAGGAGTCGAATAGCTTCAAGTCTAGCAACATGAGCATATGTTTCATCGTAATCTATGCCTTCCTCTTGTGAGTAATCTTTAGCTACTAACTTGACTTTGTTTCTTACCACATTACCTCTGTCATTCATTTTGTTGCGGAACACCCATTTGGTACCAATGATTTACTGATCTTTGGGCCAAGGGACTAAATCCGAAACATCATTGATTGCAAACTGTCGGAGCTCTTCTTGCATTGCTTCGATCCAGCTTTCATCAACAATAGCTTCACTTACTATTTTCAGCTCAACCTGAGAGATCAAGGCTGAGGAGCTAATCATGTCTTTGATTGAGGACCCTGTCTTGATTCCTTCTTCAATCTCCCTAATAACTTGATCCTTTGGATGGTCAATTTTGAATTTTTAATCCTTAGGCATTTGATTTGAGCTCGGAGGATTGACAACCGGTTGTTGTTGTTGTTGTTGTTGTGGCTATTGAACATGTGCTTGACCAGATGTTTGGAAATCCACCTCCTGTTCTTCTTGTTGATTGCCTTTCAGTTCATCTTTGAATTTGACATTGATTGTTTCTTCAACAACCTATGAATCTCTATTGAACACATGGTAAGCTTTGCTACATGTAAAGTAGCCAAGAAAAATACCTTCACTTGGTTTCGCATCGAACTTTCCAACTTCGTCATTCGCGTTTTTTAGGATATAGCATTTGCTTCCAAAGACGTGGAAATAAGATACAGTAGGCTTTCTTCCTTTGAAGATCTCGTAGGGCTTCTTTTCCAGCATTGATCTGAGAAGAGCTATATTCATGATGTAAGATACTGTAGCAACGGCTTCAGCCCAGAAGTAAGTAGAAGCTCCACTCTCGATCATCATGGTTCTGGCCATCTCTTGTAATGAACGATTTCTTCTTTCAGCGACTCTATTCTGTTAAGGAGTGTAAGGTGTGAAGAAGTTGTGCTCAATTCCATTTTCATCGTAAAGATCCACAATGCTTTGGTTTTGGAATTCTCCTCTGTGGTCTGTTTGGATGGCTACAATTTTGTACCCTTTTTCGTTATGCACTTTTCTAGGAAGTTTCTCAAAAGAGTGAAAGGCTTCATGCTTATGAGATAAGAATAGGCAAAAGTACACTTGTAATGCCAAAAATTGTGTACGGAGATCACTTTAGTGCCAAAAGTTATAAAAGAGGATCACTTGGTGCCTCCGACCAAAAATTCCGGCCAAAATTGCCACGTGGCATTTGTAATTAATTTTTAAATTTTAATTGATATTTTTTTAATAAAAAGAAGTCCATGTTGGTTCCACGTGGACTTCAAAATTCATAAAAAAAATAAAAAATAAAAAATTAACAGAAAATTTTTAAAAATAAAAAATTTATTTAAAATAAACTAAAATAACTGAAAAAAAAGAAAAAAAAAAGATAGGTGGCGAGCGTTACTGGAACCCTCGCCGCGTCGCTCGTGGCAGCCCTCCGCCAGACCTAGGCGAAGGCAGGCGACCCTTGCCAGATCTGGGCGAGGGTCTGCAGGCCCTCGCCTGAGGCTGGCGGGGGTTGTCCTAAGGCGGCGACGGTTCCAGCAACCCTCGCCGGCTGCCTTTTTTTTAAAAAAAAATTTCAGCATATTTATTAAATTATTTTAAATAAAAAAATTCAAATTTTAAAAAATAATGCCACGTGGACCACTGGTGAGCCACGTCAGCCGAAATTATTTATAAAAAATTATCATGTCAGAATTCTACCAAAGCAAATCGGACTTGGCACCAAAATGATCTTTTTTTTTTTATATATAACTTTTGGCATTAAAGTGATCAAATTGAAACTTTTGACACCAAAGTGATCTCCGTACACAACTTTTGGCACTAAAAGTATACTTTTGCTGATAAGAATATAACCCAGGAGAAACGTGAATAATCATCAACAATCACCAAATAATGCTTGTTACCTCTTAGACTTGCAGTACGTGTAGGACCAAATAAGTCCGTGTGCAAGAATTGTAGAGGTCTACTAGTGACAATATTATTAATATGCTTAAAAGATTATCTGACCTGTTTCCCTAGAGCACATGCATTGTAAAAGTCGCATTTACCGTAGTTGATCTTTGGCAGGCCACGTACCAAATTGTTTGATGCGATTTTGGAGATGTGTTTTTGGTTGATGTGGCCTAATTTCTTGTGCCACAGATTGCATTCTTCCTTGATAGACATCAAGCACTGCATTTCATTAAGTTCAATAGTCAACAGATATATATTACCATGCCTTTTATGTAGAAACCCGGATGGTTCTTTGCGGAAATTTGGTGGTTACAAGGCGAGAGAGTTTTCGAATATGTAAAATGAGAGTGGTATTCAAAATAGCCTTGCTAAGGCTTTTACACAAACAAAACACACATACAAGCTTTCCTAAGCTTGAGATACAAAAAATCACAACTCTCTAACTCTCTTGCTCTCTATGTTCTAACACCACACAAATACAACTATGGCATATCACAAATGCCTTCAAGACATCTCTATTTATAGAGAGTTTCCATGCCTAACAAAGCATCAATTTGTTGACCTTCAAGTGTAAAAACAAATGTTGCCTAACTTGCCTAACTTTGAAGGTGTGCTACAAATGTGAAATGTGAAAGGTGTGCTACCGTCCACTTTTAATGACCAAATGGAAGGCTACCTTCCAAGTCAAACTTTTGGTTCTCCACCGTCCAAGGAAGAATCAGAAGGTCTGCCAACATGCCACATATTTGGTGTTGAACTCCAACACTCCCCCTCAACACCAAATATTCTTCACCCTATAACATCTGATATTCATCTTCCTCGGTTGGTTCTACAACTGCAATTTCTGACTGAGCTTTGCGAAGCTTGGACTTTGTCAACGCCATTCGAACTTGCGCGTCGATCACTTTTCCTTTCTTTGCAGTCTCCGTAGTCTCGAGAGTTTTGAGATTGCAACTCATCTCATCAAACCTTTCATTGACGGTTTTCATTTCACCATTCAATTTATTCAACTCCATCTGAAGCACTTCGGTAGAGGCATCTCGATCCTTTCTTTTGTAGGACTTTTTCTCTACCCACTTCCAATGATCCTTGGGCCTTGGGATCTTTTTCTCTGGGTAATACTTCTTAAACTTTTGCAATTTCTTGAGCGCATGTCGGAGCTTCTCGTGCTCTCTTTCCTTGATCTTGAGCTCCTCGTTCTTTTTCTTCAGCATTTCATCCCTTGCTTTCAACATCCCCAGCAGCTCCTTCTCACTTCTGCTTGTTGAAATTTCAACTTGCTTCTTTGAGTTTTCCCTCGACTTGCTTTTCTTCGGAGACATCTCAGTAGCTATCGCATTATCTGCCTCGATGATCCTCGTGGTTGCGAGTTCTTCTTGAACCTCTGTTGCAACAGTTGCTTGAAGACTCAATTCTTCTTTACCCCCGTGCTCTTTCATGGTAAAAGACATGTCTTTTTCTTTTACCTGTTTGAACCAACAGACTCTAGCAAAGTGACCTACTTTCCCACATATGTAGCACCGTCCGCTACGCTTCCTGTTGTTCTTATCATGATCTCGATGAGCTCCCCCTGGCTGAGAGCTTGTCACTGCTCCCCCTGGCTGAGAGCTTCTCGCTGCTGATCGTCTTTGCCAGTTTCGATGTCCTTTCCACTGTTTGTCATACTTACCAACATCGCTCCTTCTATGGCTATTGGAACATCTTTTATTACTAAAGAGGGAACTACCATAATCTATGGTACATGCAAGTACCACATCTTCATCATTACAGACGGTATGTGCATATTCCGTCGTCTCTTCTTGACATTCGAATTTGTAATGTCCGAATTTGTTACACTTAAAGCACCTTACCTTTGATTTATCACGTGCTTTATACTTTCTGTTAAAACTCGAATTTTCACCTCTTCCTCGGCCTCCTTCGCGACCTCGACCGCCTTGATAGTCTCCTCGGCTTGGTTGAGCGATCCGACTTTGCAATGCTTGTTCCGGATATGTATCGACAGACTTCTGATTCATTCTTTGCTCATGCGAGCATAATGAACCCATCAACCGTTCTAACGTCATGGTTGATATGTCTTGGCCTTCCTCGATCGCCGCAACGACGTAGTCAAATCTTTCGGTCAAAGACCTCAAGATTTTTTCTACAACACGAACATCTTGAAGTTCTTCACCATTAACCCTTAATTGGTTAACGATGGCCTGCACACGATCAAAATATGCCGATATTGTTTCCGAGTCATTCATGCGTAAAGACTCGAAATCACCTCGAAGAGTCTGAAGCCGCACCCGCCGGACACGATCATCGCCTTTGTAGGATTTCTGCAAGATATCCCAGGCAGCTTTCGCCGTCTCCGCGCATGATATTTTTTCAAATATCATTTCTTCCACAGCTTGAAAGATCGTATACAATGCCTTTTGATCTTTCTTTCGGGACTCCACCAGAGATTCTTTCTCCTTCTTTCTCAAAGCCTCGAATGCTTCGCCATCGGCTACTTCGTCGTAGCCACTTTCAACCAGGTTCCACAAATCCTGTGATTTGAATAGAACCTTCATCTGGACGGACCAGTTGTTGAAATTCCTCCCATTCAACTTTGGAAGTTGCATTTGAACGGAACTTGTGGATGCCATAGCTATCTCCGGGTTCACGATCCTCGATCGTCCACTCTAGGTTCTCGGTCTCCGCGATTGGATTCTTGACCGCCTAGGTTCCGGCACGATCCTTCGACACCGTGGCTCTGATACCAAATGTAGAAACCCGGATGGTTCTTTGCGGAAATTTGGTGGTTACAAGGCGAGAGAGTTTTCGAATATGTAAAATGAGAGTGGTATTCAAAATAGCCTTGCTAAGGCTTTTACACAAACAAAACACACATACAAGCTTTCCTAAGCTTGAGATACAAAAAATCACAACTCTCTAACTCTCTTGCTCTCTATGTTCTAACACCACACAAATACAACTATGGCATATCACAAATGCCTTCAAGACATCTCTATTTATAGAGAGTTTCCATGCCTAACAAAGCATCAATTTGTTGACCTTCAAGTGTAAAAACAAATGTTGCCTAACTTGCCTAACTTTGAAGGTGTGCTACAAATGTGAAATGTGAAAGGTGTGCTACCGTCCACTTTTAATGACCAAATGGAAGGCTACCTTCCAAGTCAAACTTTTGGTTCTCCACCGTCCAAGGAAGAATCAGAAGGTCTGCCAACATGCCACATATTTGGTGTTGAACTCCAACATTTTACCTATAATAGATTGGGTTAGGTCCTGGCTGGTTCCAGTGTACGTATTTTCTTCAAAGTTGATCTTGTATCCTTTGTTGCACAATTGACTTATGCTGAGAAGGTTGTATCCAAGCCCTTGGACTAACGACACATCTTCAATGATCAGATTTCCCAGGTTGACATTTCCTAATCCAATAATTTTTCCTTTTCCTTTTCCTCCAAAGGTGACTTTCTGTCGTCCCCATGTTTGATGCTGAAGAACATATTTTTTTCCCTATCATGTGGCATGATCATCTACTGTCCAAATACCACTTGTTCTTCTTCAGTATCACCTGCAGTCAAGGAAAACTTCATGTTTTCTTTGGTTCCCACACAAACTTGGGTCCTTTTATGTTAGTCTTGGGACTGGTGTCATATCTCCAGTAGATCTTTTTGGGCTTCATTTGCTCAGTTGGACATGTTTGCTTGTCATGACCAGGTTCATTGCAAACTGAGCAATTGAATTGCTTGCCAGTAGTTCTAGTGAATTGTCGTGCAAAATGATCTTTGTAAAACTGAACAGGCATAGTGCGTTTCAATCTGGTTTTGACACTTGGAAAAAGATTTTTCTCTTCATGTTTCTTTTCACATCCAAGTCCAGACTTATCATAAAGAGAACTTGAATAGAAAGAATGTGTCGCAAGGTTTTTGAACTAAAGGAAAAGTTTGTGTTGATTTTTGCAATATCTTCTTTTAAAGATTTTCTTTCTTCATGCAGAGAGTTGCGTTCACTTAGAGAGTTGACTAGATCTTTCTGCAGTTTCTCAAACTCATCGTTTTGAGAAAGGTTTTGTGTAGTGAATTTCAAAACTTCCTTTTTTAGTTCTGAAATTCTTCTTGAAGCTTTTTTGTGTTCTAGAAAGATTTCCTTTGAAAACTCTTTCATTTCATCATAAGAAAGTTCAGATTCATTTACATCTTCTTCTTCTTCTCTTTCGGATTCAGCCATAAGCCAAATATTTTCTTCTTCGCCATCACTTGATTCGCTTTCAGCATCACTTCATGTTTCTGCTTTGAGTGCTCGTTTCTTCTTTTCAAACCTTCCACTTCTTTTCTTTAGGAGAGGACATTCAGGTTTTACATGTCCTGGAATCTTGCATTCATAACAGACAATATCCTTACCTTTGCTCTCTTCTTTTCCCTTGAAAAGCTTCTTCTCTTCTGAGAATCTTGTATTCTTTTTATTTCTGAACTTGCCGCCTTTCCTCATGAGAGTTTTGAATCTCTTTGTGAACAGGGCCATTTCGGCGTTGTCATCTTCTTCAGTAGATGTTTCACCTCCAGCATTTTCATCATCAGCATTAAACACAATTACTTTCTTAGCTTTGGCTAGATTCTGTTTGTTCACACCTTTAACCTCATATGACATCAGTGTGCCTATGAGTTCGTCCATGGTGATAGGTTGAACTCTCATGGTTTCTCGGGCTGAAGTTTTCACTGTCATCCAGGCCTCCGGAAGTGCTTTAAGAAGCTTGTTCATTTTTCAGAGTCGGTGAAGATCCTTTCCTTGGCTTGCCAAGCCATTCACTATATTAGTGAACTTTGTGTACATTTCACGTATTGTTTCTTTAGGACTCATCATGAACATTTCATATTTTCCGAGCAGGATGTTCATCTTGGTTTCTTTCATTCTGTCCATGTCTTCGTAGATGAGCTGAAGATGATCCCAAATCTTTTTAGCTGAGGTACAAGATGAGATTCGATTAAATTCAGATGGAGATAGGGAGCAGTAAAGAAGATGTCTAGCTTAGAATTAAGAGCAGCACTTTTGCGGATCAATTCCAGTCGAGCAGCAGCCACTTCAGCAATTTGGTCAGCTCTTTGTTCTCCAGCAGGTGAAGGAGCAGCTGGAACTTCTACGCCTTTTTGGATTACATCCCACATGTCTTTATCACAAGCATCAAGGTAGGCGTACATCCTGTTTTTACAGTTGTTGTAGTTACTTCCATCGAAGTACAGAGGTTTGTTGGGTGCTGTAGATTTATTGCTTATAAAACCACCAAAGTCAACCATAATCAGGATCTTTTTGCTCACAAGAAATATACTTCAAATACAAGCAATAGAGCTCTGATACCAATTGTTAGGACTGACTATGCAACCTAGAGGGGAGGGGGGGTGAATAGGTTGTTTCAAAACTTCTTCAGATTTTGCGGAAAACCAAAGGTGATTTGAAAAAGATCTAATGAGCAAATGTTTTCTCAAACAGTAATTGAGATGATGCAAGTAGAGATATGAGTTAGAAGAGATTAGCACACCAAATATATAGTGGTTCGATTTACACCAAGTCTATATCCACTCCACACAACTAACAGCCACAACTCGAGCTGGAGTGCACTAGTAATCTACCTCACAAGTTACAAACAATAAATGAGCTGATCTTTCACAGGATAGATCACACTATCTAGATACAGCCTTACTACTCTCGAAAGTACACTTGTCTATGCACGATTACAGGGAACAATAGATCACAAGATCTTTCACACAAGTGTCTTTCAACTATAACATACGTCTAGAGCACTTAAACAAGATATACAATCAACACACGTTCTCTCTCTTCTTGCTCTTGGTCATCTCGACCTCCTCTTTATATAGGCCTCAGCAAAATAGCCGTTAGACCACTTCTCAAGGAGCAAAAGAGCCGTTGGAGTACGATGGGACAGCTTGTCTTCAAGTTGCAATTGCATTCTGTCCGTGACTTTTCCAAAATAGGCGTTGAGTCGCTGTTCTGTCGTTGACAGTTCTGCAGTTTCTCTGAACGCTAGAGAACTATTCCTGAGAAGATAGAAATCTTCACGTTGGCCATTTCCAGCTTGTGCGAATGACTTCAGCAAATTTTTTTTCAAAAAATTGGCATGCGGCATTTTATACTCCTCATTTCCTTTAATCTTTCAAGTACCGATATCACACAATTCGGCGACCAGATCTTTTGAGGGCCTCTGCGCCTGTTTTCAAGAAACTGCTTTGGTCTTCACTCGATTTTTATCCGATGGCCATCTCGTTATCATTAGCCATAATCAATAAACATTTGTACATCAAAGGTAAATAAAATACCTAAGGATAATTTGGAAATCATCAAAATGTTTTATGAGATGTTTCTCCAACAATTTCAAAATTTTCTCTCCAGAATACGCGTGATGTCAACGATTCGTTGGCTTTGTATTTGATCAACTGCTTTCCACATCGCGACCAGTCGAAGAGAACGCAACAAATCCTTCGTCCATGAGCGTCATGAATGCTTGGGACAGTCGTTTGATGGAAGGTTGGGACAGTCTCGAATCCTTCGTCCATTTGCTTAACAGGATATGGGCGCTTGTGTGCGAGGTGAAAGAAGACAACCATGGCTTGACGTAGAAGAAGATGAAACGCGAAGAGTAAAAAAGCATATCCAAAACAGAAGAAACGTATTTCGATGAAAATGCCACTGACCATGCCGTCGGAGCTTACATGTTGGTGAAGATTAGGCCCATCAAATATGTGGGTTGGGTAACAGAATGTCTGACCCAAACAGATTCATTTAACGTGTTTTGACCTATTTCTTGCAATACCAATCTAATGACCCACACTTGACTAACTCATACTTGACTAGATCCATATTATGGGGAGCAAGAGAGAATAAAGAGAGAGTAGGTGGACTAGGTAAAAGTATGTTGTAAAACTATTTATGACTCATTTAATACTCATATAATTTTTATAACCATTTATTGAATATAAATAACTCATATAGCAATTCACATCTTCATATAAAAGTTAAAAGATCTAGTGAAGATTTGTTGGCGGGCGAACTCAGATCCTTATGTGAGACTAAAAAGCCACTTCATGCCATTATTTTAATTTTCTCCCAAATATTTGTAATTATGTACATAGTTGAATTGTTATGGATAAGTTTAATTCATAAGAAATGAGCCACATCTACTATGGCAATTCTTTGTTCGTAGTTCAACCGTTTGTTAAGTTAATTCACAATCAAATTGACCAGCAAAAGCATATGCCTATCGGAATCAATCATGTTGAGATGGTCAATTGAAATAGGACAAATTGATTATGTAATAAATAATGCGGGCACAAACGAATGTCTAATCTCCAACTAGCAAGTGATCTGCTGCTCATGACATATTTAGGATAATATTCAATTTTACGGGATACTACATAAAATTCCACAGAATAGGGCTGGTGGGTCAACAACGGACAGTCTTGCATCAGACGCGCATGGCAGAATTCTAGTGTGCTTTTCATATGGCGTCCGAGGGAATCAGTTTAGAAAAAAAAAAAAATCAAACAAACGAGAGGGATCCCACCCTTAGCGTGAACGTTTGGACCAAATCAAAACGTGCCCATAGTTTTAGTTTAAGTTCCCACAGCGGTTACAACGTGAGAATTGTCCACGTCATCGGTCAAAAGTCTAGAATTTCAACGTTGACCATCATGCATGGGTTGCTTCCTCGGAATTGCACTGCGTGGAGGACCTTCTAGCAAAACCTGTGGGCGTCAAAAGGAAAGACTTTGGATTCTTTGTGCATCGACCGCGGGACAACCTTTGTGTCCTGTTTCTCACTTCATTGCGCATTAGAATCCGAGGAATTTACTTTTGTCTTTGTTTTCTGTTTTTGGGCTATGCGAAGTAATAATGAAAAAAGAAAAAAAAAATTAAGGAATGACTTGTCAAATATATATTTTTATCAAATTTCGATAGATGTCCGTAAGGATTTAGTCCGTTCAATAAGATGGAATAGCACCATTATCCAGTGTACTTTAATCCAAAAACTCTTTCTTATTTTCAAAACCATCCCGTGCTTTCTAGAAATTGTCATTTATCGGTTTTATAATGGAATGTGTCGATGTAATGTAACATTATTAGAGATTTGATGATGTCCTTCAACGCGACAGGGTTTTGTCCATTTGGATTTTCATTCTTTTCTTCAATCTCTCTCTCTCTCTCTCTTCCCACATCTATCATCATCATCTCTTCTTCCTCGAACCTAAATCCCGCCAAATCCAAACCAAACCTTACAAAATCTAACATCAAACACCAGTACAAAACCTTCAATTGGCCATAGCCACAAGCTTGAAGAAACTTTAGATGCCACGACTAAGCTTAACAGAGGTAATTTATGATACTCCTATGTTTGGGATCATGGGTAATGGATGTCAAAATTTAGAGTTGAATTGGCACAAGTGCAATAAATTATGAATTTTTTAAATATTTATAATACTCCCCTCATTAATGGTACATGTGTGATTAATAATCACGTCCATGTATGACATGTAACTGATTATATATGAAACCGTGGACGGTCAAAAGTTCGATTTTTTTTTTTTTTTGGTAAGGGTCAAAAGTTCAAAAGTTGGACTTACCCCAAAAAAATATATATATATCAAAAGTTGGTCACAGGTCAATCCGAAATTCTCAAACACGCCTTAATTCCCTTATTAAATACATACCCATATCAAACATATTGGCCAAACACACTTCTCTTCTCCTCTCTCTCTCTCTCTGTCCCTCCCTCCCTCCCTCCCTCCCTCTGTCTCTGTGGCATAGAATGGGCAATTGTGCAGCTCCTCAGATCACAAGAAATGGTGGCCTTGCCATGAATGCCCATCACCATAACTGGTCATCATCATCTCCTCCAGCCACGCTCAAGCTCATTCACATGGATGGAAGGCTGGAAGAGTTCACTCAAACCATCAAAGCCTCCCACCTCCTCTCCCGAAACCCTAACTGCTTCCTCTGCAGCTCAGAGTCCATGCTCATTGACTCCACAGTCCCTCAGATTCATGGTGAGGAAGACCTCTGTTTGGGCCAACTCTATTTCCTCTTGCCTCTCTCCATTTCCCGAGCCCCGCTCTCCCTCCAAGAGCTCTGCTTGCTCGCCATCAAGGCCAACGCCGTGCTCGAAAGTGGCTCAAGTCCGAGGAGAAGGAAGGACGGAGTTTCATCAGTGGCAGGTCATCGGAGACGGTGTCGAGCTCCATCCGGGTTCGACACCACGAGATTGGAATTGGGTCAGAGCAGGCGAAGGATTGAGTTGTGAAAACTCCTTTTTGGTTGTCATACATTTAACAACTCCTTTTTGTGAGACTTGATATCCGTCTCATTGTTTCTAGAGTTGCGATGACTATTATTAGCCTAATTATTATTTCTTTCATTACTATTTTATTATTCTTATTGTTAATATCTCACAAACATATTGTATGATAGTAGTAAACATAATTAAATTTTTATTAACATTATTATTATTACTATTTCAATGCAAATTTGCTTTATCTGGTTAAGTAACGATAGAAGCTAGTGTTATATTTTTTTTAGAGATTATTAATAATTAAAATAAAAATAAAATCTGTAAAATATATAAAAAAAAATCTGTAAAATATTAGAAAAAACATAAACAAACCCACGTGTCGCTAAAAAATAAATATAACAATAATAAGTTCAAGTAAGACAAATTGATAGAAATGACACTTAAATAAATAATTTTGCTCCGATGTGGCACTCAAGTGGACGAAAAAAAATTATAGCACTCAAGTGAACGCCGTATAAAAGTTATAGCACTCACGATGTACTTATCCCCTTCATTTCATTATCCATGAGAATTAGTAAGTTGCTTTTTCTCTTTTTTGGGGTCGGGTCGAGTCAGAGTTTTAATGATTGATTTTGGTTCATTTTTTCACGAAAATCCAACCAAACTCAATATTAAAAAGTAATCTTGAGCTGAAATAAATTCCGCTTTGAAGTAAAAATAAATTGAATAAAAAATTCAGTTCGATTCGGTTCCGTTCAACGCAATTTTTTACTTTTATTTTTAAAATTTTAATTCTATTTATTTTTCTTTCATTTCTTATCTTTTTTTTGTTTTATGGTGACTAAAGTTGCCGGCCATGGGCGAGGCTCCTTGCAGAAGAGGCATCACGAGCCCTCTCGGCTTGATGCCCACCCATGCCAGCCACATTGAGGTTTCGCGATGTCCTTGCCTTCGTCTGTAAGGAGATCGCGATACCTCGATCACAGCTGATGGGGTTGCCGACCCTCGGCCAGTGGCCAGGCGGCTCCGCCAGCCCTCAGCCACCAAAAAAGAAAAAAAAACAAAAGAAAAGAAAGAACAAAGGAAAAATTAAAAAGAGATTTAAGTTAGATTTGGTTAATCGAAACCAAGCCGAAATGGATTGAACAAAAAAAGAACCGTTATTCTACAATTAAGAAAATTAAAAATCGAACTTAACCAAAATACACAATTTTTTTTTAATTTAGTTCATTTCGATTAGTGGTTTAGTTCAATTTTTCGTTTCAGTTTTAACACCCCTAATGCCAAGTAATAATGGAGAAATCATCGAAGGATTTGACCATTAAGAACACTGCCTTTTCTACGCTGAATCGAATCCAAGACTTCCGAGACACACGAAGATAATTGGAGTAGGCAGTTTTGTAAACGACGGTAAAGATTCTTTGGCAAAACGGAGAGCGGACGATGGTTTGCTAAATTCAGAAAATTTTTAAAAAAATTATTCCTTTTAGCACCGGTTGTGCCACGTAAGATTATTGGCATCAACGTCAATACTCGTAGGCTAAAATTGACTGGAATAACTATATGATAAATCTTTAAAAAAACTTAAGACTAAATTGGTCAAATGAAAATTTTAAGAATTGGACACGGTACGATCGATTTACGACATTTCTTTGCAACTTCTCCCTCGGTTGTCTACATTACCTCACTTTCCGTATACGCATCGCACAACCATAGTGCACGGGATGCTGCTAAGCGAAATTTAGAATTATTTATAAAGCTTGTCTAGCGAAAAATGAATTATTCGTACTGTAGGTGCATGAGGCTCTATCTCTCAAACTTAACTCCAAACTCTTCGATTTGTTTAGCTCAGTCCTTATTTCTGCATACAAAGATCAATTTATTAACGTTGTCAATTATCGATTGACTCGTCGATTTTTGGTTACTTGGCTATAAGTTTATCGACAAGATCAATTGGTGTGGGAGCTTCGGAGCAATGGAACATTTCTCTTATCTAATTGAGATTTCATTGATTGAACCCATTCATTATTCATGAAAGCTTGCGATGTAGTTACATGGGTTTAAGAATGAAGTCGCCAATTATGCGACATAATTGTCGATTCCAAGAGAGGTTTTTTTTTTTTTTTTTTTTTTTTTTTTTTTTTTTTTTTAATCGAGACGCAATGCATTCGATGCTAGTCAAATGCACCCCGCAACCAGCGTTTGTCATCCTCGGAATTGCTTCTAGAAAGCCTTAGGGCGTAGGAAAGACTTTAAGATGTGAGACCTGTCATGTCGTCCACTATGCCTTGATTCGTCTTACATCGACAGCGGTACAACCTTTGCCTCGTGTCTTCATTTTTTTGGGCCATGCCGAGCGTTAAAGAAGAAAATATCGAGGGATTTGACCATTACCAACACTGCCCTTTTCGACGTTGAATCGAATCCAAGACTGGACGAGTGGAGTACGCGGTTTTTATGAAAAGAAGAGAGCAAAAATTGTTCACGTCAATCCCGATTGTGTCGCGCAAAAACTATCAACTTCTACATAAGTAATTTCCAGCTAAAATTAGCTGAAATGACTACATTGACAAGTCACCAAAATATTTAAGACTAAATTGATTACAAAAAATTATGATTTGGACACAGTACAACAGATTTAGGACTTTTCGGTGATTGTCTACAGTACCTTACTCGCAATATACTCATTGCCCGACCACAACGCATGGAATGGCTGCTAAGCAAAATTTAGATTATTTATAGCGCATTTGTCTAGCAGAAAATTAATGACAAGAGAGCACATGACGACACTTGATAATCTAGTTTAAAAGAATCCACTGATCTATAAATTACTTCATTCTTTTAAAGGGGGCATTTGTTTGCACACAAAAATCACCCAAATTTGATCATTTATGAATATGATTATTGACGATGTGATGAATCAACAATTTGAAGGAATCGACAAAAAATGGAGTAGACAATTTCAGATACAACCGTCAATATTGTAGAACAAAACAACCGTCAAGATAGCGGCGTCAAGGAAACCGTCAAGATAGTGGAGTGGAACCGTCGATAACCATTTGTAACTTCTATTGGTAACTTCCCATTGTAACTTTGTTTGTAACCTCCATATGTAACATTTGTTTATAACCTATGTTATCGATTTTAGGCTTTCAATAGCCACATAGTACTCTTCTGAGGCCCTCCGCACAAATCAAATAAATTTACCTTTCTCTTTATTTTCATGTAGCGCACTTTATCTTTAATAGTTGTAGCTTTCAGGTTTGCGTCGTGATTAAATTTCGACATGTACCATGGTTGTTGTTTCGTCGATCAAACTATGGCATAGTGCTTTTCCAATATAGTTTGTTAACATCTGGTTTCTTTATCGAGTTTGTATCGCCAAATCTAGTTGTTGATTAAATTCCACATGATTTTTGCATATGTACATTCTTGTTTGACATGAATGACTATTTTTTGTTTTCCTATAATACTTCATCTCTGAAGGATGCCATGGACCATATCTTTCTTGATTAAAGCCGAAGAACGACTTTCAACGAAAGTCCTATGGCAAAGCCGCACTTTAGAGGCAGGTCACTTGAGAGCTTGAGGAGGAGGCAAGGTGTAAGTATCCACACCCACTTGTTTAATGATCATGGTATGTCTAAATTTCGAGGATAAAATTTTTGTAAGGAGGCAAAATATGGGCAACGAAATAGACCCAAGTGAGCCCATTTTCCTTAAAACAAAGCCCAAGCCAATGTTTTCTTTGGCCTTTGTCCATGCCCAACCTTTTTTATTTTCTCTTCTTCATCAGATGACGACGTCTTTAGCGGAGACAACAAGAGAAAAGAAGGGAGCCGAGAGAGAGAATATATATATCCACGGCAAGCCGAATCAAAGCCTTTTTGCAACGCTAGGTAAGAATCAAAACCTTTATTCGTCTAATTAGAGATTTTTTTTTTGAATTTAGAGTATCATTTCGGATCTACGTTGAGTCTGAGTTGCTGCATTCGATTGAGGAGTTTTTGGGCGGCGTTATTGTATATAAATGAAAGTTTAGGGTGTTGTGGAGTCGTGGTATTTATTGGATCTTGATTTAGGGCCAAGGTTTGCTCGAAATGAGTTTTTGAAGTTTGGTGTGATGTTCAAATGTAATATCTTCAGTTTTAGGCTTTTTTGGGTTGTCTCTATTAAGTATTTTGTAGTACGGAGAATAAGCTTCGTTTGGACTATAAGACCACTTAAAACAGAGTCGGTGGATGAAGTTATGGTGCAAGAGAGATCGGTGTGCAAGCTATCCAGAGTGGATAGCCATGGGTGTCCTCTATGGGCGAACTTCCGTTGGCGTGTAAGTGTCGTTCTATCGTTAAACAGGTGTAGGTTAGTCGAGTTGTACGTTAGAGTGGCATGTTACTCGGTTTTGATGCTTTTTTTTGTACATTTGATAGGAATTCGGATGCATCAGCTCAATTAACTCTTGTAGGTTGATTTTGGCTTTATCAACTGAGTGGTACTATTTCTTCTATGAATTATTTCTTCTATGAATTTGTAACTCATGCCTTGAAATTCATAAGATATGATATATTATAGGTTATGAAAGTACGTTTGTTGCATAAAAATATGGACTGAGCATTTACTATTTTTGATACTTGGATCACGAAATGGACTTTGAAGTAGTTTGAAATGATCATTTGTTAATGTTTTGGTTATATGCTTTGCGAAGGGAATTCCAAAAGCTATATGTATTGATTTTTTTTTTGGTCGAATATATGTATTGATTTGAAATGCCTATAAATGTATTCTATTTAATAAATGGAATTGCAAAAATTCCATGATATGGTTTGTGAAACCTTTTATGAAAGAATTGCAAAAGTTCATGACTTATGAATGTAGTTTATGAAAGGTGCTTGAGAATCTGCGGCAGGGTAACATGACAGTGGATCAGTATGAAGCTGAATTTGCTAGACTGTCGAGGTACGCGCCACGTTATGTTGAGGATCCGCTGGAAAAGGCGTGGAGATTTCGAGACGGGTTATGACCCGAACTTCGTAGTCAGATTGTGACAGTAAACCTAAGAACTTATAAGGAAATCTATGAGCAGGGGCAGATGATAGAACGAGACATGAGAGAAAGAACAATTGCGTGTAGATCGCGATTTCCTTCGTTTCGAGATAATCGCCAATTGGGAAAAAGACCCATGGCTAACACTAGACGCTTTGTCCCACCCGCAAGGAAGAATATTAGTAAGCCACCGCATCAGTTCAACTTGAATTGTCGTCTCTGTGGAAGAAGACATGGAAATGGGCCTTGCCCGACTAGGACGGGTTCGTGCTTCAAGTGTGGTCAGATGGGCCATCAGATGAGATCTTGCCCCAACCAAGCTCCAATGGCTAGGCCTCAAGGGCAACGACCACAGACAGGACTACCAACTGCAGTACCCTAGAATGAGCAAAACCGACCCCCAGCTCAAGGAAGAGTTTATGATGTGGCACGCAGGGAAGCGGAGGAGACGCCTGGCGTGGTCACGGGTACGGTTTATTTGTGCGACCAAGTTGCTTATGCATTGTTTGATCCCGGTGCTTCACATTCCTTTGTGTCTGCTCAATTTGCTGATTTGGTTAATATGAAGTTGAAATCGTTAAGCGTGTTACTGCATGTTGCTACTCCGTTGAAGGATAATGTGTTGGTTTCGTTAGGCTGTGAGAACTGTAAGATAGTCATTGGTAGTAGCGAAGAAAATATAGATTTGGCTGTGTTGCCCATGCACGATTTTGATGTGATAATAGGAATGGATTGGTTGGGCAAGCTGGGGGCAGTAGTTGATTGTGGTAGCAGAGTGATCCGTTTTTATCCAGATGGTCGCCCTAGCTTCGAGTTTAAAGCAAGTCGTGGAGGAATTTCTATTCCATTGGTTTCGTCGCTTGAAGCGACAAAATTGTTAGACGAGGGATGCCAAGCTTATTTGGCTGTGGTAGTGGATACGACGGTTGGGGAACCGAAGTTAGAAAATATAGTGGTGGTACGTGAATTTTCGGATGTCTTTCCCCAAGAATTGCTTGGGTTACCACCCGAACGGGAGATTAAATTCGTTATTGAGTTAGCTCCTAGGACGGAGTCAATCTCGAAGGCACCTTATAGAATGGTGTTATCGGAATTGAATGAACTAAAGGTGCAAATGCAGGAGTTGCTGGACAAAGGGTTCATTAGACTTAGTTCATCGCCCTGGGGAGCCCCAGTGTTATTTGTAAGGAAAAAAAGATGGATCCTTGCGGTTGTGTATTGATTATCGACAATTGAACCAAGTAACCGTTAAGAATAAATATCCGTTACCAAGGATTTATGATCTATTTGACCAATTATAGGGGGCTTCGGTATTTTCTAAAATAGACTTGAGAACGTGGTATCATCAGTTGATGATTAAGAAAGAGGACATTCTGAAAATGGCTTTTAGAACGAGATATGGGCATTATGAGTTTACGGTGATGCCTTTTGGGTTGACTAATGCTCCAGCTGCATTTATGGACTTGATGCATCAAGTGTTTAAGGATTACCTGGATCGCTTTGTTATAGTATTTATTGATGATATTTTGATTTATTCAAGGAGTAATGAGGATCATGAAAGACATTTGAGGATGGTTTTACCGACCTTAAGAGAACACTCGCTTTATGCAAAGTTTAGCAAGTGCGATTTTGGCTGAATAA
Source organism: Rhodomyrtus psidioides (assembly GCA_021437785.1). Taxonomy (NCBI): domain Eukaryota; kingdom Viridiplantae; phylum Streptophyta; class Magnoliopsida; order Myrtales; family Myrtaceae; genus Rhodomyrtus; species Rhodomyrtus psidioides. The sequence continues at coordinate 179,071 of JAILYB010000127.1, forward strand.
GGTGGCATTTCTTGGTCATGTAATATCTGGAGAGGGAATATCCGTAGACCCTGCGAAGATCGAGGCAGTGATTAATTGGCCTAGGCCTACGACAGTTACCGAAGTTCGAAGTTTTCTGGGATTGGCCGGTTATTATAGACGTTTCGTAGAAAGGTTTTCATCTATTGCTATGACATTGACGCAGTTAACTAAGAAACTTGCAAAGTTTGATTGGACGGACAAATGTGAAAGGAGTTTTCGAGAGCTTAAACATCGGCTGACGACTGCACATGTGCTTACAATTCCGTCTGGACCCGGAGGCTTTGAGATTTACAGCGATGCTTCGCTAAAAGGATTGGGATGCGTACTTATGCAACACGGAAGGGTAGTAGCGTATGCTTCGCGACAGTTGAGACCCCATGAAATGAACTATCCGACGCATGACTTGGAGCTAGCTGCGATTGTGTTCGCCTTAAAAATTTGGAGGCATTACTTATGTGACGAAAGGTTTCAAATATTCACAAACCATCAAAGTTTGAAGTACTTATTCTCTCAGAAGGAATTGAATATGAGGCAGCGTCAATGGATGGAATTACTTAAGGATTATGATTGCGGTATTTTATACCACCCTAGGAAGGCGAATAGAGTTGCTGACGCACTTAGTCGGAAGTCTAGCATTGCACACTTATTGGTTGAAGGATGGTCAATATTTAAAGGATTGAGGGACTCCGAGTTTAAGTTGGAAATGAGCCAACTGTCGAGTTTGGTAGCGACCCTGAGGATCGAACCAAAAATTCAAGAGGAGATAAAAACCTTATAGTCTACCGACCCAGAGATTCAGAAAATTCTTGAGATGGATGCAGTGAAGAGGAGAGCTGAATTCCAGGTATCTGAGGACAAAATTTTAAGGTTTCGCGGACGTCTTTGTGTGCCTAATGACAAAACGCTTAAAGAAAGAATTCTATCCGAGGCTCACCGAAGTAATTATAGCATCCATCCAGGTAGCACGAAAATATACCAAAACTTACGCCAGCACTATTGGTGGAACGGAATGAAAGTGGATGTGGCTAAGTACGTAGCAAGGTGTTTGACGTGCCAACAAGTAAAATCTCAGCACGGCAAGCCTGGTGGATTGTTACAACCATTGGAGATTCCGGAATGGAAATAGGAGCACGTGACTGTGGATTTTGTAATGAGATTACCATGAAACCAGAGAGGACATGATTCGATCTAGGTAGTGGTGGACAGATTGACCAAGTCTACACATTTTATTCCGGTAAGAAAGGACTTTGCGATGGATAAGTACGCCGAATTGTATATGTGTCACATTGTGCGACTGCATGGAGTACTGTCGCGACCCTCTTGAGGTTGTCGGGCTCTCGAGGGCTAATGGGCCGCCCTGTCTGGTCGGACGCGGGCCTCTCCCAAGGCCCATTACCCAAATCGCAACGGAGGTATGCGTGATCGACTTTCAGTGTGGTCTAGTGACATGTGCTAAGTGTGCATGCCATGGAGTCGCCACCAATCATTTTTTTAGGGTGTGATTGGACCACCCAATCGAATAGTTGGGAGTTTCTATTCAATTCTGCGAGAACCAGAGAAATGGTTTCGGGGACTTAGTTACACCAACTGTCAGAGTTGACGCCCTTTCGGTACCAAAGTTGACTGAATTTTCTAGCCTGAGATTCATGCGGATGAGTAAGGTATGAACCATAAATCTAGAAATTCATGCAGATAGGAGTGATTATCCTAGCAATCACAATCAGTAATAAAATGCGCAACTCAAGGAATCTAGATATGCAAATAAATCACTTGGCATTCCTAGTAAGGCCCTATTTATCAATCACAGCTCAAGAATGATTTAGATGTCCTAGCCATTCTACACACGATCTAACCTAAGAAAAGCATTAGGAAGCATCGAAGGAGTTCGAGAGTACTCACATGGGGTTCGCCGTGCCCTGGTTTGGTCTTGGACGAGCTATCGAGCTCATGTCGACCCGATTATATTTGGGGATCCACTCGGCGTTTTACACCATGAAATCATGTGAAACAAAAACGAAAATATTCAGCAAGGGGAATTTATTGTAGATGGTGGTCGATCTAATTGGACGTCAAGACTAAAAAATATGTAGAAATTTACAAATTAAAATACTCGAATGACATTTTTTTGCCAAATTCAACTCTATGCGTCGTGAAGAAACACATGCAATTGAACTTGAATTTTGACTATTTATGAGTTCAAAATGAAAAGGAAATTAAAATAAAAATATTGACTATTTTTCTATATTTTTACGACATCGAAAGCTATTTTTCTTCATTTTTCATGTATTTTTCTATTTTTGGAAAATATTAAAAAATATTAAAAAATATGACAAATTATTTTTTTTTAATAAAAAATGGTTCCTTTAGCTTGGTCAAGGCTACCAAAGATGATTTTTTAATTTTTTTAACTTTTTATAGATTTTTTATGAATTTTTTAAAAATAAACTATGAAAGACTGATCAAAAATCAGGTGTCAACAGCTGCCCCTCTTTGAGAGGAATTTCATCAGAGATTTCTCTCAAAGACAAGGTGACACCTATATTCCGATCGACTCGACTGGGAAAATAAAAGAAATCATGACATCCAATTTTCATGCCCATCAATGTGTGCTTTTCCTTAAAAAGAGATGTGCTCATTCAATTCCCTGATATGATGTAAGAAAGTTAAGGAGTAGATAGACTTCCCTGCCCCTTACCTGTCGAATGCTTGCAGCATTTGCTGTGTCTGATGGGTTCAAGTAGATTCCTAAGGACTTGTCATCGGAGTGTCCTGGGGATGTTAAGCTCTGACCTGTATGGTAGGTCAAACCATAATGGGATTCCTAACTGATAGGAACCTAAGGAAGACGCATCCCACATTTGGGAATTTGCCAAGGGTTTTGATCCGTGTGGTGGACTAAACTAGAAATGGCTTGCCTAATGTAAGGCTTATTAGGGAAAACGAATCCTCCCGCGTTCGGGATTCATCAAGGTTTTGATCCGTATGGTGGATCGGACCATTGGGTTAATCCTTCAGGCGGTCTCTACCAGTCCTTTGACCCTTCAGGCGGTTTCTACCATTCATTGACCTTTCATGCGGTTTCTACCGTTGAGTTGACCCTTCAGGCGATTTCTACCATTGGTTGACCCTTCAGGCGGTTTCTACCATACATTGACCCTTCAGGCGGTTTCTACCATTGTTTTGACCCTTCAGGCGGTTTCTTCCATTGGTTGACCCTTCAGGCGGTTTCTACCATACATTGACCCTTCAGGCGGTTTCTACCATTGTGTTGACCCTTTAGGCGGTTTCTACCATTGATTGACCCTTCAGGCGGTTTCTACCATTGAGTTGACCCTTCAGGCGGTTTCTACCATTTATGAGATTCCAAATTGATATGAATGAAAGGATGACATACCCGCTCTTCGGGGCTAGTCGGAGACTCGATCATTCTGTGGATCGGTCTTAGAAAAGATTTGCCTACTAAAAGGCTTCACCTAAGGATGACGCACCCAGTCTTTGGGGCGGCCAAAAGTCCTGCAGAAAGCTTAGACCTGAAAATATTTTCCTCGCCAAGAAGATATTAGTAATCTTTGGGAAGACAATAATTGTCTAACTGACAAAATTCTACGACTTAAGTTTTAGTCATTTAATGTGCATTTTGATTGCTGGAGGTTATCCAAAACATTCCTGCCATATACAGATGTGATCATAAATTCCTTGCACGGAAACTCTAGATCAAACAATTTGAAAATTTCAAAAAGAGTTTGCTCAAAACATCCATTGGAGTATTTCTCATCCAAGAAGGCTCCTCACTGCTCTGTGATAATGATCTTTAATAGGGAAAGTGCTCAATTTCCTACCAACCTGTGCCTGGGTTTCAGGATCATTCGCAACGCATACATTTCGACCGATCAGGAGGTCTTTCACGGGACCGTAGTGTTAGGCTTGGATATCGGTTTCCAAGGGGGACTCACTTTTGAGTCAATGCCGTTGAACGAAAATTTTCACTATCTGCTCCGGGTTTACAAGTCAAGAACCCTGTAAAATGAGAAAGAAATAGTCTTGCTCGTACTTCTTTGAGCTAAGTTATACATTAACCCAAGTGTCTTAGTCAGATAAGACTGCTTCAGGGTTGTAACATTGGAAGGATTGGGGACCGAAAAAGGCTTATTTGTTGCCCAGAAATTGTGAAGGGTTTGGCATTGGTGATCATTGCAAATTTGCCACATGTCCTTCGAAGAACATCTCCATTTCTTGAAGTGTACACTCCTCTTTTAGAGCGCACAAGGATGTTTAAAAGCGTCTCTTGTTACATTAAGAGACCGTCTGTTTGTGTGTTTGCAATTTGAGCACGACATCATTTGGAGAGTAGTCATCTTGATCTGACTCCTTTGAAGGGTCTTTTCATCGTATATCTAGACTTTACTGGGGATATTTTGAATAGATATCAGCCTTGCTTTTTACCAGGCACTTTGCTTTTTCTTGATGTCTAGGGATTTTTCTTTTCCCCCTTTTTTTAATCCCGTGTTTTTCTTTTCTTTTGGAGCTAGGATTTTCGGCAATCATGCTAGATATGCAACTTAAACTTTGGCACGCTTCCATTCCTAGAGTGATGTTGCCTTTGCTTTGGAATATGCAATGATCACCAATAGGTTGATGAAAAGAATTTGCTGGCTCAACTTGGTCGTGCAAAGGATAACAGTGTGTAGGATAGAGAAATGAATTATTCTCGTCATCCTATGACACTTAGATTATCATATAAACAACACACAAAGATTTATGTTAGTCCGAGCAAGAAAATTTCAAACCGTTTACTTTCTGATACTGTTGGACTAACCTTCATTTGCCCCAATGTGGGGTGGTTCTTGACAGGGTTGAGAATGAAAATCGCCGTTCAAAGGGGTTCTCAATGGGCATCTGTAGTGTTTGGAATGAAGAAATAAATGCCTCTGTCATCTCGATCCATGTAATCGTTGCGAATGACCCTTATATCCATAGGTTAAGGTTTCGCTATCATTTCCAATCTCCTCATCTCTCAAGTGTGTATGGGACGTGTTTGGATTAGGCTCGCTTCTCTTATGAGAAAATACCCTTTTGAACAGTTCAAACGACTCTTGTTGGAAAAATTCATTTCATTTCATCAAGATTTATCCTTCAAAGGGATTTTGTGATGCACCATACATGTGTAATTCATGTTCAGACAATCTCATGTTTTAAAACATGAATGTCAATGAAGTAAGAATTCTATGTCTTTTTAGATGTGAGAATCGAATTAATTCTGAAAGTTTTTAATCTCCAATGAATTGGGAAAAGGGATACTTACCTGCCCATCGAGGCTGGAGATCCTGGAGATATAAAAGGGATATGTCATCGTATATTCTAAAACTTTACAAAAATTGGAACGATACATCTTACCCTTGGTCATATGCTCCAACGAGTGTACAAGGGTTGTGAAAATATGTTTGCCCTGATGGCGAGCTCCTGCCAAGGATAAATATTAAGCATTATTTTGGGTTTCCAAATTCAAAACAAATTGGGACGATACTACTTTACTCTTGATTTGAATTCCATTCTGCATGCCAATGTGCATATTGTAGAAGCCGGCCCTCAAGCTTGTGGCCATGATTTCTTCGTCTGGTTTGGCAACGAATCCACCTCGAGGATTTACGTCGGAGGAGATTCATTCATCTTTTTGGGCGTGTTTCATGCACTGTTTTGTTATTTGAATGCATGGCTTCTTGGGTGCCTCGTCTCTGTTCATCACCTGAGAGGAAAATGAGAGAACATTATCCCCGCATCTTATTGAAAATCATTTAGGAACGATACGTTCTTTTTACCAAATGGGTGGCTCCGCGGCCAAATGCGTGTCGCGACCCGTCCGAAAGCGGACGCGGCTAATGGATTACCGATCGCGGGTCTTGGATCGGCGCGGGCCCTCCCAGGCCCATACCAAATCGCGGCGGGAGTATTTTTCAAAGGGATTCGACGATAACAGTCGATCGCTTTCGACCTTAGTGTGGTCGTGGTGGCATGTGCAACTTGTGCATGCATTTGGAGTCGCCACCGGTCTTTCTTGGAGGGTAGACCGGAAACCTTATTGACCGATTGGGAGAGATCGATCAATTCTGCGGAACCAGAGATTTTGAGTTCGTGGACTTGGTTACGTTGATGTCATTACCAACGCCCTTTCGGTACCTAACGCGAGTGATTTTCCCTAACTAGGATTTCATGCAGGCGCAATTTTGGGTGAGGTAAGTCTGACTTTGCACATTAACCAGTTTAACATGCTCACGTAATCATAAAAAAAAAAATAGATGTCAATCACATAAACATCTATCCTACGTGGTGATCATGGAATTATGATTTAATGGGTCTCGAGCCAATGAGACCACATTTAATCATTTTAATATTTTAATAACGGAGAGCCGCTCTTCTCTTCTTCTTGGTTTCTTGAACTCTTCAAGAATCGGGCCCCAAAGAGCTCGCCGACTTAAAAGGCTCCTCCACGTAATCCTCGTAGCATTTACATCAACAATTGACTATGCTAAAAATAAAGATTACATGAAAAATAAAAGGAGTACGCAGCCTCCATTTAATAATTACAACCCCAAATATATAAATAATCACCATACATTCATACATACATCAATCACATTGATTAGGGATTTTTCCATGATCACCACCCTTCCACGTAAGTAATAAATTCACAATTTAAAACTTAGGAAAGCACAATAAAAATTCTACGTTGAATCATATTCAGAATTTTTACGTAAAATAAGATAGCCATAAATTTTCGATTCAAAATTGATTTAGTCTCAATTTTTGCTACGTTGATTAATTTATCATATAAAATAATCAACCTCCATTAGCCATGTAAGACGAACAATTCGTTAATACATATTGGCCATAGTATTGCAAAAATTGCAAAAAATCAATTAAATGCACGAAAACACCTAAGGATCGGCTCTGATACCACTGTTGGGATCCACGTAACACGTAGCGGAAATAAATAACAACCCATACATGTATCTCCAGAGGCGTACTTCGTGCATTTCAATCGAAAAAAAATCACAAAGCCTCAAAGGGAGTAAATGGATTACCTCTCGTAGCGTGCTTGAACGGAGGTGTCGGTTCGATGTTCTTCAATCTCAGCCTCCACAAGTGTTAGGCATCTAGTTCGGACGCACCACCAATTGACGAACGGGGAGACGACTAATAACTCCACAACAATTGTGCTAGCAATATGCGGAATCAATATTCCGAACTTATTATATTTTGCTCACTCAAGATTATGAGAATATAGAGAGTGTTTGTGTTCTTCTCTCTAAGCTCTCAAAAATTTGCATACTCTACAAAATGTCTCCCCCTTCAACCTCAAAACTCTTGCCATCCTTTTATAGCCAAAAATTCCTTCCAATAAATTGTATTATAAAATAGCACTCACAAATAATAAATACTTTCTAAAAATAGCACTCACAAATAAATGACATTTAAAAATAGCACTAACAATAGCACTCACAATTTATAATACAAAAATGCTATTTAAAAATAGCACTAACAATAGCACTCACAATTTATAATACAAAAATGCTATTTAAAAATAGCACTAACAATTATAAATTCTATCTAATAATAGCACTCACAATTTATGATAAATAAATGACATTTAAAAATAGCACTAACAATAGCACTCACAATTTATGATAAATAAATGTCATTTAAAAATAGCACTAACAATTGCACTCACAATTTATAATACAAAAATGCTATTTAAAAATAGCACTAATAATAGCACTCACAATACAAAAATGCTATTTAAAAAAGCACTAACAAAGGTGTTAAAAATAATAACCATTATTATTATTACAAGAGTTAAAGAGGTTACCAAATAGTATAAATACGCATAACGTATAAATACGTATGACGTATAAATACGTAGAGGATACGTATACATCCAAACGACCAAATTAGCCTGAATTGAGGCCGCCAATGGATTGGGAATGATGAAAATTATGGGTAGAGGTGTTGAATTTTAATGGGTATGCCCGTGTGAAATTCAAGATCTGTGAAACCGGGGACTAATCGAAAGAAAATTATGCAATTAAGCCCTTTTGGTTAAAATTGATCAAATTGGAGGGCAAATTGACCCAATTGCACTTCTAGCCTTTAGGATTCAATGTCATGGCTTATAAAAAGTGAGAATTGAAAATTAAAAGACTCGCAAAGGAATTTTTTTTGCTCGGTTCGAGTTTATGTTTGTGAAGAAACATAGTGACCCGAGCCGAATTTTCAAGATTTAAGGTGACACACTTGAAGATGAAATTAAAACAAAATTATTGAATATTTTTGTGTATTTTTCTGACCACGAATGGTATTTTTCTGATTTTTTGGGTATTTTTATAATTAAATAAATTCGAAAAATATTATAAAATATCAAAAAATATTTTTTGTTCAAAATTGGTCCCCGAGGCTAGGCCAAGGCTTCCAAAGTTGATTTTGTGATTTTATGACCTTTTTTGATATTTTTAATTAATTTTAAAGAATAAAAATCACAATAATAAATGGTCAAAAATCAGGTGTCAACAATGCGTTTTACATTGAAAGAATGGATTCCATTACGCTCTGCGGATGATAACTATCGCTTCAGGGACTTGCCCCACGGATTAAACGATGAATTTGATGTCTTCGGCTTCGACATGCTTTCCGGATGTAAGAATGGTTTGCCCCCATTTTCAGTGGAGATGGGTTTTGTCGAGTGGGCAAGATCAAAAACTCATCCTAGATTTGGCTTTAGTCGAAGGTTGAAATCCCGACCTTGGATAAGCAAATCATGATTCATCTCCTTCTGCTTCGGATTTGTCATTTGCATGCTTCACATTTTACAATACCAACTTCGCCGCTTGATGAAAATGAATCGATGATTTTCAAATTGCCCCAAGTTCTATAGTCATCTGCGTCGAATCTCTTTGAACTTCATCGGGTGATAGACCAACTGATAAAATGATTTTTCAATCCCGAGATCGAACTCCTGACGTTTCGTACCACTTCCATTTCACTGACTACCAGGACACAGCACTATTGGCGTCCCTAACTGGTTCGTTTTTTGTTATAAAATTCTTGAAGCAGTTAGCGACCCCCATCGAGAATGAAACAAGCTCAATTTAGAGTTCATAACGACTAAAGGTCCCTTAGAACGATACAGAGCTAACCGTCTTTGAGCTCGCTCGGGCTTTTGCTCGCATTTTCCTATGTGAAGCCTTTAAATGTTTTTCTTCGTGGCGTTTAATTGATTCGCCTCGACTCTAATCTAACAAGGGATTGTCGCACTCAAGCATGATGATGCTCGCAGGTAGTACTGATCGCTGCCCCAGATTAACTCTAGGCATTAAGGAAGATTATCTTGCATGGAAGACTTTATGACAGAAAGATTAATGATACATCCAGTCACATGTGCCTAGTTCCCTTGAGGATTCTCGGTGATCAGCCAGTTACACCATGAATCAGGCATATAATCGTCATTTTGGATCATAACTTCATAAGTCCATCAGTTTTAAACTGATCGATCCAGATATGGAGCTCCTCATCAAGGAAATCTTTTGATTCTTCGAGCAACTGATATTCGGGTTGACCATCATCGCTTGGCGTTGAAGGATTCCTGTTTCTGTTGTGAGCGATCTGATTCTTCGAGCTAGAACATTCGTCGTTGCTCGAGATTATAAGAGGATGATTGATCGGTTCACTATCAAAAGCACCTTCCATTTGGGAATGGAAGAAACAAAAATCCTCAGAGCATCCGCCCGCTTGATCTTCCGAAATCATATGCCCAAGCCGGGCAGATCTTTGAACACTAGGCGCAATATGTTGATCGGGGATAGGAAGAGCACCAGCGAAAAGTTGCTGCTCAAACCAAGGAGTTCGTACCTGCTGCACTTGCGGCATATACTCTTGAGGGGTGCTGAGATGATTCGGGGGAATATTCTGATTAGCGCCCAAGTAGTCGATGGTGCTGCTACCAGCTTGGTCGGTGCCTAGATTCGGCAGGGTATTTCTTACTTCAGGGGCATTGTAGTTATAGCCATGCCTAGTGTTTAGGCACAAGTTGAGTTCTTTCAGGTTCAGTGCTGTGTGGCGCTGTCTTAGCGCCCTTCTGTAGCTCTTGAGGTGACTCGCGACTCCATCTTTAGTGAGTCCTGGTATGTTCATGATCTCAAGTATGCGCGTTGGATATGCTGAGTTGATCCCTAGTTGCTGAACCGCACTAAGGAACTTGAGATGAAGCTCGGGGGACCAATTGACCCTCGTCTTCTTGCGACCCGGAACAGTGTTGACAACTTGGCTATTGCTCTCTGGCCTATTTCCAGTAGGATTTGATTGAGCCGGAAATTGTTGTGGAGGGAATTCATCAGCTTTGGATTGGTCGGTCGTGATAGTAAGCTCATCGTTAAGGAAACTCCAATCATGGTGACGCATATCACATCCTTTAGAAGGCATCGGTATTGACTTCGTAGAATTGATTTGTTCATGCATATCTCCAACAAAATCTGATTGTATCGAAGATGGTTCGAGGGAGTGGGGTGGTGAATGAGCATTTTCAATCCTCATATAAGGCTTATCAAGGAACATTTCGCCGAGAGTGATAGGGCCACCGCAATTAAGGCAAGCGATAGTGCTGGGAGCTTTCTTATACCTCATGTTCTCCGCTCGAAGCTTTTCGTTTTCCTCCTTTAGAATCGCAAGTTCTTGACGTCTGTGTTGAGCCCTCAATTTGGCTCGCTTATTTTGAAACCAAAACTTGACCCTCAAAGGTTTCATCCCTAGCTTCTGGCCCAATTCATTTCTTTGTTTCATGTTCGGGAGAGGGCATTCACTAAAGAAAGCTTCAAGCTCTTGGATTTCATTCTGAGTGTGGCACTGGCGACGTTTCCTTTTCCGGGATTGACCATCGCTGCTGCTGTTGTCGTCGCTGCTGAGATCCTGAACTTCGTTGCCGAAAGGGTTGGGTTCTGTGGTTCTGGTACCAGACGCCATCCTAGAATCTTCGAGATCTCTCAGTAGTTCATTTTCTGAGATTTTTGGATCAGTCGCCTCTAGCAACTGATGGTAACTCTCAAACATGTTGGATCGAAAAATGTTCGATCAATTTTTGCTCACTCAGGGTTCTCTACTCTCTCATGTATGCTCACTCTCTCTAAATTTTCTTTTGAGTGGTTCTGTATGCCCATGAAACGTTCTTTAAACATGGATGAAGATCATCAGACAAGCGTTGCTCCCAAGATTTCGTATTTCCCGCTTTGTCGTCTTCTTTCTTCTTTTCAACGTGGAGGACACCAAATCGATTTCCTTTTCTCGATATCCATGTCTGTCTCCCACTTATTTTCAAAAAGGTGGAACTACGCTCGCCTCCCGCTCAGTTTTTTAATATGATGGGACTGCCAAATCCTTTCGCAACTTTTTTCGATAGTTGCGCTTAACTCCCGCTCAATTTTAATATGGTGACACCGACATATCTTTTTACAACTTTTTTAGGTTTATCAAGCCTGAAATCGCGGACTGGGACAAATCTGATGGTTCACCGAAAGAGCCACCATTGCTTTACCCAATTAACTTGGCTCCACGAGTATTATTGCTGTGCCTTTCTTCATTCTCGGGTTGCTATAAAAGGAGGAGTTAATGCAAAGAAGATTAACACTCTTACATAATTGCCTTTTCATATTTTAATCACTCTACCACACTCATCTTCTTCTCCCTCACTCCAACGAAAATGACCTCCTCTCCTATTCGCGCTTTCTCGGCCGAAATTTTGGCCCAGTGGGAAAAACTCTATAACCTCCTCGGTCGAGGCTATGCTCATATAGCCGATCACCCAGAAACTGAAGATGAAATCCGTATTTTGCTCGTGGAAATAGACACCACCTCCATCGAGGGCACTAATTTAGAGAGGGAATATAGAATCTTCCCAACCCTCTTTATAAACTTTTTAGAGACTTACCGTGTCGCTCATCGAAAAGCTACCGTGGCTCACGTTTTGCAAGCTCGCTATGAGGATCGGTCCAACTGCTTGGTGTTGGCCAACCTTGTGGCCGATAGTCACAGAAAGGCTGTTGAGTTCGCCAACAAGCGAGTCTCGATGTTGCTTCGCGAGAGGGGAAATTTGGTGGAGCGCTTGGCCTTATCCCTGACCACCTATGAGCACGACCGTCGTAATGTCGTGTTGAAGTTTCAATGTGAGTGGCAGGAAGAAAGGCTTGACAGCATTACCGCGGATATAGCCCATGGGAGAGGACTAGTTCGGGACCTGGAAATAGCCGCCGAAGATCACGGGACCAAGGTTGCCGATCTTAAAGGGGAATGTAAACGCCTTCTTCTTAAGCTTGCAGATCTCGAGTCTCGAGGTGGTGAGTATAAGCAAAGCATCAATAATATGGAGGGCCAACTAGGTTCCTTTGTGATGCTAATTAGGGCTCATTGCGGTTTTATGTTTCCACCCCGATGATTTGTATGATCTGCTTTTAAGGTCCCTCGATTGAGCGAAATGAATGAAAGCTCTAATGTGTGTGTCTCAACTTCTGTATGGCTGACTTTCTCGAACACCTGACCACTCTCAACTTAGGCAAGCTGCGCTTTGACATTGATGATTCGAGCGTGTACATCTTGATTTTTTAATCTTGCTTATGATCGGATAAAGGAACCTCCCACCGCGATTATCCACAAAAAGACTTCTCTTCTCTACTTGTTTTTAACCTGTTTCAAATGAAAAGGCAGAATCAGAAGAAAGAATTTGAAAAATAAAGCATAAATCCTTTCAATTTTATGCTTACTTGTGATTAATAGGGATAAGAGCTTTTACAAGGGTTTTGGCCTTGTGCAAAAGCTTTTATCAATATTCCTCAAAGGAAAGCATATCATTGAAATGAATGTAATTCACGATAATTACCTTTGATCAATTCCAAGAAAATCAATGGAATGTTCAAAAGTACACAATTACGATGTGTTTTAAATTCAATTGAAGATACGGTATCCAAATTAAAGCTGTTTGCTAAGAACGAGAGTAATTTGGATATCTATCTTTTCATTAAATTTGAAAAACACGAATACTCTTGATCAATTATTGTGGATTACCAATGATGCAAAACATGCACGAACCAATTCAAGTTTATAGTTCCTTCTGGCGAAATTGGGATTGTATTGCCCTATACGGCCAAAAGGTTGTATAAGACTTCCAATTTCAATTTCATCCAAAGGAATTATAAAATTGATTTTGGAGTATTCGAGTGATTAGAAGAAATGCCACTATCACATTCCAATGACAAGTCAATAGAAATACAACAAATTTCAATCTGAATGTATATAAACACAAATAGATCCATAATACAATCAATCTAAGGGATCAGATAGAGAGGATCTCAGCAAAATAAATCCTATACAAGAAGGCTAGAAATGAAAAATAAAACAAAGGAATGTGATCTTAATACTTAGAGATGCCCCAGTTTCGATCTTTGAGACGTGACTTCAGGATCACCTATTCCAAATCGTCATCTTCATTAGATGATACCTCAATGATGTCCATAGTAGGCTCTTCTTGTCCACTTGGCGCTCGTAATGGGATGACACCATCTTCATCTTCCATCAAGAACATTGGGAGGAAAACACTCATATCTATCCTCAAAATGGCATTTAATCCAATCACCAGAATTATGCAATGAATATAATGATTAAGAGCTGTAACAAGTTCGAGGGATAGAAAAGTCTTACCAACCAAACTTAAGAGAAAATAAAGCTTCTCTGTATTTTTTGCAGTGTTAGGTATACTAACCTTCCATAGACAAACGCATGAGACAAGTGAGGGAAAACTCCTAAAAATCAAAAGATAGGGCTTGGTACCTAAAGCCAAGGTTCTCGCCTCGAATTCTGGGAAGAGCCGATTCCATTGCACAACTATCGTTGCATTGGGACTCAATCCATAGTTCGAAGTGAGCGAAATTGAAAAGTGGATTACCCCATGTTTTTCCTCACGGAGATTCCATTTTCAATTCCTTCTATTGTGTTCCTAAAGAGGGCGCCTGGGGTTTTAGGCGCAATTGTGTGTATTCATTGTGTCGTGCTAAAGCAATAAACATGCATTTTATTTAACAATCACCGCTTCAATATAAACATCCACACAATCATACATCCAAAACTCCTGCCTGCATAAAACAAAGTTAACAAGCACTTCACCCCTTATTTCTCCCATCTACAAAAACATCTAACACATTCGTTAGCATATACACCTCACTTTCGAGAGCATCTGCATAAAATTAGGTTAGAAGAATCAATCAACTTTTTAATCGGCTCAAGTCCACTAAATGGTTAAGAACCAGTCCCCAGCGGAGTCGCCAGTCTGTCGCGACCCTCTTGAGGTTGTCGGGCTCTCGAGGGCTAATGGGCCGTCCTGTCTGGTCGGACGCGGGCCTCTCCCAAGGCCCATTACCCAAATCGCAACGGAGGTATGCGTGATCGACTTTCAGTGTGGTCTAGTGACATGTGCTAAGTGTGCATGCCATGGAGTCGCCACCAATCATTTTTTTAGGGTGTGATTGGACCACCCAATCGAATAGTTGGGAGTTTCTATTCAATTCTGCGAGAACCAGAGAAATGGTTTCGGGGACTTAGTTACACCAACTGTCAGAGTTGACGCCCTTTCGGTACCTAAGTTGACTGAATTTTCTAGCCTGAGATTCATGCGGATGAGTAAGGTATGAACCCTAAATCTAGAAATTCATGCAGATAGGAGTGATTATCCTAGCAATCACAATCAGTAATAAAATGCGCAACTCAAGGAATCTAGATATGCAAATAAATCACTTGGCATTCCTAGTAAGGCCCTATTTATCAATCACAGCTCAAGAATGATTTAGATGTCCTAGCCATTCTACACACGATCTAACCTAAGAAAAGCATTAGGAAGCATCGAAGGAGTTCGAGAGTACTCACATGGGGTTCGCCGTGCCCTAGTTTGGTCTTGGACGAGCTATCGAGCTCATGTCGACCTGATTATATTTGGGGATCCACTCGGCGTTTTACACCATGAAATCATGTGAAACAAAAACGAAAATATTCAGCAAGGGGAATTTATTGTAGATGGTGGTCGATCTAATTGGACGTCAAGACTAAAAAATATGTAGAAATTTACAAATTAAAATACTCGAATGACATTTTTTTGCCAAATTCAACTCTATGCGTCGTGAAGAAACACATGCAATTGAACTTGAATTTTGACTATTTATGAGTTCAAAATGAAAAGGAAATTAAAATAAAAATATTGACTATTTTTCTATATTTTTACGACATCGAAAGCTATTTTTCTTCATTTTTCATGTATTTTTCTATTTTTGGAAAATATTAAAAAATATTAAAAAATATTAAAAAATATGACAAATTATTTTTTTTTAATCAAAAATGGTTCCTTTAGCTTGGTCAAGGCTACCAAAGATGATTTTTTAATTTTTTTAACTTTTTATAGATTTTTTATGAATTTTTTAAAAATAAACTATGAAAGACTGATCAAAAATCAGGTGTCAACAAGTACCTATAACAATTACGTTGGACCGAGATCCTAAGTTTACAGCGAATTTCTGGAAGAGTCTACAGGATGCTTTGGGAACCAGATTACAGTTTAGTACGGCATATCACCCCCAAACAGATGGACAGTCAGAGAGGACAATTCAGACGCTCGATGATATGTTGCGAGCGTGTGTTATAGATTTTAAAGGTGGATGGGAGGACCATTTGCACTTAGTAGAGTTCGCTTATAACAACAGTTTTCAAAAAAGTATTGGAATGGCTCCTTTTGAAGCACTCCATTGTAGAGCCTGCAGGACTCCTTTATGCTGGGATGAAGTGGGGGAAAGGAGCATGACAGGTCCCGAATTGGTAGAACGGTCAGTGGAGGCGGTGAAGGCGATCAGAGACAGATTAAAAATAGCACAAAGTCGCCAGAAGAGTTATGCCGACAAGCGACGTAAGCCCTTAGAATTTCAAGTTGGTGATCACGTGTTTCTCAAGGTGTCGCCCATGCGGGGCATATCTCGTTTCGAAAAGAAAGAGAAGTTGAGTCCGAGATATGTGGGCCCATTCGAGATTTTGGAACGGATTGGAACTTTGGCATATAGACTTGCCTTGCCGCCTACTTTGTCACAAGTACATAATGTTTTCCACGTATCAATGTTAAGGAAGTACGAGCCGGACCCAACACACGTGTTGGATTACGAAACTATTGAGGTTGACAACAGAGTGTCTTATGTGGAAGAGCCAGTTAGGATCGAAGATAGAAAAGAGCAAGTTTTGAGGAACAAGACGATACCATTGGTCAAAATAGTTTGGGAGCACCATGGAACCGAAGGCACTACCTGGGAAAGCGAGAAAACGATGAGGCGTCATTACCCCAACTTGTTTGAGTAACTGGGTTTATTGTAAATTTCGAGGACGAAGTTTTTGTAAGGGGAAAAGAGTTGTGACATTCTGGTTTTCCTGTCATTTCGAGACTTTTTACTGAGAATGTATCTAACAATGTAATTCAGTCTTATCTCGCTCGGATCTTATCAATCTCGAGTTAACCGACCATTTGGGAAAGGCTATCGTAAGACAAGGTACGTGGACCTAGGGAACTCAAATAGGAAATGGCACTCTGACCATAAAGATTGACGAGGGAATATTTAGAACCATTAAGGGTCGATCTAAGAATGATTAAGGAAGACGTTGCGAGTATTGTACGATTGGGACACGGGTGATACCGTTTACCCAATGTATAATTTGCAAAAATTCTCCTAAATCGAATAATGACGATCGAGACCGTCGGAGCTAGTAATAGGCCCTCGCAATTATATGACAACCAAAGTCTCCATGAACTGTCGAGTCCTAAGTGTGATGAGAATCATAGGGTCGATACGCGTAACGTCTGCAAAAGCCGCTCGTCAGTTCGAGATAGCCTGAAATTTCATTCGATAGAGAAACGACCCAGAGATGAGTCTCGAAATTAGGAAATGGAAAATTTTGAATTCTAACATTTTATTTGATTGGACGTCGTCTCATCGAAGGAAATTTTGAACCGAAAAAACGGCGTTTCGGACAGCGAGGGCGAAGTTACCATTTTGCCCTCAAGTATTGGCTTTTTCTTAATAAATGGACAAGGGCTTTTTGGACATTCACCCCCCTAGGCTGCCGAAAATTTGAGAGATTTGTGGCTATTGGATGAGCAAATAATTACCCTAAGGACAAGTGTCAAAGGATGGCTAAGTGGCATTAATTACTTACTTTTTTACCTACCATTCTTCTTGGTTGACCATCAACAATTGGTGTGGACTTCCTCTTCTTCTTCCTCAGCCGAAGACCATCTCATGTTGCCATCTTCTTCTTCTTTTTCCTCTTCTTTTCCTTTGGCCGAGAACCAGCCGCCCGACCGGTTCTGCCAGCTCGCTTTGCCGCCGTCGACGGCCACTTCCGACCACCGCCTGACTTCGCGCCGACCACCATCATCTAGCCCAGCCTCTTGCCGGCCGTCTCCAAGTGAAAGCCCGACGATTGGTAGCCTGAGGAGCTCCGCCAGCCAATCTCTCGTAGGTCGACGGTTTTCGTCGCAGCTGAAGGTAGGTTGTCTTTTGACCTCCATAGGACCTCAATTTGCTTCTAGTTTTCAGCCAAATTTTGTGGACATGTAGAACACGTGTATACTGAGCTGAGGTGAAAATTTTGGCTGACTTTGATGGAGTTTTGATGTCATTTTGGTGCTGTGTTTGAAGGGCAAATTCTGACCGGTGAAGGGCAGGGGAAACCGAACCTGTTTTGGGGACTTCCGGGTGTCGTCTTGCCACGAAAATTTCGGTGAGGCTCCCTAACACCTAGGACTTATTGTTAGTAAGTGAATTGAGTGAAGAATTGAGGTTAATTGATGGATTGTGGGTTGTTTGATCAGGTTTGGGACAGAACCGAAAATGCCATGTTTCGGTTCTATTCAAACCGTGATCCTAGGGGCCGTTAAGGGTGTCGCCAAGCTCTAAATTCGTCGTTGGGGCGTGCTAGGATGTTCATTAAGATGTTATTAGGGTTTATGCTCCGTGGTTCGACGTTTAGGCGAGAAAAAAATGATGGAATTGGTTGGGTTTCATTAGGTGTCGCGGCTGCCCTGTTTTGGACCTTCGAGACTGAACCCTTGTGGTGCTAGAAAGGAAGATTTTGTTGAATTAAGCCTAAGGTAAGGAGTCTCTAACCTTTGGCGAGGAGGATAGGCCTCTACTGGATGAATTGGTCTTTGATTGGAATGAATTTTCATGAGTAAATGCGTGGTTGTTCGATGTTTGGTATGGTGAATCGGTGATTGGTCGAATGCTTGTTAAGTGCTTATGCCTTATGACGATGCCACTTTAAGGGTAATGAAATTGATTGTCTCGCGTGTCGTAGACACTTAGTCCTTGTATGGGCTTATATTCGATCATGAAGTCTGAGTTGAAATGATAGTTGGCATGCTTGGAAACTCATGGGGTCTTGAGGCGTTGAGACGCGGGACGAGATTTATGTGTGTTGACACAAGGCCGGAATGGCATGGGAAACCTGATGTGTTTAACGCGGGTTTGTCAATTGAATGATCTGAGGCGTAGTGACGCGGATCAAGCCTGAGGCGTAGTGACGCAGGCGTGAATCATGAGAGATTCTAAAGGGTGGAACGCATGGCTTAATCTAGTGAATCATGCCGGACTTGATTGATATTATAAGACTTGATTGTTTGATTGTCAATCACTTGTGTATTTATGTTAAGTTATGATTGATGAGTACCTTGCATTGTTGAGTGCGTGTTCTTGTTCTTTATTGCATTCATCTAGGTGTACTATTGGCCTGACCTAAGGTTAGGACTTTTTACTGAGATGTAAATCTCACCCCGTCGTGGAACCTTACTTTTCAGACCCTAATCCTTGAGGATGCTTCCGACACATTTAGGCGATCCTAAGGAGATGACTGCATATTTTGATGAGTTTCCTGACGGTCGGGGTACCGTATTTGTGAGGAAGTGTACAGTGGTGTGGGTCGATGAGGGATGTAAAGACTGGAAACCACATAGGTTCGAGGCCTGGTTCCATAGCGTAGGCGATGTTACTACCGGTCCGTTGA
This sequence comes from Rhodomyrtus psidioides, assembly GCA_021437785.1. Taxonomy (NCBI): domain Eukaryota; kingdom Viridiplantae; phylum Streptophyta; class Magnoliopsida; order Myrtales; family Myrtaceae; genus Rhodomyrtus; species Rhodomyrtus psidioides. The sequence goes on from JAILYB010000127.1 coordinate 198,208, forward strand.
AGTCCACGGAGGTGCCTCGAAGGGTCATTCCAAGTTGGTGCCATCCCACCCGGGATTCTGTAAAAGTAGAGGTGTCCGTTGCAGGTTTGAGGAATGTGCCGGAGAAGACCCCGTCTAAGGAGGACACGGTGGAGGTGATTGTGATAGAGGCCTCAGAGGATGAGCTGGAGGATGACGAGATGGATGATACCGTAGATGTACGCTCCGAGACCTTTTCGGACTACGAGCCTACCGAGGATGCAAATGCGACTGATGGGTCTAGTGGTTCGACATAGGGGTTTCCAGCCTTTGCTTGTTCGTCTTTTGGGTGTTACCCTCGTCGGTCTGTAACCTTTTGGGGACTTAGATATAGTGGCATTTTTGGATAAGTCCCGACCAACCCAACCGTCAGCAGTTTTAGTAGTTCTGCTCTTTTGTAAGAACTTTGAAATGTTTTTAGTTATAATATGATCTCGTTATCCATATTTCCATTATTTGTGCAATAAGGAGTTTTCCTTTTCGTTTCCGCTTGCTCGCTTACTCATGTTTCTCGTGCCATGTGAATCTTGGGAACCGAGAGCACCATCAAGGAGGTCACGCTTGTTCGATATGATGAGAGGGGCGTGACAGTAGATACCTAAAACTCTTATGATCTGTATACACTTCAAACTTTTCTCTATAAAGGTAATGTCTCGATATTTCAATGAAAAAATTATTGAAATCAATTCTAAATCACGAGTTGGATAATTTAACTCATATGGTTTCAATTGCCTAGAAATGTATGCAACAACCCTTTCATGTTACATTAAAATCGAGCCTAATTCTTTTAGGGAAGCATCACTATATACTTCATATTATCCAGATCCTAAGGGTATAGTCAATACTAGTGTTGATGTCAATCTTTTTTTAAGTTCTTGAAAACTCTTTTCACATTCTTGGTCTCATATGAACTTAGCATTCTTTCTTGTTAACTTAGTCAAGAGACATGTAATACTGGAGAATTCATCGACAAATTTCCTATAATATCCTGCCAATCCTATGAAACTTCGAACTGCAGTTACCATCGTTGGTCTTGGCCAATCAATCACAGCTTTAATCTTAGATGCGTCCATTGGTATTTCTTGGTCAAACACAACATGTGCTAGGAATGTAACTTCATTTAGCTAGAATTCGTATTTACTAAATTTAGTAAACAATTCTTGTTCTCTTAAAGTCTATAAAACAATTCTCAGATGTTCTTCATATTCCATGGGTTCCTTTGAATAAACTAGGATATCATCAATAAATACTATCACAAATTGATCTAGAAATAGTTTAAACACTCTATTCACCAAGTCCATGAATGATACGGGTGCATTCGTCAATTCAAATGGCATGACTAGTGTCGCGACCCTCTTGAGGTTGTCGGGCTCTCGAGGGCTAATGGGCCGTCCTGTCTGGTCGGACGCGGGCCTCTCCCAAGGCCCATTACCCAAATCGCAACGGAGGTATGCGTGATCGACTTTCAGTGTGGTCTAGTGACATGTGCTAAGTGTGCATGCCATGGAGTCGCCACCAATCATTTTTTTAGGGTATGATTGGACCACCCAATCGAATAGTTGGGAGTTTCTATTCAATTCTGCGAGAACCAGAGAAATGGTTTCGGGGACTTAGTTACGCCAACCGTCAGAGTTGACGCCCTTTCGGTACCTAAGTTGACTGAATTTTCTAGCTTGAGATTCATGCGGATGAGTAAGGTATGAACCCTAAATCTAGAAATTCATGCAGATAGGAGTGATTATCCTAGCAATCACAATCAGTAACAAAATGCGCAACTCAAGGAATCTAGATATGCAAATAAATCACATGGCATTCCTAGTAATGCCCTATTTATCAATCACAGCTCAAGAATGATTTAGCTGTCCTGGCCGTTCTACACTCGATCCAACCTAAGAAAAGCATTAGGAAGCATCGCAGGAGTTCGAGAGTACTCACATGGGGTTCGCCGTGCCCTGGTTTGGTCTTGGACGAGCTATCGAGCTCATGCCGACCCGATTATATTTGGGGATCCACTCGGCGTTTTACACCATGAAATCATGTGAAACAAAAACGAAAATATTCAGCAAGGGGCATTTATTGTAGATGGTGGTCGATCTAATTGGACGTCAAGACTAAAAAAGATGTAGAAATTTACAAATTAAAATACTCGAATGACATTTTTTTGCCAAATTCAACTCTATGCGTCGTGAAGAAACACATGCAATTGAACTTAAATTTTGACTATTTATGAGTTCAAAATGTAAAAGAAATTAAAATAAAAATATTGACTATTTTTCTATATTTTTACGACATCGAACGCTATTTTTCTTCATTTTTCATGTATTTTTCTATTTTTGGAAAATATTAAAAAATATTAAAAATATGAAAAATTATTTTTTTTTATCAAAAATGGTTCCTTTAGCTTGGTCAAGGCTACCAAAGATGATTTTTTTAGTTTTTTTAACTTTTTATAGATTTTTTATGAATTTTTTAAAAATAAACTATGAAAGACTGATCAAAAATCAAGTGTCAACAGCTGCCCCTCTTTGAGAGGAATTTCGTCAGAGGTTTCTCTCAAAGACAAGGTGACACCTGTGTTCCGATCAACTCGACTGGGAAAAGAAAAGAAATCATGACATCCAATTTTCATGCCCATCAATGTGTGCTTTTCCTTAAAAAGAGATGTGTTCATTCAATTCCCTGATATGATGTAAGAAAGTTAAGGAGTAGATAGACTTCCCTGCTGTTGACACCTGATTTTTTACCATTTATTATTGTGATTTTTAATCTTTAAAATTAATTAAAAATATCAAAAAAGGTCATAAAATCACAAAATCAACTTTGGAAGCCTTGGTTTAGCCTTAGGAACCAATTTTGAACAAAAATATTTTTCGGTATTTTTAATATTTTTCGAGTTTATTTAATTATAAAAATACCCAAAAAAATTAGAAAAATACCATTCGTGGTCAGAAAAATACCCAAAAATATTTGATAATTTTGTTTTAATTTTCTCTTCAAGTGTGTCACTTTAAATCTCAAAAATTCGGCTCGGGTCACTATGTTCCTTCACAAACATAAACCCGAACCGAGCCTAAAAAAAAAAAAATCCTTTTCGAGTCTTTTAGTTTTCAATTCTCACTTTTTATAAGCTATGACATTGGATTCTAAAGCCTTAAAGTGCAATTAGGTCAATTTGCCCTCCAATTTAATCAATTTTTACCAAAAGGGCTTAATTGCACATTTTTCTTTCAATTAGTCCCCGGTTTCACGGATGTATACGTATGCTCTATGTATTTATACGTTATGCATATTTGTACTGTTTGGTAACCTCTTTAACTCTTGTAATAATAATAATGGTTATTATTTTTAACACCTTTGTTAGTGTCTTTTTTTTTAGCATTTTTGTATTGTGAGTGCTATTGCTAGTGCTATTTTTAAATAGCATTTTTGTATTATAAATTGTGAGTGCTATTGTTAGTGCTATTTTTAAATGACATTTATTTATCATAAATTGTGAGTGCTATTGTTAGTGCTATTTTTAAATGGCATTTATTTATCATAAATTGTGAGTGCTATTATTAGATAGAATTTATAATTGTTAGTGCTATTTTTAAATAGCATTTTTGTATTATAAATTGTGAGTGCTATTGTTAGTGCTATTTTTAAATGTCATTTATTTGTGAGTGCTATTTTTAGATAGAATTTATAATTGTTAGTGCTATTTTTAAATACAATTTATTGGAAGGTATTTTTGGCTATAAAAGGATGGCAAGAGTTTTGAGGTTGAGGGGAGAGACATTTTGTAGAGTGTGCAAATTTTTGAGAGCTTAGAGAGAAGAACACAAACACTCTCTATATTCTCATCATCTTGAGTGAGCAAAATATACTAAGTTCGGAATATTGATTCCGCATATTGCTAGCACAATTGTTGTGGAGTTATTAGTCGTCTCCCCGTTCGTCAATTGGTGGTGCGTCCGAACTAGATGCCTAACACTTGTGGAGGCTGAGATCGAAGAACATCGAACCGACACCTCCGTTCAAGCACGCTACGAGAGGTAATCTATTTACTCCCTTTGAGGCTTTGTGATTTTTTTCGATTGAAATGCACGAAGTACGCCTCTGGAGATACATGTATGGGTTGTTATTTATTTCCGCTACGTGTTACGTGGATCCCAACAGTGGTATCAGAGCCGATCCTTAGGTGTTTTCGTGCATTTAATTGATTTTTTGCAATTTTTGCAATACTATGGCCAATATGTATTAACGAATTGTTCGTCTTACATGGCTAATGGAGGTTGATTATTTTATATGATAAATTAATCAACGTAGCAAAAATTGAGACTAAATCAATTTTGAATCGAAAATTTATGGCTATCTTATTTTACATAAAAATTCTGAATATGATTCAACGTAGAATTTTTATTGTGCCTTCCTAAGTTTTAAATTGTGAATTTATTACTTACGTGGAAGGGTGGTGATCATGGAAAAATCCCTAATCAATGTGATTGATGTATATATGAATGTATGATGATTATTTATATATTTGGGGTTGTAGTTATTAAATGGAGGCCGCGTACTCCTTTTATTTTTCATGTAATCTTTATTTTTAGCATAGTCAATTGTTGATGTAAATGTTACGAGGATTACGTGGGGGAGCCTTTTAAGTCGGTGAGCTCTTTGGGGCCCAATTCTTGAAGAGTTCAAGAAACCAAGAAGAAGCGAAGAGCGGCTCTCTGTTATTAAAATATTAAAATGATTAAATGTGGTCTCATTGGCTCGAGACCCATTAAATCATAATTCCATGATCACCACGTAGGATAGATGTTTATGTGATTGACATCTATTTATTTATTATGATTACGTGAGCATGTTAAACTGGTTAATGTGCAAAGTCAGACTTACATCACCCAAAATTGCGCCTGCATGAAATCCTAGTTAGGAAAATCACTAGCGTTAGGTACCGAAAGGGCGTTGGTAACGACACCAGCGTAACCAAGTTCCCGAACCCAAAAACTCTGGTTCCGTAGAACTGATCGATCTCTCCCAATCGATCAGTAAGGTTTCCGGTCTACCCTCCAAGAAAGACCGGTGGCGACTCCAAATGCATGCACAAGTTGCACATGCCACCACGACCACACTAAGGTCGAAAGCGATCGACTCTTATCGTCGAATCCTTCTGAAAAATACTCCCGCCGCGATTTGGTATGGGCCTGGGAGGGCTCGCGCCGATCCAAGACCCGCGATCGGTAATCCATTAGCCGCGTCCGCTTTCGGACGGGTCGCGACAGCTGCCCCTTACCTGCCGAATGCTTGCGGCATTTGCTGTGTCTGATGGGTTCAAGTAGATTCCTAAGGAGTTTGGGCCACGATAAGAGGAGGTTCGCTTGGCCCCCTGAACTGCATTCCAGATTCCTAGACGTGGTTCACCAAATGGGGATCGATTCAGCAACTCCAACGCGCATATTTAAGGCCATGAATGTACCGGGGCTTAGTAAGGAACTGGTCAGGAATCACCTTGCTGCCTACAGAAAGCTATTAAAACAACGTCGAGCAGAGCTAAACCGGGAGGAATCCGTCTCGAGCTCAAAAGCTAGGGGCGACCGCCATTGTAATGCTCAGGCATCAAGAGATACCCGACCAAATCTAAGCATCAATCAAGCTAGCAGCCCGACCACCGGCAAACTGAAAGCTGATCAGAATGTCCTCCCGGGCCATTTCAACACTTCTCAAGAGCGCGTGTCACAAGTACAGCGAGTGCGCACTCCTCCATTCGAGCAGCAGTCGGCTGGTGCTCTGCCTGCCGCTGGTCAACCCACGACAGACGATTTCTTTGATGAGGGGCTCGATGCCTTGTTCAATCAGTGGGAAGCTGGCATGCTTGGACAGCCATGATCTAGCACTTGACTCGGGGCACGATGGGTCGGTCACCACGAACACCCATAGAAAGAAGAACATGTTCACGAGTAGATCACTCATTTTATCCGTTGTAAAGTTCCTACGGGAACATTTTTCTTTAATGACTATAGTTAATTCTATATTAAAACCAACGCTATCGATGAACATCGTCATGCTCAGTTGTGATGATCCCTTGTTAGATTAAGTCTGAAACCAGAGACGGTCTTTAAAATTTTGAGTGGCCACGAACTCATTCCTCACCAAGCGCCCGGGATGCTGAAATGAAGAGTAACAGCATGCACAGGGAAAATGCCACTTTCGTTTGAACGATGAAAAGGGGTTGAGAGAAGATCATAGCGTTAATTCCCATGGAGCTAAATGAATTAAACGGAGTCATTAATTGCGGGCCCACCGCTGCTCCCCATGTTCTCGGGCCTAGCAAATCATAAAAGGCGCCGAAAGATTGTAGACCCACCACTTTGAAGACTGAACTAGGGGACGAGCGCAATACTCGATGAAACCGAATCAATGCAAGAGAGTTTGTGATCCTATCACGAGGAAAAAGAAAGGGGAATACAGACGATGAGTAATTACAGGGTCTCGGGAGGAGCGCTTGCTTGCTGGTCTTCATATGCAGCCTGAAGGATGGTTCTAGGACACGCACAATCACTTGAGAAAATTTCTAGAGTGAGCAAACACGTAAGAGCGAATAGAGAAAGCTGAGTGAACTAGATCAGCCCGAGATACTCCGATCCATCATGTTTAAAAGTTATTCCCATCTGCTAGAAACGCCCGACCTGGACATTTCTGAGTACGAACTGCTGGGAGACTTTGAAGATCCTGGAGCTGAATCCTGCCCGAAGGCTGTGGAGACTGACTCCTCCAGCGATGAAATTCTAGGTTTCAGCTACGAAGAAGGAATATACAATGATGACCGGAGTCGGAAAAGGAAGCAACTACAACGCCACACTCCAGGCCAAATCCGAGAGCTCGAAGCTTTCTTCAATGAATGCCCCACTCCAAGTAGACAACAGAAAATGGAGTTGAGCCGAAAAATAGGATTGGAGCTTTCGAAGGTCAAGTTTTGGTTCGCCAACAAACGAACCCGGGTGAAACAGCAATACGCAGACCATGAGTTACTGGTCCTGAAGGAGGAGAATGAGAAGCTTCAAGCTGAAAGCGCGAGATATAAGGAAGCTCTGACCAAGGCCACCTGCCTTAATTGTGGTAATCCTGTTGTCCTCGGCGAGGTGTTCCTCGATGAACCGTCCCTGTTGACAAATAACGCTCAGCTGTTACCGTATTCTCCACAGCATTTTCCGACACAGCCAGATATCGCCGGAGATCTGCATGAGCAAGTCAACACCATAGGATCAACACCAACATCCTCTGAGAAATGGGATATGAATCATCACAGGGGGAGTTCTCTCAATGACGAACTCGCTGTCGCAGCCAGCCAATCCAAAGTCGGTGAGTCCCTCCCTGGACAACTTTTGAAACGACTAGATCCCGTAGAGAATAGCTACCGAAGTATTGACGATATTTTGGGTGATAAGAGAACAAGGTTTTACTGGACCTATGAACTTCACACCAAATTTGTTGATGCAATTCGAGAGCTGGGAGTTGATTCGGCTAGCCCACTACGCATACTCGAGATTATGAATGTGCCGGGGCTCTCTAGAATTAACGTCGAGTCTCACCTCAAGTACTATAGGAGATTGCTAAGGGATGGAAGGATAGCGTTAAACCATCATAAAGCCAGTTGGAGCTCAAGTGCCGGGCAGAGTTACAACCACGATGATTGGAGAGCCGAGAGCACCCAACCGTGTTTCAGCAATGACGGGACCAGCAGTCGTGTCAGCGACTCCTCTAACCCAAATCAGAATGCTCCGCCGAGTTATCTCAATACTCCTCAAGAGTATATACCGCAGTTCCAGCACATAGGGATTCCTCAGTTTGAGCGCGATTCGGTCATTAATGCTGTCCCTAAAGCGGATCTGGCATTGGTAGAGAGTGCACATATAAACTTGCCGGTCATTGGAGGAAGTTCCAATTCGAGGGGTCAAGTTGCTCACGGCGAGAGCAAAGAGAGGAATCCCTCGCCTGCAGTCGACGACAGCCAATCTGGGCACCAAGGGCTAGAAAGAACAGGCGATTTCCTTGAGGAGGAGCTGGACACTTGGATCAATACTCTTCAGGAATGTATGTCTCGACCCCAACAGGGCAATGATGAAGGTTCCAGCTCAAAGACTCCAGTTCCTCACAATGAAGGCGATGAAGGAAATCTGCCCCCAACAATGGTTGATACCCAACTTGAACATCAATGGCTCGAAGACCCGAGCAATTTCCTTGGCGATGAGTTCAATCTTTGGCTCGATCAATTTGGAGCCGGAGGGCCATCGCAGTGGTGACGCAAGGCAGGTGACCAAACGTCTGATGCAAGGCATGGTTACTCGATGAAAAATTCTTAGACGAAAGGGGTGGAACACTCCTATTGAATATGTTGTTGATCGCACTGTCAGGTTCCCACGGGAACATCTTTCATTAATGTCTAGAACTAATTGCGCGTGAGTGTCAACATCACCCTTTGAGCATCTTCAAGCCGATGGTCGTGGATTAATCGCTTAATCCGTGGAGCAAGTTCCCCGAACAATGACTATCACCCGCGGAGTATAATGGGATCTACCCCTTCCATACGAAATACGTTTGGCCGCGAAGCCACCTATTTGGTAAAACGATGTATCGTTCCTAAACGATCTTCAATCGAATACCGAAGTAATGTCTCAGGTGATAAACGTGGATAAATCACTCAAGGAGCCATTTGTTCGAATAACAGAACAGACGTTGCCTAACTTGGGGCAGATGAACCATTGATGTTGCAAACACTCCAAGAATGGATAGGCGGATTTGATAGATGTTGTTCATATCAATACGCAATATCAGAACGGGATGAGAACCAAGAGTAAAGTTGTATCGTTCCAATTTGTCTTGAATTTGAGAATATGAATTGATACTCGTTATTTATCCTTGACAGGGGAATCGCCTTACAGACGAACAGGTTTTCACATCCCATGTATTACCCGTTAGAATACATGACCAAGGGTAAATTGTATCGTTCTAATTTTTTGAAAAATTCGTGAACGTACAATAACATGTTTCTTCCGCATTTTCAGGATCTCCAGCCGCGGGGGACAGGTAAGTATCCCTTTCCCCAATCCATTGAAGATGTTAAATAAAAAACAGAGAGAAAAAGAAAAGCTTTCAGAATCTAATGTCTAGAAAAGACATAGAATTCAAACTTCATTGGCATTCATGTCTTAAAACAGGAGGTTATCTGAACATGAATAAGAACATGCATGGTGCATCATAAAATCCCCTTGACGGGTAAAATTTTTGGAGAAAATGAAAGAGATTTTTTTCCAATCAAATGTTCAAAACTTTTAAAAGGACGTTTTCTCAAAAGAAAAGAGGCAAAGCCTAGTCCAAACACGTCCTACACACACTGGAGAGAAGTGGAGCGGATCAGATAGCAAAATCTGGACCTACGGAAGTAGGGATTATTCGCAACGATTACATGGGTTGGGATGACGGAGGCATTCGTTTCATATCCCTCAAACACTACAGGTGACCGTTGATAAACCCTTTGAACGACGGTTTTCATTCTTAACCCTGTCAAGAACCACCCCACATCGGGGCAAAATGGAGGTGAGTCCAGCGGTATCAGGAGAAAATGGTTAGAAATTTTCTTGCTCGGACTAACATCAATCTTTGTGTGTTGTTTATATGGTAATCCAAGTGCCATAGGATGACGAGAAGCATTCATTTCTCTATCCCACACACCATATCCTTTGTACAGCCAAGTTGAGCCTGCAAATTCATTTCATAAACCCCTGTTGGTGATCATGGGATGTTTCAAGATGGAAACTGCATCACTCCAAGAACAGAAGAAATCAAGAGATGGGATTTATAGAAAAATCTCATATCGGCGTTTAAATGTGCTATGATTCAAGTTGTATATCTAGCACAATTTTCTGAACATCGTAGTTCCAAAGGAAAAGAAAAGGCGGGATTTCAACAAAGAAAAAAATCCCCAGCATCAAGAAAAAGCAAAGTGCCTGGTAAAAGCAAGGCCGATGCTCGTGAAAACTGTTTGATTGATCCCCCAATAAAGTCTAGTTGGGAAGAGAGAAAAACCCATAAAGGAGTCAGATCAAGAAGACTGCTCCCCAAATGATGTCAGCCGTGGTGCAAAAACACGGACAGAATTGTCAATCTCTTAATACCACAAGAGACGTTCTCTAAAGGACTTGTGCACACCTCAAAAGCGGTTGTACACCTCAAAAATGGAAGATGCAGAATGGAAAAGACATGTGACAAATTGGCAATGATCACCAATGTCAAATCCTTCGTGATTTCTGGGCCAAAAACAAGCCTTTTTCGGTCCCCAATCCTACCAATGTTACAACCCTGAAACAGTCTTCTCTGACTAAGACACTTGGGTTAACATATAGCTTAGCTCGAAGAAGTACGAGCAAGACTCTTTCTTTCTCATTTTGCAGGGTTCTTGACTTGTAAACCCGGAGCAGATGGTGAAGATTTTCATTCGATGGCCTCGACTCCAAAGCGGGTCCCCCTTGAAAACCAATATCCAAGCCCAACATTACGGTCCCGTGGAAGACCTCCCGACCGATCAAAATGTATGCGCTGCGAATGAGCCTAAAACCTAGGCACAGGTCAGTAGGGAATTGAGTGCATCCCCTAAAAATCATCACCTCAAAACAGGTGAGATGGCCTCTTTGTCGAGAAATATTCCAATTGATGTTTTGAGCAAACTCTTTTTGGAAATTTTCAAACTGTTGATCCAGATTTTCCATGCAAGGGATTTGTGATCACATTTGCATGTTGCAAAAATGTTTTGGATAACCTCCAGCATCAAAATGCACATCTCATGACTAAAGCTTAAGTCATAAAATTTTGTCAATTGGACAATTGCTGTCTTCTCAAAGATTACCAATATTTTCTTGGGGAAGAGAAACCCTTAAAAAAAAAAATCCTTTTCAAAATCAGACAGTCTCATTGGACGTGGAGAACCCTCGTCATGAGACCCCTTTTCAAAATTTAGGTAGTCTCATCGGACGTGGAGAACCCTCGTCATGAGACCCCTTTTCAAAAATCAAGTAGTCTCATCGGACGTGGAGAACCCTCGTCATGAGACCCCTTTTCAAAATTCAGGTAGTCTCATCGGACGTGGAGAACCCTCGTCATGAGACCCCTTTTCAAATATCAAACAGTCTCATCGGACGTGGAGAACCCTCGTCATGAGACCCCTTTTCAAAAATCAAGCAGTCTCATCGGACGTGGAGAACCCTCGTCATGAGACCCCTTTTCAAAATTCAGGTAGTTTCATCGGACGTGGAGAACCCTCGTCATGAGACCTCCTTTTCAAAATTCAGGAAATCTCATCGGATGTGGAGAACCCTCGTCATGAGACCCCTTTTCATTTAGGCAGTCTCATCGGACGTGGAGAACCCTCGTCATGAGACCCCTTTTCAAAGTCAAAACTGATGGTAGACACCGCCTGAAGGGTCAAACAAAGGTAGATACCGCCTGAAGGGTCAAATGAAGGTAGATACCGCCTGAAGGGTCAAATGAAGGTAGATACCGCCTGAAGGGTCAAATTAAGGTAGAAACCGCCTGAAGGGTCAAACCAATGGTAGAAACCGCCTAAAGGGTCAAATTAATGGTAGAAACCGCCTGAAGGGTCAATCAAAGGTAGAAACCGCCTGAAGGGTCAACTCAAGGTAGATACCGCCTGAAGGGTCAACTAAAGGTAGAAACCGCCTGAAGGGTCAACTCATGGTAGAAACCGCCTGAAGGGTCAACACAAGGTAGATACCGCCTGAAGGGTCAACACATGGTAGATACCGCCTGAAGGGTCAACACAAGGTAGAAACCGCCTGAAGGGTCAAATCAAAGGTAGAAACCGCCTGAAGGGTCAACTCATGGTAGAAACCGCCTGAAGGGTCAAACCAAGGTAGAAACCGCCTGAAGGGTCAAACCATGGTAGAAACCGCCTGAAGGGTCACATATGGTAGAAACCGCCATAAGGGTCAATTCATTGGTAGAAACCGCCATAAGGGTCAACTCATTGATAAATATCGCAGTAAGGATCAACACAAAGGTCTGATCCACCATACGGATCAAAATCCTTGGCAAATCCCAAAGCGTGGGATGCGCCTTCCTTAGGTTCCTACCAATTAGGAATCCCATCATGGTATGACCTACCATACAGGTCAGAGCTTAATCTCCCTAGGATATTCTGAATGACGAGTCCTAGGCATCTTCTTGAAAGTCTTCGCAACCGGCAGCATCCGACAGGTGAGCTTCAGGTAAGCCTCTCTCACTCCAGCCCATGTTCAAATTGTTAGAGCAAACCGGGGATTGATTTGAGCTTTTATCAATAGGCTTAAGGATCCGATGTCATAACATTTCTTCTCTCATTTTCCCAGTTGAGTCGGTTAGGAATCAGGTGGCACCTTATCTTTGAGAGAAACCTCTAACGAGATTCCTCTCAAAGAGGGGCAGCTGTTGACACCTGATTTTTTACCATTTATTATTGTGATTTTTAATCTTTAAAATTAATTAAAAATATCAAAAAAGGTCATAAAATCACAAAATCAACTTTGGAAGCCTTGGTTTAGCCTTAGGAACCAATTTTGAACAAAAAATATTTTTCGGTATTTTTAATATTTTTCGAGTTTATTTAATTATAAAAATACCCAAAAAATCAGAAAAATACCATTCGTGGTCAGAAAAATACCCAAAAATATTTGATAATTTTGTTTTAATTTCCTCTTCAAGTGTGTCACTTTAAATCTCAAAAATTCGGCTCGGGTCACTATGTTCCTTCACAAACATAAACCCGAACCGAGCCTAAAAAAAAAAAAAAATCCTTTTCGAGTCTTTTAGTTTTCAATTCTCACTTTTTATAAGCTATGACATTGGATTCTAAAGCCTTAAAGTGCAATTAGGTCAATTTTCCCTCCAATTTAATCAATTTTTACCAAAAGGGCTTAATTGCATTCGTCAATTCAAATGGCATGACTAGTGTCGCGACCCTCTTGAGGTTGTCGGGCTCTCGAGGGCTAATGGGCCGTCCTGTCTGGTCGGACGCGGGCCTCTCCCAAGGCCCATTACCCAAATCGCAACGGAGGTATGCGTGATCGACTTTCAGTGTGGTCTAGTGACATGTGCTAAGTGTGCATGCCATGGAGTCGCCACCAATCATTTTTTTAGGGTATGATTGGACCACCCAATCGAATAGTTGGGAGTTTCTATTCAATTCTGCGAGAACCAGAGAAATGGTTTCGGGGACTTAGTTACGCCAACCGTCAGAGTTGACGCCCTTTCGGTACCTAAGTTGACTGAATTTTCTAGCTTGAGATTCATGCGGATGAGTAAGGTATGAACCCTAAATCTAGAAATTCATGCAGATAGGAGTGATTATCCTAGCAATCACAATCAGTAACAAAATGCGCAACTCAAGGAATCTAGATATGCAAATAAATCACATGGCATTCCTAGTAATGCCCTATTTATCAATCACAGCTCAAGAATGATTTAGCTGTCCTGGCCGTTCTACACTCGATCCAACCTAAGAAAAGCATTAGGAAGCATCGCAGGAGTTCGAGAGTACTCACATGGGGTTCGCCGTGCCCTGGTTTGGTCTTGGACGAGCTATCGAGCTCATGCCGACCCGATTATATCTGGGGATCCACTCGGCGTTTTACACCATGAAATCATGTGAAACAAAAACGAAAATATTCAGCAAGGGGCATTTATTGTAGATGGTGGTCGATCTAATTGGACGTCAAGACTAAAAAAGATGTAGAAATTTACAAATTAAAATACTCGAATGACATTTTTTTGCCAAATTCAACTCTATGCGTCGTGAAGAAACACATGCAATTGAACTTAAATTTTGACTATTTATGAGTTCAAAATGTAAAAGAAATTAAAATAAAAATATTGACTATTTTTCTATATTTTTACGACATCGAACGCTATTTTTCTTCATTTTTCATGTATTTTTCTATTTTTGGAAAATATTAAAAAATATTAAAAATATGAAAAATTATTTTTTTTTATCAAAAATGGTTCCTTTAGCTTGGTCAAGGCTACCAAAGATGATTTTTTAGTTTTTTTAACTTTTTATAGATTTTTTATGAATTTTTTAAAAATAAACTATGAAAGACTGATCAAAAATCAGGTGTCAACAGCTGCCCCTCTTTGAGAGGAATTTCGTCAGAGGTTTCTCTCAAAGACAAGGTGACACCTGTGTTCCGATCAACTCGACTGGGAAAAGAAAAGAAATCATGACATCCAATTTTCATGCCCATCAATGTGTGCTTTTCCTTAAAAAGAGATGTGTTCATTCAATTCCCTGATATGATGTAAGAAAGTTAAGGAGTAGATAGACTTCCCTGCTGTTGACACCTGATTTTTTACCATTTATTATTGTGATTTTTAATCTTTAAAATTAATTAAAAATATCAAAAAAAGGTCATAAAATCACAAAATCAACTTTGGAAGCCTTGGTTTAGCCTTAGGAACCAATTTTGAACAAAAATATTTTTCGGTATTTTTAATATTTTTCGAGTTTATTTAATTATAAAAATACCCAAAAAATCAGAAAAATACCATTCGTGGTCAGAAAAATACCCAAAAATATTTGATAATTTTGTTTTAATTTTCTCTTCAAGTGTGTCACTTTAAATCTCAAAAATTCGACTCGGGTCACTATGTTCCTTCACAAACATAAACCCGAACCGAGCCTAAAAAAAAAAAAAAAATCCTTTTCGAGTCTTTTAGTTTTCAATTCTCACTTTTTATAAGCTATGACATTGGATTCTAAAGCCTTAAAGTGCAATTAGGTCAATTTGCCCTCCAATTTAATCAATTTTTACCAAAAGGGCTTAATTGCACATTTTTCTTTCAATTAGTCCCCGGTTTCACGGATGTATACGTATTCTCTATGTATTTATACGTTATGCGTATTTGTACTGTTTGGTAACCTCTTTAACTCTTGTAATAATAATAATGGTTATTATTTTTAACACCTTTGTTAGTGTCTTTTTTTTTAGCATTTTTGTATTGTGAGTGCTATTGCTAGTGCTATTTTTAAATAGCATTTTTGTATTATAAATTGTGAGTGCTATTGTTAGTGCTATTTTTAAATGACATTTATTTATCATAAATTGTGAGTGCTATTGTTAGTGCTATTTTTAAATGGCATTTATTTATCATAAATTGTGAATGCTATTATTAGATAGAATTTATAATTGTTAGTGCTATTTTTAAATAGCATTTTTGTATTATAAATTGTGAGTGCTATTGTTAGTGCTATTTTTAAATGTCATTTATTTGTGAGTGCTATTTTTAGATAGAATTTATAATTGTTAGTGCTATTTTTAAATACAATTTATTGGAAGGTATTTTTGGCTATAAAAGGATGGCAAGAGTTTTGAGGTTGAGGGGAGAGACATTTTGTAGAGTGTGCAAATTTTTGAGAGCTTAGAGAGAAGAACACAAACACTCTCTATATTCTCATCATCTTGAGTGAGCAAAATATACTAAGTTCGGAATATTGATTCCGCATATTGCTAGCACAATTGTTGTGGAGTTATTAGTCGTCTCCCCGTTCGTCAATTGGTGGTGCGTCCGAACTAGATGCCTAACACTTGTGGAGGCTGAGATCGAAGAACATCGAACCGACACCTCCGTTCAAGCACGCTACGAGAGGTAATCTATTTACTCCCTTTGAGGCTTTGTGATTTTTTTCGATTGAAATGCACGAAGTACGCCTCTGGAGATACATGTATGGGTTGTTATTTATTTCCGCTACGTGTTACGTGGATCCCAACAGTGGTATCAGAGCCGATCCTTAGGTGTTTTCGTGCATTTAATTGATTTTTTGCAATTTTTGCAATACTATGGCCAATATGTATTAACGAATTGTTCGTCTTACATGGCTAATGGAGGTTGATTATTTTATATGATAAATTAATCAACGTAGCAAAAATTGAGACTAAATCAATTTTGAATCGAAAATTTATGGCTATCTTATTTTACATAAAAATTCTGAATATGATTCAACGTAGAATTTTTATTGTGCCTTCCTAAGTTTTAAATTGTGAATTTATTACTTACGTGGAAGGGTGGTGATCATGGAAAAATCCCTAATCAATGTGATTGATGTATATATGAATGTATGATGATTATTTATATATTTGGGGTTGTAGTTATTAAATGGAGGCCGCGTACTCCTTTTATTTTTCATGTAATCTTTATTTTTAGCATAGTCAATTGTTGATGTAAATGTTACGAGGATTACGTGGGGGAGCCTTTTAAGTCGGCGAGCTCTTTGGGGCCCAATTCTTGAAGAGTTCAAGAAACCAAGAAGAAGCGAAGAGCGGCTCTCTGTTATTAAAATATTAAAATGATTAAATGTGGTCTCATTGGCTCGAGACCCATTAAATCATAATTTCATGATCACCACGTAGGATAGATGTTTATGTGATTGACATCTATTTATTTATTATGATTACGTGAGCATGTTAAACTGGTTAATGTGCAAAGTCAGACTTACATCACCCAAAATTGCGCCTGCATGAAATCCTAGTTAGGAAAATCACTAGCGTTAGGTACCGAAAGGGCGTTGGTAACGACACCAGCGTAACCAAGTTCCCGAACCCAAAAACTCTGGTTCCGTAGAACTGATCGATCTCTCCCAATCGATCAGTAAGGTTTCCGGTCTACCCTCCAAGAAAGACCGGTGGCGACTCCAAATGCATGCACAAGTTGCACATGCCACCACGACCACACTAAGGTCGAAAGCGATCGACTCTTATCGTCGAATCCTTCTGAAAAATACTCCCGCCGCGATTTGGTATGGGCCTGGGAGGGCTCGCGCCGATCCAAGACCCGCGATCGGTAATCCATTAGCCGCGTCCGCTTTCGGACGGGTCGCGACACCTGCCCCTTACCTGCCGAATGCTTGCGGCATTTGCTGTGTCTGATGGGTTTAAGTAGATTCCTAAGGACTTGTCATCGGAGTGTCCTGGGGATGTTAAGCTCTGACCTGTATGGTAGGTCAAACCATAATGGGATTCCTAACTGATAGGAACCTAAGGAAGACGCATCCCACATTTGGGAATTTGCCAAGGGTTTTGATCCGTGTGGTGGACTAAACTAGAAATGGCTTGCCTAATGTAAGGCTTATTAGGGAAAACGACTCATCCCGCGTTCGGGATTCATCAAGGTTTTGATCCGTATGGTGGATCGGACCATTGGGTTGATCCTTTAGGCGGTCTCTACCAGTCCTTTGACCCTTCAGGCGGTTTCTACCATTCATTGACCCTTCATGCGGTTTCTACCATTGAGTTGACCCTTCATGCGGTTTCTACCATTGGTTGACCCTTCAGGCGGTTTCTACCATACATTGACCCTTCAGGCGGTTTCTACCATTGTGTTGACCCTTCAGGCGGTTTCTACCATTGATTGATCCTTCAGGCGGTTTCTACCATTGAGTTGACCCTTCAGGCGGTTTCTACCATTTATGAGATTCCAAATTGATATGAATCAAAGGATGACATACCCGCTCTTCGGGGCTAGTCGGAGACTCGATCATTCTGTGGATCGGTCTTAGAAAAGATTTGCCTACTAAAAGGCTTCACCTAAGGATGACGCACCCAGTCTTTGGGGTGGCCAAAAGTCCTACAGAAAGCTTAGACCTGAAAAAATTTTCCTCGCCAAGAAGATATTAGTAATCTTTGGGAAGACAATAATTGTCTAACTGACAAAATTCTACGACTTAAGTTTTAGTCATGAAATGTGCATTTTGATTGTTGGAGGTTATCCAAAACATTCCTGCCATATACAGATGTGATCATAAATTCCTAGCACGGAAACTCTAGATCAAACAATTTGAAAATTTCAAAAAGAGTTTGCTCAAAACATCCATTGGAGTATTTCTCACCCAAGAAGGCTCCTCACTACTCTGTGATAATGATCTTTAATAGGGAAAGTGCTCAATTACCTACCGACCTGTGCTTGGGTTTCAGGATCATTCGCAACGCATACATTTCGACCGATCAGGAGGTCTTTCATGGGACCGTAGTGTTAGGCTTGGATATCGGTTTCCAAGGGGGACTCACTTTTGAGTCAAGGCAGTTGAACGAAATTTTTCACTATCTGCTCCGGGTTTACAAGTCAAGAACATTGCAAAATGAGAAAGAAATAGTCTTGCTCGTACTTCTTTGAGCTAAGTTATACATTAACCCAAGTGTCTTAGTCAGATAAGACTACTTCAGGGTTGTAACATTGGAAGGATTGGGGACCGAAAAAGGTTTATTTTTTGCCCAGAAATTGTGAAGGGTTTGACATTGGTGATCATTGCAAATTTACCACATGTCCTTCGAAGAACATCTCCATTTCTTGAAGTGTACACTCCTCTTTTAGAGCGCACAAGGATGTTTAAAAGCGTCTCTTGTTACATTAAGAGACCGTCTGTTTGTGTGTTTGCAATTTGAGCACGACAACATTTGGAGAGTAGTCATCTTGATCTAACTCCTTTGCAGGGTCTTTTCATCGTCTCTCTAGACTTTACTGGGGATATTTTGAATAGACATCAGCCTTGCTTTTTACCAGGCACTTTGCTTTTTCTTGATGTCTAGGGATTTTTCTTTTCCCCCCTTTTTTTTATCCCGTGTTTTTCTTTTCTTTTGGAGCTAGGATTTTCTGCAATCATGCTAGATATGCAACTTAAACTTTGGCACGCTTCCATTCCTAGAGTGATGTTGCCTTTGCTTTGGAATATGCAATGATCACCAATAGGTTGATGAAATGAATTTGCTGGCTCAACTTGGTTGTGCAAAGGATAACAGTGTGTAGGATAGAGAAATGAATCATTCTCGTCATCCTATGACACTGGGATTATCATATAAACAACACACAAAGATTTATGTTAGTCCGAGCAAGAAAATTTCTAACCGTTTACTTTCTGATATTGTTGGACTAACCCTCATTTGCCCCAATGTGGGGTGGTTCTTGACAGGGTTGAGAATGAAAATCGTCGTTCAATGGGGTTCTCAATGGGCATCTGTAGTGTTTGGAATGAAGAAATAAATGCCTCTGTCATCTCGATCCATGTAATCGTTGCGAATGACCCTTATATCCATAGGTTAAGGTTTCGCTATCATTTCCAATCTCCTCATCTCTCAAGTGTGTATGGGACGTGTTTGGATTAGGCTCGCTTCTCTTATGAGAAAATACCCTTTTGAACAGTTCAAACGACTCTTATTGGAAAAATTCATTTCATTTCATCAAGATTTATCCTTCAAAGGGATTTTATGATGCACCATACATGTGTAATTCATGTTCAGACAATCTCATGTTTTAAAACATGAATGTCAATGAAGTAAGAATTATATGTCTTTTTAGATGTGAGAATCGAATTAATTCTGAAAGTTTTTAATCTCCAATGAATTGGGAAAAGGGATACTTACCTGCCCATCGAGGCTGGAGATCCTGGAGATATAAAAGGGATATGTCATTGTATATTCTAAAACTTTACAAAAATTGGAACGATACATCTTACCCTTGGTCATATGCTCCAACGAGTGTACAAGGGTTGTGAAAATCTGCACTTCACATAGTAACACAAGATTGTTGGGTGTTCTAAAGTTCTTTCGACTTCTTGGTTTTTGGAGAAAAATGAAACTTACATGTCTGCCCTGATGGCGAGCTCCTGCCAATGATAAATATTAAGCATTATTTTGGGTTTCCAAATTCAAAATAAATTGGGACGATACTACTTTACTCTTGATTTGAATTCCATTCTGCATGCCAATGTGCGGATTGTAGAAGCCGGCCCTCAAGCTTGTGGCCATGATTTCTTCGTCTGGTTGGGCAACGAATCCACCTCGAGGATTTACGTCGGATGAGATTCATTCATCTTTTTGGGCGTGTTTCATGCACTGTTTTGTTATTTGAATGCATGGCTTCTTGGGTGCCTCATCTCTGTTCATCACCTGAGAGGAAAATGAGAGAACATTATCCCCGCATCTGATTGAAAATCATTTAGGAACGATACGTTCTTTTTACCAAATGGGTGGCTCCGCGGCCAAATGTGTTTTACATTGAAAGGATGGATTCCATTACGCTCTGCGGATGATAACTATTGCTTCGGGGACTTGCCCCACGGATCAAACGATGAATTTGATGTCTTCGGCTTCGACATGCTTTCCAGATGTAGGAATGGTTTGCCCCCATTTTCAGTGGAGATGGGTTTTGTCGAGTGGGCAAGATCAAAAACTCATCCTAGATTTGGCTTTAGTCGAAGGTTGAAATCCCGACCTTGGATAAGCGAATCATGATTCATCTCCTTCTGCTTCGGATTTGTCATTCGGATGAGTAAGGTATGAACCCTAAATCTAGAAATTCATGCAGATAGGAGTGATTATCCTAGCAATCACAATCAGTAACAAAATGCGCAACTCAAGGAATCTAGATATGCAAATAAATCACATGGCATTCCTAGTAATGCCCTATTTATCAATCACAGCTCAAGAATGATTTAGCTGTCCTGGCCGTTCTACACTCGATCTAACCTAAGAAAAGCATTAGGAAGCATCGCAGGAGTTCGAGAGTACTCACATGGGGTTCGCCGTGCCCTGGTTTGGTCTTGGACGAGCTATCGAGCTCATGCCGACCCGATTATATTTGGGGATCCACTCGGCGTTTTACACCATGAAATCATGTGAAACAAAAACGAAAATATTCAGCAAGGGGCATTTATTGTAGATGGTGGTCGATCTAATTGGACGTCAAGACTAAAAAAGATGTAGAAATTTACAAATTAAAATACTCGAATGACATTTTTTTGCCAAATTTAACTCTATGCGTCGTGAAGAAACACATGCAATTGAACTTAAATTTTGACTATTTATGAGTTCAAAATGTAAAAGAAATTAAAATAAAAATATTGACTATTTTTCTATATTTTTACGACATCGAACGCTATTTTTCTTCATTTTTCATGTATTTTTCTATTTTTGGAAAATATTAAAAAATATTAAAAAATATGAAAAATTATTTTTTTTTTTATCAAAAATGGTTCCTTTAGCTTGGTCAAGGCTACCAAAGATGATTTTTTAGTTTTTTTAACTTTTTATAGATTTTTTATGAATTTTTTAAAAATAAACTATGAAAGACTGATCAAAAATCAGGTGTCAACAGCTGCCCCTCTTTGAGAGGAATTTCGTCAGAGGTTTCTCTCAAAGACAAGGTGACACCTGTGTTCCGATCAACTCGACTGGGAAAAGAAAAGAAATCATGACATCCAATTTTCATGCCCATCAATGTGTGCTTTTCCTTAAAAAGAGATGTGTTCATTCAATTCCCTGATATGATGTAAGAAAGTTAAGGAGTAGATAGACTTCCCTACCCCTTACCTGCCGAATGCTTGCGGCATTTGCTGTGTCTGATGGGTTCAAGTAGATTCCTAAGGACTCCCCAGCGGAGTCGCCAGTCTGTCGCGACCCTCTTGAGGTTGTCGGGCTCTCGAGGGCTAATGGGCCGTCCTGTCTGGTCGGACGCGGGCCTCTCCCAAGGCCCATTACCCAAATCGCAACGGAGGTATGCGTGATCGACTTTCAGTGTGGTCTAGTGACATGTGCTAAGTGTGCATGCCATGGAGTCGCCACCAATCATTTTTTTAGGGTATGATTGGACCACCCAATCGAATAGTTGGGAGTTTCTATTCAATTCTGCGAGAACCAGAGAAATGGTTTCGGGGACTTAGTTACGCCAACCGTCAGAGTTGACGCCCTTTCGGTACCTAAGTTGACTGAATTTTCTAGCTTGAGATTCATGCGGATGAGTAAGGTATGAACCATAAATCTAGAAATTCATGCAGATAGGAGTGATTATCCTAGCAATCACAATCAGTAACAAAATGCGCAACTCAAGGAATCTAGATATGCAAATAAATCACATGGCATTCCTAGTAATGCCCTATTTATCAATCACAGCTCAAGAATGATTTAGCTGTCCTGGCCGTTCTACACTCGATCCAACCTAAGAAAAGCATTAGGAAGCATCGCAGGAGTTCGAGAGTACTCACATGGGGTTCGCCGTGCCCTGGTTTGGTCTTGGACGAGCTATCGAGCTCATGCCGACCCGATTATATTTGGGGATCCACTCGGCGTTTTACACCATGAAATCATGTGAAACAAAAATGAAAATATTCAGCAAGGGGCATTTATTGTAGATGGTGGTCGATCTAATTGGACGTCAAGACTAAAAAAGATGTAGAAATTTACAAATTAAAATACTCGAATGACATTTTTTTGCCAAATTTAACTCTATGCGTCGTGAAGAAACACATGCAATTGAACTTAAATTTTGACTATTTATGAGTTCAAAATGTAAAAGAAATTAAAATAAAAATATTGACTATTTTTTTATATTTTTACGACATCGAACGCTATTTTTCTTCATTTTTCATGTATTTTTCTATTTTTGGAAAATATTAAAAAATATTAAAAAATATGAAAAATTATTTTTTATCAAAAATGGTTCCTTTAGCTTGGTCAAGGCTACCAAAGATGATTTTTTAATTTTTTTAACTTTTTATAGATTTTTTATGAATTTTTTAAAAATAAACTATGAAAGACTGATCAAAAATCAGGTGTCAACAACTAGAAACTCGTAATGTCCATAATGAGTTCGAAAAACCGTTCTCAGTACATCCTGACCTCAAGTCAATTTTTGAAAATATAGAAGCTCCTTGTAATTGGTCAAATAGATCATCAATCCAAAGGAGTGGATACTTATTCTTAATTGTCACTCCATTTAACTGTCTATAATCAATACATATTGGTAAAGATCCATCCTTTTTTCGTACGAATAACAGTGGTGCATCCCATTGTGACACACTTGGTCTGATAAATCCTCTATCCAACAATTCTTGTAATTGAACTTTTAATTCCTTTAGCTCTACCAATGCCATTCTATAAGGAGCTTTTGATATTGGTTTTGTTCTAGGGGTTAGTTCAATTACAAACTCAATCTCACGTTTGGGAGGTAATCTCGGTAATTCATTTGGAAATACATTAGGGAATTCTCTCACTATGGGTATTTTATCAGACTTAGCACTTTCTTTTCCTTTATCCTTTACAACAACCAAATAACTCATATATCCATCCTCAAGTAATTGATATGATTCTAAGGTCGATATCAGCATTTTAGTGCAACTTGTATGGTTTCCAATAAATTCAAAACGAGATTGGTCTGGTGGGTTAAATTGTATTGTCTTTCTATAACAATCCACTTTGGCTCTTTGCCTATGTAGCCAATCCATACCTAGGATGATACCAAAGTCATACATAGCCAAGATTACTAGATCTACGATCAATTCAGAAGATTCAATGTAATGAATGAATCATTCATTTCCATGATCATATTCTTTTCAAAAAGTCAATCAATGCAGAAATCAAGCATGTCAAGTGAGAATCCAACAATATGATTAGGATTTCAAACTATTGACGAACGATTCTACCATCAATCAAAGCAAACTATAAAAGTTAGAAATTCACTTGTCTTTCATCATAAATTCTAATATCTAGAGACAACGGGTGCATGACGGGTGAACAGCGATGGCGGTCAATAATGGGTGGAGACAGCTAGGGCGTGCATGGCGGAGGACGGAAGATGGCGTGGGATTAAAGGTGGCATACGGCCCGGGTAATGATAGGGGTTTCTGATGAGAACTGATGAAATGAACTGATGTTACTTCTATTTATAGTGGAAGCAGGTGAAGATCAGTTAGCTTGGGCCAGCGGGCTTGTTAGCATCTTGCAGCAAAGTCAGCTTAGGATGAGTCACCGATTGAAAGATCATGACGTGGCATGTGTCACCACATGTCACGTGTTCGCGTCGGATGGCTACCATGTGTCACCGGGGGACATGTGGCCCACCTCATGGCCACCTATGGCCACGTGGCCTTCCACATGGCCACCGCGTGCCATGTGTCAGCCGTGAGGGCTGTACGTGGTCCCTCTTGTAATCCTTGTCCCTGTTGTCCTCGATCGGTCCCAATTTCACATGTGCTTGGCCCTACCATGTCCAAATTTAATTATACCATGTTTCCCTATCACCTCATTTCCAACCCATAATTATCCATAATAATCTTAGATAAGTAAACAAAAGTTTTTGGGTCATCACATTGGTTTATCACATCGATTTGTGATACATACACACACACACACACACACATATTCTGGATTGGCTATGTAGATATTGGAAGATGCAGGTGTGGTGCTCAATATCACTGTGAACCCGATTGAGGGGTTTGTGGATATGTCGCATATTAGTTTAGGATATTATTGTGGACTTAGCCACCGACATTACATGGGAGACCTAGATAAGGGAGGAATTTTGGCCGCATTTTATCATGGAGGGTAATGTGTGACCATGATTAGATTCTTGAGTGTGAGATTGATCAATGGATGGCCCATCGACATGTGTTTTTGACGAGATTGATCAATAGATTAAATCATTGATATTTATTTTAATGTTATGGTTTGAAATGGATACTTTTGCTATGAATATATTATGTTGAAGAATATGTAGCTCGTTTTGGTCTTAAAGATTTGTTATGTTTCGAGTTTGGTATAAACAAGTTGTGCTTTGTATATTAGCCATACATAGTAATTGTTCGATACGTTTAGAAAAAATGTATTACCCACTGAGCCGTGTTAACTCACTCCTTTCATCTTACTTGTCTGTTAGCGAAAGGATTTTTTGGCAGTGGGTTTTTTTATATAAATGTACATAGTCGTGTTGAGCTTTTCAAATAGCTTTTGTTTTTTAGACATGTGTAGATATTTTTTTGATGCCTATAGAAAGCTTTGGTATTGTAACCAAAGGACCTTTTTTTTTAATCAAGTGTGTGTTATATATACAAAGCACAATGAGGATTTATTATAAATATATCCCTACACTTTTAAACTTAATGAGCGCAATGCTTTCATTTTGATAGAAGCAGGTTTTACGACAGAGGCAGACTCATACGAGATTCTATGGGAGATATATTCAAATCTTCAGATCAATCCTCACTCTTTATTTTTCGATCTTATTCTTATTTATTGAACATGATAAATTTCTCTATCTAACGGTCAATTATCTAGTTTGGATTGCGATCCTAAGTTTAATTGATTGAACATCAATCACAAAGATATTCTTGTGACTTTCATTTGAAGAATCTTGATTGATTGGCAATCGTCCCTTAGACAATTTTCTTTGTAAAAAGCTTGAGTTAATGATTCAAAAATTTGATTCTATGGAAAAACAAATCCTCTTAAACTTTCGATCGTTCTCATCTCAACAGCTCATGATCTTTATTCAGCAATCAACCAACAGCTAGTTTTTGGATATTGATCCTCGGAGTGGTTCTGTCCAGCGAAAAGCTTGGAAGACGAGGAGTATAAAGAGCACCAATATCGAAGACCAGTAAGAGGTCAAGAGTTTATCATCCTTATTTTCAAGAGAGCTTTACTTGTTCAAATTGTTTACTTGAGCTACTTGAGATCTTGTGAGAGGTGTATACAGAGTTAAGTGTGTATAGTGATTAGTGATATATCCTTGATAGTGGCAGTACTCGCTTCTGTATAAGTGCTTGTGACAATCACATTTTTCTATAATCTTCTATTTGATTACTTAGTGGAATTCACCCAGTAGGCTGTTAGTGTGGGAGAGTGGACGTAAACTTACCAAAAGCCGAATCACTATAATCTTTTGTGCATTATCTTGTACTCTTTATTGTCTCTATCAGTTGTTCAGTAGAAGCATTGCATGATTTTGTTGACTACTTTTGCTCCTATCAAACTTGATTATCTAATTTCCGTATTAATTTTTAAAGTTTGGTTACAAACATCTATTCGCCCCCACTAGGTGTGAGGTCTAGCCAAAACATCATATTATGGATGTACATATTTGATATTGGGTTTGGTTATGTTGAGATTGCATCCTTTTCTGAATGGACGGCTGTGTCATGACCTTTGCTATAGTAGAATTGGGGCATGACATTTGTTTTCATCGCGCGAGAAATTTCTACCAAACAAGTTCTTAAGCCAAAGGTCCAGTTTGGACTAGACGGGAATAAGATGGATCATCCGGAAGAAAGTCTCGGCAAGGTCGGATCCATATACTCGGACCAGAACAACCATGCCATCGACTCTTCGACGAAGAGGGACAAAACGTGTGTGGCAAGCTAGCAATCGTACTCACATCCTAAGTATAAAATAGCCTAGAAACAAATTATTAGAGATATGAGATTTCTATGTACACATTAACTATGGTTCTGTCTTTGACCCCAAATTTTTTTTTTAAAAAAAATATAGCTCCGTCAATTTCATTCCTCGCTTTAAAGCTCACACTGACTTGAGTACGATGTTAGGGGGATTGGCTGTTAGGTCGACAGCACGATTGATGATGGTGGCTTCGGCAGATGAAGGACTAGAAGAGGAAGAGAAGAAAGTGAGGGGGAGGGCTTCGGGCTGCGGGATTCTCCCCCCCCCCCCCCCCCCCCGCGGCCTTTTTGCAGTGAGAACGCGTCTGATTAAGTTATGATGGAAGTCTTTCTCATAAATTGACGCGCATTGTTCGAGAGTTCACGTCGTACATAGAGTCTTAACATTCCAATGTAAGGCATCTTTAAGGTCGCCGATTGGCTTTACATGGAAATTGGAGGATGATTTGGAATGACAGCTGAATCACAACTGCAGAATTTTTCTTGAACACTAGAACTGGATTTTATAAAATAGTGACGAAGGAAATGCTTAAGCTGTGATTCATCTGTCATTCAAAGCTTTGACCCCATTACTTGGCATAAGAAATCTCTAAAAAAATTGCTAAGCTAACTCGCTCGAGAGAAGATACTGAAAGTCGGAGCTCTGAGGTGTCCACTCGAAGCTCTTCCAGGACCTTTTGTGAAACTGTCGGAAGCTACTTACACGAAAATCCGGCAAGCAATGATTGAGGATCATCAGCAGGTCGGCCGCGCTCAAACCCGAGCTCTTGGCATAAGTATCGACAAGTTTCGGTAGGATGATCCTTTTCTTGCACAATCTGAAGTTTGATTGGAGGTACTCTTCCTTTGCAACTTTCAGCTCCTGAAATACTTTGTCTGACCTGAACACGCGAACCTGGAAAAGACATCAATGTAATCCAGATTCAACATGGTCAGGAGGGGGAAAAAATATAATTTGTGGGATTTAGGCACAAGCTCCAAAAAATCGAACCAAGTAATACTATTCAGTAAAATGACAGAAACTGGAATATGGAATCTGTGTCTAATTGGTTTTTCAGGTTCTTGAATCTTTCTCTACATGAAACTATTGATAATACTTGCAGGAATGAACTTAAATTTGTGAGTGACAACTAATTCAAAACCTTATACAATAGTTGGCACTTTGTGTCGGCGCTGAGGCTGTCAAGATCTATAATTGTTAGAACTTGAACTAAAAGCGTAAAGGCAGGACGTTACTGCAGGATCGGAGCGGCTTCCCAAACAGAGTGCAAAATGTGAGAGTGGTTCGGGATGGTCGATCTCATACGCTTTCGGCAGACTGTCGACTTTAAATCTCCGCTTGGATGGCAATAATATCCGCAGCCACTACAGGCAACGAAGGCCTTAAGTCAAATCATATGAAATGCAGGTACACTGATTCTTAGCTGAGGCAGAAGAATGCAAACAATTAGCAGACTCCAGAGCAGTTGAATGACCAACCTTTCCTGGAGAAAGCAACCTGCATTGCAAAATACTATTCTGAATTGTGTCCACGCTTATGGTGTGCCCTCCAATGTCATAAGCGGCCTGCGGAACGCAAACGTTAGGGAACAAAACTAATAACCCTTCTGCATATCCTGTAATATAACGTTATCAGGTTGGAACTTGGAAACCTTGAGCAGCAGAGACGTCCTCTTCAGTTTGTTTTGCGGAATGCCATGAGCCAAAAATGACTGGAGGACAGGGAAGAGACACTAGTTTTGAGTTTTATGGTCTGGGATACGAGTGTGGACCAAAGGAAAGCGAAAACTCAGATGCTAAAAAAGAGAGAGCAAGAGAAGAGCTTCACATGCATCACTAGGGAATTGTGCACATTTATCCAAAAGGCAAGCTTCTCCTCATGTTTCAGCTTACTGGGATCGACTCGTTGCAATTGATGCACGATTGACCTGAAACCGAGCTTACAATTTGGTAAGATTCTCTATATGTGCAGAAACCGGAGCAATGCCATGTCCATGAATGTATCTTTTGTTTCTGATGTATTACTGACAAGCCAAAAAACATCTGCAGTTCCCACAAGTAGCTTGAATGGCTTACTCTACATAATAGATAAGGAGTCTGACTCTAGACTGCCTACAATTGATATGAATCAACCAATAGGCTACCAACCAAAAGTTGACAAAAGTTTTTCGCCAAGACACTGGAACATCAAAACTTGAGGTTGTCAAGTCAAGAGCATGTATACCTGTACTTCCGCAGCATGTACTCGATGTTTTTCATCCTTTCAGCATCACTGGAGATCGATTGCACTTTGAGCATAGTACTGTACGGTCCGCTGAATTCTCTTGAGCTTTCCATGTGAAAAGGGTTACCAAAATGGGAATTGAAAGAGGAATATCTGCAGTGGTGTGAGTTCCATGTGTCACCAAGATCTCCCGAAGGATATTGGCCCACTATGTACGAAGAAGGTGAATTTGGAGAGGACAGATGATAATAGTTTGTCAAAGGTGGCTCGGCCAGCTCACAGTATATTGCTGAGATGGACTTGACCATCTCTTCGGATAGCCAGTTTGGCGTCGCTAGGACATTATCGGTTATGCTCGGTCCGAGATGGTCTGCCAAACTAATTGCTTTTGAAGTAGAACATGGCTCTCGCTAAACAAGCAAAGAACAGAATCAAAGAAAATTCACATGATTAGGAACGCAGACAGCAACTCTGTTTTCTCTGTACCCGATGAATAAACAATCTCGGAGGACTATTAGACACACATTAAATCCAAGTTAACTCAGATGATCGATGAAGGAAATTAGTAACTTACTTCCAACATAAACAAAGGGAGGGAGTGGTATGAACCTACAGCTCTAGAAAAAGAATTCTCCGGATGTGAAGTCCTGTTTGGATGAGATGAGCGCTGGGATAGTGAGGACTGGCTTCGCTGAATACCGATGTCTGATAGATATTTTGGAGCCCAAATGCCCTCTTCTTCTTCTTTCAATGGACTTCCAATGGACCCCCGAGTCAAAAGAGGAGGATGCCGACTTGAATGAGAGAAGAAATTCTCTCTCTCCAGTGTACCGTGATGTCCATGAATTGGCGGACTCACTTTCTGATGAGCGATGGAGGTCGACTTGCGCTCATCCTCAGTGGGTGAATGTGAAGGATGTTCATTGAACTTGTTACGGTACTTGGTGAGAAGGTACTTTTCCAGGAACGCGACTTCTAATTCCAACACTGCGGTTTCGACAATCAGCTGCTCTGCTTCCTGAAATGAAGTAAAGCGAGTACAGAAAGCAGCGCATGTTTCAGAATATTATGATGAATTCATGTAGTTACATCTTTTCTTTTTTTTTTCATGTAGTTACCTTGGGGATTGTCTTTTGAGATGTGCCATGGGAGAAATGGGGCCTGCCACTCAATGCCTTCTCTAACGCATTTCGCATCACAAATTGGTCCTGAAGTTCTTCTTGAAGATGCAGTATCTGCAGCAAAATCATTGAGTCACAGCGGTTTCATTAGACAATCATTCTGCAGTGAGACGACAGCAGACATCCAAAACAGACCGACTGATCAAGCAAAGGGGACGCATTCGATAGCATAACTGAGAAATTTACCTCTTTCTTCAATGATGTTTTAATCTCACGCTGCAAGTCATTTTCTCTTGCGGTTCCGACAGAGCCCTGGAGCTGTCCCATTTTTTTCTACCTTTCCAAGCCCAGTAACCGGCCAGCCAACTAATGCTGAAACATAAATCCCGATGTCAAGCTTCCGACATTAGAGAGCTCTGCAACAGAGTTATGGAATAGATGAAGCAACATGAAAAAAGCAAAGTAGATGGCTTTTGGCATTTTCTGCTGAACAACCAATAATTTTGGCCCCAAATCTCCCAGAATCTCTGCAAAAGTTACATATGAACAGATGTAATTCTTCTTCCTAAGACAAAAGGGCTCATCAGTGAGGGCAAACAAAAGAAAGTCTCTCTCTGAGCTTTATCTGATAGTACCACTCAAGAGAGCTGACGTATGCAATTCAGAAAACAGAGTTCAGTTACAACAAAACACATCAAACAGCATAAGCTAAGAGTTGAAGGGACAAGAGCTTACCTCCTTGCTCTGCTTTTCCTCTTCGAACCGTGATTTCCTCGAACCTTAAATGTTTTAAACCAAACTCAGTCCCGCCACTTCTTCATGTCTTGCATTACACTTGAGAAGAAAGCAAAGAAAAAGAACAACAAAAGAAGAAAAAGTTTGATTCAGGCTAGAGTCCAACCGTTGAAACTTTAACTGAACCAGCATTAATTGCAGCAAACACCGCCACGAGAAACTGTCCGAAGTTCCCCCCCAAACAGAGAAAACAACAAACGCCTTAAGAAACATCCAAACCCGGCATTAAACTCACACAGAATAATCTCTGCGCACACGAGGAACATAACAGCACACCCCACAACTCGGATTGAGAAAGACTGGTCACGCCAACAGGTTTTGTAAAAAGCTGAATCAAATCAAACACATCCGCATCAGCCAAAATTTGCGAACTTCCCTTGACCACAAGCCTCGGGAGCCAAAAGAACAAAGTGGGTGAAACCAATGGCACAGCATGCAATGTGTTAGTGCTCACCCACATCTGATCTGATCTTGTATAGTGATTGAAAAGGAGGAGGGCAAATTTTTTTGACTTAGTCCCTTGTCTTAGAAAGCAATGCCACCTTTGAAAGTATAGAAGGCTTTTGGAACTGGAGGTCCTTTTCTTGCATGCATTAAAAGAAGCAAAGCCACGAGCTGGCTTCTGATCCAGAAAGAGACACTTGTGGAGTTGGGCACTAATTATTTGAAAGTACACACAAAAAAAAAAAAATGAAAGGAACTAAATGGCAAGAGGCATTGGAAGATTTATATTTTACAGGCTTTGGACATAAGGCAGGCTCTTATCACGCTTCTCTAGAAGAGTTTGACTTACACAGTTCCACCGTGGTGGAGAAAAGAGGCCAAAAAAGCGAAGAATATGCTCTTTAGCCTTTCTGAATTAATGAATCACCGGTGCAATTCCTCAATAATTTTAGACTCCAATCATTTCGCAAAAAATAAATAATTTAAATTTTTTTAAAGATGGCTTACAACACTTAAAAAAATGAATGAACAAATTTTTTTTCATTATCCACAAAAATAATAGACATATATTGTTGTCGATAATAAATTTATTTATTGTCCAATTATTTCAAGCAATACAAGCGATTCTTTTAGGAAAATATTTTTCAAATAATTCAATTTTTGCTCAATAAACGAAGCCTTAAAATGGTATCAAGTCAAGGTATTCTATTTATCTAGAGGGGTTTCAGGACTCTTTGGTTATTCGATTAATTCCCACTTCATGTCGCAGTCAAGTTGGATTAAATTTTGTTTTGTACCAGATCTTAATAGGTTTTAGACTATTTTTGAGTTTTGGATCATTAGTACGTGTTTGTAATCCCATTTACAAAACCCTACAATTTTTGGACTAATCTTAAAATGTACTTAACGGATGTTGGAAAAATTATCAAAAAAGTTCTTAACTTATTGTCATTGTGCCAATTCAGTCTTGATTTTTTTTTTGCCAATTCAGTTATAAACCTTTTGCATTTGTGTCTATTCAGTCCATGTAACTAACTTTGATATGTTAGCGCTGACGTGGACAATTTCTTTTCTTTCTTACTCTTTTTTTTTTCTCTCCTTCTTACTCTCTCCGGTGCGGCCGACCACATCCAGCGGCTAGGGGTCGATCACACCGGCCCTTGTCTTTGGCTGGTCGCCAGATCAATGACTAGCTGGAGGAAAAATGAGAAGAAAAAAATAAAAACCAAAATGAAAATGAAAAAATAAATAAAATACTATTAAAAATTGTACCTTCAGCGCTGGCAGACCAAAGTTGATCGAATGGACTAAATTGGCATAAATGCAAAAAATTTAGGACTAAATTAACACAATTGAAATAGGTTTAGAACTTTTTTTGGTAATTTTCCCGATGGATAACCACAATAGACAAGTTATTTCTGAAACTATTCCCACTTGTTTAAAACATTTATGGTTAATACTTATATTGATTTTGTTAACCCCAAAACACATCATGAGTATAATCGACTAACAATTCAACCACAACATCCACCAATTGAAGCCTAACTTTCACTTTCGGATTGTTAGGCCTTCTATTTTTACGGTGGGAATGACTTCAAATATCTGCAATTCTTATGTTTTGCAATGTGGAGGTTCCCTAAATAGGAGATAATGCACAGGTTGTCGATAAATAGTTGTGGTAGCGAATGTGAGAGGATTTATTGTACAGTGATTAATAAAATTACAGATTTCACACAATTACCGACTACTTTAGCGAACCAGGTTGATGTTTATGTCGAAAACTATGCTGAATTTGGGGAATAATTAAGAATTATTGTTTGTAATTGTGACTCTTAGTGGATCTTATTCATCTGTCCATTTCTCACCCACGGAGGGACCAAAAAAAAAAAGTTAACCTAACTTTAATCATATCATCATTAGCTTTGTCACTTCCCCAAGAAATTTTGCATGAGCCAACGGATCGATAGAATCCCATCAAGAAATTAATCCTCATCTTTCTCGAACTTAGTAAAATGATTAACCTTAGCCTTACACCAACTCTTCCCATCTCCCAAAAGTAACAGGGCTAAAATCAGGAAATTATTAAATAAAAATTCCTCAACCACAAGCGGGACCAAGTTGGTATTGGCTTCACTTTTGTGTAATTAAAATTAATGATAACATGGATAATTGGGCATTAGAAAATTGCATGGGGTTCGCTTGTCTTACTTTTGGTTCTCATGCCGAATTGCACGCCAAAATCAAAGGCAATTTCTCAGCAAGAAAGAGTTAGGGTTTGTGGGTCAAGAGATTAAAATACTAGTTAAGGCGCATCATCACAAAGGAGAATATTTTTCCATAAAGCACCATTTTCCTAATGTATTTCCTAGTTAGTCAAGCTAACTTTGAAAGCAACTTGGCATATAATGAAGAGCATACTTCTGGTTCATGAGAAAATATCTAATGCCAATGTTAAAAGCCTATGTACTAGGTTAGATCTAGCATTAAAATTCCGTACAAATTTATTATCCACTATCCATACGACTACAAATACAGATATGAGGCTTTCAACATGTGAAGCTCAATGGCATTGATAATATAAGGAGTCCTACAGTCTCTAGATTTTTTATAACTCTATTGGGCATTTATGGCCCATATGGAAATGACTCTGATTCGAAAAATGATTCTAATCAGAATTGATTTTTTCTGATTTTGTTCCCCGAATGAGTTTTAGAGAATCAGAATACATTTGATAACTGTAGAAAATTTATATTCTTGGACCATAAATGTGTTTGGTAACTGCACATAATTTATGTTGTTAGAATAATTTCTCTTCCCAATTTTTTTCATTAAGTCAAATAATTATGTATTGTCACTACAAAATCAACCTATATAGCATTACTAATAAAATGAATACAGATCATGCATAATCCATAATTAGTCTATTTATTTCATGGAACATAATGACATATGCAAAACCCATAGGAAATAACATAAGCTCAATAGGCAATTTGCACTTGAATTTTCGCCACGAATTTGCACTTAAACACTTCTATATTTAACCAAACTCATACCCAATCCGACCTGTGTTACTTAAACACTTTTATGTTTAACCAAATTATGGTATATTTACTTATTATAATTTGTTAAGAATGCTGTATAAATCTAGAGAACTTTTTTCAATTTTTTTTATTTTTTTAAAGGAAGAATTTGTTGTGTTTTCTAGATTATATCTTTATTAAATTATTCTATTATTATAAAAAAATTATTATTTTTATTACTAAGAAATCATTTTT
Source organism: Rhodomyrtus psidioides (assembly GCA_021437785.1). NCBI lineage: Eukaryota > Viridiplantae > Streptophyta > Magnoliopsida > Myrtales > Myrtaceae > Rhodomyrtus > Rhodomyrtus psidioides. Next base: position 232,330 of record JAILYB010000127.1, read on the forward strand.
ATTTTCATTTTCCTTTTTCTCCGCTGATTGGCAGCAATCGGCAATGGGCGGAACACAGTTAGAGCCTTCTCACATTATTCGTCTTGTTTCTCAAAAGTGATTCTAGAATAGAGTATCAACATTTTTTTATTCTTGTTTCTGCTCCAAAAGTGTTCCAGGGAACTGAATTAAAAAAAAAAATTAGGATCAGAATCATGTACATTACCAAACAGATTTCTCATCCCTTTTTGTTCTGGGAAATAAAAAAAATCAGAATCGCTGCCATACAGGCCCTTACCAACTCTAATTATTGGTCCGTACTCTTATTTTCCACAGAAATTTTAGAAGTTTACTAGACTAATGAAAGATACAAAATGTTAGTAGTAGCATTATTTTATTAAGTTAAGAGCATTCATTAGATCCGCGGGAATTTCTACCAATCTCTATTGTTCGGCTGGTACTCTTACATACATCACAAATTGGAAAATTACTAATATTGGCGATAAACTACCAAATTATAATAATATAGTACTACTACATGCATGATTTTTCTGAACATATTAATGGTAAATCCATTTTTTTACCACACGCTTTGGAAATGTCCTGCATAATAAATTCCTAGTCGTTGTCAAAAAAAAAAAATCCTAGCAAGGATAGTATCATGCGCAGTAAATTCTCAATGCTCACTAGCTTGTAATATCTTCCTGTCATATTAGATTTTGCCTTTTAGATCATGTTCAATTAAATGATAAGGTGTATAACTACATGCGCAGATTCTGTATATTCAAAAGGAACAATGGTAGCTTGCTTGAGGAAGGGTTTGACAAATTCCTCTGACTTTTAAGTTCTCGATCCATACTGCTAAGTTTCTTTTCTTCTCAAAAAATTAGACAGGTTTGATTAATTTCATTTGAAGTTGGCCCTTTTCTAAGACTTTTTAGGGCTACTGCTAACTATTCTAAAAGTTTAATCTATCAAATGAAGACATGGATTAATAATTAAATATTCTAACCTCTCCATCACAATTGTAGGCTAGACTTTGACCTAAGCCTAAAACATGAAAATATGTAATTGAAAAGGCACATATGGCTCTAGAAGACTACATTTTTCTGTAATCACATTTCTCAACTCCGTGTAATATCTTGTATGATCACTGCCAATTATTCAAAAAACTATTAGATGACAGAGTGATTTATGACTTAAATATTTGAACATATTTTTATGAAAGCGTGGGGCACAATTGCTCTGATTTTTTAAATTAGACGGGTGGAAATTACAACACGCACAAAAGGCATATACATACAAATATGGAGAGAGAGAGAGAGAGAGAGAAATATGACTCTTATAAAGGTAGCATTTCATAAAGGCAAGCAACCTCAAAAGGGCTGAAAGTAAAAAAAAGGGCCAAAGTTGATAGATATTTCTATGATAAGAACTCACTAGCATGGTGGGTATTTCCCTACTACTTTGAAAAATTGGAGTACAACCAATTTGGTCCCTTCTGTCTGAGTCAAAAAAGAGTTTCACTTCAGAAAAAGCTTGTTGCCTTTATAACTTGGGGATGGTGCTGGTTTGTATGGAATTAAAAGATAGTGAAAGTCAGGGCTCCCGCTTCAAGAACATTCACCATCTCTTAACGTCTATCTTAAAACGGTCCGATTATGGCATTCCAATTGCATATATGTCTCCGTTTGTTTTTAGTAAATATCTTCTTAAAAAGGTCATTTGTATATCAAGCAAAAAATGAATAAAAAAAAATATTTCTATCGTCCACGAAAATGTTTAGACAAAAAATGTTGTTGATAACGAAAAAAAATTCAATTGACTAATTATGTCAAGTGATATGAGAGATCAATTTTAGAAAAATATATTTTCAAATTATTTATTTTTTGTGAAACAAACAGAGCTTATTCCTGCAGAAAATTCGTTTGATTTATACTCAAGTATAAGAAGATTATATGGGAATTGCATCCAATCCATCGTGCATATAAAGCAGCATTTAAAATCGAGCTAACATTTCCTCCACTCCCGATTTGAATAAATTTCCTCACCCCTCCTTATTTTAGTGGATTCACATCAAACAGTACACGCCTTAGTGGTTGTTATCCAAATATACGAAACCCTAGCAAAACACGCTACTCGCTCCGCAATTACTGAGCTGCCATGTCGCTGTCGTCGCCCCCACTTCGTCATAGCCCCTCAACCTCAATTGCCGCAACCATCGCCGATCCGTTATAGCCCTTGACCCGTCACCGCTGTCAAGCTCCATCGAATCATGACATCAACCTCCACGCCGCTGCTTAGGCGGAGAAAACTTCTCCTAAATCCAGACAAATCCTTGTAAATGCTACCTAGATCAACGATGACCCTCCATCTTGATGAGGGCTTCCATTGATCAATGGCGAAGGCGGCCATACCTAAATTGACTACTGCATGCATGCACGCGCACAAACAGAGAGGTGAAGAGAGATTGGAGTCAAGTGCACAAAAAATAGCCGGGGGATCGGAGAGAGATAAGGAGAGAACAGAGCGAGACTGATGTGTGCTAAGGTTTTGTGTGAACGTTTGTGTATGTGTAGCAAGATAAGTTTGACAAACGGGTATTTTTAGGATCTAGTTTTGTACATATGTAATCAAATACAACATACTTGTTAATAATGTTTATTATGAATTATTTTTATATTTTATTGTGGGTTTGTATAGCAGGAAAATCAAAGTAGATTTTCCATACTAAATAGGAGAAAATATTTTCTAGTTCATTTTCAGGTATCAGCCAAAAAGCGAATAATATTGTTATTTTTCTGAAAAATAGTTTACTAGCTTCCGAAAATGTTGGATTTTATGCGAAACAAATGGAGCCTAATATGATGCAATTGCTGCATGAAATGGTGCAAAGAATAATTTTGTTTCAGAAGGCAATCGTTAGGAACAGTTTTGTTCCAAAAAGGTGTGCTGCACCAAGATGTTCTTCTTGTGACCTTACGGGGAGATGTAACATCAGTATATTAGGAATTATTTTTGAGGAGCTACTAACCTTTCAAAATTAACATATCCATTCATTTTTTGTGTACCAAAGGAAGGCAGAAAAGAAAAACTAATGAAAAGAATTTTAATAAATGGCTTGGAATTAAAAGTTCAATCCGCGCTCGCTCTATATTCTATACAAGATTAATTGTCGCATCCCTGTTTGAAAGTTTCAAAATTCAAACCTCCCTTCAAAGCTTGAGATTATTCTCCTTTGACCTTCCATCGTGACCAATCCTCGTAATTATTTACTTCGTTTCTAGTAGTTCTTGTCGCTAATGTATTGTCAAGGTTTAGACCACTTTGTGTAAGTCACTAAATTCGCCATACAATAGTCAGTGCCTGAACATTATCAATTTTAGCGAGTCTACTTCACAATAATATTCACAATAATTTTCTTCTTTTAGCTTTGAATACACTACGAATCAACTCTGCTCATTCAGGTTATAATAGTGTCGAATTGATTCGTTATGGTGTAAGTGAGAGCTCAAGTTGACTCGCATACTTGGTACTCAAAACCCAACTCGAGCTCGACTTGATTTCATTGGTCCATAATCCACTCGCGAGCTTGATCTCAGAAAGTGCTCAAATAAAGTGGTTGTCTGAAGTGATCTTGAGGATGTCTGTGTTTGTCTCAGCTAATAAATGTTTTTCAAAAAACTAATAGAACAAGAAGTTTCTAATTTGGCGAGATGCCAGTCGTCAACCGCCCATGCACGGTGATCGCTGCAGAAAGAGAGTCCATGTCAGTGGAAGCAAAATGGAAATTTTTTGAAGTTTCCTCTTCTTCTTCTTCTTCCGCTCGCTCTCTACCCTGTCTCTCGAGCTAGTCAATCACAGTTTTCCAAGGAAACTGACAGAACAGACATGCTTCTTTCAAGAAAACTCGAGTTGCATTTATTATTTTCTTTAGCCCAAAAAAATAACAAAGATTCTGCAGACTCCAAAGCAACATCTGATTTAGTGCCCAATGACGCCCATTGTTTATTTCAATTCGAAGTCTGATCTGCTTGGGAGACCCTCTAGAGTGAAACTACTATCCTCCAAACATAAAGTTTCAACGTTATCAAATTTTTATTCAATATGTTTGTTTCTTGGCCAAAACATATGTTAAATTTAGCTTGAAAGGAAAATTATTAAGGCTGTCAAACTCATTAATGAAACTTTATTGTTGTTACGTAATTTTTTAATAAAATCTCACGCTATATACATCGCTTCTGTACTTGTTGGCTTCTAATTGTTACATGAACATGAAAAGATTTTTACTTACCCATTATCTTGATATAATCTCCAACGATGTTTCTATTTCAACCGGCTCGCGATGCTTTTTCAAGGGTTTTCTGAACAAGGGGTGGTAAACCCGAGAAAAGTTTGATTCGTACAACAAAACCTTATTCGACTCTGTGTTCGAGAGCAATGCATTTGTGGGAAAAAAAACACATTTTCCAAAACTTGAGTTAGAAATTGTGGGTTGTCAAGAATTTAAAAAGAGAGAGAGAGAGAGAGAGAGAGAGAGAGAGAGATCATGAGGAAGTTTCAGCTTGGTCACATCTCTCTCACATGGTTGCATTAGGACAAAACGCTAGTTTAATCAACTTATAATGTGACAGAAAAGAGAAGTTGATTTGCAAAGATCGAAGTTGCAGAGATTTCTTAGAAACCATGTGGAAGAATCTTTGCATTGAGATTGGTAAGCAGGGAGCTCCAAGATTTGGGAAACCCTAGAGAGACAGATTTCTGGGGAGTGAAGTTTCCAAAGGTTTAGTCAATGCCAATGATATGAGCAAAAAGGCTTTCTTTTGCCTTGTCTTTTTTCCTCTTGGGTATTCCCCCCATTGGCAGCGGCCTTCAACTCCGCTTTCCCCATTAGATTAAGCAAAATATTATATTGCAATGCATAGTGATTGTAGCTGACATTTTTATTTACATTTATAGTATATTTGTGTTTCTGAGAGAAGTACTGGAACCGGTGGATGTTTTTCTTGTTTGGGTTTGCCCTTTACCCATGAATATTATTCAATTTAGAGGCCCTAATTTCCCTTGACAATCAAATGTTATGTGATATTTTTCATCCCAAAAGCTAACTCAAATGTCGTAGTTTTTCCTTACACTTATAAAATGACTATCATCCCTTTTTCCATAATCGATGTGGAATAATCCTAACAGTCTCCACCTCACACATCAGTCCATCGGTCCCTAGGTTAGAGGCCCCTTGTGTTTGTTGGGTTCACACATCGGTTCCTAAACTCGTATATCTCCGATGTCTCTAGGTCTAAACTTGTTGATAACAATGACTCTGATATCAGTGTTGGATGATCTTGGACCTCCCTCATCTCAAAAGCTAATTCAAAAGTTGAGACTTTCCCTTACACTTATAAATCGATCGCCAGCTCCTTCCATAATTAATGTGGAACAACCCCAGCACAAAGGCGTCGAATGGATTGGTCGGTTCAGATTTGAGTTGATAAAAAACGGGTTCGACTCTAATTGACCTATTTACATCCGATAACAATGTGATAATACACACCCAACCCAATCCCTACATATTCAAGTCTAGCCAAATTACCCCGTTCTGAATTCCATCAGTTTCTTCTTATTTTATTTTTTTGCGATATAAGAAAGTGCCCATTTGAAGTGGAGAGTGTCTATTAGAGAGTGTGGGAGCAAATGCTCAAAGATCTTATTGATTTTAATAAAGCTATGCTTGGTAAACAAGTTTGGAGATTGTGGCAATCGCCCACTGCTCTATGGAGCCAAATTTTATGAGGACTTTACTTTCCTACTGGGGACCTTTGGAAAGCAAGAAAGAGCTTTCTCCTTTCGTGGGGTTGGCAAAGCACAATCGTGGGAAGAGATGCCATTGTACCAAATGTGAGATGGGTTGTAGGGGATGGAAAGAGCATTAAAATCAGGGAGGATAGATGGCTTCCAATAGGGACCTTGGGAGCAAATGCCCAAAATATGACTGGGCTAAATAGGTTGAAAGTGGCTCTTTCCAAACGCTCTAAAACCCACCATTGATGGGCTTTGCTTTATTAATCAATTTTAAACTACATCTCAAATCCTAGACAGCCCAAATATAACCTAATTCATTAATAAGAGTTAAAATATGGTTCCATAATCCATTTGATCACATCTATTTGACCTATCTATCTGTGTCGTTTGCAAATGAGTTAAAACACACACACACACAAAAAGAGAGAGAGAGAGAGAGAGAGAGAGAGAGAGAGAGAGAGGAAGAAGAAGAAGAAGAAGAAAAAAAAAAAGTAGGAGTAGTAGTAAAACTAAAAGAGAGGATTTAAACCCGAAAGAGGCCTTTGGACCAATTTCTTTACGGACCAGTTTGTTGATTATAGTAGTGAAAGTGTTATATGCATATACACCTGGGATTTCTCCAAAAAAAAAAAATGCTCGACTTAGCCTACAATGGAGCAAATACTACATTTGGCAAGGAAAAGAAATAGGCAAAAAGACACTTCAAGTGCCAATATTTGTGCACAACGCTCATTTTGATGCCATTTTTTTTTATCACTTAAGTACTAAATCGGAGAAAAAACGATCACTTTAATGTCAACGGCAAGAAATTCTGGCGACTTCACGGAGTTGGCACTTAAATAATCATTTTTTTAATTGACAATTAAGTGATCCAAAAAAAAATATTGACACTAAAGTGAGCGTCGTACACAAATATTGGCACTTGAGATGGCTTTTTGTCCTTAGAAATAATATAGCTCATGTTAATCCAGTGGGGAATATTTGCAAGACGGATGCCAATTTAAACATAAACTGTTCAATTTTGTCAATTTATTCTTAAACCTTTGTGCATGATTCGAATGTAGTCATTCCAGTCAATTTTACACTGAGCATCGCCTATGTGGCGTTCAGTTATCGCCCGGAAATTCCAATGTAATTAACCATTTCTGGCAGAAATTGCTCGAAATGATTACATCTGAATTAAACGAAATGTTTAAGAATAACCTGAAAATTTTAGAAAGTTTAAGACTGAATTGATTCGTACAATAGATTTATGACGTGGCTAATTTTTCCTAATCCAACATATTCTATTACTCTTTCTGTCATAAGTTAAGAAACGGATGTCTACGTAATCTGTCTCGATACTTGCTAGTCCTTGTCATAAGACTAAGTTTTGAAGTGGTTCTCCAGCGTATGAAGTGCATTGCATGGAATTACTTTTGAACTTATTATCGACTCGGGCCAGATTCTCCATGGACTATTACAAGGCCTCGGATCCTACGGGGATATGACTGTCTGACTACACTCAGAACGACATCGTTTTGATAAATTTTACGGATTGTGTTTTATATCTCTTTTTCTTTTTCTTTTTCTTTTTTCTTTTCCTCAATGGTAATCTTCCCCTCCCTTCCCTTTCCCTCTCTATCCCTCACTAAGATACCTACCTAGTCCGCTTCTATATTCAATAAATTTGATTGGATATCCACTTAATTAAGTTCTCAAGTTGAGCAAGGTATTCAGGGTTGGGCATAATTCAGGAAAAATACCCAAAAAGTCCTAAATCTATTGTAAGGCCGCCAATTCAATCCTAAATTTTCTAGTTTGATCAATATAGTTGTAAACCTTTCCACGATTTTCCAACGTAGTTCATCCAATTAATTTAGATCGGAAATCATTGATATGCTAGTCTAGGCCAACCATCTTATATAGCACGATTGGTGTCCAATGTGGACCACATTTATTCAAAACAACGTTCTTTTCTAGTATTGTTCTTTTCAATTTTCTAATATTTTAATATTTTCTTTGTTTTTTTTTCCTTTTACTGTTCATTGTCGCGACCCGTCCGAAATTTTTCCTTAACGAGGATTAAATTTCGTTGGACGACGGGCGAATGGATTACCGATCGGGCCTTCCCCCGCACCTCAGTGCGGAGCGCGGGCTTTGGATCTGTGCGGGCCCTCCCAGGCCCATACCAAATCTCGGCGGGAGTATTTTTCGAGGGATTCGACGATAAGAGTCGATCGCTTTAGACCTTAGTGTGGTCGTGGTGGTATGTGCAACTTGTGCATGCATTTGGAGTCGCCACCGGTCTTTCTTGGAGGGTAGACCGGAAACCTTACTGACCGATTGGGAGAGATCGATTAGTTCTGCGGAACCAGAGATTTTGGGCTCGGGGACTTGGTTACGTTGATGTCATTACCAACGCCCTTTCGGTACCTAATGCGAGTGATTTTCCTGACTAAGAGTTCATGCAGGCGCAATTTTGGGTGAGGTAGGTCGGATTCAGGGTTTCATGCAGATTGAAAGATTAGTCCTATCAATCACAATCAATTTAATGAATGTGCGAATCAAGCGCATAAATAAATCATGTCGATGCACATCAATTCAAATCAATGACTTCCTAGTATAGCCATAAGGGCTTAGGGAAGGTGTGATTTAGGACCATGGGTGAAATTGGAAGATTTGAGGACGATTAGCCTGAAGGGAAAAATCATCATTTTTTGGAAGGTTTGGATACCGAATTACCCAAAATATTCCATGGCCAGTTGATTGTGGCCATTTCCCATTTTTGAGGATTTTTTTGGAATTTCTTGATTTTTCTTCAATTTTTTGAAAACGATTCGCCCAAAGGGCGAAATCATCATTTTGAAGAAGGGTCGGGGTTCAAAACACCCGGAATGAGTCTTGGCCAGTTGTTTGTGGCCATTTCCTATTTTTTGGGATTTTCCCGGATTTTTTTTAGAATTTTTTTGGAAGACGGTTTGCCGGAAGGGTAAAATCGTCATTTCTGGAAAGACTGGGGGTCGAAAGATCCGAAACAGGTCGTGGCCAGTTGTGTGTGGCCATTTCCTATTTTCTGGAATTTTTTTAGAATTTTTCTGAATTTTTCCAATTTTTTTGAGTTTTTTACAACTTTCTATTTTTTATTGAATTTTTGAATTTTTTTTATTATTTTCTGAAATTTTTAATTATTCAAGATATTTTCCGGGTCGGGTCAGACCCAGCCCGCGACTCGCGGGCGCCCGGCCCGACCCTACGGGTCAGAACCGGTCTAAAACGACACCGTTTTGATTTTTTAAGGATTTTTCTATATTTTATCAATTTTTTATTATTAACAGAAAATCTAAGATCGGACGCTCCATGTTGCGCCACGTGGCAACTCTTTGTTCGTCCTATCTTGCACTAGATTGGATGATCCACAGAGCGCCACTTGGCGCAACCTTAGCCGTCGGATCAAATTTAATTTATTAACCGAAAATTCATTTATTATTTCTGAAAATAAAAAAATCCAGGATCGCGACACCTGTCACAATCGGGACCGTTCGTTTTATTTTTATTAAAGACCGGCCCCCACACGCTGACGTGGCTGCCGACGTGGCATACCACGTCATCATTTGATCGTTGACCGGTCCAGACCCCGCCGGAGAAGACGACCGGCGCCCGCGATTGTCGCCGGCGCCTCGCCGGAGGAGCCAAACCGACGTAAAAACTACGGTTTCGAGTCGTGATTTTCACACGAAAATGACCTCCATCAGACCCCGACCAACATACACTCATTTCATGGCCAAAAAAACGCCGGAAAACAGCCGAACGAGCCACCACCGAACCGGCCCCGGCGAGAATATTTGCAAAAAAAAAAATTTGTTCAAAGCTCGGTTTCGTTCCATCACACAACATCCAATGAGGTTAGGGAAGCGTACCTGAGCTCATTTCGAGCTCTCAGCCGAACCATGCATGGTGGGGCTCCGACTATCATTCCCGGCGTGGTTTCGATGCAAAATGAAGACACACACAGACTTAGAGTCGATTGTCGAGAAGCTTTGAGGCTAGATTCGAACAAAATTAGGCCGGGGGAGGCACGGCCGAGAGTTATAAATAAAACTCTCATTGAGGCATTTCGTCGAGCAGTTAATATGAATATAAAAAAACGAAGGTCCGGGGGATATACCGACCTGGTTTGGACTCATCGACGATGACCTAGGCTCTGGTGAAGATCAGCCTCGTGTGCTGAAGCTCGAGGAAGGTCCTCCAACCTTCTGGGTTCCGCTCCAAATCCCCCCTCCTCTCTCGACCGAACTTCCTCCCCCTCTCAGCCAAAATCTCTCTCCCTCTCTCTCTCAGCCTTCCCCATCTCTTTCATGGCCGACCGGTGCTCTCCCACTTGCCATCATGCACCTCTATCTTCATGTTCGATCGGCCATTGCTTTTTTTTTTTTGTTTAATCTGCTCCCACCATCCCCCCGTTTTTGCTCTGCTTTCGGTCATGGTGGGTCTGCAACTTAGTTGCAGACCCGGTCGGGCCAGGTCGGGTCGGGTCTGACCCGACCGGCCCGATTCGACCAATTCGCCCAAATTAGGCCCCAAATTGACCTATTTTCGTGAAATTGATGGCTAAATCAGACTTCTTGATATGTTTTCTATCAAATATGGGTATTTTCGTGAATCAATTGATTGAAATTTAGTGAAAACCCCAAATTGTCCCTAGGATCCGAAAATGATTTTTGCTCAATCGAGGGCCTAAACGACCAAATTAGCCCGAATTGAGGCCACCAATGGATTCAGCATGATGAAAAATATAGGGTAGAGGTGTTTTATTTCAATGGGTATGCCCGTGTGAAATTTAATTTCAAGATTTGTGAAACCGGGGACTAAATTGAAAGAAAATTGTGCATTTAAGCCCTTTTGTTTAAAATTGATCAAATTGGAGGGCAGATTGACCTAATTTCACTTCAAGACTTTAGAATCCAATGTCATAGCTTATAAAAAATGATAATTGAAAACTAAAAGACTCGAAAAGGATTTTTTAGGCTCGGTTCGAGTTTATGTTTGTGAAGGAACATAGTGACCCGAGCCGAATTTTCAAGATTTAAAGTGACAAGATTGAAGGGGAATTAAAAAAAATTACTGAATATTTTTTTGTATTTTTCTGAGCACGAATGGTATTTTTATGATTTTTTGGGTATTTTTATAATTAATTAAATTCGACTATAGTGGAAATCCGATATCCGAACCTGTCAAGAGCACTCAACGAGATAAGGTTCTTTCTCAGTTCCGGTACATGCCTCACATTGGTCAACGTTCGCACCATTCCATTATGCATCTTAATCTGAACTGTTCCGATCCTCACTACTTCACAAGCAGCATCATTTCCCAAAAGCACCTTACTACCCTCCATGCATTGATAAGTAGTAAACCAATGTCTATGAGAAGTCATATGATAAGAACATCCAGAATCAAACACCCATTCATCACCTGATGAACCCATGGCAACTGTTAACACATCACCGACATTACTAGAACTATTATCTGCTGTAGTAACAATATTACTATCACCTACAGACTCCACATTAACTTATTTACCCTTATACTTTGGACAATCTCTCCTATAGTACCCTACCAAATTACAGTGATAACACCGACAGTTTCGAACATTGGACCTCGATTTAGAACAACGCTTCAATCTGTTACGTCCAGACTCTCTCTGCTCATCTCTACCACGAACGGATAAATCTTGCGCACTACCTTGCGCTAATTTATCTTCACCTAACTTCTTTTGCCACTCCTTAAATAATAAAGCGGACTTTACCTCTTCCAAGGTAATCGCAATACGCCCCTGCAGTAACAAATCTATAAAGTGCTCAAAAGAATCCGGTAGAGATGCTAACAATATCATACATTGTTTCTCATCAGGCAAGGTCTCGTTGACGTTCTTCAAGTCTATCATGAGTTTATCAAACTCATGTAAGTGGGCTCTGATAGATGTGCCTTCAACCATCCGCAACTGAAACATCCGCTTCAGCATATACAAGCGATTCTTCAAATCTTTCATACCATAGAGTGCTTGAAGTTTAGCCCACAACGCTGCAGCATCCTTTTCCTCGGCTACATCTATCAACACCTCATCCGATAAATGCAACCTGATTATACTTCTCACCTTTCTGATTAACTTGTCCTTTTCGACATCTTCCATTATTTCTGGCAACTTATCCTTGCCTTTCAATGCCTCAGCCAAACCTTGAGTCGTTAATAATGCCTCCATCTTGAGACTCCATAACTCAAAGTTATTCCGTCCGTTAAATTTCTCAATCTCAAATTTTGCTACAGACATAATTGCAGTAACAGAATTTCCAAACAATGATCAGACAAGCAAAAGCCCCAAACCAACTGGTGAAATTCTAACCGTAGCTCTGATACCAATTGTTGAGATTAATAATGCGAAAATGCCAACGGATCTTGCAAATATATTGAGACGAAATTACCAGAGAAATTACAAGGAACGATAAAGGACACCAAATATTTACGTGGTTCGGTCTGAGGTCGGTACCTACGTCCACGAGGAGAGCCAGCAATATAATCTACTATAATCGAAGAGTCAGATTTACAATCACTCATACACTCAAGTATTTTCTACACCTAAATTAAGCCCAAAGCAAACCCACAAGTATTATCTCACTGCCCCTCACAGAGAAAATCACTCAGAAAACTCACAGAGAAAACATACAATACTTATCTTGTTTGCTTTACGCACACGAATCAAGACGCTCACCTGCGGCTGAAAAATAGGAACGTCTCTGTACGTTCGCTTCCTTTTTCCTCCGAAGAACCCTTACCTCGTTCTCGTGTGGTTCGTTCTCTTTGCTAAAGAAAACCTACACTTCATGCGGCTCCTTCGTCTTGTGCGGCGTCGGCTACTCCTATGCTCTCTGAACAAGGTCAAAAAGTGGCCCTTTTAATGTGGTCAACAAATCAAACCCTTTTGACCGGGACCCACTTGTCCAAGAAAGAAGTGACGTCTACTTCTTTCTTTCCTCTCTACCAAGATTTCCACTTTCTTTCCAAATAAATAAATAACATAAGGAAGAAAGTGATCCCTTATTTTGTTCTCTAGTGCCAACATCCTTGCAGAACATGTCCAATGCACGAAGTGAATCTTCGCCCAACCGAAACAAATCTCTAGTCAATCGGGTAACGGGTCAAACTCGAGACATTAACCCCAACAAATAGGTTGTTTTGAAACTTTTTCAATCTTTTGCGAAAAAAACCAAAGATGACATGAAAAAGATCGAGTGAGCTAATGTTTCACTAAACAGTATCTAGGTGTGAACAAGTAGAGATATGAGATAAAAAAGATTGGCACATCGGATATATAGTAGTTCGGCTTATATACCAAGCCTACGTCTACTCCATATACCTAACAACCACAACACTGGCTGAAATACACTAGTAAACTGCCTCACAAATTACAAATGGTAAGTGCAAATCTTTATACACGATAGATCACACTATCTCGATCCAGCGACACTACTGAAGGTTGCACACTTGACTATTATATGATTACTAGGCAATAACATATCACAAGATCTTTCAACAATGTAATCTCATCAACAAGAACAAATAACTGGACCAACTCTTGGATTTTTGTATATGCGCTTCACACCATTTTGCACTTCATGGTCTTCTTCTTTTATAGACTTTAGCATTCTAGCATCCTTGGAGAAGCAAAAGAGCCGTTGGAGGTTGATAGGATATCTTGTTCTCAAGCTTGAACAGCGTTTTCACGTCAGATTAGACTTTCTCAAAATAGGCACTGACCTATTATTCCACGCTGACAGCTTTCTACTGGACTCTGACATAGCAGAGAACTATTCCCGATAAGATAGAAAGTCTTCCCGTTGGGCTTTCCCATCAAGCAACGACTATTTTAGCCTTTCTTTCACAAACATAAGCTCGTATGGACTTTAAACTCATTGTTTGACCTGATCTTTCAAGCTTCAATATCAAATATGTGGTGACCAGATTTTTTGGGGTCCTTAGCAAATGTTTTCATGAAAGTTCTTTAGAAAGGTAAATCATATAGTCATCACGTGATCCTTAGCCATAGATAACAAATATCTGCACACCAAAGATAAATCAACTACTAAAGGATAGATTGTGTGACATCCCGAATTTCCCCCACATTAGGAATAATTATAGAGTAAAATAAATCTACTTAACATGTCCTTTAAGGTACCTTTAGAAGAGGATATTTCATAACTTTTCGAGAAAGTTATTTCGAAATTTCTCAAGGAAGCTATTACTTAACTTATATAGGAAGTTTTTCAAAAAATTGTATTAGAAAATATAATATGAAAAAATAGTTCTTGAATTGATATTTACAAATCAAATAGAATAGGGGAATCAATGTTAAGTCAATTGAGTCAATGGTAATTCAATTTTCCAAAGGATAATAATAAAGTCAATGCCAAGTCAATTAAGTTTTTCTTTGACAAAAAAATATTAAGTTTTTCTAAAGGATAGGAATAATGTCATTTTCAAGCATTAAATGATAGGATAAGAATGGTGTCGCTTTCATTTAATTAATGATAAGATAAGATGAATGTCATTTTCAAGATTAAATGATAGGGTAAGAATAATCGTTAGTAAGGTCAAAGAAACTATAAATGAGTTCACATTAGTTACAAATGAATTCACACTAGTAAAATTAGTAAAGTCAAAGAAACTATAAATGAATTCACACTAAGAGGATGGCCAATTCAAGATAGAATCAATGTCATTTTCAATAAGTCTATACGAAGTCAAGAGGTAAATGACAAGTAGAAATGTCATTTTCAAGCGTTAATGATGTCATAAGATCAATGTCATTTTCAACTATTTAATGATAGGATAAGTTCAATATCATTGTCAAGCATTAAATGTTAGGATAATATTCATTAATAATCATACAAGAGAGTGTATTAAGGCTCTTTGATCTGATCGGGGAGGTGAATACCTTAGTACTGAATTCATAGACTATCTTAAAGATAATGACATCTTATCACAATGGACACCTCCTGCAACTTCAGAGCATAAAGGTGTATTTGAAAGAAGAAATCGAACATTATTAGATATGGTGCGATCTAGATGAGTTACACCGATTTGCCTATATCCCTTTGGGGATATGCCCTTAAGATAGCTGCATATGTACTGAAAAAAGAGTGACATCTAAATCTTTTTTCTACTATACCCTATGAGATATGCCATAATAGAAAACCAAGTCTTAATCAAGTTAAGATTTAGGGTTGTTCGATTTTTGCCAAAAAGCTGAAAATAGACAAATTGGAGGCAAAGTCTGAAAAAAAGTCGCTTCATTGGATATCCGAAAGAAACTCTTGGATATTATTTCTATTTCCACTATGATCAAAGAGTTTCGGTCAGCAAGCATGTCAGCTCATCCAAGAAGGTGGTGTTGGGCGGAAAATAGTCTTACAAGAAGAAAATAATGAAGTGCCAAACAATCAAGTTCAGACACCGATCTCTGGTTTAGTGAGATTATGATACAAAACCTCTTAGGAGGAGCATGAGAATATCTCGTCCACCTATTCATTATGGATACTCGGTTGAAGCTATTCAATCATTATTCATTGTGAATGATAATGGTCAATCGAGTGATCCTAACACCTACAGGACATCGATTATGGTAAACTGCTAGAAACCATGAGATTTGAAATGGATTTAATGTATTCCAATGAAGTTTAGACTTTAGTTGATTCCTGATGGTATTATACCAATTGGCTGCAAATGGATCTTCAAGATGAAGATGAATCTGATGGTTAAGTTGGAACTTACAAAGTATGGCTAGTGGCGAAAGGATATCGTCAAAAATAAGGGATTGGTTATGACGAAACTTTCTCACCTATAGCCATGCTAAAATCCATTTGAATTATATTGGCTATAGCTTCACACCGTGATTATGAGATATTCCAGATAAATATCAATATGTCATTTCTAAATGCTTCCTCGAGGAGGATATCTATATGGAACAATCACGAGATTTTGAATTCAATGGTGAAAGCCAGAAGGTGTGTAGCTTAAGAGATCCATCTATGGACTCAAACGAGCCTCCAAAAGTTGGAACATCGATTTTGATGAAGTAATCAAATCATTTGATTTCATCAAGAATCAGGATGAATCTTGTATATACAAGAAGGGGAGCGCAATTGCGTTCTTAGTTCTGTATGTCAATAATATACTTTTGATCGGGAATGATGTACCGATAATAATATTGATCAAACTATTCTTATGACAAAAATTCTCTATGAAGGACTTGGAAGATGCAATCTATATTGTAGGTATCAAGATCTATAAAGATAGATCGAGACAATTGATTGGCCTTTCACAATCTACATACATAGACAAACGGTGTGTTTGTTTCAAGGAAAGTGGTTTTCAGGAATTCGTTTTTCCTGAAAACCACTTTCTCGGAAAATGATTTGTTTTCCTTTGTTTGGTAATATGTTGCCGAAAATATTTTTCTGTGTTTGTTTCTCATTTAGAAAACGATTTCAATCTCATCAAAGGGACTGTCTTTGATACTGAGGAGAGGCAGATGGTCGAGAGAGCTGACGTGAATTGACCCGGCCAGGCCCCGGTCCTGGTCCTGGCCCTGGTCCTGGTCCCAGTCTCGGCCCCGACCCCAGCCCCGGTCCCCTATCCCTGGCCCCGGCTCTCGGCCCCGGTCCCCGACCGAGCCTCGATCTCGGTCCCTGGCCCCTATCTCGGCCCCGATCCCAGCCCCAGCCCGGGTCCCCAGCCCCGGCCTCGGTCCCCAGCCTCGGTCCCGTCCTAGGCCCCCGCCCCGACCCCGGGTCCCCGGCCCCGGTCTTTGTCACTGTCCCGATCTCGGCCCCGGCCCCCGCCTCGGTCTCGGTCTTTGTCCTTGTCCCGATCCTAGTCCCGGTCGCAGCCCCGGCCCCGGCCCCGGTCCCCGGATCTCGACCCCGGTCCCCGGTTCTCGGCCCCGGTCCCGGGTCTCGGTCCCCGACCAAGGCAGCGTTCCCCGATCCCTGTCCCGGTCTCGGTCCCAGTCCCGGTCGCGGCCTCAGTCCCCGGTCCCGGCCCCTATCTCGGTCCCAGTCCAGGTCCTGGTCCCGATCCCGGTCCCTGTCGCGGCCCCGGTCCCCGATTCCCGGCCCCGGTCCCGGCTCGGGCCCCGACCCCGGTCTCGGTCCTTGGCCCCAGCCCTGGCCCCGGCCTGGTCCTGGTCTCGGTCTCGGTCCCGGTCCCGGTCCCGGTCCCGGTCCTCGGTTCCCGATCCCTGTCCCCGGTCCCCGGTTCCCGGTCCCCGGTCCCAGCCCCGGTCCCAGCCCCGGCCCCGGTCCCAGGTCTCGGTCCCGATCCCGGCCCCGGTCCCGGGTCTCGACCCCGGCCCCGGTCTCGGTATCGGCCCCGGTCCCGATCCTGGTCCTGGCACCGGTCCCCGGTTCCGGTCCGGGTAGCCGACCTCGGCCCCGGGATCTGCCTCAGCCCCGTTTTCAAATAAAGGGAGAGACTCAAATTTGGGAAAGTGTTTTCACCTTTTTATTTTGGGGAATTCACTTTCCTATTTTGATGAATAAAATCTTTGTTGACTGGAAAGTACTTTCCGTTGACCAAATCATTTTCTGCGAACCAAATAGACTAAAGTCCAGAAAGCACTTTCCCTAAAAATACTTTCCCCAAAACAAACGCACCCAAAGTGTTAAAGCGATTAACAGGGAATGTTCCAAAAGATGATTATTATCTTTTAAGCATGGAATCCTTCTTTCCAAGGAAATATATCCCAACACTCCTGAAGAAATAGAGCGGATGGTGAATATGTCTTACGTATCCACTATTAGAAGTATAATGTATGCAATGCCATGTACAAGAGCTGATATTGCGCATGTTGTAAGTGTTAGCAGATATCAATCTGATCTAGAGGAAGAGCGTTGGATAGCAGTCAAGAATATCCTTAAGTGCTTGCGAAAGACTAAAGATTTATTCTTGATATATATAGAATGAAAATTTGAAGTTGAAGGTTATACATATTCCAATTGTCAATCAGATCCTAATGACTATGAGTCGACTTCTAGGTTTGTCTTCACACTCAATGGTGGTCCAGTTAAATGGAAGAGCTCCAAGCAGAGCATAGCTATTGATTGCACTATCGAGGCAGAGTAGCTAGCTGTTTCTGAAGCAGCGAAGGAAGCGGCTTGGATGAAGAAGTTCATTTCTAAACTTGGAGTGGTTCATTCTATTGAGCAACCAATTATATTGTTTTGTGAAAACAATGGAGAAATAGCTCAAGCTAAGAAACCTAGGTCTCACCAGAAATCCAAGCACATTGAGAGACACTTCCATCTCATTCGAGAAATAGATGGGAGAGGTGATATAGCCTTACAAAAAATTGCCTCGGCAGAAAAACTGGTAGATCCCTTCACTAAGGCCTTCCCTCACATTTTATTAGAAAGACATATATTGACAAGATGAGTTGGAGGTACCAAACTAATTGGCTTTAGTGCAAGTGGGAGACTGTTAGCTATATGCCCTAAAGCAAGCATGTAATGGTTATATGTTAGGGATTTTGATTGTACTTTCAATTTCATATTCAAATGAATGGAAAAGGCTTTTTCATTAAGCTATCCAAATTATTTAGATGAATGATTCCATAATATTAGCTATGACAAAAACCTATTATTAAAGTGTCAAGAATATGTGTGACAGGTTTACATTAGACTGAATTTTTAAAATGTTCTTAGTTGATAGATATTTGAGTGGATATTTATGATCTTGTCGAGACTGATGTGTTCGTAACTTTGTCATTAAGTATTGGATACTTAATGGAATGATGAGTCGCAAGTCATTGGGTATTG
This sequence comes from Rhodomyrtus psidioides, assembly GCA_021437785.1. NCBI lineage: Eukaryota > Viridiplantae > Streptophyta > Magnoliopsida > Myrtales > Myrtaceae > Rhodomyrtus > Rhodomyrtus psidioides. Next base: position 250,956 of record JAILYB010000127.1, read on the forward strand.
TGATATCTGAGTTAGAACACATGTGCTTATATCAAACAAGTTCATTGAATGTGACTCACATTGAACGATTAGCAACATGGAAGCTTCGAGCTTGGTCAATGACTAATCGTTCATACTTTGGTCTTGTGTAAAAAATCCTCAAACCTAAGGCACAATGTTAACTTATATGTTAGATGGTTGTGGTTCACAAGTGCGCATATTGGCGGTTCAATGATTTGTTCCTGTACTTAATGGTTAGAGCTCGTTCACATACGATGTTACACATGTGCGCAACAGTGGAAACTGTCTCCTTGTTAAATGTAAGGTTGATGTCCTAGACAATCTAATCATGTCATTGCAATGGAAATCCTTGGCCGCAGTTGTAACCAAGAATGTCTCGTTTGAATGCATGTCAATTAGGCTTGTGTATATGATCAAATTGGTGGCTTGAGGAATATTTCATGGCCTTTGTTCGATCGAGACATGGTAAGACAGAAGGATTGAATTATATTGTAGCCAAACTTGACAGGTTCATGATGTTCTTGTCATATTCACATTGTCTGGTAACCATGATATATTAATAGATGTCACTCATGGATTATAGGACCTGGAGGCTGATCGGGACAATCATTTCTCTTGGAATGCTAATTTTAGTACATGTCTTACTATCAGCTCAGTGATGAACCTAGGGATGTCACACAACATAACTAATATATGACGATGTTGAACGGAAAAGACGATATTGCAAATATGTTTGCAATCACGACTAACGAATTACTCAGACTGAAATTAATTGTTATTTTTTGGGTTAATACCATAAAAAATCCCAAATTGATACTTTGGCAAATTTACCCCAAATTATTTTTTTTATCACAAAAAACCCCAAATTGGTATAGTTGTAACAAATTTACCCCAAACATTTTTTTTTACCACTAATAACCCTAAACCGATACGTCTGTGATAGATTTACCCTAAATTATTTTTTTACCACGAAAAATTCCAAACCGATATACCTGTGACAAATTTACCATCCGTTAAATTGTGTTAATATCATGAAAGATTTCAAATTGATACGCATATGACAAATAGAGGGTAAAAAGCACTTGTCTATTGCCAGGTGTCATAAACTTAGCACTTTAACTATAACGAAAACTAACGGATGGTAATTTTATCACAAATGTATCAGTTTTAGGTAAAATTGTCACAAATGTATTAGTTTAGAGTTTTTTGTGGTTAAACAAATAATTTATGGTAAATTTATCACAGGTGTACCAATTTGGGATTTTCTGTGGTATTAACTAGGGGTGAGCAAATCGGACCACCCAAACCGGACCGGTGGTCCGGTTCCCGATTCTAGAGGTGTCCGGTCCCGTTCCCGGTTCCTAAAATTGGAATCGATGATCGGACGGTTTGGTTCCCGTTTCTAGGGCCATAAAGCCTGACCGGACCGCCCGAACCAGACCAATTGAATTTCCAAGCACAAAAAAGATCTATCAAAGTGGAGATCGTATAAAGTCATGGCCCCTAATCTACAACAAGGGAATGCAATGACTTTTCAGGGTGAAAAGAAGCAATTAGAGATTAGATGGACAAATGAGTCTAACCATGATATAACTTTACTGTTTCACGTACTTGTTCTATATTTGATTGCTTCAAAATGAGATGGAGCACTACCTTCTAGAACTGCGGTATAGTTAGTGGGTGACGGAAAAAATAGACATGAAAAGTCATTGAATTTTCAACTGGTTGAATAAAACTCAAGTGGAAGATGTTTCCGTCATATTCTCAAAAAATTTCTCAACTATTTTCCCACCGATGGTTATACCGGGAGATGTTTCCGTCATATTCTTAAATGAAATTTGATTGCATTTTTGGTTCCTTGGAACCGAACCGGACCAGATGGTCGGTCCGGTCCACGATTTTGAAAAATGATAATCGAGACCATTGGTCCGGTTCCCGGTTCTTGAATGGAACCGGACCAGATCAAGAACCGCTCACCCCTAATATTAATCCTTTTTTTTTTGTCATGAACATGCATACATTTGATGCACAAAAACCCCCAAAATGAACACATGCTGATGTGCCCAATCGACCCATCTTGTCAATCATGGCAAAAGTACATTTTTAGTACCAAAGGTGTGTACGGAGATTACTTTAATGCCAAAAATTTTAAACGGATCACTTTAGTACTAACGTTTTCTAAAAACGATCACTTAAGTGTCTACTTCTTTTACAAACGATCATTGTAGTGCTAGAGCTGACGTGGCTCATCGAAAATCCGACATGTGGCATTTTTATTATTTTTTAAGCTGACGTGGCACATCAGAATTAGCACTAAAGTGACCGTTTTTAAAAGAAGTTGGCAATTAAGTGATCGTTTTTAAAAAAAGTTGGCACTAAAGTGATCCGTTTGAAATTTTTAGCATTAAATTAATACTTTTATCTCCGACTTGGCACTAAAGTGGTCCGTTTGAAACTTTTAGCACTAAAATGATTTCCGTACACAATTTTTAGCACTAAAAGTGTACTTTTGACCTGCCAATCACGCTGGTCAGCAAGATGCAACCCCCTATAAATAAAGGAGGTGGATTATTCAAGAGAAATATTTCTCCCTCAGTCTCCTTCGTCTTCCCAGAAAAAAATTCTGAGAGAGTTTCTGGCGTCGTTTTTCTAAAATCGACATAGAGGGTATGCCATTGTGCGTTTAATTAAGAATTGAGAGTAGAAAATTGTTATCTTCGTTCTCGTTTTTGTGACCAAAAATCAAGAGTGCGGAGAATCATATCCACGAGATTGCTAGTACAATCGAAGATGGTCATCATCCACGAGTTTCATCTTTCCGTTCATTGTTCAATTGAATGTATGTCTGAACTAGAGATCCCACATTTGTGGGACTTGGAGAACATCCGAACCAGGTTAGTTTCAAGCATGCTTCAAGAGGTATTCCGCAAGCCCTGCTCTATTTAGTTTGATTTTCGATTGATACGCGTGAGACGATGCCTCTGGAGATCCATGGATACACATACGGGTTTCGTATTTTGTTTCCGCTGCATTTGCCTTTATTACGTTTTAATGTTTCGCTCATACGTCGAACACGTGCGGAACAGCTCCGTGCATTTTTTGTTTCTAGTAGTAACTTAGGCCCGTATGCGTTCAGACGCGTTCCGTCGCATCCTAACATTGTTCACAACCATGGTATCAGCTTGATCTATGTTTAATTGATTTCAATCATTGTCCACATTTTATGGACCTCTAAGTGGTTGTTGTGTTCGCTCTCATTTTGCTTAATTAAAAATATAAAGTAAATAAAAATAAATAGGCAGGTTTCCGGGTACCTTAGAGCCAACCTTCTAACCAAAATAGAATAGGTTCCAAATTTCAAGGTATGACAAGTATATTCCAAGTTGTAAAAAATGAGGAACCTGTTACGACGAGTAGATTATAAGTTCTATACACAACCTGAAACCGCCCACCCCTATCTACGACAACGAGGGTGTAGATTTCAGCTCCTCCCATGGCTGGCAAGGGCCCTCATCAACGATAGGATCCGAAAAGGCCGATCTGAGGGCCTGAGGATGAACAGCAGGATTGCTCACCTGGCCTCTCGGTCCCGCTGCTACTCGTGTACATTGCATCAGAGATATGATTTCTTATGGGACTTGCCACCTCACTTTTGTGCCTTCTTGCCTCATCTAAGAAATTGAAGAAAGCCAAAACTTGGTGAAATTAATCTTGAAGAGCAACTTCACAAGGCCCCAAGAGATGATCGAGAGACACATCTATCTCAGAAAAATATCTCACAATAGGGCCTTTTCTTTTGGATGAAGGAAAAAAAAAATTATCTTGTGGCCGGCGAGGGCATGCAGGCCTTCGCTCAGATTTGGCCAAGTTGACCGGACATCGACGGGGCCACTGATGGATGACGACGGGGAGAGTGAACGGAAAGGGATGATGACCAGTGAGGAAAAGGAGGACAAAAAAAAGAGAAACATAAAAAGAAAATTGTAAAATTTTTCAAAACGACCTTGTTTTGAGTGGAGTCAGACACGTCATATCACTGGCCGTGCCACATCAGCAATTTTACACCTAAATTGGCCAAATATACTATATTGAAAACTTGTCAAAAACTTGGGACTGTATATCGACAGTCACATATAGTAGATTTTGGATTTTTGAATAATTTTTCCCTAATCGAAGTGCCTCCATGTGCAACTGCACAAGGAATGCGTTAATGTGCTTTTCTAACCAGCCAGGCTTCCTTATGACTCTATCGACACAAAGTGATCCATCAACTTTCTGAGTTGTTTAAATCTCTCCAGTCCCTGCATGTGGTCCAGGTGCGTTTACCAATCCACACAGGATCTTCTAAGTTTTCCCTATGTTTGGCACCCAAACACTGGATATTGCGAATTCAAGCAGTTGCTTTCTGTACTTAGTCAGCTAAAATGAACACTGACAAAATATAGGTGTAATGAAATGTAAGCAATGCTTGTTGCTGTGTATGTCCATTTAAATTGCGAATAAAGTGCTTATTATAATGCATGAAAAACTCATAAATTTAGGCTAAAGGGAAACTTGAATGAGTCGGACTTTCATCAGTGCATCAAATGAAACACAACTTACTACAGTCACGCAAATCGACCAAATTTGTCGGAATGATACAAAGGCAGAAAGGAAAATTGAGCTCACATGTAATTTCATACAAAGGCATGAAAGGTGCTGCAAAACGCGAATTGGTCCCAAGGCGCAAGCATAGATTCTGGCCATCTATTTGCAATAACAAGAGACAAAAGTTACAGATAATATGAATTTTAACCATATAATGAGCATAATCTAACTGCATTACCCAATTTGGAGCCTATAAGTGAATATATGTGAAGATTCAACATTTCTTCGGGGATGGCATTGGGGACGTTGGAGGCTTTAGGTCTTCGTAACTGCTCAGGAGAGAAACAAAAACAAATAAAGGTTTCATTAACATGATAGCAGAAAATTTGCATACAGTAGTGTGTTGTACGGAAATTATGATCATGAGCAGTTAAACATAAGGTAACATTCAACAGTGCGCTCTGACAACCTAGGTCACATTTACTAAATTCTGAGCCAGCAAGAACAAGCAATGCACCTAAAGGGCAACCTGCTAATGCATGAGTAAATATTTTCAATCATGCATCTAAACCCTCAACATAAAGGATCTCAATCTCCAAGAAGCACATATTGAGACTAGTAAAAAGCTTACGCTGTATATGGAGAAAGTGGCCCTAGTTTTCTCTCTTCATGTTCGTCCCCGTCTTTTGGATTATTTTTCAAAGGCTGAGGCTGAGGTGCACCATTTCCTGATATGTCCACAGAGACTGAGGATGGAGGCTGTGTGATTGGTACGGTGGGAGATGGCGAAGTAGGGGGCTTCAAACCTTCATATCTGATGACAAAGTCAAAGATAATGTACCAAGGCTAGAGGCAATTACAACATAAACTACAAACCCATAGATCAGGAAATTCAAACATTACAAGACATTATGCAAGATCGGACAAATAGAACACTATTTCTTTCCACTCAAGTAAAGTATTTAGAATAGAATGAAAGAAGTATAGCCAATTCCTGACAATGCCAATTGCAAATGATATCAAGTAAAGGCACTCGCCAAGGCTTCACATTGTGCCTTATCCAGTCCACGCAGTGTTCAAGGTAGTTTATTGGGTCAAAAGTTTTTCTCTCTTATCTTCATGAACCAAATAAAGAAGATTAGTAGAAGTAGAGCAACATGAAACTAAATGGTGGATTCTAAAAAGCAACATAACGAGATGATGCTCGCAGTAAGAATTTCAGAATTCACTTTTCCTGATGGGTGAATGGATTAGCTTTTCTAACTGCCCTTATTTCTCACTGTGAAGAATACAATCTCAAAATATTACTATAACTTGGTTTACAATAGCTTTTGGTGACAAAACCTCCTACCATAAGTGCTCAAAACCATGAACTCGTTAGAGACTTCCACTAAATGTGGAACGAAAGAAAGTTTCCTGTTCTCGCGGCTTGCTTATTCAGTATAATTATGCACTTGCTGGTGCATGCAGAGTTGATTCACCACATCTCTCCCATCTTGTCATGCATACAGGTTGAACAGAGCTACAATGTTAATGCAGCTATAAGAATTTAGCAGGTACATTATACGTATTTCACTTGACAACCAAGAGCTACTGGTAAGAGACCAACCAATTTACTTATCATCACAATAAACAAACTAAAAGCTTGGCAGTTCAGTGCCACTGAGCTGATATGACATTCACGGACAACTTGTAAGCAAAGAAAAAGCACTTACACATAGTAGGGTGACCGATGACTTTCAACAGTTGTAGAACTTTCAATTGCCACATCATTGCCTCCAGCAACAGGTGTCAACACTTCATCTGTTTTAGAGATAACAAGAGGCACTGTTTTGGGACCACTTGGTTTGGGGCTGGGTGAGCTTGGAGGCTTCAGTTCGTCGTATCTGTCAAATAAATGCAGCATTTAGACAAATCAACAGATAATTCAATTTGCGACATAAGGAGAAAGAGGTTTCACTTTCTCAGGTGCAACTTTCAATTCAATTTCATCGACACTAAACATAGACTCTGCTACACTCATTTGACTGTCTGAAGCATCTATCTGAGTGATGGCATCTGAATTTACTTTTTGTAGACTGGGTGAAGTGGGGGAAGTAGGTGGTTTCAGATCATCGTAACTACAGTGAAAAATCAAAACAAGAAATAAGGTAAAAAAAATACTTCTCTTGCAGTTATGCAAATAAAGAGTGGAAACTTGATATACTTGCTGTAGTAAAATCTAGTATTTTGAACTTGTCATTTTCTTCATATTTGAAATGGCCAGAGCCTGGCTTGCACAAACATGCATGTATCACGGCCCAAGCATTTGTTCGATCAAAATGGACCGTGACATGATGCGGGAGCTAGCCCATGAGCTAATCAAGATGATGGCGGATGGCCCGAACCGAACCGCCGGCCCAAACCGACCCTTCAGCCCACTCGAGCATGATCCAAGCGAGTGGGGGACATGACCGTTGGCCTAGGCGACCGTTCGGCCAGGTGACCGTTGGTCTTCCACTAGCCCGGCTGACATGAGGCGTGAGTGGCGCAATGATGATGCGAGCTGTGCATTGTGTGTATATAAAAGGGCTCGTCCCTTCCCTTGTAAATCAATCGGAGAATCAATACAAACTCAGATTTCCCTCCACTCTCTCCAAGTCGTGTGATCCTTGTGCGAGTGATCTTGTGCCTACCGGTTCGGTTCGGATTACCCGACCCTTGAGTGAGTGTGAGTTGGTGTGTTGGCTGACTTAGGATCGTTCCTAAGGCCGCACGGATCGTGAGGAACGGTAGAGAAACTCCCGGTTCGTGACAAGTGGTATCAGAGCGAGTTCGATCTCTGTTCGGAGTCGATCTTGTGTTTACACTCATCCTTCGAAGCGATGGCCAAGAATGCTGAGAAGGCGGTTGAAGCGGTGGTTGATGCTGAAGTCCAGTTCGATGATGAACGAACTGGAAGAGCTGTTGAACGACCCAACGAACAGCAAGTTGCTGTTAAGACCAGGAAGGATCGTGCTACTTCACGGGATATGTTGCGCGACATTGAGAACCGGGTGGGTCAGATGGAGCTGGCCACTGCGGAGTCGCAAGACAGTCGTTGAGCTGACCAACGACTTGATGGTACTCATTGCTGGGAAAGAGGAGCTGCTCGTCATGATGCGGGAGCTCAGAGACAGCATGGGTGCGCTTCAAGGGCAAGTCGGGGGTGCTCTTAAAGACTCAGAGGATATCCAAAAGAAGAACGAGACCTTGGAGGTCGCACTAGCCGCTGCTCGAGCAGAAATTGCGGAGCTGCGGACGGAGTCGAACGAACGGCGGGCTGAATCGACCGACCTGCGTGCCAGAGTGGTGGCCCTTGAGGCCAGATGTGTGGACGGGATGATTCCCGCACCGTCGAGAGTGGATGTCCCTCGACCTAAAGAGTTCAGGGGCTCGAGGACGGCCAAGGATGTTGATAACTTCCTTTGGTATTTGAATCAGCACTTTGAGGCGACCGGGATTCGGGACGACGCCACACGGGTCAACACCGCGGCAATGTACCTTGGTGAAACCGCGTTACTGTGGTAGCGTACTCGGATCAACGATAGAGCGGCTGGGCCTATCGATACATGGGAAGCCTTCACCGGTGAGTTCCGGAAGCAATTCTTCCCTGCCTATGCGGAAGAAGAAGCTCGAGATGAGCTGAGGCGTCTTGAGCAGAGGGGCACGGTCCGTGAATACGTGAGGAAGTTTTCGGAGCTGAAACTCCAAATCCCTTCTGTTGAAAAGTTGTAAAGATTGTTTGAAACTTTGTAAGTCTATACCTAACTTAGGTGAGTCTATACCTAACTTAGGTAAGTCTATACCTAACTTAGGTGAGTCTATACCTAACTTAGGTGAGTCAATACCTAAATTAGGTTTCTTGCCTAACTAGGGTCTCCTTTCTCTTGTATATATATTGACCTTGTAATTACTCAAGAATGTAAGGAAATACATATTTTTTCCTTCATGGTATCAGAGCTCGTCTAACTTTTTGCTCTAAAACCTCAGTCACTTAAAGCCTTCGTTGCTTCTGTTTTGTTGTTCCTTTAAAGAGAAGAGGAAGAATGGATGCTTCAAAGCCTACAAGGAGGGATAACCGAGATAGTATGTGGTGTACCCACTGTAAGAGGCCAAGGCATACAAAAGAGCGTTGCTGGAAAATTCATGGGAAACAGCAGAATTGGAAAAAAGAAGGCTGGAAAAAAAGGAGCAGTAATGATGGTCGCGCGTTCCAAGCGACAAATGAGGAAGAGCAAATAAAATCAGATTTGGTTCCATTCACAAAGGAACAATTAGAGCATCTGTACAAACTTCTTCAACCTCCACAACCTTCTTTAAATCCCTCTTGTTCTTCAGCCCATCAAGGTAATCATTTTTCTACTGCTTTCCTCATAGAAAATCCACACCAAAAAACTCCATGGATTCTTGATTCTGGAGCAACCGATCACATGACAGGTTGTTCAAAGCTCTTTTCCACCTATAATCCGTGTGCAGGGAATAAAAAAATAACTATTGCAGATGGTTCCCTTTCGGCTATAGCTGGATTAGGATCCATCAAGCTGTCCTCTGCCCTCACGCTTCATAATGTCCTTCATGTTCCAAAACTATCTTGTAACTTGCTGTCCATTAGTAAAATAACTTCCGATCAAAAGTGTCGAGCTAATTTTTTCTCATCTCATTGTGAGTTTCAGGACTTGACCTCGGGGAGGATGATTGGCAGTGCTAGAGAGAGTGGAGGACTCTATTTCTTTGAAGATGGAACAAGCTCGGCTAGACAAGTTCAGGGTAGTTGTTTCGAATCTGTTACTGTTTATAAGGATGATGATATTATGTTATGGCATTATAGGCTTGGTCATCCGAATTTTCAATATTTGAAATTCTTGTTCCCAAGGTTGTTTTTGAAAAAAAGTCAATCTTCATTTCAGTGTGAATTCTGTGAATTAGCCAAACATCATCGAACAAATTTTCCCTCTCAAATCTACAAGTCGTCTAAACCATTCTCTTTAATTCATAGTGATGTTTGGGGACCATCTCGGATTCCTACACCCTCAGGAAAGAAATGGTTTGTCACATTTATTGATGATCATACGAGAGCAAGTTGGGTGTACTTGTTAAAAGAGAAATCTGATGTAGAATCTGTTTTTAAAAACTTTTACACCATGATACAAACACAATTTCAAGTGCAAATCCAGATTTTCAGGAGTGACAATGGGAGAGAATACTTCAATAAAATTCTGGGACATTTTTTCTTGGAAAAAGGAATTATGCATCAAAGTTCTTGTCCTGACACGCCTCAGCAAAATGGGGTGGCAGAGAGGAAGAACAAACACCTTTTAGAAGTAACTAGAGCTCTACTCTTCACCACTAAAGTTCCCACATACCTATGGGGTGAAGCTCTTCTTACATCTACATACCTTATCAATAGAATGCCCTCTAGAGTGCTAAAGTTCCAAACACCCCTGAAAGTCCTTCAAAGGACCTATCCAACCTCTAGACTTACTGCAGCCTTGCCTTTAAAACTATTTGGTTGTACCTCTTTTGTACACATCCATGATAGAAATCGGGGCAAACTTGATCCTAGAGCAAAAAAATGTGTGTTTGTTGGTTATGCACCGAACCAAAAAGGGTATAAATGCTTTGATCCAGTTTCCAAAAAAATGTTTGTCACCATGGATGTCACCTTTTTCGAATTAACACCTTTTTTTGGAGCTCATCTTCAGGGGGGGAAAGAAAGTGTAGATTCGCACAACTCCATTATTGAGTCTTTTCGTCTTGCAGAATCTGAAAATCCTCTTCCAGCAACTCTTATACCTAATTTTGAACCAAATAATGGAAGTTCGGGTCTACCTATTTTGGCATCTCATCCTACTTGTGAGAGTAACAGGTGCGAAACTAGTACCAAGAATGCTGAACTTCCATCTTATGCTCAAGTCTACACAAGAAGAAACAAAACTCAAAGAAATGAGTCTTCTGCTCCTTTAGGGTGCCATGAGTCCGAACCAGGACATGACCAAAACTCCATACAATCATCAGGTAATGCTCCAACTCAATCTGTCCAACCTGATAGTCAACAAAATGATGAGCCTACTGATGAACTTGACATACCTATTGCTATTCGGAAAGGAGTTAGGTCTTGTACCAAACATCCTATGTCTCATTATGTGTCTTACGAAAATCTCTCACCCAATTTTCGTGCTTTTACCTCAACCTTGTCTTGTGTGGAGATTCCCAAAACTGTGCAGGATGCTCTACAAGTTTCTGAGTGGAAGGAAGCAATTCTTGAAGAGATGAAAGCTCTTGAAAAAAATGGAACATGGGATATGGTGGATCTACCCAAAGGAAAGTCCACGGTTAGATGCAAATGGGTATTCACAACCAAGCATAGGGCTGATGGGTCTCTTGAAAGGTATAAAGCTCGTTTGGTTGCCAAAGGATTCACGCAGACTTATGGCATCGATTACTTTGAGACTTTCGCTCCAGTTGCTAAGCTAAACACTATCAGAGTGCTCCTATCACTTGCAGCCAATCTTGATTGGCCTCTGCAACAACTAGATGTGAAGAATGCATTTTTGAACGGAGATTTGGAGGAAGAAGTATACATGGACTTCCCCCCAGGCTTTGACAAAAAGTTTGGGTCAAAGGTTTGTAAATTGAAGAAGTCACTATATGGACTGAAACAGTCACCAAGGGCCTGGTTTGAGAAGTTCACTCAGTCTGTGAAGAAACAAGGGTATGATCAAGGACATGCTGATCATACCATGTTTGTGAAGCATTCTCGTGATGGGAAGGTTGCAATTCTGATAGTATATGTTGATGACATTATTCTCACTGGGAATGATATTGCCGAGATGAACAGGTTGAAAGAATGTCTTGCTTCTGAATTTGAGATCAAGGACCTGGGAACTCTAAGGTATTTCCTTGGAATGGAGGTGGCTCGATCAAAGAAGGGAATTGTAGTTTCACAAAGGAAATATGTCCTGGATCTTCTAAAGGAGACTGGAATGAGTGGTTGTAGACCAGCAGATACTCCAATAGATCCAAATCAGAAATTTGGAGACGACAAAGATGAGGTTCCTGTTGATACATCGAGATACCAGAAACTTGTAGGAAAACTAATCTATTTGTCGCATACTCGGCCAGATATTGCCTTTGCTGTGAGTATGGTAAGCCAATTTATGCATTCTCCCTATGAAAGACATCTTGAGGCTGTGTATAGGATCTTGAGATACTTAAAGAGCACACCTGGAAAAGGCCTGCTATTCAAAAAGTCTACTCAAGAAGAAATTGAAGCATACACAGATGCAGACTGGGCAGGGTCAATTACTGACAGAAGGTCGACTTCAGGATATTGTACTTATGTCTGGGGGAACTTAGTTACTTGGCGAAGTAAAAAGCAGAATGTGGTAGCCCGAAGTAGTGCAGAAGCTGAGTATCGAGCAATGGCCCATGGAGTTTGTGAGATGTTGTGGCTAACACGAGTGCTAGAAGAACTTCGAGTACCAGTGAAACTGCCTATGAAGCTGTACTGTGACAACAAGGCTGCAATCAATATTGCACATAATCCAGTACAACATGACAGAACTAAGCATGTTGAGATCGATAGACACTTTATCAAAGAGAAGATTGATGCAGGAGCTATTTGTATGCCATTTGTGCCAACAACGCAACAAACAGCTGACATTCTTACGAAGGGACTGTTCAGACCTAACTTCGAGCATCTCATCGGCAAGTTGGGCATGATAGATATTTATGCACCAACTTGAGGGGGGGTGTTGAAAAGTTGTAAAGATTGTTTGAAACTTTGTAAGTCTATACCTAACTTAGGTGAGTCTATACCTAACTTAGGTAAGTCTATACCTAACTTAGGTGAGTCTATACCTAACTTAGGTGAGTCAATACCTAAATTAGGTTTCTTGCCTAACTAGGGTCTCCTTTCTCTTGTATATATATTGACCTTGTAATTACTCAAGAATGTAAGGAAATACATATTTTTTCCTTCACCTTCGATGAATGACACGGAGGCCTACTACCAGTTCATTAGTGGTCTCAAACCCTGGGCCAAAAACGAGTTGAAAAGGCAGAACGCGAGGGAACTTGCTTCAGCCATGACGGCAGCTGATTCGCTCGAAGAGTTCAAGGCCCCGGAGAAGAAGGATGCTCGGCCTAAGGCGGGCAAGGTGACTGGTGGGGGTTATAGAAACAAACCCCCTCATCGTCCCTACAACAACAGAGCACCAGCAGCCCACGCTCGCCATGAGGTGGGATCTAGCTATGGTGGACAGAGAGGAGACAGACCGATCTCCTATAGATGTTACTTTTGCCAGGGTCCTCACAGGGGGAGTGACTGCCCTAGAGGACAGAAAGTTGCGGCTACCCTCAAAGCCGACGAGGAAGAGAAACAAACGGCGAAGGTGGGATCGGTAAGGGTCCTCAACGCCATGCAATCCAAGAAGGCGAACAAGCCCAAGGGCATGATGTTCGCAGAAGTGATGATCGGCAGCACAAAGATGAGCGCCCTTGTTGATACGGGAGCTTCTGACTTGTTCGTATCGGCAGAAGCTGCCAAGAAGCTCGGCTTGCAAGTCGAAAGACAAGGTGGCTGGTTGAAGACGGTGAACTCGGAACGGGTCCCTGCTCTCGGCACGGCTCGTGATGTGGAGATCGCGGTGGGACCATGGAGAGGTAAACAGAACATTGATGTAATTCCGCTCGACGACTATGATTTTATCATTGGTCTAGGATTCATCGAACGAGTGAATGGCATGGTAGTTCCGTCCATGGATTGCTTGTGCATCCTGGAACCCGGATCCAAGTGTGTGGTCCCGTTAGCCCGTAAGCCCGGGCTTAATCAGAAGATGATCTCGGCAATTCAACTCTCCCGAGGAACTCAGAAAGGTGAGGAGACGTACTTGGCAGTCCTCAAGGCCGAAGACCCAGAAGTGGTTGAGGCTGAAGCCTCGACCGAGGTACTGCAAGTCCTTGAAATGTTCAAGGATGTCATGCCTCCCGAGTTACCCAAGAAGCTCCCACCAAAGAGGAAGGTAGACCATCGAATCGAGCTGGTCCCGGATGCTCGACCACCTGCCATGGCGCCGTATCGCATGGCACCCCCAGAGTTGGAAGAGATGAGGAAACAACTCAAAGACCTACTTGATGCAGGTTACATACGACCTTCGAAGGCCCCATTTGGTGCGCCGGTGTTGTTCCAAAAGAAACACGACGGGTCTCTTCGGATGTGCATCGACTATAGAGCTTTGAACAAGCTCACGATCAAGAACAAGTACCCCATCCCGCTCATTGCGGATTTGTTCGATCAGCTCGGAAGCGCGCGGTGGTTCACGAAGCTCGATCTACGTTCGGGGTACTACCAGGTTCGAATCGCAGAAGGCGATGAACCAAAGACAGCGTGCGTGACTCGGTATGGCTCATATGAGTTCTTGGTGATGCCCTTCGGGTTAACCAATGCTCCGGCGACCTTTTGCACTCTCATGAATAAGGTACTACAACCATTCCTCGATCGGTTTGTTGTGGTATATTTGGATGACATTGTTATCTATAGTCGGACGCTCGAAGAGCATACCAAACATCTTAGACAGGTGTTTCAAGTCCTAAGGGACAATGAGTTGTATGTGAAGAAGGAGAAATGTGCCTTCGCTCAGCCTGAGGTACCCTTCCTCGGCCATATCATTGGTGGGGGACAAGTAAGGATGGATCCAGCAAAGATCCAAGCCATCACGGAGTGGGAACCACCGACGAAGCTCACGGAACTGAGATCGTTCCTTGGATTGGCGAACTACTATCGCCGATTCATTCGGGATTACTCAGACATCACAACCCCTCTCACGGACATGCTCAAGAAAGGAAGAACGTGGGAATGGTCGAGACATGTCCAAGAAGCGTTTGATCGCTTGAAGCAGCTGATAACCAGAGAACCGGTGCTGGTGCTGCCCAATTTTGACAAACCCTACGAGGTGGAGACTGATGCTTCGGACTTTGCCATAGGGGGTGTCCTTATGCAAGAAGGACATCCGGTGGCTTTCGAGTCACGGAAGTTGAATGATGCTGAGCGGCGGTATACTGTTCAGGAGAAGGAAATGACCGCCGTCGTCCATTGTCTTCGCACTTGGAGACATTACCTCCTGGGTTCCCGGTTTGTCGTGCGAACAGACAATGTCGCCACAAGCTATTTTCAGACTCAAAAGAAGCTGAGCCCGAAGCAAGCTCGATGGCAAGATTTCCTGGCCGAGTTCGACTATGTGTTGGAGTACAAGCCAGGAAAAACAAACTCAGTCGCTGATGCTTTGAGCCGGAAGAGTGTGCTGGCCACGATAAGTCGACCCGAGTGTCCTTTGATCGACAGAATTAAGGAAGGGCTGCAACACGACCCTTCGACCAAAGTGCTTCTCGAGTATGTGCGAGAAGGCAAGACTCGAACGTTTTGGTGTGAAGACGATCTCCTCTACACCAAAGGTAGGAGACTTTATGTTCCATCGTTCGGGAAATTGCGAAGGGAGATCTTACGAGAATGCCACGATTCAAAGTGGGCGGGTCATCCTGGGATTCGTCGCACTATGGCTCTCGTGGAAGATCAATACTATTGGCCGCACTTACGTGATGATGTGGAGGCCTACGTGAAGACTTGCCTCGTGTGTCAGCAAGACAAACTCGAGCAAAGGTGTCCGGCTGGACTCCTTGAACCACTGCAGGTCCCGGAAAAGCCATGGGAGAGCATCTCGATGGATTTCATCGTGGGATTGCCGAAGTCCGAAGGGTGTCGGACCCTAATGGTGGTTGTTGATCGATTTTCTAAGTATGCAACGTTCGTACCGGCCACGGACGATTGCCCGGCTGAGGAGGCAGCCAAGTTGTTCCTAAAGCACATCGTCAAGCTTTGGGGTGTGCCACGGACGATCGTGAGTGATCGAGACCCTCGGTTCACGGGTAAATTCTGGACTGAGCTTTTCAAATTGCTCGGCTCTGAATTAAACTTTTCCACCAGTCTTCACCCACAAACCGATGGCCAGACCGAACGGGTGAATGCGCTACTGGAGGTGTACCTACGACACTATGTGAGCGCAACCCAAAGAGATTGGGCCAAGATGATCGATGTGGCTCAATTTTCGTATAATCTGAAGCGGAGCGAGTCGACGGGTAAAAGTCCCTTCGAGATTGTGACGGGACAGCAACCGCTCACTCCGAACGCGGTCGCAACGGGCTACCGAGGAAGTAGTCCGGCCGCAATTCGAAGCGCTGTGGAGTGGCAAGAGGAGGCCGATTTAGCTCGGACGTGTCTCCACAAAGCTTCAAAAAGAATGAAGAAATGGGCTGACAAGAAACGTCGGCATATGGAGTTCCAGATTGGGGATCAAGTCCTTTGCAAGCTGCCCCTACGATATAAGGGAGTGCATAAGGCCTTGCTGCGTCGCTACGAAGGACCATTCCGTGTGGTGCAACGGATTGGAAGAGCGGCTTACAAACTGGAACTCCCAGCGAAATTGAAGATACATCCGGTGTTCCATGTGAGCATGCTCAAGCCATTTCACATGGACGAAGTGGAACCGGAACGGGGGGAATCACAGCGGGCGCCAATGGGAGCAAAGATGGCTTATGATCGTGAGGTCGAGCGGGTGCTGGACGATCGAGTCATACGGAAGCGCTATAGGGCACCCAAACAGGAATATCTGATACGATGGCGAGGTTTGCCAGAAAGCGAGGATAGCTGGGAACCGGAAGAAGCGTTGTGGCAATTCCGGAAACATATCGAGGCTTTCCATGCGGAAAACGGCGACGAGGGCGTCGCCCATTTAAGTGGGGGAGAATATCACGGCCCAAGCATTTGTTCGATCAAAATGGACCGTGACATGATGCGGGAGCTAGCCCATGAGCTAATCAAGATGATGGCGGATGGCCCGAACCGAACCGCCGGCCCAAACCGACCCTTCAGCCCACTCGAGCATGATCCAAGCGAGTGGGGGACATGACCGTTGGCCTAGGCGACCGTTCGGCCAGGTGACCGTTGGTCTTCCACTAGCCCGGCTGGCATGAGGCGTGAGTGGCGCAATGATGATGCGAGCTGTGCATTGTGTGTATATAAAAGGGCTCGTCCCTTCCCTTGTAAATCAATCGGAGAATCAATACAAACTCAGATTTCCCTCCACTCTTTCCAAGTCGTGTGATCCTTGTGCGAGTGATCTTGTGCCTACCGGTTCGGTTCGGATTACCCGACCCTTGAGTGAGTGTGAGTTGGTGTGTTGGCTGACTTAGGATCGTTCCTAAGGCCGCACGGATCGTGAGGAACGGTAGAGAAACTCCCGGTTCGTGACACATGTGTGTGGATGCATGGATGTGCACGGGCACACGTATGCGCGTGCTCATGAATGCACGCACACCTGTGTGTGTGTGTGTGTGTGTGTGTGTGTGTGTGAGAGAGAGAGAGAGAGAGAGAGAGAGAGAGATGCAGCGATATGGAATGACATACGCGGGATAAGGAGAGAGTGGCCTAGTTGCAACTGCTTTGCTTTTGGAAATTTCCTCAACAACTGGGGTGTTTGGAGGCACCGATGTGATTACATTAGAAGGCACAGGAGAAGTATCATCAGAAGCATCAGGTTCCTGAAAAATAAATAAATAAATAAATAAATAATAATAATAATAATAATAATAATACTGAAAAATTCAGTGTGCACTTCTAAAAGCACAGTGAACTAAATTAGATTTTTCACCTCTAAAGGATCAGTGAAAAATATTTCGCACTTCTAAACATGCAGTGTGTTAAAACAGATGAACTTTGTATGCAGAACTAGACGTTAAAGTGTGAACTGACATTCCTGTAGAGTTTGCTACATTCTTGAAAAATAAGAATTACTCATCCTTCTTTTCCAAATAACCATTTCAGCTACATTGTTACTGCACAAAAAGGACATTTGTTAACAAATATGGTACGAAATTTGTCTTCAGAGGAGATTTAAACGAATGGAATCTTCCTTATGGAGCAAAACCGAACCTAATCCACTAAGCATGAAGAAGAATAGGACATGTCACTTAATGACTATCCAGATATATGCTTGATAGAAATTTTGAGCGCATTTTGTTAGCTTATGTTTTTCAGAAAAATAGTTGTTCAACATGGCATTGGAGCTTCAGGTGAAGGATTTGAATCTTTGTAGTCGCTTCTGTTGTCATTAAGTCTGTCATGCATGTTTGTCATCCGGCAACTATTTGATGTGGTTGTGGCTACAATCTACATTATTGTATAAGAGAGCTTAAACGCCAAGACATATGCGAGCTTGATATACAATGCTAATGTAGTGACCATACCTCAAACTTTTGGGAGAAACAGTTGATCAACAATGACTAATTTCTAACTAGGAGGATTTGACTCTGTCAAAAAGCATGCTTAACCAAGAACATTTTTTGCTAAATTTATTGCTTATAACAAATTTTCTTTTCTTCTTTTTGATCAAAAGAGCGCTTATAACATCAACTTCAGAGTTTTTCAAAGTGTGAAGCAAGAAATCACCACTAGCAAGGAAACAACAATTTATAGACTGAAGTTGCTAAATTATGACAAATTCAAGCGCTTGTTTTGTAACTAGGATCATTAATACCCTTCTTTCAAAGGAAAAATTAAATTGCAAAAGCACCTCTCTCATTACTATGAGCATGATATGCCTTTTCACTACCTTTTCAGCGCCATAATATGCCAAGTCAAGCAAAACACTCTAAAGGAGATGTTAGAAAGTCCAACCCAAAAACTTAAGCTATTAAGTGGAGAGAAACTACATGAATATTAAGAGCATACAACACTCATTCACAAGCGATGTGGAACGACAACAACAACAACTACTTCAACACCCCCTCTCACGTGCAAGCAATCTGCACGTTGAAATTAACTAATGAGGGGTGAGCCCACATACGCGGAAAGAAATAACACTAGCTCTGATACCATATTAGTGATAAAAGAGCACTTAGTTTATTTATGAGATCAAAAAAGAGTACTTATAGGCTTAGAGTTAAGCCCAGTACAATTACACAAATATCCCAACTTGCTAATGTTCTAAAGTAATAAACCCAACAGGAGAAATGAAATTCTGGATTTCCTCTTGTAAATAGTTGCAAAAGGCGTTATTATAAAAATGATAGAACGTTCAAGTTTAGCAGGTTATATATGGAAGAAAGAGTCATACCTGAGGTTCTTGACGTTTTGATCGTATTCTAGCAAGAAGCTCTTCCATGGGAGTAAGCGGAGCAGTTGTTTCGGCAATTACCTCCACCACTTTACAGTATGAAAGGTCACGGTTTTTGGCCATGACTGCCATGAGTTCTGCCACCTGAAATAGTAAACCAGAAATGCCTTTCCTATCATTGGTGGATTCTCATACCACCACTTCACTTTTGTTATGTTAAAAATGTGTGAACTATCCCTGAGAACATATTCATTCCCACAAGTGCTGAAAGGGTGGAAATTTTTTTTATTTGACATATAGAATAAATAAATGCAATATTCATGCAAACTGGAACGGTAGCAAAAACGGTAAAAGTGACTCCTCGATTCATCATTTTTGAGCTGGAATTTTAACATGTGCAGGACCTCAATCAGATACAATTAATTAAGACAGATCCGCAGCAGTAAGGAGTATGAGTTGGAATGATAAAACAAACCTGGTATGCCTAAAAGGTTACATGAACAATTCTAAAACAGAACATATAACATGTGTGCAACATTTTCCTGTGACAGCCAATAAGCCTAAATCTCGTGCAAAAATGACCAAAAAAAAAAAGAAGAAGATAAATTTGCAGCCTTATCACACCAAGTGGCATTGGCTAAATGAATCTTAAATCTCGTGGGGAGATGTAAAAAAAAATTCTAGAATGTTGCTTGGACTATCTGCTTCATTCACTTAGACCAAAAGCAAATAGAATCAATCTCCCAAAAAAGTGCTCTATACATTTCACAACACAGATAAAATCTAATATACCAAAGTCCATACAAGAGAAGGGTTATGTATATTTGGCAAATAATATCTTCACTTTCTTTAAACCTAATATACCTTTTGTCATTTTTTCCTTGTCTTCAGTTTCTCGATAACAAGAGAACCTATATCTGCATGCTGACTTATGCATATGCAAACAAACTTGACAACTTTACCTGAAGGTTTGAAACTTGGCCTCCGAATAAAGTATCTTCCTCTGACAGAGTAACATTGTGAGTTTCCTTATAAGCATCAGTAGGCCGCTCCATCCCCCCTGGCCTCACTATCTGAATGAACACTGTAGATTAGTAAGATTACTCGAAAAACTGTGTTCGATTGAAAAGTCGATTCAAAAAATACTCACAGTGTAAGGAATACCACTGGCTATAAGTGCTTCTTCCGCTTTCCTTTTCCAGATCAACACCCCCCAGAACAAACTAAAGGGGCAAGAAAGCAGTCAATAGATCATGCTTAAATATCTCTACAACTAGAGAAATATACTACAAAAGAAAAACCCCACTTACTTCAGTATAGCCGCAGGAAATCCAACCTTATTTGTTCCCAAAGATGAAACCATGATGAAGTGGTTAACTTTGGCCAAAGTTGCTGTTCAAAGAGAGATAACACAATTTGATGGAACCAACTCCAAGAGAAGGCACAAATAACAACTCCAGTTTCTTTCATAAAGTTCAGTCAAGGTCAGTTTCACTAGGTTATTTTGATGAATGAAAAAGATCCGATAAGGATTTCGTGAATTGCTTCCTCAGTCCTCCTGGCTGAGTCTTCATTTGTTACTCCTGTAGTTCAATGGTCCCTTACATGATGCAAAAATTTCGTGATCCAATCATTGCAGAAGAATCCTCAGGCGCTAAAGAAAATGATCTTCGGTGGCCAGGACTAAAGACACCCCCTTGATCTTGAAACTAATGAGCAGTTATATGGAGTGCGGACTTTAGCTACCTGCATCAATGAGGTTCTTTGTAGCCATATAGTCTATTCTGTATGGGCCTGTTACATCAAAAACTTCCTTTTCGCTGGCACCAATGCAGCATATAACCACGGAAGCATTGCCTAAGGCTGGGCTTATCTGATCTGGCTTCTCCAAGTCACATTCCACAACTTCAAGCTTCTCTACAGCTGGGCTAAAAACCAGAAAATAGCCGTTATTTGTTATCACAGAGTATCTTATAAATAATGATGGATCTATAGTACTCTTGTTTCCTCAAAAAATTCTACTTTGAATCATTTAGAAAGAAAGAAACAGAACATAAATCAGAGCTTTCCCTATTTTATTGTCTTACGTCTAAACCCCTCCTTTGTGTCATCCCCCTCAAACTTCATCTGTTTAACACTCTGCAAGAAGTTTGTCATTGACTTAGTCATTATAGCAGAAAACTGATAAGCTGTGGAGAGCAAGTTCAGATCAATTAAAACTTCTACCTGCACAAGAGCTACTGCTCTTTCAGCACTTCGCACACCGGCTCTGACTCGATATCCTGATTTCAATAGCTCCCTAAAGAAGAATCCATCTCGGCAATCAAACCAGAGTGAGGCATAAAACAGTTCGCATTGGAAGTATAAGTTCTGGAAAGCAACCTCACAGTCCGTGATCCAACTTTTCCAGTGGCACCAGCAACAAACACAAGACCCTCATCTTTCTTATCAAGGGTACTTGGTACGGCTTCTGTTGTCGCAGAGCTCATTCTGGTTGCATCTACCGGATTGATGAAAACTAGTTATCATGGTGCATAAAACTACGTAGGATAGGACATGATACTTCGAATAAGGTCACTATTAGTCTAGTTCTGGCCAAAAGAAAACAAATATTGCGTTAGTCTTGCTTCTCCAATTTTATTAATGACTTCAATATCTAGTCCAGAATGCTCAAATCTTCGAATAAGGTCACTATTAGTCTACTAGACTTTTGAACTTCACCATCTCATTAGCAAAACAATTTCCAAATCCCAATCGAAATGCCACTTTTAAATCACGCAACCCCCAAACAGAACCCAGTATCACAAAAAACACACTGCTTCCATATCTCCACTTCAGATTTCCTCCGAGCACAGAAAAACTGGCATCGAAAACTACTTCTTCCTCGATCAGGACGACATCGCCACGACGACATCGTGCGGAACCATCCCGTCTTCCTTCCACGCTCCCGCACAACTTCATCGAGGCAAATCCCTCGCGTTTTCAGGGAGAAAAAAAAAAACGAAGAGGCAAGAGATAATTGGCGGTGCAGCGATGCGGACCTGAAGCTATAGCTCTGAGCTCGAGAGGCCTCGCCTTCCCCACGAACCGATATCGCTTCGCATTGTTCGGCAACTGCAAGACCTGGCCGTGAAGAAATGGCTTCTCGAGCGGCCCAGTTCGCGAAGAGGCGATCGCACTTGCGCTCGGCACCTGTAGCAAGCGACACTCCATTGCGCTGAGAACTCCCGGAGCTTTTTGCACTCAGCGAACTGAAGAAGAGGTTTATCTATTTAATATATTTTTGCTGATTTTTTGCTTTTTTTCTCTGCTATCAGTGACTGCAGAAGCGAAACTCTGTGGATATGATGGGTCCCACAGTAATCCTCTTGCATAGGATGTTGTGGTGGCTATGGCAACTCGTTTTTTTTATTTTTATTTCTTTTTTCCCCCAACCTATTATCTATAATTCGAGGAAAATTTTCATATAAGTACTCGAAATGCTCTCATTTTCTTAAATAAAGATATCAAATGAACTTTATTTTTAATAAGGGCATGAAACAAAATATGTCCCAAATAAAGGCCTAAGTGGTCATAGAGTTTCAAAAAAGGCCTAGCCTAAAGGGTATCTCCGTCATTTCTCCATTCTGATTTTTTTTATTTTTTCTTTATTTTTTCCTTTTTTAAAAAAAATAACCACACAGGCAGGGGGGGATGATCATCGTTCCATGCTAGTGAGGGGTCGACGAAGGCTAGCGAAGTTGCTGATGCCTCAACGAGGGCCTACTGGCCCTCGCCAAAATCGGGAAAGGGTCATGCTCAGGTAGGGATCACCGACCCCATCCCCTAGAAAGGGCCCAACCCTCTTAGGCCCTCACCTCTAGTCTGCAAGGTCATCGGCCTTCGACGCCCTGCTCTCCCACGACGCTGGAGCGACGGCTACAGGCAAGAGGGCAGCCCTATCGCCTCTCTTGTGTGTGTGTGTGTGTGCACGCGCATGTGTGTGTGTGTGTGTGTTTTTTTTTTAAGAAAACGGAAAAAGGAAAAGAATAATAAAAAGAAAAGTTTAAATAAAAAATGATGAAAATGCCCTTCAAGTCATGCCATATTTTAAGACTTCATGGCCACTTTAGGCCATCATTTGAAACAAGGTTTACTTAAGACTCTTGTTTAAGAAAATGAGGGTACTTCAAGCTTTTATTTGAAATAATGTTTACATGGAGCCTTTTATTTTAAAAAATGAGACACTTTAGATCATTATTTGAAATTTTCTCATAATTTAATTGTGAATTATTTTCTTTTCTTCCCTCCTCCATTTAAAAATATTAAGTTACTAACATCTGGTCATATTAATTTATATCAATACTAGTAACTAAGCGAATTTTGGGCACTTCAATCGCAACTTTTTAAAATAATAATAATAATAATAAAGAATTCCCACATTTTTCTTACGATAAAAACCATAAAAAAACTCAAATTATGTCTATTGTGACATATTTACTCCAATCTTTTTATTGTGATACTAAAAATCTCGAACTAATATTCGAGTGATACATTTACCCTCCGTTAGAGGTGTGTTAAAAATACAACGTGGCCGAGCCTACCGGTATCTAGAATAGCCCAGTTGTCCATGTTCATCCTATTTCTCGCAAGCTTCTACACTACTGGGGCTACTGTCCAATCTTCATGTCTTTAACCCATTTTCAGTAACCATCAGTAACTATTGATTTTTAACGGTGATTTTTAACAAACCCCTAAGGGAGGGTAAATATGTCATTCGGGTATTAATTTGAGATTTTGGTCACAATAAAAAAATTGAATAAATATGTCATAATGAGCATGATCGGGGTTGTTGGTGATTTTTTTTCCTTTTTCTTATGATACAATATGATCACACATGACTATAGATGAAATCATGTTTCACGATAATTAATATATGATTAGCAACAGATCCAAAGCTAGATCAACTGTGAAGCACATCATTTTGTAATGTCTCGGAAGCTTTCTTGTGGATTGACAAGTGACAACCCCTTCGTTTATCATTTGGCTATCACGACGGAGAGAACTATATACGGCACTACTTAAATGCTTGTTCAAAATCAAAACCGTTCATGTACTTTTAGAAAATGTTACCGGTCATCCTTTGGTCGGTCCGGTGACAAGTTTCACGAAAAATAGCTTTCAGGAAATCATTTTTTGGATTTTTTAGCACTTGGTTCGTGGAAAATAAGTTAGTTTAGGAAAATATTTTACACCCCTGAAAAAAAAAAAGAACTCCTTTAAAAGTTGGGAAAATATTTTCCTTTTTTTGAGAAGAGGAAAATATTTTTCCTCATCTTTGCTCTATCAATTCCTTTATAATCATTTTCTTTTGCACTATTTTCTATTTTTCTTTTATTTCTTTTTCCTTTTTCTTTTATTTTCTTATTTTTTATAATTATAAATTTTATTTTTCTCTCTCTCTTTTTACTTTCTTTGCCAGTCCGGCGACCAGCCACAGGCAAGGCTCGGCCTCAGCGTCACGCCTTGCCAGATCCGCCGACTCGTTGATGAAGAAATTAAAGAAGAAAGAAGAAAAAGAAGAAGATAAAAATAATAATAAAAATTAAGATTAATAAAAAAATCATAACTAAAAAATTAGTAAAAATTCAAATTTTATTTTGAAAAATAAAAAATTATCCCCATCACCAACGGTCGTGTCAAGTAGAATGATCAGGTCCACATCAATAATTTTTTACCAAAAGAAAATACATAAAATCAAATTTGATTTTCTTTACTAAAGAACGGAAAATATTTTCCAATTCATTTTCAGGTCTCAACCGAACACCAGACAATACAATCATTTTCCTAAAAATTGACTTCGTGGAAAATATTTTCTTAAAATGACTCATTTTTCATGAAACAAACGAAACCTAAGGTGGTTAGAAATTTCATGACGTGGCTTAATGTCGTTAGAAATTTGTTCACTTGAATTTATTTTTTTTCAATGCTCTGTCTCTCCGGCTGTCATCATCTTCTTCCCATTCTTCTTCAACCTACTGTTAACACCCCCTGTTGATGTCGAAATCCCTTTAATAGGCGTACCAAAAGGTTATTAACGCCAACAAAAAGGTTACTGACGCGGAAATCTTTTATCGAACATAAGCAGTTCGTTTTCCAAAAAGGAGCTCTGGGTCAGTCATAGACAGAGAGTGTTAAATGTAAATGATATACGTATATTGATGTGGATAGCACTTATACAAATTCTTGACCATTCAAAGGCCGATGTGGTTGACGACCTATGATATGCTGACACCTGGTACACAACACCAAAATTTAATCAACAATGTTGGACATAGTATAGGACACAATGTCGACATTTAATTGACGATACTGGACGATGTAGGACTCAATGCCGGAATCTAACCGACGACACTAGTTGATGTAGGATACAATGTCGGAATTTAATTGACGACACTAGATGGTAGGAAGAACCGAAATTTAATCAACAACGCCAACTTGGGGTATGAAACTCGTCGGAATTGAATCGATAACGGAATATGAATTTATAGCTAATTTTAGTGCTAAAAGTGAAAGATAAAGACTTGTTTTGTTGATTTTTTTGGGGGCTCCTACGTGAGACGACTCAGAGTATTTATAGAGGTGCTTTGGTAACTGTCGATCAGTTACCTTCTCTGGCTTTCCACCTTCTCCTTCATTTCAACACATCTCCATATCCTTCAATGGTTGACGCTTTTCATGGCTGATGACACCATCGACGATTTCTTGCTTTTACGCGCCACACTCTCTCCACTTTTGAGGGTTGACGCTCAACTTCTTTGGTCGTGATTGCTTTTGCGCGCCTTTTCCTCTACTCTTGCGAGAAATATTGCCAAAATTCACCCGTGACACGTGGCATTTTATGATTGACCAAGCTCTGACCTGAGTGCATCCGTCTGTAGCTAATTATGAGCCCATCACGAGCCCATCACATACGCCTTCGGGCAACTTTTGATGCTAACACCCACCAAATCCAAATAAATGCCCACAAATTTAACACCCCCAACAATGCAAAATTCCAAGTGGCCCTATATCCAGCCGCCATTGCCGTGCTGGACGAAGCCCATCAAGGCATGGCCGTAAGTGCAAAGAAACTCCAATTCCCCGTTGCGAGTTCGATGAAATTCGATTAGCAATGGCTGAGCTTAACAAAGTTTGAATGGGCATAGTCGAGTTCGACGTAGCTTAGGATGCGCATGAAATCACTTCTGACAGGGAAGTCAATTTCTGACAAGAAGTTAACTTTTCAACTTCTCCTTAAAAGCAGAAGTTGATTTTTCTACTTCTCAACTAGATTGACTTCTGATTAGATAAATTCATTTAGTAACGCTTAAAAAAGATAATGTTCGAAATATTATTTAAAAAATATTCGATGACGGCGATCGGCGGCGGCCGGCGTCCGGTAGTGGTAGGCGGCGGCCGATGGCGGTGGTCGGCGGCCACGAGAATGACTTCTGGAGCCGGAGAAGTAAAAAATTCTTACTTCTCGAAATTGGCCAAAAATCTTGCCAGAAGTAGAAAATCCCACCATAAGTCATTTTTTTTACCAAACGAATTTCCCCGTCAGAAGTCGATATGGCAGAGAAATGAAAAGGCAGAAGTGTTTGCATGCGCACCCTTAGCAGCCACTGTTACAAGCTCCAATTGGATATATTAGAAAAACAAAAGTTCCAACAAAATTAGATCCATTGAGTAAAGGATAATGACACAAATTGTCTTTAAACTTTGTTCCAATGTGCAATGTGATATCTAAATTTTTAATTTATGCAATATGGTCCATAATTTTTTGGTACATGTTCAATGTAGTTTTTGAACTAAATGAAAATTTCCGATGGTGCCTTTCATTAATTCAAGTTCAGGGATAATATTGAATATTTTTGTACACTCTAGGGACTAAATTGAACCTATATTAAAAGTCTAGAAACTCTATTGAACATAGTAAAAGTTCAGGACGACATTCCACATTGGCTAAGTTTCAGGGACAACATTGAACAAATTAAAAGTTTAGAGATCACATTACACATCAGGGCAAAATTCAGGGATTATTCGTATCAATTTTTTTCACAAAAAAAAAAAAAATCTCCTAACCAAATTCTCCATTTCTTAGATAATAATGTCTTATTTATAGGATTTGAAAGACTATTTTCCATCTTGAAACAATTAGCTGACACATGTGCTTGGATTATTCATTTTAGGGGAAACCTTATAATAGCAGCCAAGGAAAAGCAACATATTCTACCAAAATCCAATATACATCTTTTCGAAATGGCTTTTTCTTTAATGCTAGAGTTTGATCCATCCATAGCCTTAAATGGCAATTACGCAATTGCCCATTTCACCTATATATCCTCCCATTCTTGACGCTTTGAACATCTGATGTCTCGTACATTGGTAATGAAGTATTTTTAAGCAGGTAAATCCCAGTTGCATCTTTATCACATGTCAATGTGTTAAATGCAAAATATGAAGGATATCTATTGTCTTTACGATGATTACTTGTCTTTACCTTTATAAGTGATGGCACTCAGAAAGTCTAGATATTGAATGTGTCATTCATGTCTAGAGAAATGTCCTCTCTCGGGACCTCATCGCCTTACTCCCATTGCTACGAACTTATATGAATCTCAAGTACCTTCGCGAGTATCAACTCGACAAGAATCTCAATTGCTCAACCAAATGAAGCCATCAGATCAGCGATTTACCAGAAGCTTCAGATTCATGGTAAAAAAAACAGTTAATCTTCTTCTCTCTACATCGGTACGTCATCATTCTCTTTTCAAAACAAAATAAAAATGTCGTGTCTTTTCTCCAATTTGTACAGCAGAGGAACCAGATTATTATACAAGAAATGGGTGGGCAGGGGGTGAGCTTTTTGGGATCTCCCTGATCATTTCTACAGTCCCTTCCTCTGAGGACCAGGGCTCGCGGATCGTCTTCCACAATTGCAAGATCCACCGAAAGGACGAATAACGCTCATAATTAAGAAATTCGTGATCGCTCAAGACCTTTCATCTCTACAAAGACCCTGGAATCAGATTCGCGCTTTTGCTGAGAGATGTTCAAGCATTCTACATGGTTTGTACGGTGTTCCTGGCTTTTCTCCCCGTCATTGAGAAACCTATGTTAGTAGTCTAGATGTCAATTCCGTTCGAAGATGAAATATATAAGATTCTATTCCACTTTTAGCATTCTCTCAATCGTATTCATATCGTCCATACCATAACAACTACAAATTTGAGATCTCAATATACTAGTGCGGGATAATGTTAAACAGAATTTACCGATCTATCAAAATTTCGCTTGTTAAGTTTCTCTTCGGGGAATTTAAATAATAGAAATTGGCGAAAGTAGAGGTTATTCATTTTTTTTTCTCTATGTTAAGTGCCTTACATGCAGAGGATCTAGATGCACTTCTTCGTCCATTCATATATTACATGGAATAGTCAACAATTTAGCATGAAATACTGATTAAAAGCCTACTCATATCATAGTATATCCATGTCTCTAATTCGCGAGTCACTCACCGGGGATGATGGAAAACATGGTCTGTTCGACCCTCCCGAAGCGATACCCAAGAGAGAGTTCAATTGATTGTTAGCTAGGCAAGACAACTTTCCAAATTGTTCGTGGGAGAATCTTCAAGGATCAATTTGCTGTTGGACGTGATGAGCCCAATTAAGCATGAGATTTGATCAGTAGTCCAATGAGCTGCTCGCTGGAAATCTAACTTTGGAAACTGCTACCTGTTCGATCTTCCCGAGTACGCTAGTGATCGAGATTTCACTCGACTGATCACGGCTACTTCCAAGTCTTCACGAACTTACCGTTCATTCTGACTTGTTGACCCTAGATTTTATGGGTCTTTTGACTTTATACTTCGGATTCCACCAATAGAGATACAGACGTCCCTTATATCAACATTTCCTACAATAACATAGCATCTGCATTTGTCAAATAATAATGAGAAATAGATAGTTTTGTCAACTTCAACATATCATATGAGTCCTTCAACGTTTGGAAACGATTGATAGGCTCATAATGGTGGGTGATAGTCAAACACGAGCATCTCAGATCAGATTAAATCATGCATGACTACGAGTCCTTCCACGTTTTCGATAGATGCAATCACGTCTAGTGAGATGGACACTTGGATCAAATCAACAAACGATTGATAGGCTCATTCATTTGAGTTAATCAAAACAAAACTTCAGGTTTTCACCTTCAAACACCGAAGACAAGATCAACTCTGAGTGGCTGAGTTGTGGCGCCGGATCTGATGTTGGCCGTGTGAAGTCTCTCCTTGTCCGAGGTCTTGAGTGAATCCGAGTATGAACTTGAACGATCTCCCTTCGTGGACGAGTCTTGATCATTTACTTGTGTGCGCCTTGGTGAAGACTCCTTCAATGGCTGAGTGAATTCTTCAATGGCCATGTTTGTTTATATCGTTACTAGTAATTAAATTCTATAG
The DNA here is from genome assembly GCA_021437785.1 of Rhodomyrtus psidioides. NCBI lineage: Eukaryota > Viridiplantae > Streptophyta > Magnoliopsida > Myrtales > Myrtaceae > Rhodomyrtus > Rhodomyrtus psidioides. The sequence continues at coordinate 280,218 of JAILYB010000127.1, forward strand.
GGAACCTCAGTTGCAGATGCCTTCTAGAAAATACATAAAAACCCTTGCATATTTCTAAGACCCCTTATGACCACACATCAAATTCAAGGGTGCGTTTGCGTGAGTGAAAATGCTTTTTTGTAATTAGTTTTCTGAACTTTTACCCATTTGACTCGTTGAAAATGATTTAATCAACGGAAAAAATATTTTGGTCAATGCAAAATTCATTCATAAAATTAAGTGAATTTCTAAATCTAACGAGGTGAAAACACTTTCCAAAATTATTTATCTCAAATATTTTAGAACTTCTATTATTATTTATCGTTTGTTTGTTTTTTTTTTTTGCTTTCTTTTTAATCGTCCTTCTCCCTCCACCAGTCATCTGGCCTCGGTGACAACCAATGACCGGCTACAAATGCGGGCTGGCTCAAGTTTGCCGTCTAACCCGTGGCTATCGTCGGCCGGTCGCGGTGGAGGAAGACGGAAAAAGAAAATAAATAAATAAGATAAGAAGAATTTATTCAAAAATTGGAATATATTTTTTCATGAGATAAAGTGATCAGATTTTGAAATCATTTTCCATATGAGAAAATTTTTTCCGTCACAAACACCAAACAAAGGAAATCAAAACATTTTCTTGAAAAATGATTTCTTGGAAAGTATTTTCCAAGGATGCATTTGTTTCATAGAAAACAAGTGATTTGGAAAATACTTCCCGACAAAAAATCACTTGTATCGCTTATGAAAATGAATGAACGAATGTATATAATTGACAAATTATTTCAAGTAATATAAACAATTATTTTTTGGATGCTATTTTCCAAATATTCAATTTCCGTGAAATAAATGGAGCTTTAGGCTCTATTCGTTTCACCGGAAATGTCTTCTAAGAAGTCATTTTCCAGGAAAACGATAATATTTTTTATTATTTGGCTAAAACCTGGAAACGAACTGAAAGATATTTTCTGTCATTTGGTAGGAAAAACATTTTCTGTCATTTTCTTTTTTGCATCATTGTTTGATCGACCCAACTCCGAACCCTTTGCCTAGCCTCGGGTGGTGGGTCGAATGAACAGTCAATTGCATCATCACGGCAGCAATTACTGACATTAATCCAGTTGTCCTATGTGGCATGATCGATGCTAATATGAATATTTTTGTAATTTAAAAAATACAATATTTTTAATAGCTTTCTATTTTTGAATTTTTTTAATAATTTTTTTTATTGTTTTCTCTTCTTTTTTTACCTTTTATCTCTTCCTTTGCTTGCCGCTAACCTTGCTGATGGCCGGCGAGACTCGAGTTTGCCAACAAGGCTCAGCCTCACTCAAGCTAGTGACGCTGAGCCTCACTCATGGGAGGTCACTGGCTATGGCCCTGGCCAGCGACCGGCAAAGGAAGAAATAAAAGAATAAGGGAAAATAAAAAAGAAAAAAAAATAATCCAAAATAAAATGAATGTGAAGTTAAATATGGAGGAAAGAAAATGTAATTTTTTTTCTCTTTTCAAAAAAATAAAATCATTTTCTCCACTTTTTTTGTTATTGACAGAATATATTTTTCTCGACTAATTTATTTTCCGCAATCGAACACCATTAAATTTGGAAAAAAAAAATTCTTGAAGTAGAATTCCGCGAAAGAGACGGAGCCTAAGATGATGGAATTCGCTAACATGACGTTCTTCCATTAGAAATTTTCTGGGTAACTTAACATCAGTTAGAAAAATTTGTTGTGGGATTTTGTTTTTTTGTTTTTGTTTAATGTGGTCTCTCTCATTGAAACTTAAGCTCCACTAAATGCAAATCAAAACCCATAAATTCTAACGTGTCCACCAGTGCAAAACCTCGCGTCCAAGTTCTCGAACTTGAAAAAGATTCAATCGACATTGTCGAGCTTGAGGAAGCTCAAGTTGGTAATTTCGACATAAAGCAAAAATGGTGCCGACCAGATTCTCCACAATTTTTGAAAATGGTGATGTCTTGGTTCTAGAATTTGAAAGAATAGTTTCCATCTTGAAACCATTAGCACGCCCCACGTGCATTAATGGCTCATTTTAGGGAAAACGTTATAACACCAGCCATAAAAAGCAAAATGTTCTACCAAAATCCATTATATATCTTTATAAAATGGCTTTTTCTTAAATGCTAGAGTTCAGATATATCCCTAGCCTTAATGGCAATTACCAAATTTCCCATTTCGCCTATATAACCTTCCATTCTTGGTGCTTTGCACCTCTGATGTCTAATACGTTTTCAATGGTAATGAAGCCTTTTTAAGTTTGTAAATCTCAAGTTCCACGAAATACACCACCAATCTTTTATTGCATCTTTATCGTACGGTAATGTGATAAATGGAAGATACGAAAATATATCCATTGTCTTTATGACAATTACTTGTTCTTCACCTATATAAGCTACCGCACCTAGGACTTGGCGCTTTAATTTTCGAATGTATTATGTCTGGAGAAAAGTCCGATCTGGTAACATCATTTGCGTTACGATGTTACAAACTTACATGAATCTCATTTACCTTCGTGAGCATGAACTCGATACGAATCTTGATTGCTCAATCAACGAAGCAATGCGATTTACCAGAAGTTTCATATTCATGGTAAGAAGGCAATGCAAATTGAGGTTCACATTACATCCTTCACAATCCTCTGAAGAACATATCAGCTTGCTATCCCAGTTCTTAGACATCGTTCATGAAATCTCTCAGCTTCTTCTTAATGTCTGTTATTCCGAGCTTCACTGCTTCTGCTCCCTCAATCGGAAAATCAGCTTTCTTCAAGAGGCTCTTGATCTTTACCTCCAAAGGGTCAATTGCAATTCTGATTTTGCCCAGGTCCTTGAGAGCAACAAAATACCGGCCTGCAGAGCTTTTAGTTGTAAGAAATTATTCATGTAAGTCACGGCGACTTCTCTTGCTGATTTTTTTTCCCGCATTCTGGACTCCTAGACAATGGTCGCATCATTATAGCTGCTAAAAAATCAAGCCAGCCTCACAATGTTCATTATGTTAGACGTAAGGACTTTTATTGGTTTGCACTTAACAGGGATGTGAACTTGGTTTGGCGAAATTGTGAGGATGGTCACTGTAGTAAGGGAGAAAAAAGTTTTGTAATACTCACTTGCATTGAGGTGATCACCCCCTTCTGTCCATTGAGTGCATTTTCATAATTCTTCCAAAGAGAGTTGATCCACTTGCCCACCGAATCCATGGGAAAGGCAACTCCATCCGCTAGAGTGGTGGCATGACATTCCAGGCACGCCACCTACTATCGAGTGCCGTTTTAATTTGATATTACAATCTAAATCGGCAATACAGACATACAAATTTATGAAAACAAAAGGGTGTGGCCTCATAGGGTTTAACTAGGGGTGAGTACGGTTCCAGGGTAGAACCGGAGAATCAGAGAACTGAACCTTCGGTTCCGGTTTGGTTCCCGGTTCTGAAGTGCTCGGTTCTGGTTCTCAGTTCTGGATTTTAAAGAACCGCCGATTCTGATTCCGATTTTGGTTGTCGGTTCCCTATGGAACCTACCCAAAATTGGAATAGGAACCATATTTTTTAAAACCCTAATTTCTTTATCAAAGTGGCCACCAGAGCACTTCTATCCGCATAGCATCACTTGCGGCACTCTTCATCAATGACGGACGAAGCTCAATACTCTTCCGATGCGGGGATCAACAAGCGTAAGTACGAGGAGCACACCACTCTTTCCCTGCCCCCTTGTTGGCCGACCGGCTTCTCCTCCAGCCCAATCCTCTCTGCGTCGCCGGCCGAGTCCGGCGGCACCTCGCCCTCATACAAGAGCGTCCCGCCGCCTCCTTCTGCCGACGACTAGAGGTGGCAATATGGGTCACAAACCCATATTTGACCCATATTTTTATAAAATGGGTCAAATATGGGTCATTAAATTTTAAATGGTTTACTAAAAATGGGTCAACAATGGGTCACACTTAAATCAATTTACGACCCATATTGACCCACTTTCGACCCATATTGACCAACTTTTGATCCATAAGGACAACATCCTTTCACAGTTACAAATGGCCCTGGGACCGGGGCCGGGCCACGAGGTCGAGGCCCGGGGCCGGGTCCGTGACCGGGGCCGGGTCCGTGACAGGGGTCGGGGCCGGGTCCTGGGGCCATGACCGGGACCGAAGCCGGGGCCGTGACCAGGGGCGAGGCCAGGGCCTTGTCTCGGGATCGGGTCTCGGGGCCGAGATCGAGTCTTGGGGCCGGGTATGGGTCCGGGTATGGGGGCCGGGTCCCGGGGCCGAGGCCGTGACCGTGACCGTGACCGGGGCCGGGTCCCGGGTCCTGAGCCTAGGTCGGGTCCCAGGGTCGAGTCCCCAGGGCCGGGGCCGTGACTAGGCCCGGATCCCGGCCCCAGCCCCGGGACCCGGCCCCGAGACCAGGCCCCGGGACCCGGCCCAAGTCACGACCTCGGTCCCGGTCACCAGCCTCGGCCCCGGCCTCGGGACCCGACCTCGGCACCCGACCCCGGCCCCGGGACCCGGACCCTAACCCGGACAGGGACCCTGCCCCCGCCCCCGACCCGGGACCCTTACCCCACCCCGGCCCGGGCCCCAAGATCCGATCCTGACCCCTGGTCCGGGGACCCGGCCCTTGTCCCGGCCTCGACCCCGAGATCTGATCCCGAGACCACGCCTCGGGATACGGCCCTGGCCACGCCCCGGGACACGGCCTCGCCCTCGATCCCGGTCCACCGCCCCGGCTTCGGTCCCGGTTATGGCCCTAGGACCAGGCCCCGGCCCATGTCACGGCCCGGCCCGGGTCATGGACCTGGCCCCGGCCCCGCCCCCGCCCCCGCCCCCGGGACCTAGCCCCGGTCCAGGTCACGGCCCCGGGACTGAGGAAGTGACTGGGGCCGGGGCCGGGTCCCCTGGGCTGGGTCCCGGGTCCGAGGCCTGGGCCGGGTCCTAGAGGCTAGGTCCCCAGGGCAGGGTCCCAGGACCGGGGCCTAGGCCGTCATCTGGCCCGAGGCCGGGTCCTAGTGCTGGGTCCCAAGGCCGAGGCCAAGACAGGGGCCGGGATCTGGTCTTGGGGCCGGGGCCGTGTCCCCGACCGGGGACGGGGTCGGGGCCGAGGCCAGGGCCGGGGCAGGGGCAAGGGCCAGTGCAAGGATTTGGGTCGAGAAATATTTTAGTAATATTATTTTCTTAAATTATTGTTGTTTTTTATAATATGGGTCAAAACGGGTCGGGTCGGGTATGGGTCAGTCGCGGATCAGGTTGGGTTTGGGTTAGACGTGCACGGTTCCGGTTCCGCCAAATGGTGGAACCGGAACCGGCCCATAAAGGATCGGTTCCGGTTCCGGTTCTGGTTCCGGGCCGATTCCGGTTCCGGTGTCGGTTCGGTACCAGACGGTTCCGGTTCCGGAACCTTTAATTTTATTTTTAAAATAATAAAATAAATTAATAAATTATTAATTAAAATTTATAATCAAATTGTACATTGTAAAAAAATTTGAAAAAAAAAGATGAGGAATGGGCTTGAACTTAATGAATTATCATTAAGCGCCTACATATCTTCTTGGGGATAGAAGAATCAAAGCCCATGTAGTTCTCTTACCTTTGGTAACCCCAACTTACCTCATCCTCAATCGTCGCTACCTGTTGTTGTGGTGGCGGTGGTATCTCCACAATCATCACTGAATAAGTCGTGTTCTCAATCCAACTCTTGTTGTTGAAGCTTAGCCCTTGTCCAATCATCGACGCAAGCTTGAAACTCCACACTTTCTGGATTAATCTTGAACGGCGGGAGTCTAAAATTAATCCTCCAGCACTAAATGCTTGTTCAACTCCACTGTCGAAGAAGGTGTCGCTAACATTTGTCTTGCAATGAGGGAGAGAACTGGATATTGAATTGAATGGTTCTTCCACCACTCAAGAATCTTGAAATCTGCTGCGCTGTGTTCGGAATCACTAAACTCAAAATAAATTATTAAATAGTTTTCTAATTCGGAAATACTACCTGTTGTCTCTTTTTGTTTTTTTTTTTTTTGCCTACTCATGAGCATTTTATACCCTCTACCAAGTGAAATACCTGTATTGCTTCATGAGACACTAGGCTGGACAGTTTCACATCCACTATCACTTAAACCATATTTACTACAAAATTCATTATATAATTCTACTATAACTTTTTTAACATCTACTTGTATACTATGAATATCTATTACTTCATTCAAATGTAAACATTCATAATAATAAGCATTCAAATAATCTAATAAACCATCTAATTTAGTACGTGGATCGAAAACAATACCAACTAAATAGACAAGAGGAATGTTCAAGTAATAATGCAACCATTTTTCTCGTATTACTAAAATACTTGAAGCTAATTCAGTATCTTTTTCACATTCATTAAAAATACCAGCAATGTTAACACACTCTATTAAAAATAAATGCGTAGTAGGATAATAAACACCAGATAAAATATTAGTAGCATCATTAAAAACTTTCAAAAAATCTAATTTTTTTTTGCAAACTTCCCAATGTTGCGGGAGCAAAGCAATATCGGGAACATTATTCGAAATAAAGGAACATAATAAATCTTTGTAATCAAAAATTTGTAGAAGCATCTCGTAGGTAGAATTCCAACAAGTCGGAATATCTTTTGGAAACCTTCTTTCCTTTCTCCCATTTTTTTTACAATATTTTCCCCTCTTTCATAAGTTGAGGACGGCTCCACAAATATCTAATTGCATTATTTATTGGCTGAAGAGATGTTGCAAGAACTCGTAAACCATCTTGAACACATAAATTTAAAACATGGCAAGCACATCTAATGTGAAAAAATTATCCGCCAAAGAGGGTTTACAAAGTTTTTCTAACTCAGGAATGGAAGCAGTATTTGCGGCGGCATTATCAAAACCAACTAAAAAATTTTTATCAATCAAATTAAATTCTTCTAAAACTTGCCTAATTAGTCTATAAATATTATGGGTCGTATGCCTTTCCAAAAAAACTCGAAATGCAAGAAGTCTTTTTTGAATAACCCAATCATCACCTATCCAATGGCACGTGATACCCATATAAGAATTAATATTCCAAGAATCAGTCCAAATATCACTATCTATATGTACACGTCTATTGAATTCTTTAAAAAATCTTAACAATTTCTTTTTTTGTTTTGTATAAACATGTTCAAGTTCGCGTTTAAGAATATTTCTCGAAACAGATGGTGCTTGCGGAGCTAACGCAGTGTTTACCAAATATCTAAAATTAGGATTTTCACCAGTATTAAACGGAGCATGCTTAAAGGCAACATATTCAGCTAATGTTTCTTTGTAAAGTGCATTACTGAAATGAAATAAAGGATGGGCGTTAGGATTGACGAACCCAGGAATTTGTTGTTGGCTAGTGTCGATCCCCACTTGCGTTGGATGTTTTTTTCGTCACATGCCGATGAAATGTTTCATAGCCATCTCCTTTACCAAGCTTGTATGTCTGCGGACAATATTTACAGCTTATATCAAACTTGCCTTCATTTTCATTCCACACTTTGTTAAAGTGTAGCCATAAATCGGATTCTCGGCTCTTTCGTCCCGGCTCCTTCGCTATCGGCGATTCTTCGACACCACGAGGACGAAGACTTTCTTGCGTTGGGACGTGCACGACGTTGGGATTGGAAGCATCGTCGTCTTCCCAACATGCATATTCACGAGGATCATATTCATGAACGGGATAATCGGATTCTCCCATCTCGATCGGCATCGGGTTCTTTCCCTTTCTAGTATTTCTACTTCCACTTGCCATTTTTTGAGAAAATTGATCGAAAAATTGAGACCAAATTTAGAGAGAATAGCAGATTGAGAGAATCTGAGAGATTGTGAGACTTGACACTTGACACTTGAGAGTATTAGAGAGAATTGAGAGAAATTGTGAGAAAAATAAATAAGGATTGAGATGTATTTATAGAGTTTTTTGAATTTTTGAATTTTTTTTTTATTGTTGGCCTTCGGGCCGTTGAGGAAGAGCCAACGGCTCTTTCCCGCGGGAGGGGGGGCCCCGCCCCCTGAAATTTTCAGGAGGCGGGGACCATAGAATTTTTTTTTTTTTTTTATAAAAACGGGTTGGAACTGGCCCGGAACCGGCGGTTCCGGGCCGGTTTCGAAAAAAATAGGAATCGGAACCGGCTCGTGAAGGTCCGGTTCGGGTTCGGAACCGCGGGCCCAGTCAACGGGCCGGTGCCGGGCCGGTCAACGGGCCGGGTCCGGGTCCAATTTGGCCATGTCTAGTTTGGGTCATTAAATATGGGTCAACATGGGTCGGACCATATTCGACCCGACCCAAACCCCACCCAACCCACCCATTTGCCACCTCTACCGACGACATGCAGGCACAGGTCCAGAGCGCAAAGCAAAAGGCTTAGGAGATCGCTTCTCAGCTATTGTTCACGCCAGCGATGGGGCGGCTCCGGCAGTCGCCGCCGGCGGCATCAACGGATTCCATGCAAAGCGCGCTAGGGTTGACAACAGAGGCGGATTCGACTCAGTAGAGAAAAGTCTTGAGCTTTATAATTATCCCTTCAGAGATGTTCAACGCCACTCTATCTCGACTCAAGTGTCATCCAGAAGAGAGAATATGGAATTTCAGTCCTATCAAAGATCGATTCAAGTCCACCTCCGCAACAAATTCAGCAAAGTGCTTCCGAGCTCTGATTCTTCGCTTGTCTTTGTCACATGGAGGATCAGTGGAAGCGCACGGTTTTACTAGTCATTGACATGCAGGTCTCTCTCTCTCTCTCTCTCTCTCTCTCTCTCTCTCTCTCTCAACCGCCCGGATTTGATATGATCCTGTTCGAACGTGTAAGTGGGTGTGTGTTACTTGTTCACTGACATTGAACATTTCCGTTTTCCCTCTCTTCTTGGCAGAAAGATTTTATAGAAGAGGGAAGTGTGATGTGGGGTAGAGGTGGGAAAGCCGTCGTCCCCAATGTAATAGAGGCCGTTGAATTTGCTCGGCGTCGTGGTATTCTTGTAGTTTGGGTACTCCCTTTTCACTCTTGTATCGACTTTCTCATTTTTCCCATTTTAAATCTGCTGAAATCTTGGGATTACAATAGATTTTTCTTTAGAAAAATGATATCTTGATGATGTTTCGTGTTTCTTGAAATGCTGAACTTGAACGAAAATCGCAACTGTTATTATAGGCTTGTTTTATTGACAGGTTCTAAGGTACTCTGAAACCATATCCGAAACCTGTGACAATGTAGGTTTCAGGTTCCAAGGTATAGAGGGTAGGTTTTAGGTTCCAAAAAATGAGGAACCTGTACTAGCAGGTAGGTTCCCGGTGGAACCTACTCGGAACCTGGAACCGCTCACCCCTAGGTTCCACTAACCTGTATCACATGCAATAAAAATGTCTATACTAGATAGGTTTATATAAATCGTCCTTTACATAAACGAAACACAGGAATAGATTGGGAGGATTCGAAAGCTAATAACTACTCCCAAGTACTTACTGCACCACCATTGGCGTGCTCCAACGCCATTATCATCTGAGGCCACCTGTACCTTGGTATCTAGAAAATAGGACAACAACTAAAGAGTGAGCCGAAGCTCAGCAAATAAGACATCTAACCGAACAACTAAACTATCCATTCATCGTTCATTCGAGTAAAAATCAACAAGTAACACATCAACGGATACCAAGGATAATCATCACAAAATACATACACGAAGGGGCACAAAACTTTATTGAACCTCTCCTCCAATCTTACGGCCGAACCCATATAATCCCAATTTCAATCCGCGTCAACCTGGTCACTCACCAGGCAATCTCACTCCCATTTCAGCTTACCCATAGCCAGATAGTAACAATATGACCACCTAACTCACCTCACTCAAGTACCGAACCTCATGAATCTTTTCCCCAAACCATATAGCTAAACTTCCTTTATACGATCCTACTTCAATTCATAAAAAATCAACCACAATCGGGATGATCAATTCATAAAAAATCGGAGGGATTTTACCGCTAATTTCGATTTTGGGGCTCACGAGCTTGGATTGCACTCAAATTCGATCGAATGAAGCGAAACAGCCTTCTGATCAATACTCACCGCCTTTGATTATGAACTATGATATATTTTCGCATTTTGGACTCGTTTATTTAAGTTTTCGGGCAGTTTTTCAATTTTAGGAAACTTAGCGATATAGATAATTGCAATGCTTGATTTGAATTCTGATTAGATTTGATTCATTTAATGTTATCTTTATGAAATCATAATTCCTTAAGGAGTCCTATCTATATAAAGGACGTCCGTCCCATGTAATCTGGATGAATTATTCTATCAAGTTTTAGTATACACTTTGGAAACGTTTTCCAGTTATCGCATCACTGCGTTATTTGATATTAGAGCAAGGTTTTTCGTGCGACGATGTCTCATAACGTAAAATATAAATACTTCCATAGCTGAGGGCCATCTTGATGAGTCTGTTAAATGAGAGGAGTTTATTTGGTTTGCTGAGGAAGCTCAATGAACTCTGCAGGATAACCAATGGACGGTACAAGAATTGCTTGCCACAATCCAACGGTTGTCAGCAAACCCGGACCCTAACCCCGGACTTCTTCCGGCCGAGTGTATTTCGATTGCTTACATTCCAAAAGTAGCTGAGGAGCGAGGGGCAAATCCACGACAAAGGCGTCAAGACTATGTTGAGGATTCTTAAGAAGAAGATGAAGAGAATTTCCAGGACATGCATGTTCATGGGGGATGCCGACATGGAGGATTCCAGGATGAACATGTTCGTAGAGGCCGCCAACATGGAGGATATCGACGAGATCCTTGTTGCAACCCTCTCGAGGCGGCTACGCCCCAGGGCTCTCGAGGGCTAATGGGCCGTCCGGTCGTCGGTCTGGATGCGAGCCTCTCCCAAGGTCCATTACCAAAATCGCAACGGCTAGATATACGTGGTCGACCTTTGGTGCGGTCTGGTGACATGTGATACGTGTACATGCCAAGGAGTCACCACTAATCGTTTCGTGGAGGGTACGATTGGAAACCCTATCGAATAGTCGGGAGCACTCTATTCGATTGTGCGAAAACCAGAGAAATGGGATCGGTGACTTTGTTACGCCAACTGTCAGAGTTGACGCCCTTTCGGTACCTAAGTTGAACGATTTATCTAATCCTAAGATTCATTCAGATGAGTGTGGTACGAATCTTAAATCTAGGAGTTCAAGCAGATAGGAATGACTATCCTAGCAAACACAACCGGTAAAAATAAATGCGCGAATCAAGGATCCAAAACGTGCGGATAAATCACATGAAAGCAACGTGGCATCCCTAGTAAGGCCCTATCAGCCTAGAGAAATGTCAATCAAGGCTCAGAAGTGGGTTTGACGTGATTCGCCCAAAATGGGCAAAATCGTAATTTTGAGAAAGTTGGGGACAATTTACCCCAAAAGGGAAAAATTATCATTTTAGATGAAATGTGGAGTCAAAAGATGATGAAAATTGGACTGGCAACCAAACCAATCCATTTCCTATTTTTCAAAAATTTCCAGAATTTTTCTGAAATTTTAGAAATGATTTTACCCTTTGAGGGGTAAAATTGTCATTTTCAGGCGAAGAAGAGAAGTGAAAATCTCAAACACTAGGATTGCTTGACCGCCTGACCCAAATCCTAATTTTAAGCAATTTTCAAGACTCGATTGGAATATGGGCGACCATTTAACCTTTGCGGGTGTTGACACCTGATTTTTGACCATATATTATTGTGATTTTTATTCTTTAAAATTAATTACAAATATCAAAAAATGTCATAAAATCACAAAATCAACTTTGGAAGCCTTGGCTTAGCCTTAGGAACCAATTTTGATCAAAAAATATTGTTGGTATTTTTTAATATTTTTCGAATTTATTTAATTATAAAAATACCCAAAAAATCAGAAAAATATCATTCGTGGTCAGGAAAATACACAAAAATATTCAATAATTTTGTTTTAATTTCCTCTTCAAGTGTGTCACTTTAAAATTTGCAAATTCGGCTTGGGTCACTATGTTCCTTCACAAATATAAACCCGAACCGAGCCTAAAAAAAATGCATTTCGAGTCTTTTGATTTTCAATTCTCACTGTCAATAAGCTGTGGCATTGTATTCTAAAGATTTGATGTACAATTGGGTCAATTTGCCCTCCAATTTGATCAATTTTAACCAAAAGGGCTTAATTGCATATTTTTCTTTCAATTAGTCCCCGGTTTCACGGATCTTGAATTTCAAACGGGCATACCCATTAAAATTCAACACCTCTACCCCATAATTTTCATCATGCCCAATCCATTGGATGCCTCAATTCAGGCTGATTTGGTCGTTTGGATGTATACGTATGCTCTACGTATTTATACGTCATACGTATTTATACGTTGTGTGTATTTATACTGTTTGGTAACCTCTTTAACTCTTGTAATAATAATAATGGTTATTATTTTTAACACCTTTGTTAGTGCTTTTTTAAATAGCATTTTTGTATTGTGAGTGGTATTGTTAGGGCTATTTTTAAATAGCATTTTTGTATTATAAATTGTGAGTGCTATTGTTAGTGCTATTTTTAAATGACATTTATTTATCATAAATTGTGAGTGCTATTGTTAGTGATATTTTTAGATGTCATTTATTTATCATAAATTGTGAGTGCTATTATTAGATAGAATTTATAATTGTTAGTGCTATTTTTAAATAGCATTTTTGTATTATAAATTATGAGTGCTATTGTTAGTGCTATTTTTAAATGTTATTTATTTGTGAGTGCTATTTTTAGAAAGTATTTATTATTTGTTAGTGCTATTTTATAATACAATTTATTGAAAGGTGTTTTTGGCTATAAAAGGATGGCAAGAGTTTTGAGGTTGGAGGGGAGACATTTTGTAGAGTGTGCAAATTTTTGAGAGCTTAGAGAGAAGAACACAAACACTCTCTATATTCTCATAATCTTGAGTGAGCAAAATATACTAAGTTCGGAATATTGATTCCGCATATTGCTAGCACAATTGTTGTGGAGTTATTAGTCGTCTCCCCCGTTCGTCAATTGGTGGTGCGTCCGAACTAGATGCCTAACACTTGTGGAGGCTGAGATCGAAGAACATCGAACCGACACCTCCGTTCAAGCACGCTACGAGAGGTAATCTATTTGTTCCCTTTGAGGCTTTGTGATTTTTTTTCGATTGAAATGCACGAAGTACGCCTCTGGAGATACATGTATGGGTTGTTATTTATTTCCGCTACGTGTTACGTGGATCCCAATAGTGGTATCAGAGCCAATCCTTAGGTGTTTTCGTGCATTTAATTGATTTTTGCAATTTTTGCAATACTATGGCCAATATGTATTAACGAATTGTTCGTCTTACATGGCTAATGGAGGTTGATTATTTTATATGATAAATTAATCAACGTAGCAAAAAATTGAGACTAAATCAATTTTGAATCGAAAATTTATGGCTATCTTATTTTACGTAAAAATTCTGATTATGATTCAACGTAGAATTTTTATTGTGCCTTCCTAAGTTTTAAATTGTGAATTTATTACTTACGTGGAAGGGTGGTGATCATGGAAAAATCCCTAATCAATGTGATTGATGTATATATGAATGTATGGTGATTATTTATATATTTGGGGTTATAATTATTAAATGGAGGCTGCGTACTCCTTTTATTTTTCATGTAATCTTTATTTTTAGCATAGTCAATTGTTAATGTAAATGCTACGAGGATTACGTGGATGAGCCTTTTAAGTCGGCGAGCTCTTTGGGGCCCAATTCTGGAAGAGTTCAAGAAACCAAGAAGAAGCGAAGATCGGCTCTCCGTTATTAAAATATTAAAATGATTAAATGTGGTCTCATTGGCTCGAGACCCATTAAATCATAATTCCATGATCACCACGTAGGATAGATGTTTATGTGATTGACATCTATTTATTTGTTATGATTACGTGAGCATGTTAAACTGGTTAATATGCAAAGTCAGACTTACCTCACCCAAAATTGCGCCTGCATGAATTCTTAGCTAGGAAATCACTCGCGTTAGGTACCGAAAGGGCGTTGGTAATGACACCAGCGTAACCAAGTCCCCGAACCCAAAATCTCTGGTTCCGCAGAATTGATCGATCTCTCCCAATCGGTCAATAAGGTTTCCGGTCTACCCTCCAAGAAAGACCGGTGGCGACTCCAAATGCATGCACAAGTTGCACATGCCACCACGACCACACTAAGGTCAAAAGTGATCGACTGTTATCGTCGTATCCCTTTGAAAAATACTCCCGCCGCGATTTGGTATGGGCTTGGGAGGGCCCGCGCCGATCCAAAGCCCGCGATCCGCACCCTTGTGCGGGGGAAGGCCCGCGATCGGTAATCCATTAGCCGCGTCCGCTTTCGGACGGGTCGCGACAGCTGGCGACTCCGCTGGGGACTTCTGTTCTAGAACCTATGGTTCTAGACCCCAAGTGGACTTAGGCCGTAATTAAAACGCTGAGTGATATTTCTAACCCTACAGGCGCTCTTGAAGGTGAGGTAAGTCCGCTCATGGTAGGTGTTATATGTTTTTGCAGATTGGAGAGATAAGGGGTGTCGTCCGTGATTACAATTGTCTTATGCAGGTTGGCGTAGGAATGTATGTTGTATGGATGATTTGAAGCGTCGATTGATAAACTGTTGTGCGTGACTTGCATTGTGATACTCACAACACATGAACACACACAATCGCGCCTAAAACCCCGGGCGCCGCCTATAGGAAAACAATAGAAGGGATTGAAAATGGAATCTCCGTGAGGAAAAACACGGGGTAATCCACTTTTCAATTCCGCTCATTTTGAACTATGGATCGAGCCCCAATGCAACGATAGTTGTGCAATGGAATCTGCTCTTTCTAGAACTCGAGATGGGAACCTTGGCCTTAGGTACCAAGCCCAATCTTTTGATTTTTAGAGTCAAACCTCACTGGTCTCATGCGCATGTATGTGAATGATTGGTACACCTCGAAACCAAAAGGTCATTCAGCGCCGCTTATGAATCAAAATCCAAAGACTTGTGTGAAGAATCAATCGCGAGTTTAAACGAACCAGGATAGCATGGAAAAGCGCTGGACCACCCTGGAGAGTCAACTGATGGGGCAAATCCCACTTAAACTAGGGCAAACGCCACCTAACCGGGGCAGCCGGGTCAAGTGTAAAGACGTGTCGTTCCTAATTGATTTTCAATCAGATACCGGCATAATATTTCCTATCTTTTCCTCTCAGGTGAAAAACAGGTAGAGAAGGAAAATCCATTTGTGGATAGACACGAGGGACATGTTTTACATGGCATACATTTGTCGAAAATGTCCTCATCCGATCACATGCAAGATGATCATGGAACGATGGTGAAACTGTAATCGTTCCAATAAGCCCTTCGAATATTATACCTGATGGGGACCTTTATGTCTTTTGTCTACAAGATAGGATGGTCAAAGACAAACGAAGGAAAATTTGTCTTCCCTATAAGACGGAAAGAAATGTGCCTTCAGCAGATGTCACCCATTGGGATTGCAATGACAAATTGAATCAAATTATGAAGAAGGAGCAACCTAATTAGGATTGGCTCTCCCTAAGTCGAAAAAGTTGTATCCGTTCCAAATCAAATTGACTGGTTCACGAGTTGATATGGTTTCTCATTCTTGCAGGCGATGACAAAAATGAATGGGACCACTGAAAAATTTCCAGCATCTTGGATGCCAGAAGTGACCAGAGCGGGGATAGTAAATCCTTAGTCATTTCAATTAAAGCGGAGCCATCCATTTGGTAAAAGGACGTATCGTTCCAAAATGATTGTTTTTTCTATATGGGAATAATGCTTCCTTCCTTTTCCTCTCAGATGATGATCAAAAGCAGAGGACTCATGATGCAGTGCTTTCCAATGACAAACAGGGAGTACCCCTTTTCATGGCATCTCAGACATGCACTGTGGCTAAATATTTTCAAGAGCATTCTAATGGCTTAATTTGTGAGCAAAACCTTTGAGAAAACCTGAAGAAGTTTCTCATCATTTAGAAATCTCCGTGAAAAGAACACTTGAAAAGAAAAATTCAAGTTTTGCAGATTGACACATCTGATAAAAACGCTTTCTCTGAATAGAGTGAAAAGCATGAACTCATTTTTCGTTGCAAGCATACCTAACATGCATCATGTATATCATGCACATATCCTGCATACAGAGAACCCAAAGGGAGAAATGCCGGTTCCCGCAGGATAATTTTCAAGGGTAAATTGTATCGACTCCAATAGTCAATTATACATGCCCTTTACTCATGAGGTCTCTTCTCTTCAACAGGCAAACATCAAATACTTCAAATGGCGACGATGATCGAGAGAATCACAAAATCGCCACACGACAAATCCCAAGGCCGTCAAGTCACCTAGAGACGGATAAAAATAATTGAAGATTCTGACAATTGAGATAGAAGATCAGAATCAGCGAAACCCATGGGAGTGCATGGACGTTGTCAAAATTGAATTGCAAATTGCCAACAAACACGGAAAGTGCTAAGGCATGTTGCCAAGACGAACACCGCCCAACTGGGGCAAAGCAGTTTTGGACGTAATCAGGAATCATCTCACGAACAACACCCACAAATGCAGACGAGATGAAGCAATACTCATCATCCACATCAATATACGATATTGAAACGACCTCCATCAAATGAGAAGCGTCAATAATCGGCGAAAGAAGGGAATACACCAGTAAGACGTCATCATGAATCCCAAGAGAAAAGACACCTCCAAAGAGGATGGGGATTGCAACAAAATGCAGGAATGAAGTTAGCTGGGGTAAGCGTCACCTAGCTACGACAAATCACACCCAACTGGGGCAAGTGAATCATTTGTGCGCCGAACAAAGAATGACGTTTCTCCTCTGGCAAAGTCAATGGACGCAATAACAGAGTCGTCCGCATCATAATCAAACTCCAAGATACGAATATGGGTGAACGGTAACATTGTATCGTTCCAATTTGGTCTTCGAAGACCACATGCCTAACATGAGTTTTTACTCGCTTAACAGGAAGTCGTTGGCACCGAAAGCCTCAAAAGAAAAGAACTCGCCAACGAGGAGGCGAATAAAATTATTGACCTTGGGAGTCAGCACTCCAAGAAATGGTCTTTGATTACAAGATCGAGTGGAGGGTAAAAAGTATCGCTTCCACACTTCATGCTTTGACATGCATTTCGATACCAATTTCTTTTTTTCCTTGAATAAAAGGAACTCTGAAGAGTGACGCTGGAATGCGTCCAAAAATACAAATGGATCTCCTCTGGGGCAAATCCTTGAGAATGATTCATCGCCAACCAAACGGAGGGATCAAGGCCACAAGATAGAGGGCCAGATTCTGCAAGCCGCGCGTTTGTGTTCAAATGAAAACGCCAAGCAAGAACAAGGCGGTATCGTTCCAATTGGTCTTGAATTTTGGAACACAAACTGACACTTATTGTTTGTTTTTGACAGGGGCTTGCCATCAGGGCAAAACGGGTTTTCACATCCCATGTATTACCCGTTGGAAATACATGACCAAGGGTAAATTGTATCGTTCTAATTTTTTGAAAAATTCATGAACGTACAATAACATGTTTCTTCCGCATTTTCAGGGATCTCCAGCCTCTGGGGACAGGTAAGTATCCCTTTCCCCAATTCATTGAAGATGTTGAATAAAAAACAGAGAAGAAAAGAAAAGCTCTCAGAATCTGATGTCTAGAAAAGACATAGAATTCTAACTTCATTGGCATTCATGTTTTGAAACAGGAGGTTGTCTAAACATGAATAAGAATATGCATGGTGCATCATAAAATCCCCTTGACGGGTAAAATTTTTGGAGAAAAAGAAAGAGATTTTTCCAATCAAAAGTTGTTCAAAACTTTCAAAAGGACGTTTTCTCAAAAGACGAGAGGCAAAGCCTAATCCAAACACGTCCTATAGACACTTGAGAGAGAAGTGGAGCGGATCAGATAGCAAAATCTGGACCTACGGAAGTAGGGATTATTCGCAGCAATTACATAGATTGGGATGACGGAGGCATTCGTTTCATATCCCCAAACACTACAGGTGACAATTGACAACCCCTTTAAACGGCGGTTTTCATTCTCAACCCTGTCAAGAACCACCCTACATCGGGGCAAAATAGAGGTGAGTCCAGCAGCATCAGGAGAAAATGGTTAGAAATTTTCTTGCTCGGACTAACATCAATCTTTGTGTGTTGTTTATATGGTAATCCAAGTGCCATAGGATGACGAGAAGCATTCATTTCTCTATCCCACACACTGAATCCTTTGCACAGCCAACTTGAGCCTGCAAATTCATTTCATGAACCCATTGGTGATCATCCCAAGACGGATGCCGCACCACTTCAAAAATGGAAGAGTTCAAGACTCAAGGATTACGAAGAGAATTCCCGGACTGATATTTAAAGCATGTTTAGACTATATGTCTAACATGATCCCATGAAGATGAGAAAAAGTGGGATTTCAAAAATGAATGAGAAAAATCCACGGCATTAAGAAAAAGTAAAGTGCCTGGTAAAAGCAAGGCGGATGCTCGTGAAAATTGTTAAATTGACCCCCAATGAAGCCTCGTGAGGAAGAGAGAAAAACCTCTAAAGGAGCCAAATCCAAAAGGCTGCTCCCCGAATGCTATTAAGCGCAGAACGAAGACATAGAGAGAGTCGGTCTCTGAATGCAACAAGAGACGCTCCTTAAAGAGCTGGTGCACACCGCAAGATAGGTTGCGCGCCTCAAAGGCTAAAGATGCAGAAAAGAAAGGACAGGTGGCAAATTTGCAATGATCACCAATGTCAAACCCCTCATAAATTCTGGGCCAAAAATAAGCCTTTTTCGGTCCCCGATCCTACCAACATCACAACCCTGAAACAGTCTTCTCTGACTAAGACACTTGGGTTAACATATCGCTCAGCTCGAAGAAGTACGAGCAAGACTATTTCTTTCTCATTTTGCAGGGTTCTTCTCTTGTAAACCCGGAGCAGATGGTGAAAACTTTCATTCAATGACCTTGACTCAAAAGTGAGTCCCCCTTGAAGACCAATATCCAAGCCCAACATTACGGTCCCGTGGAAGACCTCCCGACCGATCAAAATGTATGCGCTGCGAATGAGCCTAAAACCTAGGCACAGGTTAGTAGGGAATCGAGTGCATCCCCTATAAAAAAACCACGATCGCAAAACAGGTGAGAAGACCTCATTGTCGAGAAATATTCCAATTGATGTTTTGAACAAACTCTTTTTGGAATTTTCAAACTGTTGATCCAGATTTTCCGTGCAAGGGATTTGTGATCACATTTGCATGTTGCAAGAATGCTTTGGATAACCTCCAGCATCAAAATGCACATTTCATGATTAAAACTTAAATCATACGGTTTTGTCAAAATGGACAGTCGTGGTCTTCCCAAAGATTACTAACGTTTTCTTGGTGAAGAAAAATCTTTCAGGCTCAAACTTCTGCAGGATACCTGGAGAACCCAACTCCCAAAATGTCGCCTCAACAGACTCAAGTGAAGTTTTGTCAAAATAAAATCTTTCACTACTTCAAAAACTGAATTCCCGACAAACTTCGGGATCTCTAAAAAAGAGGGGAAGAAAAACCCTTTTAAAAGAAAAAGTCCTATCAGACGTGGAGAATCCTCGTCCCAGGACCCATTTTCAAAATATCAAACAGTCTCATCGGACGTGGAGAACCCTCGTCATGAGACCCATTTTCAAAAATCAGACAGTCTCATTGAATGTTGAGAACCCTCGTCATGAGACCCCTTTTCAAAAAATCAGGCAGTCTCATCGGACGTGGAGAACCCTCGTCATGAGACCCCTTTTCAAAAATTAGGCAGTCTCATCGGACGTGGAGAACCCTCGTCATGAGACCCCTTTTCAAAAATTAGGCAGTCTCATCGGACGTGGAGAACCCTCGTCATGAGATCCCTTTTAAAAAATCAGGCAGTCTCATCGGACGTGGAGAACCCTCGTCATGAGACCCCAAAATCAGGCAGTCTCATCGGACGTGGAGAACCCTCGTCATGAGATCCCTTTTCAAAAATCAGGCAGTCTCATCGGACGTGGAGAACCCTCGTCATGAGACCCATTTTCAAAGCAAAACCAAGGTAGATACCACCTGAATGGTCAATTCAAGGTAGATACCGCCTGAAGGGTCAACTCAAAGGTAGATACCGCCTGAAGGGTCAGCTCAAAGGTAGATACCGCCTGAAGGGTCAGCTCAAGGTAGATACCGCCTGAAGGGTCAGCTCAAGGTAGATACCGCCTGAAGGATCAACACAAGGTAGAAACTGCCTGAAGGGTCAAACCAAGGTAGAAACCGCCTGAAGGGTCAATTCAAGGTAGATACCGCCTGAAGGGTCAGCTCAAAGGTAGATACCGCCTGAAGGGTCAGCTCAAGGTAGATACCGCCTGAAGGATCAACACAAGGTAGATACCGCCTGAAGGATCAACACAAGGTAGAAACCGCCTGAAGGGTCAAACCAAGGTAGAAACCGCCTGAAGGGTCAACTCAAGGTAGAAACCGCCTGAAGGGTCAAATCAAGGTAGAAACCGCCTGAAGGGTCAACTCATGGTAGAAACCGCCATAAGGGTCAACACGAGGTAGATACCGCCTCAAAGATCAACATGAAGGTCCGATCCACCATACGGATCAAAATCCTTGGCAAATCCCAAATGGGATGCGCGTTCCTTAGGTTTCTACCAATTAGGAATCCCATAATGGTATGACCTACCATACAGGTTAGAGCTTAATCTCCCTAGGATATTCTCAATGACGAGTCCTAGGTATCTTCTTGAAAGTTATCGCAACCGGCAGCATCCGACAGGTGAGCTTCAGGTAAGCCTCTCTCACTCCGGCCCATGTTCAAATTGTTAGAGTAAACCGGGGATTAATTTGAGCTTTTATCAAGAGCCTTAAGGATCCGATGTCATAGTATTTCTTCTTTCATTTTCCTAGTTGAGTCGGTTAGGAATCAGGCGCCGTCTTATCTTTGAGAAAAACCTCTAACGAGATTCCTCTCAAAGAGGGGCAGCTGTTGACACCTGATTTTTGACCATATATTATTGTGATTTTTATTCTTTAAAATTAATTACAAATATCATAAAATGTCATAAAATCACAAAATCAACTTTGGAAGCCTTGGCTTAGCCTTAGGAACCATTTTTGATCAAAAAATATTTTTGGTATTTTTTAATATTTTTCGAATTTATTTAATTATAAAAATACCCAAAAAATCAGAAAAATATCATTCGTGGTCAGGAAAATACACAAAAATATTCAATAATTTTGTTTTAATTTCCTCTTCAAGTGTGTCACTTTAAAATTTGCAAATTCGGCTTGGGTCACTATGTTCCTTCACAAATATAAACCCGAACCGAGCCTAAAAAAAATGCATTTCGAGTCTTTTGATTTTCAATTCTCACTGTCAATAAGCTATGGCATTGTATTCTAAAGATTTGATGTACAATTGGGTCAATTTGCCCTCCAATTTGATCAATTTTAACCAAAAGGGCTTAATTGCATATTTTTCTTTCAATTGGTCCCCGGTTTCACGGATCTTGAATTTCACACGGGCATACCCATTAAAATTCAACACCTCTACCCCATAATTTTCATCATGCCCAATCCATTGGATGCCTCAATTCAGGCTGATTTGGTCGTTTGGATGTATACGTATGCTCTACGTATTTATACGTCATACGTATTTATACATTGTGTGTATTTATACTATTTGGTAACCTCTTTAACTCTTGTAATAATAATAATAGTTATTATTTTTAACACCTTTGTTAGTGTTTTTTTAAATAGCATTTTTGTATTGTGAGTGGTATTGTTAGGGCTATTTTTAAATAGCATTTTTGTATTATAAATTGTGAGTGCTATTGTTAGTGCTATTTTTAAATGACATTTATTTATCATAAATTGTGAGTGCTATTGTTAGTGCTATTTTTAGATGGCATTTATTTATCATAAATTGTGAGTGCTATTATTAGATAGAATTTATAATTGTTAGTGCTATTTTTAAATAGCATTTTTGTATTATAAATTATGAGTGCTATTGTTAGTGCTATTTTTAAATGTCATTTATTTGTGAGTGCTATTTTTAAAAAGTATTTATTATTTGTTAGTGCTATTTTATAATATAATTTATTGAAAGGTGTTTTTGGCTATAAAAGAATGGCAAGAGTTTTGAGGTTGGAGGGGAGACATTTTGTAGAGTGTGCAAATTTTTGAGAGCTTAGAGAGAAGAACACAAACACTCTCTATATTCTCATAATCTTGAGTGAGCAAAATATACTAAGTTCGGAATATTGATTCCGCATATTGCTAGCACAATTGTTGTGGAGTTATTAGTCGTCTCCCCGTTCGTCAATTGGTGGTGCGTCCGAACTAGATGCCTAACACTTGTGGAGGCTGAGATCGAAGAACATCGAACCGACACCTCCGTTCAAGCACGCTACGAGAGGTAATCTATTTGTTCCCTTTGAGGCTTTGTGATTTTTTTTCGATTGAAATGCACGAAGTACGCCTCTGGAGATACATGTATGGGTTGTTATTTATTTCCGCTACGTGTTACGTGGATCCCAATAGTGGTATTCAGAGCCAATCCTTAGGTGTTTTCGTGCATTTAATTGATTTTTGCAATTTTTGCAATACTATGGCCAATATGTATTAACGAATTGTTCGTCTTACATGGCTAATGGAGGTTGATTATTTTATATGATAAATTAATCAACGTAGCAAAAATTGAGACTAAATCAATTTTGAATCGAAAATTTATGGCTATCTTATTTTACGTAAAAATTCTGATTATGATTCAACGTAGAATTTTTATTGTGCCTTCCTAAGTTTTAAATTGTGAATTTATTACTTACGTGGAAGGGTGGTGATCATGGAAAAATCCCTAATCAATGTGATTGATGTATATATGAATGTATGGTGATTATTTATATATTTGGGGTTGTAATTATTAAATGGAGGCTGCGTACTCCTTTTATTTTTCATGTAATCTTTATTTTTAGCATAGTCAATTGTTAATGTAAATGCTACGAGGATTACGTGGATGAGCCTTTTAAGTCGGCGAGCTCTTTGGGGCCCAATTCTGGAAGAGTTCAAGAAACCAAGAAGAAGCGAAGATCGGCTCTCCGTTATTAAAATATTAAAATGATTAAATGTGGTCTCATTGGCTCGAGACCCATTAAATCATAATTCCATGATCACCACGTAGGATAGATGTTTATGTGATTGACATCTATTTATTTGTTATGATTACGTGAGCATGTTAAACTGGTTAATATGCAAAGTCAGACTTACCTCACCCAAAATTGCGCCTGCATGAATTCTTAGCTAGGAAATCACTCGCGTTAGGTACCGAAAGGGCGTTGGTAATGACACCAGCGTAACCAAGTCCCCGAACCCAAAATCTCTGGTTCCGCAGAATTGATCGATCTCTCCCAATCGGTCAATAAGGTTTCCGGTCTACCCTCCAAGAAAGACCGGTGGCGACTCCAAATGCATGCACAAGTTGCACATGCCACCACGACCACACTAAGGTCGAAAGCGATCGACTGTTATCGCCGAATCCCTTTGAAAAATACTCCCGCCGCGATTTGGTATGGGCTTGGGAGGGCCCGCGCCGATCCAAAGCCCGCGATCCGCACCCTTGTGCGGGGGAAGGCCCGCGATCGGTAATCCATTAGCCGCGTCCTCTTTCGGACGGGTCGCGACAGCGGGGTAAAATCGTCATTTTTGGAAAAAAAAAAGGACGAGATTCGAGAACCCAAGCAGAAGAATTAGTCACCTAACTGACCCTAATCCTTATCTTGGCATCCTCGACCTATCTCGTATACAAGGCTGAGACGATTTACCCCTAAAGGGTAATATCGTCCATTTCCGAAAGAACGAATAAGAAATCCCAAAAATAGGATTGACCAGTTGCCTGTGGTCATTCCTTAATTTTTGGGAATTTCTGGAGTGTCTAGGAATTTTTCACAATTTTCCTAAAATTTTTTGGGATTTTCTACGATTTTCTAACATTTTTAGAATTTTCTAGAATTTTTCTAATTTTTTTTATTTTTAAAATTATTTTCGAATTTTTATTTAAAAAATGTGATCCGTACCGGGTCGGGTGACCCGGCCCACGACCCACGGGTGGCCGACCCGGTCCACTCGAATCCAAGTCCAAAACCGCGTCACTTTGGTCAAATAGGCTTCAAATTCAAATTCAAATTCCCGCCCAAAATCTGTCCTAGAGTTCAGATTGCGCCACGTGTCGATGCGTGGATGGCCCGATCTATATAAGGAACCAATGGCCCAGATTGAAGAGCTAGATTGAACCGTGACAGTCCGATTTAAGGAATTTTTTATTTTTGAAAAAAGAGATCTCGACACGTGGCACACCTACCACCGTCAAATCAATTCATTTTTTTGTTATTCGGTTTTAACAACCGGCGCTGACATGGCTTCCACGTGACTGCCACATCAGCGCCACTTGGGCGTTGACCGGTCAACATCCTTGCCGAAGATGACGATCGGCGCCGGCGTTCTCTCGCCGGCGCCTCGTCGGAGGGAGATTTCTGGGGCCTTCAGACGTCGGATTGACGCGAAATCAACGGCATTCAACTCGTCGTGACTCCCTTTACAACATATACCAGCCTCATAATAGCAGAAACACAACTCATATACATGCTATCCCCGACCGAAGCTAAGCTCCGACAACTACTCGCCCTAGCCGTTTCTAACGTTACTTGGCTAAAAAAATCAATCACGAAGCATCGCAGATGGTTGAGAAGACTTACCTGGCCGTCGGTGAGATTCGATTTGGTCCAAAACGAGCCGTGGAGCTTGCGACCGATCAGAGAGATTTGGAGGCCGGTTCGACGGTTCAGGCAATCAAAATGCACAAGATCAAAGCGAAATGAATCAGCAAGACATGTACAGTAGATTGCAGGTCATAGCACTCAAAATGATCGACGCTAGCCTGAGTTGCCAAGTGAGGCCGAGCCAAAGCTTGATGAAGAGTCTCACCTTTTTCAAGAGCGTCGGCGAGTATGGGTAGGTCCGACGCGTTCTCCGAGTTGAGACGAAGCTAATGGGAGTGGTGGCGTCGAACGACGTCGTCTGGATCGCCGGGAACCCGAGCTCAAATTTCTCGAGTTCGGAGCTCCAATGGTCGCCGATCTCTCTCTCTCTCTCTCTCTCTCTCTCTCTCTCTCTCTCTCTCTCTCTGTGTGTGTGTGTGCGTTCATCCCCCTTTCTCTGTCGATCTTTTTTTCGTGGAACTCTCCCATCGAATCTGTTTTTTTTTTCTCCACCGTAACTCAACAGAAAATTTTCAGTTATGCCAGTTGGGGACGCACACTGTTCGCACATCGTCACCAACTAGCCAACGTCGATGTGGCTTCAGTGAGCCACCGGAACTCGATCGTCGTTTTGGGTAAGCCAATTGGAGTTCTCATTTTTGCTTCCCTCCTCTGGGTTCCCCGCGCGCGAAGAATCGGGAATGGAAAAGCTCTTGTGAATTGGTGTGGGTCAATCGAGTTGACTGGGTTGGGTCAACCCGACCCAGTTAACCCGATTCGCCAAAAAGAAGACAAATTGACCTACCAAAATTCATAATTTCTCAAATTAAATCTAGAAATTGGCTTCCACGAGATGAATCCGATCTAATATGGTGATTTAGTGAAAAATGAATGTGGAATCAAACGAAAACCCCAAATCCAAGGTGGGATCCGAAATTTATTTTTTCCAAATTCATATTCTTAATGAAGGAATTGGCACAAATTGAGCCCACCATAAGATTCAGGAGGTCGAATACTATAGGGTATGGGTCTTGGGGTTCTATGGATGCCTCTCGAAAAAATTTAATTTTGGATTTGGCACTTTAGGGACTAAAATGAATAGATTTTCATGCAATTAAGTCCCTAAAGCCAAAATTGATCAAATCAGCGCACAATTGAACCAAATGAAATGTAGGGAAATCAAGTTGAATGTCAAGACTCTGAAAATGCAAAAAAATTACAAATAAAAGACTCAAAACATATTTTTTGACAAATTCAACCATGTGCGTTACAAAGAAACACAAATTAAACTTGAATTTCGGCTCTTGATGAGGTCAAAATGACAAGGGATTTAAAATAAAAATATAGGACATCTTTCCATATTTTTGTAACCTCAAATGCTATTTTTGTTGATTTTTCTAGTATTTTCCTATTTTCAAAAAATACTAAAAAATGTGAAAAATATGAAAATTTATTTTTTTTTTGGCTAAAAATGGTTAGGCTTAGCCAAGGCTACCAAAGTTGATTTTGTAATTTTTTGACATTTTATGAATTTGTTTTTATTTTTCAAAATAAGACTAAAAAATACTAGTAAAAAATCATGTGTCAACAACTGCCCTCTTTGAGAGGAATCTCGTGAGAGGTTTCACTCAAAGATATGTGACACCTGAGTCTAGACCGACTCGACTAGGGAAAAGAAAAAGAATTTTGACATTCACTCACTCTTGCCTTGCTGGTGAACGCTCTGCTCATTCTGTTTTAGCTAATGTGAGAGAAAGTAGAGAGACCCACCTACTATTTACCTATTGATCACCTGCCTGATGCTCGTGTGGCATACGCGGTGTATGGCAAATTCAAGTGAATACCTAGGAACTCGTCTCTTGAGCATCCTAGAGCGGTTAAGTTCTAGCCCGTATGGTAGGCCAAACCAAAATGGGATTCCTGTCTTGACAGGAACCTAAGGATGACGCACCCATTCTTTAGGGATTATCAAAGGTTTCGATCCGTATGGTGGATCAAACCATGAATAGGACTCCTTTCTATCGAGAACCTATAGATGACGCATACGTTCTTTAGGGATTATCGAAAGTTTCGATGCGTATGGTGGATCAAACCATGAATATGACTCCATTCTATCGGGAACCTATGGATGACGCACCCGTTCTTTAGGGATTGTCGAAAGTCTCGATCCGTATGGTGGATCAAACCATGAATAAGACTCCATTCTGTCGGGAACCTATGGATGACGCACTCGTTCTTTAGGAATTGTCAAAAGTCTTGATCCGTATGGTGGATCAAACCATGAATATGACTCATTTCTGTCAGGAACCTATGGATGACGCACCCGTTTTTTAGGGATTGTCGAAAGTCTCGATCCGTATGGTGGATCAAACCATGAATATGACTCCTTTATGTCAGGAACCTATGGATGACGCACCCGTTCTTTAGGGATTGTCGAAAAGTAGGCTTCCTATCTATCAGGAACCTAAAGGTGACGTACCCGTTCTTTAGGGTTTGTCGGAAAGTAGGCTTCCTATCTATTAGGAACCTAAAGGTGACGCACCCGTTCTTTAGGATTTGTCGAAAACTAGACTTCCTATCTATCAGGAACCTAAAGGTGACATACCTGTTCTTTAGGGCTTGTCGGAAAGTAGGCTGATCCTATACCTTGAGGAATCAATGATGGTCTATACAAATGAGGTATACCTAACTCTGAGGTTTACCAAAGGGGCTAGTTTGGGGTTTAGAGGTTACCTAGAACCTTTCAAAAAGCTGGTTCTGAAAATTGTCATTTTGACATCAAGGTGCCATTCCAAAATTTGGGGACTCCAAGTATCCTGTAGAAAGCTTAAACCTACAAAAACTTTTATAACATTGTTTTAGGATTTATGGGTTACCTGAAATCCCACAGAAAGAAGATTCTGAAAATTATCCTTTTGACATGTGAGGTGGCATTCTGAGATCTGGGTACTCCAAGTATCATGCAGAAAGCTTAAACCTACAAAATTTTTATAACATTCTTCTGGGATTTATGGGTTACCTGAAATCTTGCAGAAAGAAGATTCTGAAAATTGTCCTTTTGACATGTGAGTTGACATTCTGGGATTTGAGGATTCCAAGTATTCTGCAGAAAGCTCAAACCTACAAATTTTTTTTATAACATTCTTTTGGGATTTATGGGTTATCTGAAATCTTGCAGAAAGAAGATTCTGAAAATTGTCCTTTTGACATGTGAGGTGACATTTCGGGATTTGGGGACTCCAAGTATCCTGCAGAAAGTTCAAACTTACAAAAAAAATTATAACATTCTTCTGGGATTTAGGGGTTTCTTGAAATCTCGCAAAAAGAAGATTCTGAAAATTATCATTTTGACATGTGAGGTGACATTTTGGGATCTGGGTACTCCAGGTATCCTAGATTCTCGCAAAAAGATGAATATGAAATTTGTCTTCTCGACATGTGAGGTGCCATTCTAGGATCTGGGGACTCCAGGTATCCTACAGAAAGCTCAAACCTACAAAAACTATTCATAAAAATGTATTTTCCTAAGATATGGGGTTACTAGGGATCTTTGAGGAAAATAAACTTGAAAGCTCTTCTTCACAGAGCGAGACATGCATCCTTTTGGAATCTGGGGTTACCATGAGTTCGGTAGAAGTTTGAACCAAGAAAGATAACTTTCTGGGATCAGTAATCCGTTAGAAGCTCAGGCATATAAACACTTCTTCTCAGAGAAATGTGTCTTTTTGGGACCTGGGGTTACCACGAGTCCTGCAGAAGTTTAAACCAATAGAGATAGCATTCTGGGATTTAGGGTTACCAAGAATCCGTTAGAAGCTCAGGCATGTAAACTCTTCTTCTCAGAGAAATGTGTCCTTTTAGGACCTCGGGTTACCACGAGTCCTGCAGAAGTTTAAACTTGAAAGTTATTCTTCATAAAAGAAGTAGCATTCTGAGGTCTAGGGATACCATGGATCCTACAGAAGCTTGAACATGTAAACTCTTTCTTACCAAGAGAGGTTGTGTTCTTTTGGGATTTGGGGTTACCGAAAATCCTGCAGAAGTTCAGATATGTAAATTGTTTCTTACCAAGAGAGCTACAAGCCATTCTGGAAGCCGAATGCATCAAGAATCTTGCAGAAGCTCCAATTTGAAAATTTTCTCACCAAGGGCACATCAATGGTCTTTAAGTAATATCTAATGTCACACTGACATTACTTTATGACTTATATCATAGTCATGAAAAATTTCAATAAATGCATTACGATGTTGGAGGTTATCCAAAACACCTTGCAACATACGGAAATGATCAAAAATTCCTTATAGGGAAAGTTTGAATCAAACAATCTGAAATTAAAAAAAGAGTTTGGTTAAAACGTCCATCGGAGTATTCTCATCAAAAATGACTTCTCACCGTTTTTTAGATAATGGTCTTTTATCAAGAATGCACTCGAATTTCCTATCAAACCTGTGCATAGGGTTCAGGATCATTCGCAGTGCATGCACCTCGATCGATCAGGAGGACTTCCAAGGAACCGTAATGTTGGGCTTGGTCAGCGGTTCTCAAGGAGGACTTGCAAGCA
Organism: Rhodomyrtus psidioides; assembly: GCA_021437785.1. NCBI lineage: Eukaryota > Viridiplantae > Streptophyta > Magnoliopsida > Myrtales > Myrtaceae > Rhodomyrtus > Rhodomyrtus psidioides. Next base: position 309,614 of record JAILYB010000127.1, read on the forward strand.
AGTCAAGGCTATTGAAGAGAAGTCTTCAACGTCTACTCCAAGTTTACAAGTCAAGAAACCTGCAAAATGAGAAATAAATAATCTTGCTCGAACTTTTTCGAGCTAAGCTTAGACATTAAACCCTACGTTAATCCAAATGCTTTAATTAGAAGAGACTTCTCAGGGCTGTAACGTAGGTAGGATTGGGGACCGAAAAAGGTTTGTTTTTTGCTCGGAATATGCGAAGGGTTTAACATTGGTGATCACTGCAGGTTTGTCGCCGATCTTGTCCCTTTCGGTTCAAAGAGCGTCTTTAGTCTTCAAAGTGCATTGATAGTCTTTGGAGAGTATCGTCAGTCTTTTGAGAACTCTTTGTGTTTGGAGAGCATTACTGATCTTCGGAGAGCATCATCAGTCTTCAAAGTGTACATTTGTCTTTAGAGAACATCTCGTTCATGTTAAGACGGCGTCAACATCTTGTCTATGCTTTCGTCATCTGAATGTGACATAATCTGGGAATATCTTTCGCAGTCTAGCTTCCATGGGATTTTCTTTTACAACCAGATCTCACTAGTGACCTATACAAAGGTATCATGCCATCTTTTGGCATTCACAAGATCAAACACATGATTCACAAGTGTACAAGTATTTGGATGGGCATTGGCCTTGCTTTTACCAGGCACTTTGCTTTTTCTTGATGCCCAAGATTGGATTTTCTCTCTTTTTTCTTTTTCTCATCTTTTGTTGAAATCTCACCTTTTTCCTTTCTTTTGGGAATTAGGTTTTTCAAATAAGCGTGCTAGATGTACAACTTGAATCTCAACACTCAAACATTAACCTATGAATTTTTCATAAATCCTATATTTTGAACTCTTCCGCTCTTGAAGTGACGTTGCTTCCATCTTGGAATATTTAATGATCACCAACGAGTTCATGAAACGAATGTATAGGCTCAACTGGGCTATGCAAAGGGTAAAAGTGTATAGGATAGAGAAACGAATGTTTTTCGTCATCTTAAAGCACCTGAATTACCATAGAAGTTAAAATAACAAGCAACACACGAAGATTGATGCAAGTCTGAGCCAGAGAATTTCTAACCATTTACCTCCTGATACTGTTGGACTTACCTCCAGTTGGCCCCAATGTGGGGTGGTTCTTGATAGAGGTAAAGAATGCAATCACCGTTCAAAGGGTTATCAATGGTCATCTGTAGTGTTTAGGATAGAGAAATGAATACGTTCGTCTTCCCAATCCATGTAAACAATGCGAAGAATCCTTACACTGTAGGTCAATGTTTCGCTGTCCTTTCCACTCCACTCATCTCTCAAGTGTATATAGGACGTGTTTAGATTAGACTTGCCTCTTGTCTGAGGAAACATCCTTTTGAATAGTTTAAACAACTATTGTTGGAAAAATTCATTTCACTTTCTCCAAAACTTACCCTCCAAGGAGATTTATGATGCACAATGCATATTTCAATCATGTTCAGATAACCTTCAAGTTTAAACATGAATGCCAATGACGTGACTGTGAGAATTCTGCGTCTTTCTAGACATGAGAATTGAATCCATGCTAGATTCCAAGACGCCTTCAAATTCTAGTAATAAGGATTCTGAAAGTTTTAAAACCTAAGAGATTGGGAAATAAATACTTACCTGCCCAGCATGGCTAGGGATCCCTGAAAATATAAAAGGAATATGTCAATGTATGCTCTCGAATTTCAGAAAATTAAAACGATACACCTTACTCTTGATCATGCACTCCAATGGAAGTGCACAGATTCATGAAAATATGCATTTTTCTTAACAACACAGGATGGTCAAGTGTTCTAATTTTTTTTTAAATTCTCAGTCTTTGGAGAAAAAGGACATGTACCTGGCCACCACAACAGTAAGCCCTCTTGATCATGCGTTCCAATCTAAATGCCGATGCGCGGATTACAAAAATCGGCCATTTTGACCTACGGGGATGATCCCTTCGTCTGATTGGGCAATGAATCATGCTCGATGACTCCATTCATCCTTTTGGGTTTGTTCCATGCCACTCTTCGAAGTTCCTTATTTAAGGAAAAAAGGAATTCTTATCAAAATGTACGCTAAAGCATGTGGTGTGGAATCGATACTTTTTACCATCCACTCGATCTTATAGCCAAAGATCATTTCTTGAATGCTTGACTTCCGAAGCTGTTATCTCCAAAGATCATTTCGCCTTGAATTTGAGTCGGCGAGTTCTTTCCTTTTGAGTCCTTTTGAGTGCCAATAATTTTCTGTTGAAATTAGGGCAAATTCATATTAGGAGAAAGATCATTGATGATCAAATTAGAACGACACAAAGTTACCCTTCACTCAAGTTCGTATCTTGAGGTTTGACTCTGATGTGAACGAATCTTCTATCACGTTCATTGATCTTGCTGGGAATGAAATGCCACTTTTTCATCCGGTCGCGTAGATGATTCGCTTGCCCCACTTAGGCATGACTTGTCATGGCTAGGTAATGCTTGCCCCAACTAAATGGCTTTATTCATTTTTGCATTTTTATGTAATACCCTATCCAATTTGGGATATCTCTTACTTAGATCTTCACTTTACTTTTCACCTTTGAGGTGTCATCCTTCTAATGTTTGAGAAAATCGTTTGCTTCACGCATCTTGTCACTTGTGACCATCCTTATGATGTTCTCCTCTTATTGGACCCATGATAACGTCCTATCGGCGTATTCAGCCACAGAAAGAAATGATTTTGCATTAGCAAATGCGAGAAAAAGAGGTAAAGTGGATACGACACCCAACTACTATTCTTTTGTTAATTGTTGACATTTCTCTTTTGATCGAGTCCATTCCAATATTATATACTGATATGGACAACATTTATCGAGTCTCTCCATCCATGATTGAAAGTGTTGGTAACATCAATCATCCATTTGCCCTAGTTGGGCGATGTCTACCTTGGCCAAATGCCTTAGTACTTTTCATATCTTTTGACGATTTCCAATTCTATTTGAAGAGGTCTTTGTACATGTACATGAAGAAATGAGTATTCATCCATGTTTAACTTTATTTAAATCACCAACGAACATGATACTCCCTTTGAGATATTGCGTTTTCAATGATCAAGGAAATTATCTTTTTCGGTTGCTTTGTCCTAGTATGGCATGTCTTGACGCTTGTCACCTTTGGACTTGATAATTTTGCCACAATACGCTCTTTTGGTGGCATATGAGAATTTTGCCCCCAGCTTGGTCTCTTGAAAGGAAAGGATGGGTTTGCCCCAATGAATTTTCTTTGTTAACTCTACTCATCTATCTTGACTACCAGAATCTTCGATCGTTTTCGTTTGTCTCTTGGTAGCTTGACAACTTTGGAATTTTTCACATAGCAACTTGGCGACTCTCTCAATCACAGTCGCCCTCGAAGTGTCAGATGTTTCCCTATCAAAGGAAATAAGGGTCATGTTTAAATGGCATATAAAATGGACCATTGAAATTGATACAATTTACCCTTCGTTCCTTGGGTCTTGGCATTTTCCTTTCATTTGGATTCTTCTTCCTTGATCTGTCTACATCTTTCGAAGAAGAATATGCATATAAATGATGTACACATGATATGCATGATGCAAGTGATCTAAAATAATTCGTGTTTGCAACAAAAAATGAATTCGTGCTTTTCACTCTATTCACAGAAAGCATCTTTTATCAAGTATGCAAATCTGTAAAGTTTGAATTCTTTCTTTTCGAATGCTCTTTTCAAAGAGACTTCTAATTGTTAAGAAACTTTTTCAAGTTTTCTCGAGAATTTTGTTCACAAATTGAGCCATTATGACGCTTTTGATATCATTTATCCTAAATGCATATATGAGATGACATAAAAATGGGTACTCCCTGTTATGTCATTTGAAGTCGTTGCTTCTTGGGTGTCTTGACTCTGTTCATTACTTGAGAGGAAAAAGATAGGAAATATTATTCCCACATCTGATTGAAACTTATGTAGGAACGATACGTCCTTTTCTATCAAGAGGGATAGTTCGGCATTGTTCTTCTTGGAAGAGTTTTTTCTATGGTCAAACGCATTTTGTATTCAATGGATAGACTTCATTCCATTATGCTTTATGGGTGATAACCACCATTTCGGGGAATTGCCCCATGTATCACCATGATGACTCTAATGTCTTCGGTTTCGACATGTTTTCCAGATGGAGAAATGATTTGCCCCCAGCAACTTAGTACTCCATCTTGAGTTAGCTCATCACATGTAACTCCATCGTATCACGCTAATGCATTCCCTGTTGGTTGAGTCAATCGCTTCCATATCAAGTGATTTTGGCGTTTCGCGCCCTTCAATCTACTCTGACACCTGTCTTAAACTAATATTCTCTGTATATGAAAGAGAAACATCTCAGTCATTTGTATGGAATAATATCAGAATAAGGGACAATTTACTCCCTTTTGTAACATCAGAGGATAAAACTTCATCGTAATTATCCGAATGTCTTGATATTTGATGTTTCACGATGTTCGACGCTACTTAGGTTCTGTCACTCTCCTTCTTGAGGTTGGGTGATCTTTCACCACTTTCGCTCTATCGATGCTCTTCAATCTGTTTAGAGTGAAAGAAAAATGTTTGACATTTGATTATGAAAATCAATTATTAAAACAAGTACTCCATTTTGATTCAAAGATGGGCAACGATCATCTTCTCATGGTCTTTTTGATTTGTCATGACTTCGTGACGCTTCTCAAGTATCATACTACTCGAGATCCACAAGTGTAGATTTATCTCTATTTGTGTACATTTACACCTTAAAGTGTTGCTCCGTGAATAAGCATTCAATTTTCTTCATCCCTACATATAGAAAAGGAAAGGATCATTTCTTATCTTGACGATGATTGAAATGAGGAACGATATACACCCTTTTGTGCTTGAGTGATCATTAATCTCATGGTGAGAAACACGAGTACTTGTACTCTTAAGCCGCGCTTCAATTGGCGCATTGGCCTCCAGTTTTGAGGGTTCACAATTGAGTCTTTTTTAAAGAGACGAATGTCGACTTCACACAATCCTTTTATTTTACCTACATGACAGAAGGAATGAATAAGTCAATTGTTTCACAAAAAGCTCTAATTGAAACGATCACAGATTTACTATCCCCAGAGTATATTTTCTCAACTCCCATCATTTTGAGCATCAGAGATGAAGGAACGTTTCTCAACGATCCCATTCATTTTTTTACAATCACCTGTAACCATATCAATTCATAAACAAACCAAATTAATTTGGAACGAATGCATCATTTTCAACTTAGAGAGAGAGTCGATCCAAACTAGGTTGCCCCTTCTTCATGTTGTCTGTTTTGGGCTTATCATAGTCAATTCATCTTATTTTGAAAACCCAATGGGTGGCACCTGATGAAGGCGTATTTCCTTTCAACTTATAGGGAAAACAAGTCTCACATTATTGGCCTTCAACCATTTTGACATGTTGGCAAAAGAAATAACTGAGCAAGTCAAACATAACACTCGAAGGTTTTATTGGAATGATTACAGTTTTACCATTGTTCCATCACATCTTGCAGGTGATTAGATGAAGAAATCTTCAATAAATGTCTATCATGTATAACCTGTCAGAAAGGAGACACACTTAGCTTTTTACATAGCAAAGACATCTCTCAATGAGGTTGCCTCTTATAATGAAAGCAATGCGACAATACATATCCCATAATCCCTATTTACGATCTTATGATGTCCGCCAAGATTTCAAAATAAGAGGAGACGTCGTTAAAAGATCGATCCACGGTCATCAATTAAACGCCCATTTAATTCCAAACGTCTAATACGCAAATGTGGGCATTAATCCTGAAAGATTACTTTGTGACATTTTTCTTGTAAAAATCATGTGATCCTCGTTTTAAGAAATCACTACAAAAAATGTGATTGCAAACATGGCTTTAATTTTATGCCCCAAAATCTTGAATTGGAAAAATTTTAGACATAAAAAAAGTCATCTTAATCCATGATTAAAAATTTGGATGAACCATCTATTCCGTAGGGACGACTTAGAAGTGTTTCAACTGTGTATCTAAAATTCATTGTAAAAAATTTTCATTTGTAAACTCAAACACCTAGGGCATTTGGTTGATTTCCATGAATTTTCTATCATGAAATTTTACTAGGAAATGAACAAGTAGATGGAGAAATCAAACTTACAGTGATCCGCGAGAATTTTTTTTTTTTTAGGTACACCAACCTTCCAGAGACATGCATATGAGACAAGTTGGGGGTATACTCTAAAAATCAAAAATCAGGTGAGGAACCTATGGCTCAGGGTACCATGATCCAAATATGGCAGATTCCTCCTCAAGAGTACTCACCTAAGAGGGTTAAATATCGCCAATTTGGATTGTGAGTGGGAACGAACACGAAAGTCTCAAGTGCCATCAAACACGAGATCCTTTCGTACCATTTCCCTATCTAAGGTAATCATAGAGGTGGTTGCAGTCGGGATTTGACCACTAGTGTGTGAGATGTGTCGTGATCATCACAATGCAAGGTCATGCACAACAATTCGTATCAAACACCGCTTCACATAAGACTCGCTGGAGTTCTATATACTCATACTGCATCAGTGTGATGGACCTGGGAAGTGTTATGTGGATTCGAAAAATCTGTCGATGGAGATCAGGCTTAAAGGTGTTGGTACCACATGACAGGGCTTTGTCTCGGATATCTCTTGTTGAGCTGAAAAAAAAAACCCAATGCCTGTGGAAAATGACCGTGGTGTGCCTTTCTAGGTCAGCTATTCCACTGCGTCTCCAAAAAATGAAGTGACTTTTCCATGCTGCTAAAGACTGGAACCAAGTGAGCATTTCTGTTAAAACATTTTGGTTTGAGAAATCTCCCATGAGTGCTCTGGACATGACTCGGACAATCTTGTCTGTGAAAAATTCAATGGCAACAGCATATACATTGAGAAAATACCAAAAGAACCATTTGAGATCTTCAGGAAAATCATGATCAGGAGATCACCGCAAAACATGGATAAATAGATAATCATGATTAAGACCGTGTGGTCCTAACATTAATCCACCATAAGTGCTGAATATGCGATTTTGGTACTCATTCATGTAATACCTCAAATTTTCACAGAAATTATTTTCTGCAAGTTCTCTTGGGATTTTTGGAGGATAACTGTAAGAATTCCATGGTGTATCTCGCATTGGTGTAGTGCGAAATGTTCTCGCGTTCAGTGGATTTCTACGCACATACATGTTGATGGATTCAACCGGCTGCTTCAGTCTGGACAAAAAATATGCAATGACATTCTTTTTGCCTGCTATGTGTTTAGTATCAAAAGAATATTTTGAGAAACATTCGGCCCACCTTAACAACTGTGGGTGAGGAATCTGTTTCTGCTTGAATTTGAGCATTTGGGGAAACGAAGACATATCCATTTCAACCAAAAAGTGATGCCCAATAAAGAGGCATTCAAATTTCTTGATGCCATATTTGACTGTGAGAATCTCCTTAAAAGTGGAGTGGAAATGCATTTCTGCAGGGGTGAATCTTTCACTTTTATAAGTACAAATGAAGCGTTTACCTTTGATTTCTTCAAAAAGAATGACTGCCCAATATTTGTCACTAGCATCGGTTTGTAAAATTCTCTGACCAGTGGAAAGAATTTGCAAAGAAGGGAGATGCTGCAAAATTTCTTTGAGATGGGTTACAGCTTGTCTGCTTCGGTCCCCATGGGGGAGCATCTTTCTTCAACATCCTCTATAGATATTTCAGCACCTGTCCAATTGGAAACTCCAATTTCCCTACCTCCACCTCTTGAACTCCGCAACACCACTTCATCCAAATTAGATTACCTCTATGAGGTGTCCTTTGTAAATGATGATCGCAAAATCTTTGAAACACAACTCCCACTCATGAACCCTTACTCAGCTTTTTGCAAACCACCATCATTCTCTCATATCCGCTCCATCAAACACCTCATCAAATACACCATCTGTTCTGTCAAAAAATACGTTCAGTCCACCAAATTTGATCAGCACCCTATCCTGTATACGCAGCAAGAACAATTTGTAACTCTCCAGATTCCACCTGAGTTCCCTGCTTAGTGGGCTCAACAAGGTTACACTCACCTTCATTTTGGAGCCATCCGCTTGGCTTTATCCTTGTATGGACGAAAAGGCTTGCTCGTAGTTGCCCGGGTTGCTCACGAAAAGGCTTGCCCGTAGTTGCCCGGGTTGCTCTCCTTGATACTCGCTTCTTGGAATACCAGCATGCTTGCATCGGCACAGTTCAGACCACTCTGAACGCAGGCATAGTGTTTGTCACTCTTTTCCCAAATTTCAACATGGCCTTGGCAGATCCCAACCTATTCTTTGCTTTGAAGGTCCAGTTACAGATCACTGGTGCTCCTCAAACCATATCTACTATCATTGCTACTCTTCACTACCAGATGGTGTAGAGTACAAAATCATACCATTAATCTTAACCTTCCCAGTGCCGAAGACGCTTTGCTCATCTCTGTTGACAATGACTAGACTTCATGTATTCATGTCCCTCGTCAACTTTCAAGATATCAGCTTGTCAAACTCATTCCTGACAATTGGGTGACCAACTATGAAAAGCTTCATCAGAGTTCCAGACCTGTCCAATCTTCCGAGCTACAGTACACCAAGAAAAAAAATGGTACTGTCACTATCAAATTCACCAAAGAAAAGGAAGACACTTCTTCCTCTGTTTTTCCATCATTTTCCACCATCCTGTGCTTCATCCCGTGTTCAATTGAGTCAGTCAGTATCGAAGAACCTGATCCTAAAGCCTACGTCCAATCATTTGATGACCATGGACGACCCATCCATTATTACAAAGATCCCTCCGGACACTGCTTTTGGGAAGCTGACTGTTCTTGTTCATCTTGTTTGAATCCAGATGATGAGGATGACAGACCGTCCTCTAGGAAAAAGAAAAAGAAGAAGGATTCTCTTTACCAGAGATACCTAAACGGTGATTTGACCATAGGACCTTATGTCAAAGACGGTGGCCGTTGGTAATACATGATTGAGTATGGTTCTCCCAAACCTCCTCAAATTACTGCACCTCCACCTACTTGTCTCCTAGATGAACCTAAGCCGCCACCTCCACCACCAAAGAAACCCATCACTTCACCATTCTACAAACTCATCCTCAAATGGGTAAAGAAAAACTCGGCCCATCAAACTCCCTAAGCCATACACTTGCAACCCCAAACCTGAACCACCTCTTGTTTTGCCCAATATTTGCATGTTCAGGCCAGAAGATTTTCCACCTTTACCACCTTCTCCATCTGAAGAAAGTAAAGCCACTTTCAGATTTCCTCCTGCAGAAAGTTTTCCTGACCAACAGCAGAAATACTTTCACTCTCCGAAGATCTCGCTCTTAATGATGTTGATCTTCAAGGAAGACGGAAAGGCCATACTCCAATTGAAGCTGTTCTGAATTGGCAAACAGAAAATGCTCTAGCCTAGAATGTAGCCATAAACTCAGTTGCTACTCGCCTTGATCGGGTAGACCTGCTACATCTGTCTCAAAGAAAACGTTGGAAGATTTCCAGAAAAGGTTTTATCTTATGGAAACAAAACAGATTCCTCCTAGCCATTATTTGGAAGACCAAACTCCTGAGATTGAGAATATCAAGCGCCATGTCCAGATACTACAGGAGCATCAAACTCTTCTTGAACAAAGGAATCTGCAGGCCATGGATCCATTCTTTTTCCCAGTAGCAACTCCACAGCCAACATCATTCTCCTCGCCAAGTCACTCAGACCCTAGCTCTTTTGCAGCTATACTCAGCACCACCTCCTCCAAAGACGAACATCCTTGCCGTTCGGGATCATCTTAAAAAGTTAGATCAAGAGAAAAAAGAAAAAAAAACAAACAAACCCCTCTTCCTCCTCGTTCAGCTCCACCAGAAAAATCTCATCCTTCATCTCCTCCTCATAAACCTTCCCACTCCTGCATAGTTTCTAATCCCTTGAAAAATTTTCTTCGAAACCAAATTTCTACCATCTCCACAGTGGAACCCATAAATCCTTCACCCCCAATCACTCTTGAAGTTTTTATGAGTGAAACATCTTCCACCCTAGATACTGAGTCTTATGACTCCAGCTTCCAGTCTGTCGTAGCAGACATCATGATGGTTGACCCTGCAGAGCCAATCATTGAAGAAGAAATGGAAGATCAGCCTGACATAGAACATCCACCTCCACCTTCACAACCTTACCATGATCGTCTTCAGCTCACAAAATCTATTCGTCCAATTTCTTCACTTTGGATGATATCCCTTATCATAAATGGCCTGAAAGACTCCAAGAGTTTCATGCTTGGTTGATTATCAGGAACCTCAAAGAGCACAGTACTTATGATGTGTTTCTTGAGTTTGTTACTCGGTTCACAGGTACTTTGAAAGATTGGTGGAAATTAGCCCCAGAAAGATACCAGCTCCAGTTCTTAACTATGTCCATTGATGAAGTCATCCAGGTTGTTCATCTCTTCTTTATTGGCCAACCCCAAGATTCAAAAGAACTCAAAAGAAAAGAATTCTTTGAAAGAAAATGCTGTTCTTTGGCCAAAAAAGATTTGGATCGCCACTTCCGAGAAATGATCAAGCTTTTCTACCAGCTTGGTTCTGATCCTAATCTCAAGTCAGTTTTCCTGGCTTCCATTCCTAAAAAGATTAGCCAAGTTGTTGAAAAAACCCTGAAGCTCAAAAATAAATCCGTCACAGATGCCACTTTTGGAGAAATCCAACAGTCTGTCCATTTTGCCATTGAAAAAATGTGCCATAGAAGAGAAATCTTCAGAAGCTATCTTCGAAAGAATTGTTCTCTTAAAAAAAAATTGCAGCAAGCCTCATCTGAAGATTAAGTGCTCCAGAGACTGTAGTGATCCTTCTTGTGCGGACCATAAGAAATGGAAGCACTTCAAGAAATTATCCTTTAAGAAGTTTTCCTTTGGCAAAACCCGCCATAGGAAAGGCAAGTGGAAGTTCCTCCGGAGAAAGCAGCGGCATCATTCCTCTGGTTCTGGCTTCAAGAAGAAAAAGAAATCCGATCGATACTACATCTGTAGCAAGAAAGGGCATTTTGCAAAAAACTGCCCCCAAGCAAAGCGCTAAGGAAGCTATATGTCCAAAAGATTTCCTCCACCACAAGAATCCCATTGAATGATGAAGATATCAAGTCTGTCTTCTCTGTTGAAGATGAACATTCACCCGACACACTGGTTGCCCTCCAAACATATTCCTCAAACTCTGATGAATCTCCTGGTGATATCTTTGCATTCTTCCCTGATACTATCTTTGACTCCTTCCATGTCCAACTTATTTTTCACTCTCCATATATCCCCATTCAAATTCACTTCAGAAAATGATAAACCCATCCAAATCATTGCCCTCATTGATACCGGTGTGGCTGCATCTCTCATGGATATAAAAGTACTTCCAGAGAAATTCTGGATGCCTTACACAAGGTATTTTCACTCTGCTTCTGGTTATACTTTTACCACAAATTTTCGCAGCAAAACTATCACTCCAAATCTTCCCATGTTGTTCCATATCCACAAAAATCATTGGTTGTAATTCCCCAGATAAAGACCTTATCATTGGTTGGGATGTTCTGGCCCAGCTTTCTCAGTTAAGAATTAAATCCACTAGTTTACAGTTTGATGATCAGTTTCGTGAATATGTGGATATCTAGAGACTTTTCATTATCCAACCAGAAATCCTTGATCCAATAACTCAAAGTCTCGTATCCTACTGTTCTAATCTCATTCCCAATTTATCCAAACATGTTCAAACCCTCTTTGGAAAAATCTTGATTTCTTTGTCTCCGCTGGATTAAATGCCATTTTGAGGATAAATAGATGTGTTTTCCCCCACCCCATGTTCAAGATGAAAGACAAAGATGGTGTCATCCCATTGCGAGCGCTAGATGGACAAGAAGAGCTTACTGTGGGCATCATTGAGGTGAAAAACAGGTAGAGAAGAAAGATACATTCGTGGATAAACGCGGGGGGATTTTCTTTCATCCGATGAAAAGCCAAGATGTATTTGCTCGACTTATTGATATTAAGGCTCAGCTCACCCAGGTTGAGAATGGTCGGGTACTTGAGGAAGTTAATCTTACAGAATTTGAGACACACACGGGAGCTTTCATTCATTATTGCTCAATCGAAATTTTCAAAAGCAGATTAATACAGATCAGCGAGGCGGAAATGTAAAATCGAAATGAGCCCTAATTAGCGACACGAAGGAGCCCAGTTAACCCTCTATGTTATTGATGCTTTATCTATACTCACCACTCCGCATATCATGGTCCGCAAGCCTGAGAAGAAGGCGTTTGCATTCATCCTTGACCTCGGTAACCTTGGTCTCGTGATCTTCGGTGACTATTTTCAGGTCCCGAACTAGTCCATTCCCACGAGCTACATCCGCGGTTATGTTATTGAGCCTTTCTTCATGCCACTCACTTTGATATTTAAACCGGATATTATGGGGATCGTGCTCGTAGGTGGCCAGGGATAGGGCCAAGTGCTCCACCAGATTTCCCCTCTCGTGAAGCAACATCGAGACCCGCTCGTTGGCGAACTCAACAGCCTTTTGTGACTATCGGCCAGGTAGTTGGCCAGCACCAAGTGGTCAGATCGATCCTCATAGCGAGCCCGTAAGACGCAAGCCACGAGAACTTCCCGATGAGCAACACGGTAGGCCTCTAAGGTGTTTGTAAAGAGGGTTGAGAAAACTCTGTATTCCCTCCCCAGCGTAGTGCCCTCGAGGGAAGTGATGTCTAGGTCCTCGAGCAAGACACGGATTTCATCGTCGGTTTCGGGATGGTCGATTATATGAGCGTAGCCTCGACCCAGGAGGTTGTAAAGCTTTTCCCACTGAGCCAAAACTGCAGTTGAGAAAGTACGAATGGGAGAGGATGCCATTTTCGTTGGGATTGTTTGAAAAAGAGATTGGTGTAGTAGAGCGATTAGAAAAAGGAAGCTTGTTATGCGAGAGTGTTAATTTTCTCTATATTAATTCTTCGTTGCTCATGAAGCTGAGTTAATGGGGTAAAGCAGGGGGCCTCTTCCCGTGAACCATTGGATTAGTCTCGGTCCGTGATTTCAAGCTTGTCAAATAAAAGCTGTAAAAAATTTGTCGGAGTCACCATTATTAGTGTTAGGTGGGAGGTAAGCGCAACTATCGAAGAAAGTTTCGAAAGAATTTGGCTGTCTCATCATATTGAAAAGCTGAGCGGGAGGTGAACAGTCCCGCCGTTTCAAAAACAGAATGGTGGACAGGCATAGTTATCGAGAAAAGAAGATCAATTTGGGATTCCCTCCACATTGAAAAGGAAAGAAGACGACAAAGCATGAAGAACGGAATCTTGGGAGAGATGCTTCGCTGATGATCTTTATCCATGCTCGAAGAATGGTCCTTGGCGCACAGAACCGCTCAAAGTTTTTAGAGAGTAAGCATACAAGAGAGAACAGAGAACCCCGAGCGACGAGTTACTAAGAGACCTCGAAGGTTCCAAGATCAAGTCCGACACCAAAGCCATGGAACCCAACACTTCCGGCAACGAAAATCAAGATCATATCAGCGACGACAACAGCAGCCACAATGCTCAACCTTGGAAAAGAAGACGTCACCACGACTACTCTCGGGATGAAATCCAAGTGCTGGAAGCCATCTTCAATGAATGTCCTCTCCCAACATCCTGGGTGCTCGGTGAGGAATGATTTTGTGGCCACTCAAAATTTTAAGACTGCCCTTGGGTTCGAATTTAAAATAACAAGGGATTGTTGCAACTGAGCATGATGATGCCCATCGGTAGCATTAGTTCTCACACAGAATTAACTAGTCTTTAAAGAAAAATGTTCCCATAGGAACTTTACAATGGAGAAAATGAGTGATTCACTTGTGAACATGTCTCTCTTTCTTTGGGTATCTTCAATGACCGACCAATTGTGCCCCGAGTCAGGAGCTAGATCATGGCTGTCAAAATTTGCCAGCTTCCCACTGATCAAATAAGGCATCGAGCCCATCATCGAAGAAATCACCTGATCCTTCGAGCCCTTAATGTGTGGGTTGAGCAGCACCGCCCGACGAGTTCTTTGAACTGAAATTCCCGTTCTTGCTTGAGGATACCCGAGGAGGGTCGACTAGCTCACCATCAAAAGCGCACCCCACATGAGAATTGGGGAAACAAAAATACTCAAAGAATTCCTCCCTTAGATCATCCGAAGTCATATGCCCCAGCTGGGTAAACCCTTGATCACTAGGCTTAGTGGGCTAATCAGCGACAGGCAGAGCACTGGCCGGCTGTTGCTCGAATGGAGGAGTGCGTACTTACTGTACTTGTGACACGTGCACTTGAAGAGTGTTGAGATGACCCAAAAGGACATTATGATCAACTGCCATATCACCGGTGGTAGGGCTACTAACTTGGTTGATACCGAGATTTGGCCGGGTATCTCCTGATGCATGGAAATCACAATGGTGGTCGCGCCTAGTGTTTGAGCTCGAGCCAAGCTCCTTCAGGTTTAGCTCCACCCGATGCCATTTTAGCAGCCTTCTGTAGGCACTAAGGTGATTCCTAACCACTTCCTTAGTAAGCTCTAGTACATTCATGACTTTAAGTATGCACGGAGGATGTGCTGAGTTGACCCCTGTCTGCTGAACCACGTCTAGGAATCTGAGATGAAGTTCAAGGGGCCAAACGAACTTCCTCTTGTCGCGGCCAAGAATTGCATCGATGACATAATGACTGATTAATTCATCTCCAGCAAAATCTGATCCTATCGAAAGTTGTTGTGAAGGAGGTTCATGGGCTTTGAGCCGGTCGGCAGCAACATCAAGCTCCTTGAAACGGTAACTCCAATCAAAGCGATACATATCCCATCCCTCAGAAGGCATTTGTATTGTCTTCGTAGGATTGTCTTGTTCATGCGTGCCTCCAGCAAAATCTGATTAAGCCAAAGATAGTTCGAGGGAGTGGGGTGGTAAATGAACGTCTTCAATCATCGCGTGAGGCTTATCGGGGAATATCTCACCGAGGGTGATGGGGCTACCGCAATTAGGGCAAACGGTAGTGTTGAGAGCTTTTTCATACCTCATGTTCTTTGTTCGTAGCTTTTGGTTTTCTTCCTTTAGAACCGCAAGCTCCCGACGTTTGTGTTGAGCACTCAATTTGGCTCTTCTATTTTGAAACCAAAATTTGATCCTCAAATGATTAATCCCCAACTTCCGGCCCAATTCAATTCTTTGTTTCATGTTTGGGAGAGGGCATTCATTGAAGAGGGCTTCCAGCACTTGGATTTCATCCCGAGAGTAGTCGTGATGACGTCTTCTTTTTCAGGGTTGAGCATTGTGGTTATTGTTGTCGTCGCTGCTGTGATCTTGATTTTCGTTGCCGGAAGTGTTGGTTTCCAAGGCTTTGGTGTCGGAGTTGATCCTGGAACCTTCGAGGTCTCTCAATAACTCGTCGCTCAGGGTTCTCTGTTCTCTATTGTATGCTTACTCCTTAAAAAATTTGAGCGGTTCTATGAGCTGTCGCGACCGCGTCCGAAACGGACGCGGCTAATGGATTACCTATCGCGGGCCTAACCTCCGCACTAGAGTGTGGATCGCGGGCTTTGGATCGGCGCGGGCCCTCCCAGGCCCATACCAAATCGCGGCGGAAGTTTTCTTTTAATGGGTTCGACGATAAGAGTCAATCACTTTCGACCTTAGTGTGGTCGTGGTGGCATGTGCAACTTGTGCATGCATTTGAAGCCGCCACCGGTCTTTCTTAGATGGTAGACCGGAAACATTACTGATCGATTGGGAGAGATCGATCAGTTCTGCGGAACCAGAGATTTTGGGTTCGGGGACTTGGTTACGTCGGTGTCATTACCAACGCCCTTTCGGTACCTTACGCGAGTGATTTTCCTATTTTAAAATTTCATGCAGGTGCAATTTTAGGTGAGGTAGGCTTGATTCAGGGTTTCATGCAGATTGGAAGACTATTCCTATCAATCACAATCAATTTTAAATGAAAGCGCGATCAAGTGCATAAATAAATCTCATCGATGCACATCAATTCTAGTCAATGGCTTCCTAGCATAGCCATAAGGGCTTAAGGAAGGTGTGATTTCGGGCCGGGGTAAAATGGGAAGATTTGGAGGCGATTAGCCCGAAGGGCAAAATCGTCAATTTTTGGAAGACTTGGATACCAAATAACCCAAGATATTCCATGGCTAGTTGATTGTGGCCATTTCCCATTTTTGAGAATTTTTTGGAATTTCTTGATTTTTTTCTTCAATTTTTGGAGGACGATTCGCCCAAAGGGCGAAATCGTCATTTTAAGAAGGGTCGGGGTTCAAAACGCCCAGAATGAGTCTTGACCAGTTGACTGTGGCCATTTCCTATTTTTGGGGATTTTTTAGAATTTTTTTGGAAGACAGTTTGCCGAAAGGGCAAAACCGTCATTTTTGGAAGGACCGGGGGTCGAAAGACCCGAAATAGGTGGTGGCCAATTGAATGTGGCAATTTCCTATTTTTTGGAATTTTTTATAATTTTTTAGAATTTTTCGAATTTTTTGAATTTTTTTTTATGATTTTTGAATTTTTTTATTGAATTTTTGAATTTTTTTATTATTTTCTGAATTTTTTTAATATTTAAATTTATTTCCGAGCCGGGTCAGACCCGGCCCGCACCTCGCGGGCGCCCGGCCCGACCCTACGGGTCGAAACCGGCCTAAACGACGCCGTTTTTTTATTTATTGAGAATTTTCTAATTATTTAATATTTTTTTGATTTGTTAATCCATTTTTTTAACATTTTTTATTATTATCCGAAAATCCACCGAATCTAGCGGTCCGTATTGCGCCACGTGGCTTCATTTCGCACGTCCGATCTTCCCTTAGATCAGACGACCCACGGAGAGCCACGTGGCTCAATCCTAACCATCAGATCAAAATCAATTTATTTATCCGAAAAATCATTTAATAAATCTTAAAAAATCGAGATCGCGACACGTGGCATCACCACGGCTGTCCGATCTGTTTTATTAAACCGAATCGGCCCCACCGCTGACGTGGCTGCCTACGTGGTACGCCACGTCAGCTTTGACCGTTGACCGCCGGCGACTTCGCCGGAGAAGTTGATGAATAGTAGAAATTCCGGCGAAGTCGCCGGAATTCTCGCCGGAGGGTCCCGAAACCGAGTCAAATCTTGATATTTTTCGTTCATTCTTCCGCCATTAGACACCTAGGATCCCATATATTAATATACAAGAATCAAAACCGACATGAATGCGTTAGAAACAGGTGAACCGAACCTCCCCGAACTCGGCTCCGGCAAGATACTTGCAAAAAAATATTTTGGGTCCGAGCTCGTTCCTGTCCCATCAAACAACATCTAATGGAGTTAAGAAAACTTACCTGAGGTCGTTTTGACGTCGGCGACCGCCGTAACTCCTCCGGCGAGCTCTTGAGCCGAATGCAATCCGACGAAGCTCCGGAATTTGGCCCTCTATCTTGTGGCCTTGATCCCTCCGTTTGGTTGGCGATAAATCCTTCTCAAGGATTTGCCCTAGAGGAGATCCATTTGTGATTTTGGACGCATTACAGCGCCACTCTTCATAGTTCCTTTTATTCAAGAAAAATGAAATTTTTATCAGAATGCATGTCAAAGCATGAAGTGTGGAAGCGATACTTTTTACCCTCCACTAGGTCTTATAATCAAATATCATTTCTTGGAGCCCTGACTTCCAAGGCCGATAATTCTGTTTGCTTACCTATCGGCAAGTTCTTTTTCTTTTGAGGCTTTCCGATGCCGATAATTTTCTGTTCATCTTGAGGGCGAATCCTCTCGCTTTGCGCCTCCATTTGAATGCAAATGTGATGTTTACAGAAGTCGGCCATCTAGCTTGTGGCCATGCTATCCATCTGGCTGCGAACGGATCCTTCTCTAGGATTTACACTGGATGAGATCAATTTGTGCTTTTGGACGTATTCTACATCGTTTTCCAGGGTTCCAATTCTTGGCAACCTGCCTCCCTGAAACTGATATTTCTTTTCGCCTCCATGCCGGCGAGATCCTTTCTTCTGTGGCTTTCTGGCGCCACCAATTTTCTACCGCTTCTGACGCCGAATTCCTCCTTCTTCATGTTCAGTCATCTCGGCTGCAAGTTGTTTCGCAGTTTGGCAAGGGTAAATGAGAAACCCGTCCCTTGCGCTTGATTATGTCCCTTAAGGATCTCCTATAAAAAGCGAAGAGGTGCGTATGTATGTATGCATGAGGTATAGGGAAGCCTTCTGGCTGACTCGCAATCATTTTGAGAGGGAAAACGCCACTTAGGGGCTCTCGATTTATTCACGGATAGTACTTTTTGACTGCATCAGCGTTTACAGGGTATCACAACTCTTCTCCATCCATGTTTACAAGAATTAAGACCCCCCCAAGTAAAACCTTCCTAACCACATATGGTCCTTCATAATTTGGGGTGAACTTGCCCCCTGGGTATGACACGTTTGGGAGGACCTTCCTAACGACAAGTTCATCAGCCTTGAACGTTCGCGGTCGGACCTTTTGATTGAATGACTTAGCAACTCTCTTCTGGTATGCTTGGCCATGGCAGATTGCCCTTAGACGCTTCTCGTCTATCAGGTTTAGCTGTTCATGTCTCTGCTGGACCCATTTAGCCTCATCAAGCTCGACCTGAGACAAGATCCTTAATGACGGGATTTCCGTTTCGATTGGTAGGACTGCCTCCATACCGTATACTAGGGAGTTGCCCCAGTAGAAGTCCGAATTGAGGTTCGGTACGCCATCAGGGCGTAAGGTAGCCTTTCATGCCAATCACGGTAGTTCTCTGCCGTTTTAGCCAGTATCTTCTTGATGTTCTTGTTTGCCGCCTCTACCGCTCCATTCATTTGGGGTTGGTAAGGCGACGAATTAAGATGGCGAACATTGAAACTGTTCAGAAGATTATCCACCGTTTCGTTATTTAGATTCGAGCCATTATCAGTCACGATGGCTTGAGGTGTCCCATATCTCGAGATGATGTCTCGCCTTATGAATTTAGCCACGTTCTTTGCAGTCACATTAACGTATGATGCAACCTCGATCCACTTGGTGAAATAGTCTATTGCTACCAGTATAAATCGGTGTCCGTTCGAGGCCTTAGGGTTGATTGGCCCTATTATGTCTATGCCCCACATCGAGAACGGCCAAGCCTCGGACAATTGATGGAGCTCGTTCGGAGGTGCATTAATTCTATCTCCATACACATGACACTGATGGCACGACCTTACGTGCTGATTACAATCCGACTCCAAGGTCATCCAGAAATAACCTAGTCGCATGATTTTCTTGGCGAGGATATGGCCGTTCATGTGCGGACCGCATTCCCCCTCGTGTATTTCGCTCATAAGCGATCTAGCTTCGTTGGCGTCCACGCATCTGAGGAGGACTGAGTCATAAGACCTCTTGTAGAGAGTTGGGCCACTGAGGAAAAACTTGCCAGCCATCTTCGCGATGTACTTCCTGTCCCCTGCTTGAGCACCCGGAGGAAATTCCCCCTTGGTCAGGTAGTTCTTTATATCATGATACCAAGGCAGGTCTTCAAACCCATCTTCAATTACCATGCAATGTGCGAGTTCTTGGGTAATGCCTATGCGCAGTGGTTCAATGTCTATGCCGTTTGCTATTTGAAGCATAGAGGCTAAAGTAGCCAATGCATCTGCGAAGTGATTTTGCGTCCTTGGCAGATATTCGAAATCAATTACTTCGAATCCCTTGATCGTCTCCTTTAGGAATTTGTGGTACAGGATGAGCTTGAAGTCCCTCGTTTTCCATTCGCCTTGGGTTTGGAGGATGATTAGCATTGAATCTCCATAGACTTGTAATTTTCGCACTTTCAAGTTAATGGCAAGCTCCAAACCAAGGATACACGCTTCATATTCAGCCACGTTGTTGGTGCATGGGAATGTCAATTTTGCGGCCACGGGATAGTGTTGGCCATCTGGAGATATTAGGACGGCCCCAGTACCTGCCCCAGCTAAATTGACTGTGCCATTAAAATACATGGTCCATTTGTCATCTGAGAGTATCAAAATATGGCCTTCAGCCTCCCCCTCCTCAGGGGCATCGTGAACTTGGGAATTCTCGGCTAGCATGTCGGCAATGGCTCGTCCTTTTACTGACTTCTGGTTTGAGCTTCTGACGTCAAACTCAGAAAGGAGTACCTGCCACTTGGCCAATTTTCCTATCAACGACGGCTTTTCTAGCAAGTATTTGATCGGGCCACTTTCCGTGACTAACTGGATGGTGTGGTGAAGGGTATATTGTCTTAGCCTGCGCAGTACCCATATCAGCGCGACGCACGTTTTTTCTACCTCCGGGTACCTTGCCTCTGAAGCGGTGAACATTTTGCTTAGGTAATAAATGGCTCGCTCTTTGCCATCATCTAGGTTTGTTTGGGCAAGTAAAGCCCCTAGGGATTCTTCATGGATAGTGAGATAAAGGGTCAAAGGAATTCCATGGAGCGGGGGCACTAGTATCGGCGGACTGACCAAATGCCCCTTGATTTCCTCGAAAGCCTGCTGGCAATCGTGATCCCACTTGATTTTGGCATTCTTCTTCAATAATTTGAAGAGTGGCTTTGCAGATTCCGAAAGGTGAGATATAAAGCGGGCGATATAATTTAATCTTCCCAGGAGGCTCCTTACGTCTTTAACTGTTGAAGACCTGCTTAGCGTCCTCCTCCGTTACTCCTTTCTTTTCATCTTCTCCCTCCTTTTGGACTTGGCATCTCCCGGAGCGAGTGATGGCATCCACTTCACTGGTGCCGTAATTCCAATGCATTGCCTTAGGGTTGTAAGTCTCTACTGCAGGGAGTGTGATTATTAGGGGTTTGTCTTTTGTGACCTCGCTTTTGTGAGAACTGCCGGCTGCCTTTACCTCGATATCACTACGTTCCTCCAGCATGAGGTCGAACTCGGCGAGGTTGATTATCAGTGGGGTCATACCTTCCACCATGCATATCGAACCAACCGGGTATGGTTCCTCCGAGTCGTATAGGTTTCCCCATTGATCTATATTGAACACCGCGTTCGCGGTGTGGTCGGGCAGTGGATTCTGTTGGATGTTCGGATCCGCTCCATCGAACTTTAGCAAGTTGCTGTCGATAAGGGCTTGTATGTCGTATTGTAGGGTCCGACAATTGTCTATGTTATGTCCCCTTTCGCCCATGTGATACGCACATGTCTGATTCTCATCGAAACCTGTGAACTTTGGCGGCGTTGACCTCGGCGGCTTCTTGGCTAACAACCTCGCCTCTAGAAGTTTAGTAAGTAACTTTGACATCAGGACTGGGAGTGGGGTAAAAGAGGGAGGACCCCTTCCTCTTGGTGCCAGGATCCTCTGGGCCGTCCAGGAGGTGTTCCCCTGGGTCGGGGTAGAGTTCTCGGACATTTTGGGTCTTAGTGGATTGGAAACGAAGGCAACCTCAGCAGTAGATTCTCGCTCTTTCTTTGCGGGGAACGGTCGCTTCTGAGTCACTTCCGGTATGCGTCTTTCTCTTATGGCCCACTCGTGTCTCTCCGCCACTTTGATCAAGTGTGCGAAAGTTTGACACCCATAGGTGTTTAGTTTATCAAAGTAATCGTACGGCAGTGCCTTCAGAAAAATGTCCACCAATTCTTCCTCTGGGATGTGTGGCTTAACCTGAGTGGCGAGTGCCCTCCACCTTTGGGCATATAGACGGACACTTTCGGTCCTCCCTTTCGTGGTTCGCAGCAGGTCTTCTCTGGTTGGAGCGGTCAGCGTATTGATTTTATACTGAGATAAGAAGTCTCCCGCAAACTCGTCCCAGTCGTCATACCTTTGTATGTTTAATTCCACGTATCAAGACAGAGCGGCGCTAGCCAGACTCTCTTGAAAGGTGTTGATCAGCAATGGCGTGTAATCTGAGTATTTGGCCATCTTGTACAGGTAGTATTTCAAGTGGGTTTTGGGACAGCCTGTCCCATTATATTTTCTTGAGAAATTTGGCTCCTTGTAGTCTACAGGGACCTCAATCTTAGTGAAAGGCATGATTTTATCGTACTTCGACAACTCAAACCCTTGGCTGGTGAGACATTCTTCAATTTTGGTAATCCTTCTTACTCCCTCGTCGATTTTGACAGACTTCTCACTCTGTTTCCCTTCTAGGTTGATGGTGACAGGCGGGGCTCTTGGCGGTACTTCAACGGTCGGAGCTTGCTCAGCGCCAGGTGTAATACTCGTCCCAGCGGGCCCACCTGTATCAGAATCGGTAGGTGTGCCTGGGTTCGCGGTTTGGTTAAGATCAACCGGTAGAGTAGGCCTGGCGTTAGCTGTGATAAATATGTCTTTCATTTCGACCAGCATCTGAGTCACTTGGTCTAATCGTGCTTCTAGAGTCCCGAGGCGGGCGTCAACTTGTTCCTGCTCCATACGGGCCTGAGAACGCGCTTGGGCTCGAGTCCTCGTGATTTGAGAGCTACCTATGCTAGAAAAGCAAGGTAGCGTGAGGGAATTCCGGGGGGAACATAAGATTCTTTTTTCATTTTATATTTTCATTTGATGAAACAGTAGCGAGAGACATCTGTGTGGATAATGTCCTCGGCAAAAGAAATTTCGTCAAAAGAAATTATACAATGAAAGAAGAGCAAGCGGTGGTTACTTATGGTTCTAGACCTTAAGTGGACTTAGGCCGTAATTAAAACGTTGAGTGATTTTTCTAACCATGCAAGCGCTCTCGAAGGTGAGGTAAGTCTGCTTACGATAGGTGTTATATGTTTTTGCAGATTGAAGTGATAAGGGGGTTAGTCTGTGATTAACATTGTTTTATGCAGGTTGGGCGTAGGAATGAATGATTGTGTGTTTGTTTTATATTGAAGCGGTGATTGTTAAATAAGATGCATGTTTATCGCTTTAGCATGACACCAAAAACACACACAACCGCGCCTAAAACCCCGGGCGCCGCCTATAGGAAATATAGAAGGGATTGAAAATGGAATCTCCGTGAGGAAAAACACGAGGTAATCCACTTTTCAATTCCGCTCATTTCGAATTATGGATTGGGTCCCAATGCAACGATAGTTGTGCAATGGAATCTACCCCTTCTAGAATTCGAGGTGGGAGCCTTGGTCTTAGGTTCCAAACCCTATCTTGATTTTTATAGTTTCACCCTCACTTACTTCATGAGCTTGATCAGTGTGTTTGACATAACCTATCCTTTTCGAATGGTATGTAAGTTTCATTTCCCTGGAATTTGTTTCCTTTCAGCTCGATATTATTCGTCAAAAGCAGGCGGTGTTTAACATAAATGCCCTTCGATAGGACTTAGAAAATGAGACCACCTGAGGTTAAAATTGCACATTTCCCGCGAGTGATCGTCAACATGTGGGATCAGCTGCTGCCAACCGACAAGGGCTACGTGGTAAAGAAGATAGGCTTCCTCACATCCTTGATACATCCCGAGGCAAGGATTGCCATGATTAAAGCGTTGTCACATTTCGGGAGCCCCGAGTCCTCTTCTTTTGTCATAGGCCAATGCGAGCTCACCCCAACTCTCGAAGAGTATGATGCCATGATAGGTCCCGTCGGAACTTTCGGTTTGGCCACCCCCCCGATCGATGTCAACTCAGTATCACTGCTTAGCCAATTTCTGAAAGTCAATTCCACTCTCATCAGAAATATCCTCAAGGGAAACACCAACGCTATTCCTATAACATTTCTTGATGAACTCTCTTCAGGTTTTACCCGCAGAATTTGGAACGCAAATCCCTAGGGTCTTTATCCTAGCTTTCTTTGGATTCGTTATCTTTCCATACACGAATAAGAGCATGACCCCTTCCATCATCCACATTGTACTCCAAGTGTGTAATGGTAAGAAGTTCTCTCACTTAATTCTTGGCGAAACATTCATCTCTCTGTCAAGATTCAAGAAGTCGTGTAAGGGTACTTTTAGAGCACCTATAGGTCTTCTTCAGGTCTGGTTGATATCTTACATTAGGGAATTCGCCACTGATATGCAAATTTCACAAATTAGCCCTTCATCTCACCCTTTACTCCGTTTCTTTGAAAAGAACAAACTTTTTCCTTATTGGGCGTTCTCTAGGTGGCTCAACTATCTCAAATCTCTTGTCCCCATTCGTATCCAATAGTATGCCAAATGGCTGGTGTCTCATAACCCTTGCTTAGCCGACGGGTTTGACAACGTCATTCCTTTGCTGGGATTGACGGGAGTTACATCATACTACCCTCTTAGGGTGATCCGTCAGTTCCGCGTCATACAGCAAATCCCTCCCCCTCTCAAATCCAATCCTCTCGCATTGGACTATCACAAAGAGGTTACTGAAGGACGAAAGGCTCAACTGGACAAAATAGTCGCCGACATAATTCACACTTGGCGTGACTATCGTTCGACGTCTGTTACCATGGTGGACAGGGCCGAGCTTGAAGGGAATATGAAGGAGCATCATGCATCTGAAGCTTACATATGTCTCGCCTTACCAGCCCTACCTAAAGTGGTCGTTCCCACCTTACCTGAAAAGTTGACTCTTCAAGATGTTTTAACTGAGAAGGCTGCTCAAGAAAGAGATGAAGCGCTCCGTCGAGTCGAGTCTTTAGCCCGCCAGAACAAGCGTCTCCGTCTTGAGTTTATACCCACTAAGGATTGGGCACTGTATTCCATTAGACCACCTTTCTTCTGTGTTGCAATAAGAGTTTCCTATTTTCATCTAACCTCTTTAGAATGATGTATAGGGATCTATCTCTTGAATGTAATCATAAACTTCAATGGATGTGTGAAGGGCATTTTAAGTAACCACCGCTTGCTCTTTTTTCATTGTATAATTTCTTTTGACGAAATTTCTTTTGCCGAGGACATTATCCACACAGATGTCTCTCGCTACTGTTTCATCAAATGAAAATATAAAATGAAAAAAGAATCTTATGTTCCCCCCGGAATTCCCTCACGCTACCTTGCTTTTCTATCACAGGTAGCTCTCAAATCACGAGGACTCGAGCCCAAGCGCGTTCTCAGGCCCGTATGGAGCAGGAACAAGTTGACGCCCGCCTCGGGACTCTGGAAGCACGATTAGACCAAGTGACTCATATGCTGGCCGAAATGAAAGACATATTTATCATAGCTAACGCCAGGCCTACTCTACCGGTTGATCTTAACCAAACCGCGAACCCAGGCACACCTACCGATTCTGAAACAGGTGGGCCCGCTGGGACGAGTGTTACACCTGGCGCTGAGCAAGCTCCGACCGTTGAAGTACCGCCAAGAGCCCCGCCTGTCACCATCAACCTAGAAGGGAAACAGAGTGAGAAGTCTGTCAAAATCGACGAGGGAGTAAGAAGGATTACCAAAATCGAAGAATGTCTCACCAGCCAAGGGTTTGAGTTTTCGAAGTACGATAAAATCATGCCTTTCACTAAGATTGAGGTCCCTGTAGACTACAAGGAGCCAGATTTCTCAAGAAAATATAATGGGACAGGCTGTCCCAAAACCCACTTGAAATACTACCTGTACAAGATGGCCAAATACTCAGATTACACGCCATTGCTGATCAACACCTTTCAAGAGAGTCTGGCTGGCGCCGCTCTGTCTTGGCACGTGGAGTTAAACATACAAATGTATGACGACTGGGACGAGTTTGCGGGAGACTTCTTATCTCAGTATAAATTCAATACGCTGACCGCTCCAACCAAAGAAGACCTGCTGCAAACCACGAAAGGGAGGACCGAAAGTGTCCGTCTATATGCCCAAAGGTGGAGGGCACTCGCCACTCAGGTTAAGCCACACATCCCAGACGAAGAATTGGTGGACATTTTTCTGAAGGCACTGCCGTACGATTACTTTGATAAACTAAACACCTCTGGATGTCAAACTTTCGCACACTTGATCAAAGTGGCGGAGAGACACGAGTGGGCCATAAGAGAAAGACGCATACCGGAAGTGACTCAGAAGCGACCATTCCCCGCAAAGAAAGAGCGAGAATCTACTGCTGAGGTTGCCTTCGTTTCCAATCCACTAAGACCCAAAATGTCCGAGAACTCTACCCCGACCCAGGGGAACACCTCCTGGACGGCCCAGAGGATCCTGGCACCAAGAGGAAGGGGTCCTCCCTCTTTTACCCCACTCCCAGTCCCGATGTCAAAGTTACTTCCTAAGCTTCTAGAGGCGAGGTTGTTAGCCAAGAAGCCGTCGTGGTCAAGGCCGCCAAAGTTCACAGGTTTCGATAAGAATCAGACATGTGCGTATCACATGGGCGAAATGGGACATAACATAGACAATTGTCGGACCCTACAATACGACATACAAGCCTTTATCGACAGCAACTTGCTAAAGTTTGATGGAGAGGATCCGAACATCCAACAGAATCCACTGCCCGACCACACCGCGAACGCGGTGTTCAATATAGATCAATGGGGAAACCTATACGACTCGGAGGAACCATACCCGGTTGGTTCGATATGCATGGTGGAAGGTATGACCCCATTGGTAATCAACCTCGCCGAGTTCGACCTCATGCAGGAGGAACGTAGTGATATCGAGGTAAAGGCAGCCAGCAGTTCTCACAAAAGCGAGGTCACAAAAGACAAACCCCTAATAATCACACTCCCCGCAGTAGAGACTTACAGCCCTAAGGCAATGCATTGGAATTACGGCACCAGTGAAGTGGATGCCATCACTCGCTCCGGGAGATGCCAAGTCCAAAAGGAGGGAGAAGTTGAAAAGAAATGAGTAACGGAGGAGGACGCTAAGCAGGTCCTGGCCATCATTAGAACTAGCGAGTTCGAAGTGGTCGAACAGCTGAGAAAGATGCCCGCACAAATCTCGCTCTTGGATCTTTTCAAGACATCTAAGAAGCATCGAAATGCCCTTTTGAAGGTGTTGGATGAGGCCCACGTACCCGAAACGATCAACGAGGCCCAATTGGAAGACTTCGTCGGGGCGATCCTCTTGAAGGACCAAGTCTCATTTTCAGATGAAGACTTCCCCCCGGAAGGACGAGGACATAACAAGGCCCTCTATGTATCAGCAATGTGCCATGGTAAGCGGGTATCCCGAGTCCTCATAGATAACGGATCTGCATTTGACATATGCCCTTTAAGCACGCTCAGAGGCCTCGGGGTGAAGGAAGATTCAATCAAAACCTCGAAATCCACCATTCGAGCTTTCGATGGGGCTAAAGGAGAAGTAACTGGAGAGGTAGAACTACCCGTCCTTGTGGGCCCAACAGAGTTCCTGATCAAATTCCAAGTCATGGACATCCCGGCGTCATTTGGGCTTTTGCTGGGAAGACCTTGGATTCACACAGCTGGCGCCGTGCCATCCAGCCTACACCAGAAGGTCCGTATGGTCGTTAACGACAAACTGATCACCGTACACTCAGAAACTGATCACTTAACGGGCCACATTGATGCTATTCCATTGGTGGAACCTTCATCCGGAGAAGAATCAAGCTTTCGTGCTGCGGAGAGAATGTACATTATGCACGTACCAGCCGGGTACAGCCATGAGACCTCTAAATTGCTCCAAATCATCTGTCATGGCGGGAAAAATACTGATACAACATGGTTTTATCCCGGGCCTCGGTTTAGGCAAACATCACCAAGGTATTCAAGAGCCGGTTAGCTTGGCGAAGGTAAAGAACCGCCAAGGGCTGGGTTATAAAGGAGAACCGAGTCGACACTCCCAACCGGAAGGTTATGGGAGCGGCAGGGGCCGCGGTAGGGGCCGCGGTGGCCGTTTCCTGGGGTCGAACACTTGGAGGGGCAAGGGAAAGATGTTCGAAACTCCCTTAAGTCGCTTCTTCAATGAGGCATCCAAGTGGCTAAAGGACGAGAAGATGGACGCTACAACAAGAGACCCCCAGTTGGCCAGCTTGTTCCTGGAAGATTCTGTCAACGTCATTATCGAGGGGATCGACGACAAGGCGTCCGTCATTGAGTAAAGAAATTTTACACCTCTCTCTGATGCATCTGAATCTACATCAGATGCCTCGAACTGTCACCTTTGTCTTATGTCTTTACAATTTAAAAAAAAGAAACAAAAAACAAAAAAATACAAAATATAAAAAAAAAAAATAGAGGCGTGTGGGAGCTACAAATCGGTCAATGATCATCCAAAAGAGAGAGACAAGGAAAGAAAACAACCCTGAGACCTGATTTCCCACACGTCTCTTATTCTTCAAGACTAATGGGGAAGCAAGGATGTTCGATGATATGAGAACTAGCCCCCCATTACATATTTTCCGGACTTAACTTTCTTCAGAATGTTTCCCGAAGAAATTCGTCATGCATGAGCCTCCTCTATTATATGTCAACTAACCATCTTCATGACATTTCAGGCATACCATTCCACACATACATAGCAGGTTGTTAAGCTATCCAAGCTCTCAAAAGGAAGCTACCTACCAGATCGAGGGAGAGGAAGACGATCAAGTTGAGGAGGGAATCAGGGTTGATTGGAAACGCTATGAAGACTCCAAACCACCCACCGCAAAGGGTACCACTTCAGTAAA
Source organism: Rhodomyrtus psidioides (assembly GCA_021437785.1). Lineage (NCBI taxonomy): Eukaryota > Viridiplantae > Streptophyta > Magnoliopsida > Myrtales > Myrtaceae > Rhodomyrtus > Rhodomyrtus psidioides. Next base: position 338,171 of record JAILYB010000127.1, read on the forward strand.
CTTAGGGACCCCAGAGAATGTCAGGGAAGAGAAGATTGGGGAAAGTCTACCACCAACAGAAGCATTCAGAATAGTTGAGCTCCTGCGAGAATACCAAGATGTTTTTGCATGGTCATATGCGGACATGCCAGGATTACACCCTAGTATCGTGGAACACGCTCTACCAACCGACCCCAGCATCTCGCCCAAGAAGCAGAGCCTCAGGCGTACGAAACCCGAGTTGGCAAAAAACATTGAAGATGAGGTGATGAAGCTCCTCAAAGTAGGGTTCATCGAGGTGATTGCCTGCCCGGAATGGATCGCCAATATTGTCCCCGTCATGAAGAAGGATGGGAAAGTCCGAATTTGCGTAGACTACCGAGACTTGAACAGGGCCAGCCCCAAAGACGACTTCCCATTGCCCCACATCGACGTCTTAGTCGATAGCACAGCCGGATTCGAATGGTTCTCATTCAAGGATGGTTTCTCGAGCTACAATCAAATCCGCATGAAGGAGGAGGATAAAGCCAAAACGTCGTTCATCACGCCATGGGGCACCTTTTGCAACAAAGTCATGCCATTTGGCCTGAAGAATGCCGGGGCAACTTACCAGAGGGCGATGGTTACCCTATTCCACGATATGATGTACAAAGAGATAGAGGTGTATGTGGACGATATGATAGCAAAATCCAGGCATGGTGAAGATCACGCCCTAGTACTGAAGAAATTGTTCGAACGACTCAGGAATTATAAGCTGAGGCTCAATCCCGCGAAGTGCATATTTGGGGCGAAGTCGGGCAAGCTACTGGGATTCATAGTTAGCAATCGTGGCGTCGAGATTGACCCCACCAAAGTTCAAGCGATCCTCAGTCTTGACGCCCATTCAACAGTTAAAGACGTAAGGAGCCTCCTAGGAAGATTAAATTATATCGCCCCCTTTATATCTCACCTTTCGAAATCTGCAAAGCCATTCTTCAAATTATTGAAGAAGAATGCCAAAATCAAGTGGGATCACGATTGCCAGCAGGCTTTCGAGGAAATCAAGGGGCATTTGGTCAGTCCGCCGATACTAGTGCCCCCGCTCCAGGGAATTCCTTTGACCCTTTATCTCACTATCCATGACGAATCCCTAGGGGCTTTACTTACCCAGACAAACCCAGACGATGGCAAAGAGCGAGCCGTTTATTACCTAAGCAAAAAGTTCACCGCTTCAGAGGCAAGGTACCCGGAGGTAGAAAAAACGTGCGTCGCGCTGATATGGGTACTGCGCAGGCTAAGACAATATACCCTTCACCACACCATCCAGTTAGTCACGGAAAGTGACCCGATCAAATACTTGCTAGAAAAGCCGTCGTTGATAGGAAAATTGGCCAAGTGGCAGGTACTCCTTTCTGAGTTTGACGTCAGAAGCTCAAACCAGAAGTCAGTAAAAGGACGAGCCATTGCCGACATGCTAGCCGAGAATTCCCAAGTTCACGATGCCCCTGAGGAGGGGGAGGCTGAAGGCCATATTTTGATACTCTCAGATGACAAATGGACCATGTATTTTAATGGCACAGTCAATTTAGCTGGGGCAGGTACTGGGGCCGTCCTAATATCTCCAGATGGCCAACACTATCCCGTGGCCGCAAAATTGACATTCCCATGCACCAACAACGTGGCTGAATATGAAGCGTGTATCCTTGGTTTGCAGCTTGCCATTAACTTGAAAGTGCGAAAATTACAAGTCTATGGAGATTCAATGCTAATCATCCTCCAAACCCAAGGCGAATGGAAAACGAGGGACTTCAAGCTCATCCCGTACCACAAATTCCTAAAGGAGACGATCAAGGGATTCGAAGTAATTGATTTCAAATATCTGCCAAGGACGCAAAATCACTTCGCAGATGCATTGGCTACTTTAGCCTCTATGCTTCAAATAACAAACGGCATAGACATTGAACCACTGCGCATAGGCATTACCCAAGAACCCGCACATTACATGGTAATTGAAGATGGGTTTGAAGACCTGCCTTGGTATCATGATATAAAGGATTACCTGACCAAGGGGGAATTTCCTCCGAGTGCTCAAGCAGGGGACAAGAAGTACATCGCGAAGATGGCTGGCAAGTTTTTCCTCAGTGGCCCAACTCTCTACAAGAGGTCATATGACTCAGTCCACCCCAGATGCGTGGACGCCAACGAAGCTAGATCGCTTATGAGTGAAATACACGAGGGGGAATGCGGTCCGCACATGAACGGCCATCTCCTCGCCAAGAAAATCATGCGACTAGGTTATTTCTGGATGACCTTGGAGTCGGATTGTAATCAGCACATAAGGTCGTGCCATCAGTGTCATGTGTATGGAGATAGAATTAATGCACCTCCGAACGAGCTCCATCAAATGTCCGAGGCTTGGCCGTTCTCGATGTGGGGCATAGACATAATAGGGTCAATCAACCCTAAGGCCTCGAACGGACATCGATTTATACTGGTAGCAATAGACTATTTCACCAAGTGGATCGAGGCTGCATCATACGTTAATGTGACTGCAAAGAACGTGGCTAAATTCATAAGGCGAGACATCATCTCGAGATATGGGACACCTCAAGCCATCGTGACTAATAATGGCTCGAATCTAAATAACGAAACGGTGGATAACCTTCTGAACAGTTTCAATGTTCGCCATCTTAATTCGTCGCCTTACCAACCCCAAATGAATGGAGCGGTAGAGGCGGCAAACAAGAACATCAAGAAGATACTGGCTAAAACGGCAGAGAACTACCGTGATTGGCATGAAAGGCTACCTTACGCCCTGATGGCGTACCGAACCTCAATTCGGACTTCTACTGGGGCAACGCCCTACTCCTTAGTATACAGTATGGAGGCAGTCCTACCAATCAAAACGGAAATCCCGTCATTAAGGATCTTGTCTCAGGTCGAGCTTGATGAGGCTAAATGGGTCCAGCAGAGACATGAACAGCTAAACCTGATAGACGAGAAGCGTCTAAGGGCAATCTGCCATGGCCAAGCATACCAGAAGAGAGTTGCTAAGTCATTCAATCAAAAGGTCCGACCGCGAACGTTCAAGGCTGATGAACTTGTCGTTAGGAAGGTCCTCCCAAACGTGTCATACCCAGGGGGCAAGTTCACCCCAAATTATGAAGGACCATATGTGGTTAGGAAGGTTTTACTTGGGGGGGCCTTAATTCTTGTAAACATGGATGGAGAAGAGTTGTGATACCCTGTAAACGCTGATGCAGTCAAAAAGTACTATCCGTGAATAAATCGAGAGCCCCTAAGTGGCGTTTTCCCTCTCAAAATGATTGCGAGTCAGCCAGAAGGCTTCCCTATACCTCATGCATACATACATACGCACCTCTTCGCTTTTTATAGGAGATCCTTAAGGGACATAATCAAGCGCAAGGGACGCGTTTCTCATTTACCCTTGCCAAACTGCGAAACAACTTGCAGCCGAGATGACTGAACATGAAGAAGGAGGAATTCGGCGTCAGAAGCGGTAGAAAATTGGTGGCGCCAGAAAGCCACAGAAGAAAGGATCTCGCCGGCATGGAGGCGAAAAGAAATATCAGTTTCAGGGAGGCAGGTTGCCAAGAATTGGAACCCTGGAAAACGACGTAGAATACGTCCAAAAGCACAAATTGATCTCATCCAGTGTAAATCCTAGAGAAGGATCCGTTCGCAGCCAGATGGATAGCATGGCCACAAGCTAGATGGCCGACTTCTGTAAACATCACATTTGCATTCAAATGGAGGCGCAAAGCGAGAGGATTCGCCCTCAAGATGAACAGAAAATTATCGGCATTGGAAAGCCTCAAAAGAAAAAGAACTCGCCGATAGGGAAGCGAACAGAATTATCGGCCTTGGAAGTCAGGGCTCCAAGAAATGATCTTTGATTATAAGACCTAGTGGAGGGTAAAAAGTATCGTTTCCACACTTCATGCTTTGACATGCATTCTGATAAAAATTTCATTTTTCTTGAATAAAAGGAACTATGAAGAGTGGCACTGGAATGCGTCCAAAATCACAAATGGATCTCCTCTAGGGCAAATCCTTGAGAAGTATTTATCGCCAACCAAACGGAGGGATCAAGGCCACAAGATAAAGGGCCAAATTCTGCAAGCCGCGCGTTTGTGTTCAAATGGAAACACAAAGCAAGAACAAGGCTGTATCGTTCCAATTTGCCTTGAATTTTGGAACGCAAACTGACATCTAATTCCCGTCTTTGACAAGGGCTCGCCATCAAGGCGAAACAGGTTTTCACATCCCATGTATTACCCATTGGAACACATGACCAAGGGTAAGATGTATCGTTCTAATTTTTTGAAAAATTCGTGAACGTACAATAACATGTTTCTTCCGCATTTTCAGGGATCTCCAGCCGTGGGGGACAGGTTAGTATCTTTTTCCCCAATCCATTGAAAATGTTGAATAAAAAAACAGAGAAGAAAAGAAAAGCTTTCAGAATCTGATGTCTAGAAAAGACATAGAATCTAACTTCATTGGCATTCATGTTTTGAAACAGGAGGTTGTCTGAACATGAATAAGAACATGCATGGTGCATCATAAAATCCCCTTGACAGGTAAAATTTTTGGAGAAAATGAAAGAGATTTTTCCAATCAAAAGTTGTTCAAAACTTTCAAAATGACGTTTTCTCAAAAGACGAGAGACAAAGCCTAATCTAAACACGTCCTATACACACTTGAGAGAGAAGTGGAGCGGATCAGATAGCAAAATCTGGACCTACGGAAGTAGGGACCATTCGCAGCAATTACATGGATTGGGACGACGGAGACATTCGTTTCATATCCCCAAATACTACAGGTGACCATTGATAACCCCTTCGAACGGCGGTTTTCATTCTCAACCCTGTCAAGAACCACCCCACATCGGGGCAAAAAGGGAGCAAGTCCAGCGGCATCGGAAGAAAATGATTAGAAATTTTCTTGCTCGGACTAACATTAATCTTTGTGTGTTGTTTATATGGTAATCCAAATGCCATAGGATGACGAGAATCATTCATTTCTCTATCCCACACACCATATCCTTTGCACAGCCAAGTTGAGCCTGCAAATTCGTTTCATGAACCCGTTGGTGATCATTGCACATTTCAAGATGGATGCAGCATCACTTCAGAAACGGAAGAGCTCAAGACTAAGGGATTACAAAGAAATTCCTGGGTTTATAGTTAAAGCATGTTTAGACTTTCGATCATATGTCTAAAGTGATTTCCTGAAGATGAGAAAAATGGGATTTCAAAAGAAAAATGATAAAAAAAATGGAAATGAGAAAAATCCCCAGCATCAAGAAAAAATAAAGTGCCTGGTAAAAGCAAGGCCGATGCTCGTACAAGCTGTTTGCTTGATCCCCAGTGAAACTTGGATGGGAAAATAGAAAATTCCTAAATGAGTCAGATCAAAGAGACCGCCCATCCAAATGATGTCAAGCGCGGAGAAAAGACGCAGACAGAGTTGTCAATCACATAATGCAGCCAGAGACGCTCTCTAAAGCATTTATGCACACCTCAAAAACGGTTGCACACCTCAAAAATTGAAGATGCAGAATGGAAAAGACATGTGACAAGTTTGCAATGATCACCAATGTCAATCCCCTCATAAATTATGGGTCAAAAACAAGCCTTTTTCGGTCCCTAATCCTACCAACATCATAACCCTGAAACAGTCTTCTCTGACTAAGACACTTGGGTTAACATATAGCTTAGCTCGAAGAAGTACGAGCAAGACTATTTCTTTCTCATTTTGCAGGGTTCTTGACTTGTAAACCCGAAGCAGATGGTGAAAACTTTCATTCAATGACCTTGACTCAAAAGTAAGTCCCCCGTGAAGATCAATAACCAAGCCCAACATTACGGTCAGTACGAGCAAGACTATTTCTTTCTCATTTTGCAGGGTTCTTGACTTGTAAACCCGAAGCAGATGGTGAAAACTTTCATTCAATGACCTTGACTCAAAAGTGAGTCCCCCTTGAAGATCAATAACCAAGCCCAACATTACTGTCCCGTGAAAGACCTCCCGACCGATCAAAATGTATGCGCTGCGAATGAGCCTAGAACCTAGGCACAGGTTAGTAGGGAATTGAGTGCATCCCCTATAGAAATCACTATCTCAAAACAGGTGAGAAGACCTCCTTGTCGAGAAATATTCCAATTGATGTTTTGAACAAACTCTTTTTGGAATTTTTAAACTGTTGATCCAGATTTTCCATGCAAGGAATTTGTGATCACATTTTCATGTTGTAAGAATGCTTTGGATAGCCTCTGGCATCAAAATGCATATTTCATGATTAAAACTTAAGTCATACGGTTTTGTCAAATGGACAGCCGTGATCTTCCCAAAGATTACTAACGTTTTCTTGGTGAAGAGAAATCTTTCAGGCTCAAATTTCTGCAGGATTCTTGGAAACCCCAAAAAAACATTTGCTCCGTGGAGTGGAGCACACAGGTTTGAACTTTCTGCAGGATACCTGGAGAACCCAGTTCCCAGAATGTCGCCTCAACAGACCCAAGTGAAGCTTTGTCAAAATAAAATCTTTCACTGCGTCAAAACTGTATTCCCGACGAATTTCGGGATCTCTAAAAAAGGAGGGAGAAGAACCCTTTTAAAAGAAAAAGTCCTCTCAGACGTGGAGAACCCTCGTCCTAGGACACCCTTTTCAAAAAAATCAAGCAGTCCTAGCTTGACGTGGAGAACCCTCGTCCTAGGACACTCTTTTCAAAAATCAATCAAGCAGTCTCGTCAGACGTGGAGAACCCTCGTCATGAGACCCCTTTTCAAAACAAACAAAAGGTAGATACCGCCTGAAGGGTCAAAAATGAAGGTAGATACCGCCTGAAGGGTCATCTTATGGTAGATACCGCCTGAAGGGTCAACTCATGGTAAAAATCGCCTAAAGGGTCAATTCAAGGTAGAAACCGCCTGAAGGGTCAAACTCATGGTAGAAACCGCCTAAAGGGTCAATTCAAGGTAGAAACCGCCTGAAGGGTCAAATCATGGTAGAAACCGCCTAAAGGGTCAACTCATGGTAGATACCGCCTGAAGGGTCAAACCAAGGTAAAAACCGCATGAAAGGTCAACACAAGATCAAAGCTTAATCTCCCTATGATATTCTGAATAACGAGTCCTAGGTATATTCTTGAAAGTTATCGCAATGGGCAGCATCCGACAGGTGAGCTTCAGGTAAGCCTCTGTCACTCCAGCCCAAATTCAAATTGCAAGAGCAAACCGAGGATTAATTTGAACATTCATCAAAAGGCTTAAGGTTTCAATGTCATAGCATTTCTTTTCCCCAATCGAGTCAGTCAAGATCCAGGTGTTATTTTTTTTTAAAGCAACCTCTAACGAGCTCACTCTCAAAGAGGGGCAGCTGTTGACACCAGATTTTTTGTCTTTTATCATTTTAAGTTTTTATTTCCAAAATTAATTAAAAATACCCAAAAACTCATAAAATTGCAAAATCAACTTTGGAGGCCTTGGCATAGCCTCAAGAGTCAATTTTGAACAAAAAATATTTTTCATAATTTTTAATAATTTTTTGATTTTTTTATTATTAAAAATACTAAAAAAAAATCAAAAAAATAACATTCGTGGTCAGAAAAATACAAAAAAATATTCAATAATTTTGTTTTAATTTCCCATTCAAGTGTGTCATCTTAAATCTTGAAAATTCGGCTCGGGTCACTATGTTCCTTCACAAACATAAACCCGAACCGAGCCTAAAAAATCCTTTTCGAGTCTTTTAGTTTTCAATTCTTACCTTTTGTAAGCTATGACATTGGATTCTAAAGTCTTGAAGTGCAATTGGGTCAATTTACCCTCCAATTTGATCAATTTTAGCCAAAAGGGCTTAATTGCACAATTTCCTTTCAATTTAGTCCTCGGTTTCACAATTTTTGAAATTAAATTTCATACGAGCATACCCATTAAAATTAAACACCTCTACCCTATGGGTTTCATCATGACGAATCCATTGGAGGCCTCAATTTTGACTAATTTGGTCATTTAGGCCATCGATTAAGTGAAAATCATTTTCGGATCCTAGGGGCAATTTGAGGTTTTCACTAAATTTCAATCAATTGATCCACAAAAATACCCCTATTTGATAGAAAACATGCCAAGGAGTTCGATTTTGCTATCAATTTCATGAAAATGGGTCAAATTGGGGCCCAATTTGGGCGAATTGGTCTAACCGGGCCGGTCGGGTCAGACCCGCCCGACCCGGCCCGACCGGGTCTGCAACTAAGTTGCAGACCCACCATAGCCGAAAGCTTGAAATCGAGTGGCGCACTTGGGAGGCAGAATGGAGGTCGATTCAGTGCACAAAATCGGTCGGCCATGAAGAAGAAAGTTGAGCTGAGTTGGAGGGCAACACGATGGTGGAGGTGGTGGTCGCCGCCGGCCATAAAATAATCGCCAAAATCCCCTATAAATAGAGGTCTCGGCCATGAAGCAAAAGGGAGAAAAGAGAGAGAGAGAGAGAGAGAGAGAGAGAGAGAGAGAGAGAGAGAGAGAGAGAGAGTAGAGAGCGAGAGGGACATTGAGGAAGCTCCCGGGAACCCGTGGGATCACCGTCGAAGCATCCATTGTCACCGGCACCCCTCGGACAGGTCGGCATTTCCCCGACCTCCATTTTTTCTCGGTGTATAGTAAGTGTTCGACGAAATGCCTCAGTGAGTAATTCAATTTGTACCTCTCGGCCGTGTCGTTCCCGATCTCTTTTCGCGCGATTCTAGCTTCGAACCTTCCCTAGAACTATCCCTAAGCCTGTCGTGTTCATTTATTTGCATTAAAACGCGACGAAAAACTCGGCCCAGAGCTTCGTCGGATTGCATTCGGCTCAAGAGCTCGTCGAAGGAGTTACGGCGGTCGCCGAGGTCAAAGCAACCTTAGGTAAGTTTTCTTAACTCCATTAGATGTTGTTTGATGGAACAGGAACGAGCTCGGACCCAAAATATTTTTCTGCAAGTATCTCGCGGGAGCCGAGTTCGGGGAGGTCCGGTTCACCTGTTTCTAACGCATTCATGTCGGTTTTGATTGTTGTATGTTAATATATAGGATCCTAGGTGTCTAATGGCGGAAGAATGAACGAAAAATACCAAGATTTGACTCGGTTTCGGGACCCTCCGTTGAGAATTCCGGCGACTTCGCCGGAATTTTTACTATTCATCATCTTCTCCGGCGAAGTCGCCGGCGGTCAACGGTCAAAGCTGACGTGGCGTGCCACGTAGGCAGCCACGTCAGCGGTGGGGCCGGTTCGGTTTAATAAAACAGATCGGACGGCCGTGGTGATGCCACGTGTCGCGATCTCGATTTTTTAAGATTTATTAAATGATTTTTCGGATAAATAAATTGATTTTGATCTGATGGTTAGGATTGAGCCACGTGGCTCTCTGTGGGTCGTCTGATCTAAGGGAAGATCGGACGTGCGAAATGAAGCCACGTGGCGCAATACGGACCGCTAGATTCGGTGGATTTTCAGATAATAATAAAAAATGTTAAAACAATGGATTAAAAAATCAAAAAAAATGTTAAAAAACTAGAAAATTCTCAATAAATAAAAAATGGCGTCGTTTAGGCCGGTTTCGACCCGTAGGGTCGGGCCGGGCGCCCGCGAGGTGCGGGCCCGGTCAGACCCGGCCCGGAAATAATTTTAAATATTAAAAAAATTCAGAAAATAATTAAAAAATAAAAAAAAAAATTCAATAATTCAATAAAAAAAATAAAAAATCATAAAAAAATTCTAAAATTCTAAAAATTCTAAAAAAATTCTAAAAAAATTCCAAAAAATAGGAAACTGCCACATTCAATTGGCCACGACCTATTTCGGGTCTTTCGACCCCCGGTCCTTCCAGAAATGACGATTTTGCCCTTCCGGCAAACCGTCTTCCAAAACAAATTCTAAAAAATCCAGGAAAAAATCCTAAAAAATAGGAAATGGCCACAGTCAACTGGTCAAGACTCATTCCGGGCGTTTTTGAACCCCGACCCTTCTTAAAATGACGATTTCGTCCTTTGGGCGAATCGTCCTCCAAAAATTGGAGAAAAAAATCAAGAAATTCCAAAAAAATTCTCAAAAATGAGAAATGGCCACAATCAACTAGCCATGGAATATTTTGGGTAATTTGGTATCCAAGTCTTCCAAAAATTGACGATTTTGCCATTCGAGCTAATCGCCTCCAAATCTTCCCATTTTACCCCGGCACGAAATCACACCTTCCCTAAGCCCTTATGGCTATGCTAGGAAGCCATTGACTGGAATTGATGTGCATCGATGAGATTTATTTATGCACTTGATCGCGCTTTCATTTAAAATTGATTGTGATTGATAGGAATAGTCTTCCAATCTGCATGAAACCCTGAATCAAGCCTACTTCACCTAAAATTGCACCTGCATGAAATCTTAAAATAGGAAAATCACTCGCGTTAGATACCGAAGGGGCGTTGGTAATGACACCGACGTAACCAAGTCCCCGAACCCAAAATCTCTGGTTCCGTAGAACTGATCGATCTCTCTCAATCGGTCAGTAAGGTTTCCGGTCTACCATCCAAGAAAGACCGGGTGGCGACTCCAAATGCATGCACAAGTTGCACATGCCACCACGACCACACTAAGGTCGAAAGCGATCGACTCTTATCGTCGAACCCATTAAAAGAAAACTCCCGCCGCGATTTGGTATGGGCCTGGAAGGACCCGCGCCGATCCAAAGCCCGCGATCCGCACTCCAGTGCGGAGGTAAGGCCCGCGATCGGTAATCCATTAGCCGCGTCCGCTTTCTTCGAGCATGGATAAAGATCATCAGCGAAGCATCTCTCCCAAGATTTCGTTCTTCCTGCTTTGTCGTCTTCTTTCCTTTTCCACGTGGAGGGACCCCCAAATTGATCTTCTTTCCTCGATAATCATGCATGTCCCCCACTCTGTTTTTAAAACGGCAGGACTGTTCACCTCCCGCTCAGCTTTTCAACATGATGAGACAGCCAAATTCTTTCGCGGCTTTCTTCGATAGTTACGCTTACCTCCCACCTAACACTAATAATGGTGACTCCGACAAATCTTTTACAGCTTTTATTTGACAAGCCTGAAATCACGGACCGAGGCTAATCCAATAGTTCACGGGAAGAGGCCTCCTTTGCTTTACCCCATTGACTCGGCTCCATGAGCAACGAAGAGTTAATGTAGAGAAGATTAACGCTCTCGCATAATCAGCTTCCTTCTTCTAATCGTTCTACTACACCAATCTCCTTCTCAAACAATCCCAACAAAAATGGCCTCCTCTCCCATTCGTACTTTCTCTACTGCAGTTTTGGCTCAATAGGAAAAGCCTTACAACCTCCTAGGTCGAAGCTACGCTCATATAATCGACCATCCCGAAACCGATTATGAAATCTATGTTGCTCGAGGACCTAGACATCACTTCCCTCGAGGGCACTACGTTGGAGAGGGAATACAGAGTTTTCTCAACCCTCTTTACAAACTCCTTAGAGGCCTACCATGTTACTCATCGGGAAGTTCTCGTGTCTTGCGTCTTGCGGACTCGCTATGAGGATCGGTCTGACCAATTGGTGCTGGCCAACTACCTAGCTAATAATCACAAAAAGGCTGTTGAGTTCGCCAACGAGCGGGTCTCGACGTTGCTTCGCGAGAGAGGAAATCTGGTGGAGCACTTGGCCCTATCCCTGGCCACCTACGAGCACAATCGCCACAATATCCTGTTGAAATATCAAAGCGAGTGGCAGGAAGAAAAGCTCAACAGCATAACTGCGAATATAGCTCGTGGGAATGGACTAGTTCGGGACTTGAAAATAGTCGTCGAAGATCACGAGACCAAGGTTGTCGAGGTCAAGGATGAATGCAAAAGCCTTCTTCTCAGGCTTGCAGACCATGATATGCGGAGTGGTGAGTATAGACAAAGCATCAATAACATGAAGGGTCAGCTAGACTCCTTCGTGTCGCTAATTAGGGCTCATTTCGATTTTACATTTCCGCCTCACTAGTTTGTATTAATCTGCTTTTGAAAATCTCGATTGAGCAATAATGAATTAAAGCTCACGTGCGTGTCTCAAATTCTGCACGGCTGACTTCCTCGAGTACCCAACAACTCTCAACCTGGGTGAGCTGAGCCTTAATATCAATAAGTCGAGCAAATACATCTTGGCTTTTCATCGGATGAAAGAAAATCCCCTCGCGTTTATCCACGAATGTATCCTTCTTTTCTACCTGCTTTTCACCTCAATGATGTCCACAACATGTTCATCTTGTCCATCTAGCGCTCACAATGGGATGACACCATCTTCGCCTTTCATCTTAACATGGGGATGGGAGAAAACACATCTATCTATCCTCAGAATGGCATTTAATCCAATCACCGGAATTATGCTATGAATGAAATGCTCACATTTACATGCATTGTAACAAATTTGAGGGATAGAAAAATCTTACCAACCAAACTTGTTGACTTATGTGCAGTTTTAGGTATACCAACCAACCAAAGACATGCGCATGAGATAAGTGAGGGTAAGACTTTAAAAATCAAAAGATTGGGCTTGGTACCTAAGGCCAAGGTTCCCACCTCGAGTTCTAGAAAGAGCCGATTCCATTGCACAACTATCGTTGCATTGGGAATCGATCCATAGTTCGAAGTGAGCGGAATTGAAAAGTGGATTACCCCATATTTTTCCTCACGAAGATTTCATTTTCAATTCCTTCTATTGTTTTCCTAAAGAGGACGCCCGGGGTTTTAGGCGCGGTTGTGTGTGTTTACTGTGTCTTGCTAAAGCAATAGACATGCATTTTATTTAACAATCACCACTTCAATATAAACATCCATACAATCATACATCCAAAACTCCTACCTGCATAAGATAGAGTTAACAAGCACTTCACCCCTTATTTCTCCAATTTGCAAGAACATTTAACACCTCAAGGGTTAAAGTACGCATCTCACCTTGAAGAGCATCTGCATAAAATATGTCAGAAAAATCAATCAACTTTTTAATCGACTCAAGTTCTCTACGTCCCCAATGAAGTCGCCAGTCTGTTACGACCCTCTCGAGGTTGCCACAAGGGCTCTCGAGGGTTAATGGGCCGTCCTGTCTAGTCAAATGCGGACCTGTCCCAAGATCCATTGCCCAAATCGCAACGGAGGTATGCGTAGTCGACCTTCAGTGTGATCTGATGACATGTGCTAAGTGTGCATGCCATAGAGTCGCCACCAATCATTTTTTGAAGGGTATGATTGGACTACCCTATCGAATAGTTGGGAGTTTCTATTCAATTCTGCGAAAACTAGAGAAATGGGTTCGGGGACTTAGTTACACCAACCGCTAGAGTTGGCGCCCTTTCGGTACCTAAGTTGACTGAATTTTCTAACCTGAGATTTCATACATATGAGTGTGGTACGAATCCTAAATCTAGGAATTCATGCAGATATGAGTGACTACTCTAGCAATCACAATCAACAATAAAGTGCGTAAATCAAGGAATCCGAATACGCAAAATGATCATGTCAAATCAACATGGCATTCCTAATAAGGCCCTATTAGCCTAGAGAAGCATCAATTAGGCTTAGGGATGATTTAGATATGATTTTGCCCATCAAGGGCAAAATCGTAATTTTGAGACAAAGGGATGACTTGCCCTAAAAGGGCAAAATCGTCATTTCGAAATGAATCCAGAGTAAAACAACATCGAAAATAGGTTTGGTCGCTCAATTGACCCATCCCCCATTTTTCGATAATTTTCAGAATTTTCTGAAATTTTAGAAACCGATTTACCATTCGAAGGGTAAAATCATCACTTTCTAAAAAGGAAATGAAATGTGAAAATTTTAGACATAAAGCTTTGGCCACCCATTTGACCCATCACCGAATTCTAAGCAATTTCCACAAATCATTGAAATAACAAAGACGATTTACCCATTAAGGGGTTTCAAGTTCTAAAAACAAGGGAACCTAGGTTCTAGGTAGGTGGAACCTGGAAGCGGGACCTGGAATTTGGAGCAAGTTTTTATATTTTTTCCTGAGGTATATTTCATAAGATGCGACGGTGATTGTGTAATATGGAACCACTTTATAAATGAGATTTTTACTTTGTTATTATTCGTACTTTTCGTGTGTCTAAATATGAGTTATGATTAGTAAATTTTAGTAGTAGATTGTGGTCATTAAATGTAATTAGTCACTGTAATCATTCAACTAAGAATATATGTGGAACTTAAAACTGACTCTGGAACTTGAGACTGGGTAGGTTCTAGGTTTCAAGGTATGCATAGTAGGTTATAAGTAGGGGTGAGCGGTTCCAAGTTCTTGGTAGGTTCCACCTAGAACCTGATACCTACCCGCTATTACAGGTTCCTCATTTTTCGGAACCTGGAACCTACCCTGCATACTCTGGAACCTGGAACCTACCCTGTCACAGGTTCCAAGATCCGGTTCCAGGGTACTCGAGAACCTGCAAATTTTATAATTAGTTTCAAGTAATTTCACAAGTATCAAAGTAATTCATTCACCCAAGAGGAATAAAAATTGGTAGGCCAGAACAGAAGCATCAAGTATCACCATTCTTTATCACATAAAAAAACTACCAAAACCAGTAGCATACAATTTATTCAAGCTGAAGCAATCTTTTTGAAGCTATAGCTTTTGCTTAGGAAACACCATCCAAGTCCATCTTGAGGTGTCTCTTTTATGATAATTGGCATACAGGTTCTCATTCCTGTACCACAACCAGTAGCATACCAAGTTTAACTAAAGGCTAGAACTTGAGTGTGATATCATCTTAACTTGAGTAAGATGTCTCTTCTGAATCATGGGAGCATCTTGACACACCCGTGATCCACAAAATGCAACGAACAAAAGCAAACAAAGTCAAAAGTGCAGTTATAATATAAGATATGTGATGGCACTATTGTCCTGAATCCACCTGCGTAAACCCAGTTACGAAACACCATCTAAGTCATCAGAAGAAGAAATGTTTTCAAGGAAGATAGTTACAAAATAAAATATGGTCGACATACTCAATATAAAATAACAAATGCACTCTGAGTAGTTTTATGACCTGAATGGGGGGGGTGGGGGGGGGGGGGGGGTTTCAAGGAAGATACAATCACCAATTTGTAAAATTTACAAATGCAAGTACTTAACAAAGATAATAGCGAGACAAGTTTTGTGCCTCTTATATTGTCTAAGCTCAACCATAGCAAAAACAGATCACATTAACCTTACCTATGCATAAATTTTGATTATTCGATTCAACAAGTAAAGGATGAATTTTGTGCTATTCAAGATCCTGCTCAACAATTGTTGGACTCACTGCTCAAGTCGAGTAAATTAAACAGCACCGGGCAATTTCCAACACTTGTGAACAAGTTGATTGCAGCCCAAACTTTCTGTGGCTCCTCCCTAGAAGCTATGATGATGCAAAGCTTCGTGATGGAATTTACTTACTTGACTGGACGAATAATCATATGGTTGACCATGACTGAATCACAGTATTTCATAGCAAATAACAAAGGATTAACCTTCAAACACCTACTAATTCAGGATAGGATGGATCCGTAGAAAACGATGAGTGCTTTGAAGTTCAGAGAGACGAAGCTAGACCAAACTCCCCAAACAGTAGAACTTCAAAAAATCACGAATTGAAAGATGGAACCTGAGATAAGAGATCGACAGTGCATATAAAACTCACGAATTGAACAGAACATGAGATCGAAAAAGGAAGTGGAAAAATGGAACCTGAGATCAGAGTGAGGATGGAGACGAGAAGAGGAAAGGAAGTCAAAAGCTCGAGTTTCTCAAAATCTTACCTGATAAATCCACCTTGGTCAGATCTCGTTGGAACATAAGATTTTGTAGGGAGGAGGGCGAAAGCGACTCGGCAAGCAAAGGGAATTTGGGGACACCGTCAGAAGTGTGGGTGCCGAGGACAAGGCGGTTGACAACGAAGGAAGGGTCGTCGTTGAAGCTCGAAGGGCTGGGAAAGGATGGTCGTCAGCTAGGGAAGACTCGACAGCGAGGAATTTGGCCAATGCTTCTGTCGTTCAGAGACTTGAGAGAAAAGAGAAACGGCTAATTAGAAACTGGAAAGCTTAATTTAGGGTTTATATGTTTCGGGTCCGATTCCGAGTCCGGTTTGGGTCTGGGTAGAACCGGGAACCGGAACCAGAACCAACGGTTCCTATAAATGACAAAGAAAATGAAGAGGATGGGTTCTAGATTTCAGGTGAAACTTGAATAGAACTTGAAACCATTCATCCCTGACATATAAGCCATAGCACTTACAAACTCTAGATATCAAATATGTTCTATCTAAAGAATGTCCTCTTTTGTAACCTTATTGCCTTACTCACGATACTCATGATATCGGCATATTGCGAACTTATATAAATCTCAATTACCTTGGGGAATATGAACTTCATATAATCTCAAATTCTCAACCTACGTACCAATTGGATCGGTGATTTACCGGAATCTTCAAATTCAGGGTAAAAATTCCCTTCCCTCTACATCCGTCACATCATTCTATTTCACAGAATTTGACACGACATAATTTTTTCTAATTTTAAATGCAGAAAATCAAGATTATCCAAGAAATGGTGGGTATGTAAAGAGCGCCTCTCGTTTGCTAGGGTGTCCAGAATCCATCATCACATAATCCATTTGAGCGGACAGAAATACACATAAGAAAATTTGTGATCGCTCAAGACCTTTGTTCTCTATCCGGACCCTGGTATCAAAGCAAGGCTATGCTGGGAGTTGTTAAAGCATTCTACCTCGGTCGGACGATTTTCCTTGGTTTCTCTCATTGTCGATTGAGAACCATATGATATTAATCTACATGAAAATCCCATTTTCAAGATGAAATATAAGATTCCAATCGCAGTTGTCGATTGAGAAACATATGATGAAATAACATGTAAAAGTAGACCCGAAAGGAATTGGGACAGTGATTGGAACATATTATTATCTTTTTTGAATTATTCATATGTTTCATTTCCCAAAAATAGAAATTATATTACTGTCGTGCTTGGATAGTGATTATTATGCTGAGTTGATTTCACCTTATTGTGTTATTTCTATTTTCGTTTTGAATCTCTTCCATGGCAAAACAATACTTGCCTTCGTATGATAATTCGACATTTTAAATTACTTAGCAGTCATCTCGCAACCCTCGATCACGGGACTGGAGTGGCAGATCGTCTGCTTTAATCTCTCGAAACTCCTCGTACGCTTAAAGCTTGTCTCGTGATTTTCACGCTTCAGTCTTAAACTAAATCACAAGTATTAGAAATAAATAAAAGAAACACGTTAAACTAAATAGATCTATAAGGTACATAATTTTCCAGAAAAGGTACAAAAAAAAGTCCTAAATCTATTGCAATGGCACTAATTCAATCCTTCGTGTCAATTCAGTCCTAAACATTTGCATTTGTACCTATTAAGTCCTTCTGGTTAATTTTTCCTAGCTGATGTAGACATCAACCGTTCTATGCGACCCATTTTTTTTTTTAACAATTTTTCTAAAGAAATAAAATTTTAATTATTTTTTTCTTTCTTTTTTTTTCTTTTATTTTGGTTGGCGAGTGCCGCCTCACCCAGAGCCGGCCGAACCATGGGCGAGGCTACGAAGGAGGCGAGGATTTGCGAGCCCCATCAACCAGATCTGTCGAGGACCGCATCCGGCGAGGGCTTGCCGACCATCACCGGCCAAAATTATAGAAAGAAAAGAAAGAAAAATAATTAAAATTCAATCCTAAAAAATATTTAAACAATCCCATCAATGCTAGTCATGCCACATACAGTGATTTCTAGCCAAAATTATCCGAATAGACTGGATTGACACAAATGCAAAAAGTTTAAGATTAAGTTGACACAATTGAAAGATTCATAACTTAATTGATACGAATGCAATAGGTGTAGTACTTTTCCGGTACTTTTCCCTAGGTTTACACAAATTTCATTCTATGCGGCCTATGAATATGATTCTTTAGTGTTACATAAGTACAATTCTTTTGTATCAAGTGTGACGAAGTAGGGCTTCGAAATCTCAATCCTTGCTATTTTCTTCCCCCGAACATCAGAACACAAAACCAGAAAACATTCGACTTTGGCGTGCGACCTCTAGATCAGGATAAAGCACGTCAATGTTACCTGAGATGTGCGAGTGACCCAACCAACCCAGTTGTTTTCCCAAACATACATCTGCAGTTGGAGAACGGTCTCTCAGGTTCATTGAGCTGGAGCTTCACCAGAGCATATGGGTGAATTTTTTATCCTTTCAAGGGGTGCGTCCGTATTTACCCACCATGGTCTTCAGAATGCTCGGATGCAGATTTCCCAACTATTTCGGGGACACAATCAAGCAAGCGATTCATTTCCTCGGGAAATTCGGCTTTGGCTCGATTTGTCTTTCCTCCGACAACAACCGCTGTTCCATCTTGCAAGGCCCAAACCTTAAAACATTTATGGAAGAGCGCAGATCGATGAGTACATGAACAAAGAGATATGTACGTCAATCGTGATGCTAATTTGTTGGTAAGAAAAAAAAAATGATGCTCATCTGGAGTAACCGTGTATGTTCTGCTCAATCACATTAACTCTGCTTACGGCTCAATTTCTAGTAATTTATCCCATGTCATGCCACACCTGTTGATGCATCTTCTTGTGACCATCAACATAGACATTTACAACCTTGATCTGTCGGGCAAAAGCATGCAGTTCCCTCTTTAATAAGCATGTAGTTGGCTCAGTTCAAGAACAGAATGTTTACCTGGGTATGAGATAAATAACTGATGCAAGTCGTGAGCATAAGAGCGCCAAACCCAGCATACACAATTGGCACCCCTGGGTCGATCTGAGACATAAGTTGGTTTAGCTCTGAGAAGCATCGCGAAAACGTCACTTTAAGAAAGCTGCAAGGCCATTTACCTTCAGGTCAAGACCAGTACTGCCTATGGCATCGACAATAACAATTTTCGTGCCCCCGATGTCAATTGGAAGCTTAGAGTTAGGCCGCCGTATTCCAGCGAATTTACCATCTTGATCATAAAGGACAATTGATTGCAGATCACGAGCAAGCATTGATCTGACCATACATTATAAATGAAAAAGAAGTAAGAGCAAAGCCATCAGAAAATAAAATGAAACAAATAGACCTATGTTGGAGGAGAATAATATAGCATAAGACATTTATAGTCCTCAGGTAGATGTAATTCACACGTCAATTTATGCAACTGATTTTCTTTCTAATCACAATAGTGGTTTACTTGGCATTTCACACATGTATAAACAAAGAAGCACTTCATAGCAAACTGTTCAAAGGTCAAATTCTGCCCCAAAAAGCTAACCTAGATCATTTTTTTCGAGCATCTTATGCCATATGTTTGTCCTGCTCTTCTTCTATCAACCTAGAAATAAGTGTCCATAACTGAGACTTAAAGATTCTCATATCTTCAAGCAACACTTACAAATATCCCACAATTGCCTACATAACAAGGAACTTAAAACTGAAGACTGGAGCACAAAAGAACTACTATGGTCCGGTTTTCAGATTCAGGCATAACCTTGAAAAAAATGTTCCTGTACATTTTCCTCGAAATCAAAGGAATAAATCTCAATGCCTGGTCCCACAAATTAATATATGCAAAAGTCAGAGTGTCTACGCATATAGAAAAATACGTACATTCCTTTCACGCTAGTGGTATCAGTGTCACCGACCGGCAAGAATGTCCCGAAAAGCTTCTTGTCTCCATTGATCTTCAGAGGTGCCATGGGCAAATTGAAGGGCCCTTCACCATCCTTAAGCACTTGTAAAGCAGAAAAACTCCAATCTGTCTGGTATATGGTGAATCCATCATATCTCAAAGGGTCATTTACACTAATTGTTTTTCTCATAACCTCCTTCCCGCCAAGGTCAAACAATGATAAATCAGTATGAAACTGTGACACCTGCATCAATGAATATTTTGAGATGGTCAACCAAGAAAAGAATAAATTAACAAAAGGAAGCGTTACCGAAATGGACCTATAGAACAAGAATGCTTTATTTTATCTTTCTACTCTATCTTTCACATGAACAAGAACATCGTACCTCTCCACTATCATAGTAGTCCATGTAGAATCTGTTGACATGAACTTCAGTGTTAAACGCTTCAGAGGCATTAGAGAGAAAACCAGTAGGTCCCAATACATCTCCTACAACGAAATTTAGCCCCTGAGGGACAGTAACTGAACCTTTGAAGCTTCCTGTAGCACTAAGGGTTCCACCTGCCATTATCAGCAGCATCGCCAAGTGCACACCAACAGGAGCGAAGCGGCCGGCCAAGCCCTTGAAAGCATATAGTGATGGTCCTCTCAGAAAAACCTAGAGCAAATTTAACAAGAAGAATTAGAGAAAGTAGAGTGTCCATGGATCTCAGCAACCTTATTGCATAAGATAAGCAACACATGGTTATTGTCAATGAGCTCATCTACATGGGCCGGCCATCCCTCGATCCAGAGCAAGGATGGACTTGTCAATTAATTTAAATTAGCATTTATGGTGATTCACTTATTGAGATAGAATAAATTCAACTTTGCACTATCCTAATAAACAGATATTGCAGTTCTAGAGCACCCACTTTGACCAATATGCAAACTAATTGAGCTACTGAAAATATAAGAATTGATTGACCAAAGGGAAGAAAGAGGAAGTACAATGGTTGGACCTCATATCCAGACCCCATCAAAATGACGCCCAAATCTTGCACTGATGCTCTAGATAGCATCTCCGAAAATTCCTGCTTTCGAATGGCCTCAGTGGATTGCAAAAAATTCCACCTGCACATACCACTTTAAGCAGCTAAGATATTGCTGTAGCGACTTAGCTGAAGAGGAATTTTTACAACGAAACTAGTCAAACCTTCTTGCAACCTTGATGAGCGGAATTTGGGTTGTGTAAGTGCAGGCCATGAGTGAAGTGCCCAGAAGAGCCAAAGTCCCGAGAAAAATTGGGGATGAGAACATGTGGTCGAAACCGAGTGTGAGAACCCATCTCCAAGTAAAGAATCCCAAAGCAGGATTGTCTTCAGGGTATTTCTGGAAATAAAAATCAGGAGCCTCTCCTTGATCAATGAAAGTGCCTACACAGTGGCAATATATCAGGCTAGGTTGCACCAAGCCTAAAGAATTCCGTGTAATTCCTCATCATTTCATGTGCAGGAATGCAAAGAATTGCCAAATAGCTTACCAATTCACAATTTCAAACAATAGAGCAAAAAATAATTTCACAAAACGAAAGCTTTCCTGCACCAAAATGAGGGCTCCTTTTACCACGTCCCCCCCCCCTCTCTCTCTCTCTCAAAAAAAAGAAAACGATATGCATTCTATCTCAACTCAGCCAGGGGGAATCCATTTCACGAAATTCTCTCCTAATTGCAAGCAAACATTAAAGAAGCAACCAGCAAACCAAAAGGAAAAGGTCAACTTGCAAGGAGGAGGAACAAGGGTTCAGACATACCGAGAGCCATGAGTGCAGCAACAGTGGCCATTTCTCCAATTGCCAAAGGCAAGTTAGACAAGACAGACAAAACCCTTCTGGGCAACCTCTTCAACCACAAACCCGTGGCCCCATTTTTTTCATTCTCCGGTGGTTTCTCCGCTTGGACACCGTCTCCTTCCTCGGCCAGAGGAGGAGGCAGATTCTCAGAGAGCAGGATTTTCTGGGAGATGAGCTTCGTGCCGCTTTTGGTGGTGTCTTTCTGAGAGGATTTCAGCTTGCAGGAAATGGGGGAAGAGAGGTTTCTCTGGGTGGTCTTGGGGAGGTAGCGAATTCGGAAGGGTTTAAGCGGAATTCTTCTGGGGTTCAGAGGATTTATGAACGTGTTGAGTGACTCCATGAATGGAGGAATTTGTGAAGAAGAGGGAGAGGTTTCTCAGAGCACTACCAGCACCAGCGTCTCAGCTATAACTGCCATTTCCAGTTGGTGGTTTAGTGGGTTTTTGTTCATTTCAGATAAGGTTGAAAAAATCTGACCCAAAAAAATAAAATAAAAAAGATAAGGTTGCAATTTCTTTATTTGCAAGAAATTTTGCTCCTATGATAGAAGCGACTTTTGTTTTGTTTTGTTATTATTTTTATTTTATTTTTTGGGGCGATAAAACTTGACTATTAAAAAAGTGCTAAGTTTAATTTCATAAAATTAGGGAAAATTGTATAAATCATTTTTATATTTTATCTTAATATGAAATGTCGTTTATGAATTTTTAATCTGATTAATGTGATGCCTGAATTTTAGCCTGATGCGTATTATTTTTATGAGCTTAATTTTCAATAAATATTTTCAATACGGTTCCTAGACTATATATGAAAATGTTTAATATTATCTATCCATTAATACTAGTTAATGAAATTAGGAGATTTGGCTAGTTTGATTGGTGGACAAAAAAGATAATGTCAATTGTGGGTTATCCACATAATGTATTCAACTCAAACGAGGATAATCCACATCATCAGATAATATGGATAATTATTTATTTGAAGTTAGAGGATAATCCACATCATCAGATAATATGGATAATTATTTATTTGAAGTTAACAAATTAAATAAATAAATAAAGATTATGATTTTCTAATTTGATTAGATATTGTACATGGATAATACACATGTAACGATTTTTTTATTCGCTATTCAAACATACTAGATTGGAAACCAAATCAGCAAATTCCATTAGCTTGGTTTAATGGAAAGACAACCTTGAACATTTTTATATGTACAAAAAGTTCAGGTATCATATTGAACAAATCAAAGTTCATGGATAAATAAAAAATTTATGGACGATATTGCATATTAGATCAAATTTTATGAACTATATTGAACAAATTAAACGTTTATGGGCGGCAACTATGCATTGAGTTAAAATTCAGATAACATTACCCTTTCTTAATGCAACCATCATAAGCTGTTTCGAGATAATATATATATATGATTATCCGATTCACTTTTAAATGCAGTTAAAATTTACCTTTTCTTAACTGTGTCATAAGTTCTGTAGTGAGGTTTCAAGTAACAATATATATACTTTCGAATCTCTATGAGGTTTAACACACACATATATGTTTATCATCGAAAATAAGGCATAATTTCCTAAAATACTCCAAATTTTAGGTTCAGTCTCAAATTTACTCTGAAATTAGAAAAAAAAAAATTAACATTAGGTCTAATCCCAAATTCGCCTCGAACCTTTTTTCTCTAAAAAAAGTCCAAACTTTAGGTACAATCCCAAATCTGCCTCAAATTTATTTCTTTACCTAAAAAAATTCATAAAATTTCAATGCATTTTTAAATCTATTTCGTGGTCTAGTCCCAACTTAAAATGACATTTCCACATAAATATAAAAAAACCCATGTTACCAAAGTGATAGTGGTGATAAGTATGGATCGACGTGACATTTTCACGTGGATAATAAATTCACCCCAATAAAGAAATTCTTCAAAATGAAACTGTTTTAGATATGAAAATTAGGGATTACTAACGGCGATTTTTGGACATAATGCTAATGGGGAAAATTTGATATTAGAGTAAAAGCGGCTGTTCTTTCTTAGACAAAAAAAAATGTTTGGGATAAATTTGGACTTGACCTAAAATTTGAGATTTTTTCTAGATAAAAAAAATTCGGAGCAAATTGAGGACTGAACATAAAGTTAAGGATTTTTTCTGATGTAAAAAAAAAAAAACAGTTCAAAGACCTAAAATTGGATTTTTTTTTTTTTAAGGAACCAGGTCTCGAAAATTATGTACGTGAAGAATATGTGCATGACTAGATCGGCATCGCATGTAGTCATCGCGATATGGCTTGATATTTTCTGTTATTTTTTACTTTATTTCTACCATTTGCTATCGAAATAATCGGCAACACCCGTGGTGGATCTGTAATTACGAGGACTTCGAAGCCCTCTTTCGTAAACAAGATCCAGAAGCAGTGGATCCTCGTCGCTCTAGTCAAAAACAGCGAGAACACTATCTCTCACTCGTTTTCATCATCATTTCTGAAACCCAAAGAGAAAAGAAAGAGGAGTATCAATTCCTCCATTGCCAACCCTTCAAGCTCACTGGTATATTCTCCCTCTACTTTCTCGTTGTCCCTTCTCTCTCTTCCCGCTCGCTTCTTCAATTCTCGAATGACCGGTTGAAAAAGAAAACCCAAGAAAAAAAATAAAAAATAGACCTTGGCAGGTTTTAGGAACTTGTTCTCGCGATGGGCTTTTCGGGTTGATTGGTTTCGTTTTGTTGATTTGCATTAAGCGGCGTTTTCGTGATTCTTCTGGTTTAGGAAAGCCAAATTTAGATGGAGAATGTGACTGAATATGTTGTTAGCTGTGGTGATTCCTCTGATTCGATGATCTTTTTGATAGATTCGTTGTCCTTCCTTGTAGTAAGTGTAGTTCTTTGGAGGATTCGACATGGGCATTGCTGTCATAAATCAAGTGTTGAATAAAGTGTTGAAGCCATTTAACTTGGGTTGGATGGGAATACAATCTGTTTAACAATTTTTTGATTGTTTTTCCAGTTTGATTTCATTAGTTTCCTTGTTTCTTCAGTGGAAAAAATGCTATAGCTTTATTTACTCGTGCATACATTGCTGTCTTCTTCTCTGCTGCTGTTGAATTTGCTGCTGTGCTTGCTTACAAATTACAATGGAACTAGCTTTTGATTCTTTGTGTCGTTCTCCTTGAGCAGTTATCCATGGTTTCTAGTGTTGACGGGCTTAAAGAATACTTCAACCTTCGAACGTGAATGCATTCATCTATTGGCCGACTTACCACTATTGGGATTGCATCGATACTTCAAGCCTCTGGTGCATTCTGTAGTGTAGCATCCTCGCCCTTCCCCTTACCGAATAGTTGAGCCAACAACAAATAGATATCATTATGATGTGGTAAAAATTTAAGGCCAGTTTTCAGAACAAAACAGATTGTTGGCTTCATTCTTGCTCACATCTGGTAAGCTAAATAAAGAAACCTAACGGTTCTAGTTAGCTATATTTCCTGTAAGGAGAAAACTTTATCAAGAAGGATGCTTCATTCGCTGTGCGTCTCTGGAACACTAGCCTCCTCTGCTTCTTGTTCCAAAACTCTTAATGCCCATGCTAAAACTTTTTCTCCGTACCAACCTCTTTACCTCAGATTCCAGACATCTCATGTTGAAAACATTCGGTATCTAAGGACCCTTGGCGTAATAGACCCTGTGTCCAGGCATCAAAGACTACCTTCACCAGATACCATCGACCGAGTCCTCAAGACTGTCAACTTTCTCAAATCCAAGGGCTTTTCCGAGTCGGACTTCCCACGGCTTGCTTACCTTTGCCCAGGGCTCTTTGCTTCCAAACTCGATCCTACTGATATTGCACCTGTTTTCGAATTCCTCACTGTTGACTTATTAGCTTCTGCTCAAGAATCATGTAGTTTGGTCAACAAGTGCCCTCAGATACTATTTTCAGATGTGGACTACTGTTTAAAACCTACCCTTAATTATCTCAGGCAACTGGGAATAGAGAGGCTTAACTTTCCAAGTACTCTAAATGCACATTTGTTGAACACACGGGTGGAGAAGCTTCATGGGAAGATTAAGTTTATGAGGAGCATTGGCCTGACGCATCAAGAAATAGCAAGAATTTGTGCACGACTGCCATCCATCTTTGGTTACAGCATTGCTAACAACTTGAGGCCCAAGTATGATTATTTGGTGGAGGAGATGGAGAGGAACTTGGAAGAACTGAAGAAGTTTCCGCAATACTTTGCATTTAGTTTGGAGAAGAGGATAGCTCCTAGGCATTTGCATCTAAAAAGGAGAAATGTCAAACTTCCATTAAATAGGATGTTACTGTGGGGTGATGAGAAATTTTATGCAAGGTGGAAATGAATTATAAATAATTGTTAGTTGTTGGTGTCCATAATTTTCATCTCTTGTATTCTACTATAGGAATAAGTGATTGATACTTGTTCTCAAATAGTCAGAGAAGTCCTTACTTTCGTTTATATTTTGGGACATATTATTAAGTGTGAGATACTTTGTCTTTATGGATGAGGAACAGATGTTTCTGCAATAGGATTTGCCTCCAGAGCACAAATGAAGTAATTGGTGTTTGAGTTTTACCTTTTCCCCTAAAGCTGGTTATATCAGATCAGCGTAAATCAGTTTTACTGCTTCTTTTAGTAATTGGTGGTGTTGCTTGTGCCTATGCAACTCCAGAGCATCTCTGTTCCTGCTTGCCCATAAATGATTCTATATGTGATTACTTATTGTAAGATATTATTGATTCTGTTCAGTGTTGTCCTTCAACAGCTCTGTGAGGCATGTGCATCGACAAACTTCCAATATAGGTCTGTCATTTCATTGAGTGCATCTACAGTGGCCAATCTCAATTACATTGAACTGGTAATGCAATCAAGTTTTTGAGACAGAATACAAAAGAGAATGAAATCCTGTGGGCCATCAACTTCAGCTGATGGAAAAGGGCGTGCTTCTTTAACCCTGCCAAAGCGGGTTAGAGGCCTTGTATGCTTATTGGTGCTACTCTTAACTGCTTTTATGATGTTAGTGTACTTTGGCTTTCTGACTGCCATCCCTCTGAGATTTTTCAGCATACATTATAGCAGAAAAGCAATATCATATATTTTTGGCATGTGGTTAGCTTTGTGGCCTTTTCTCTTTGAAAAGATAAACAAGACGAAAGTTATTTTTTGTGGAGAGAGTGTTCCTCCTAGGGAACGTGTATTGCTCATTGCAAACCATAGAACAGAGGTTGATTGGATGTACTTGTGGGACCTTGCCTTGCGGAAGGGATGCATTGGTTACATAAAGTATGTTCTCAAGAGCAGCTTGATGAAGCTACCAGTATTTGGCTGGTCATTTCATCTTTTGGAGTTCATCACTGTGGAGAGGAAGTGGGAGATTGATGAATCATCTATGCACCAGATGCTTCTAACATTTAAAGATCCTAGGGATCCCCTCTGGCTTGCTGTTTTCCCTGAAGGCACAGATTTCACGTAATTTCTCTTCTTACTTTTTAATTATGCTGAGTACTTCATTTGACCTTTATTATTTCCACATCTGTGTGTTATCTTTGGATTACTTCAGAGGCCATACCAATGCCATTGAAATTTAATCAGGAGGGAGGGAGGAGGGAGAGGGAGAGAGTGGGAAAGAGAGAGAGAGAGGGGGGGGGGGGGGAGGGGGAGAGAGAGAGAGTTTTTTTTCAGAGACTAGTAATTTGAGATCTTGTACTTGATCAGAAAGATTTAATTGATTCTACTCTACCACTTAAAAAATGGGTCACCATTATGCAAATGCTGTTTCAGGACTTCGGGCAGCACTATTAATATGTCCATACTCCATAGGATGTGCACAATGATTGCTGTTTGAATGGATTCCAACTTTTTAGCAACCTACTAGGGGAGGGGGAAAGGAGAAGAAATAAATAGGAGATTGGAGAGAGAACTTTTAGTAAGGGCCAGTCTTGAAGCTTTAGAAAAGATCTTTTCCGAAACCAGAATTCTCCTTAAATTTCTAAATGATAGGCTTCCAGATAAGCTTGTTCTTGAAACAAGCTTATAAAGGGAGACCTAAGTTGGTGATTAGGAGAGTGAGAGGAACCATACTGTTGAAGTTGTTGTTCCACACGCTTGACAATGGGTCCTTTATGCTCTTTATATTCATGTGGTCACTCACCACCTATTAGCTTAAGCTTTTGGGTTGGACTTTCTAACATGGTGTGTTGTCCGCAATTGTGCGTCCACCCCCAATAAGTTAAAATTTCATGTGCCGCTCGTAATTTGGCTTGCTCATGAGAGGGCGTGTTGAAGTTTTTGTCCCACATCGGTTGACAACGGGTCTTATATGCTCTTTATATTCATGTGGTCTCCCTCTATCTATCATAGCTTAAACTTTTGGATTTGACTTTCTAACCAATAACGATAGACTTTCATGAGCTTATATTTTAAAGAAAGTATTATCTTGGGTGTTGAAAATAATCATCTTGGAGGAAATTGGTTGCAAAATTTGTTTGGAATAAATTGATTGGATTTCTAGAAATTAGAAGAGCAACTCATGGTATCAGTGTCGGGAGGCAAATTAGAGACAAGTGAAGTGAGTTTCTTCTTCACAAATTTTCAAAAGATGGAAATGGGTAAAGGACAAACTTTTGGCTTGGCACTTCGTGTGGGAATGTGTCTCCCAAAGATTGTTTCCTGGACCTTTTAGTATTGCTAGGAACAGGGTGGACCTTGTGCTTGAATGGTGTTTGTCCATTGATGGGAGAATCACTTGGAAAGTTGATTTTTCGACACAAGCCAAGAGTAAGAACTCAAAACCTTTGCTAGTGTTTTCTGATTTACTGTATAATTAAAAGATCTCTCAATTTTGCTGATTCCTTGCGTTGGGATAGTTGTAAAGATGGAACTTTATCTGTAAAATTTTCTTGCAGTCTGTGAAAATAGAAACTTAATGAAGGCAGACCTTGGAGAGTTATTTGGCAAGTGAGAGTACCGACTGGAGTTTCCTTCTTTTATGGCTTCAAAAGCAACATGGGACATATTCTCAACTTAATTGATTTGCATTAAAGAGGCAAAGTATGGGTCAATAGGTGATTCCTTTACAAAGCAGTGGCAGAGATGGTGAGACATCCTCTCCTTCATTGTCCTTGGACAGATTGTTTTGGGTGGCCTCTTATGCTTTCATCTGGTCAGCTTGGGTTATAGGATCGAACGGTCTATTGAATATGAATTATGGACTTGCAGGGCCCCATTTGCCTAGCATTAAGAACGAAGGATTTAGTCCATCCCTCATTCTGGTTCTCTTGTTAATTTGGGAAGAACGGGAGAGGAGAGCCAAGTAGGAAGATGCCTCTTTTGGTAATTATTGACGATCAGCTGAAAATGTTACATTTTTTTTTTTTTTTATGTAGTGGGAACTTGTGCATGTAAATGCTGTGATTGACGTTGTAGGTGCTTTACCTCGTAACCGAGCACCAAGGGGGTTTGCAACCCTTGGTGCCCCATACTACTTTGTTTTTGACGTATCAAAAGAAGAGTATATTTTCTTTAAAACTTCGAGATATTTTCTGAATTCTGGTTTATGTATGTAGGAGGTCCTGAGTCTTCTGATTTTATATGTTATTACCCAAATGTATTGTGCTCAAAACAACTTGATAGGCTGAGATGATTAGATTGGCCGTCAAATTGGTCCATAAGTTCCTCTGGGGCATTTCTGCTGTTACTGACCCTCCGCATACTTCCTTCGAGCCTGCTAAGAGGTGATTAATATACCGACTTAACAATTAAACCTACTAGTTAAATCATGTAAAATGTATTCAAGAATTGTTTAATCGAACTTTCCCCTTTTTCTTGGCCTGCGATAAATATTTCGTTTATCTGAAGATATTATGAGTGAGGTTACATTCACAGTCTCAATAGTCCTGTTCCAAGTTCAGTCATATTCAAAACATCAGTTGATGGAAAGGACTCATAATGTAAAATGATATTTAGGTCATTCGGTATCATCTGTGCTCTGGGACCATCTTACAACAAGTTTGACAAGTCTTGTTGCTCATCAGGATAATGGATCTTTATATTCTGCCTATGGATAGATGAGCCTTCTCTTTTTTATGTGTACTGATATGCCTAGTGGATTGAGCGTAAAATGTTCACTGCAGTGAGCAGAAGTGTGTTCGAAGTCAAAAATATGCTGCTGAAAATGGCCTACCAATCCTACAAAATGTGCTGCTTCCAAAGACAAAGGGTTTTTACAAATGCTTGAAGGAGTTGCGGGCCTCTCTGGATTCAGGTTTTCTTAATTTAACATCTGCTTTGACTGATGGAGTGGTAGGCTTATATTTCTATCTGAGGCATCCATATAGACCTCGTAGGTTCCCGCATAAATTGATAAAATATTACTATCCTAAGCGGTTGTCATAAATAGGAAACAATTGTTGATGGCTTGGTGATAAAGATTGATCCTTTTTCACCAGGACACTCCAAGTCAAACTTTCTAATGTTGAAGCGAATTCATCAGTTTTTCCATGTGGAACTTGAGGGCTATATATCTTTATAAGCACTTATTTTAGGATTTGACATGAAAAATATAAGAAAACTGAAACTATAGTTTTCTCCTTTCAGGAATAGTATAGGGGATGAAATCTTCTTCTACTACTGAAAATATAATACATGAATTAGAGTCCCTGTATCTTGAGCTAAAGTGAGAAGAAACGAGTATGGCAAATATTTTTCCAGGGAAAGACAGAAAAATAGTAGTCTTAATAGAAATTCAGTGAAAATGAATCATCGAAGTTGTCCTGCTAACTGTTTCTTCCAGCTTGAGTAAGCTTCTTTTCTCTGTTGCAGTTTATGATGTGACCATTGGCTACAAATACCGTTGTCCATCTTTCATGGACAATGCATTTGGCGTGGACCCAGCAGAAGTTCATGTGCACGTTCGACGTGTCCGCCTCAATGACATCCCGACGTCTGAAAATGAAGTCAATTCTTGGCTGATGGATACATTCTGCTTCAAGGACCAGTTGCTCTCTGACTTCCATTCAAAGGGCCATTTTCCATACCCAGGAACAGAAAAGGAACTCTCAACAGTAAAGTGCCTTCTGAATGCTTTTGGGGTTATCTTCCTGACCTGCACATGTACCTATCTCACATTTTTCTCATCCATATGGTTTAAGGTGTATGTTTCTTCCGTTTGTGCATATCTGGCATCTGCAACCTATTTTGACATTCGGCCACGACCACTTGCTGGCTCTGGCAAAGCTGTTATTACTCGCAACGGTGCCTAGCATTGATCAGGAATGATTCAGAATCTGCAATTTCTTTCTCCATTATTTTGTATCACCATGTTGAAATCTGTCCTACTTTATATATTATTGACTCTAGATTTCTGGATTTACCAAGTAGTTTTCTTGAGGAGCGCTCTTTTACGAATGACGAATGTTGGCTGGGTACTTTTTCTTCTCATGGATGACTTTGTTTCGCTAGGTTTGCACATCTGGTCTTTCATTTGGTTTATGCAGCTTTTATGTGTTGTCTGTCATATTTCCTACTTGCTGTTAAAGGAACCTGACCATTTCTATATAACAGTTTAGTTTTGTGTCGGCAAAAGGGCACGTGGAGTGTCAATATTTGTGTATGATGCTCATTTTAGTGTCAATATTTTTTTTAGATCACTTAAGTGCAATCGAAGAAAAAACGATTACCGAAGTGTCAATTTCGGCCAAAAATAGTTATTTAGTGCCAATTACCGTCGAGGCCGCTTAGCAACCCCCTTCAGCCATCCCCCAACCCTCGTTGCAAGCTTGCAATAGAGGCTTCCATTTTTTTTTTAATGTTTTAATGTTTTAATTTTTATTTTTTTATTGTTGACTTGGAAGTTTCGACGAGTCACGTAGATGCCATGTCAGATTTCCAGCGAAGCTCACCCGAGTTGGCATTGGAATAATCGTTTTTTAAAAAAAAAATTGCACTTTATGTGATTCGGGAAAAAAATATTGGCACTAAAGTGAGTGTCATATATATTGACACTAGTGTCCTTTTGCTGTTTTGTGTCAGTCGTCTGAACTTGTTTAATCAACAAGCGGAACTTCTGAACTTGTTTAATCAACAAGCGGAACTTCCATGACGACTAAAACATGGGCTTAATATTGAGAGCTGCCCATCCTAGCCTAAACTTCCAGTTGTCAAAATACCTGCAAAGTTCTATATATTTATCTTTGTAACAAGGAAAAGTTTTACCAATCGCAGTTGTTAATGTTCGTTTAGAGGCTCGTGAGTTTAATCCTAGCTCCAAACTTAAATCAACAAGGAAAGCATTTTTGTAGCATATCATCCATGGAAGGATGTCATTCATTAGAAGGGAAACGTCGATCAGTGTAAGAAGGGATAATGACAAAAAGACTTCTTGAATTTGGCTTAATGTTTTATGTGATCTCTAAATTTTGATTTTGTTTACTGTGATTATTGAATTTTAACTCAATATGCAATGTCATCATTGAATTTCTAACTTGTTTATTGTGGATCCCAGACTTTTAGTACATGTCCAATTTAATTCCCGGACTGTATGTAAATGTTTAAATGTTATCATTTCTTTAATTCAAGTTCGAACAACATTATGAAACATTAAATTAAAAGTTACCTAACCAAAAAAAAATTAAAAGTTAAGTGACAACATTGAATTAATTAAAAGTTCAGGAAAGTTATTAGGATTAGCCATTGTTGCCATGGATATAAGCCTCGAGGGGCAACACTGAACTAATTAAAAGTTC
Source organism: Rhodomyrtus psidioides (assembly GCA_021437785.1). Lineage (NCBI taxonomy): Eukaryota > Viridiplantae > Streptophyta > Magnoliopsida > Myrtales > Myrtaceae > Rhodomyrtus > Rhodomyrtus psidioides. The sequence continues at coordinate 370,464 of JAILYB010000127.1, forward strand.
AGAGGTGTCATTAGGATTGGCCAACGACTGCCATGGGCAAGCCTCGAACTTGCCGGTTGAAGGCGAGAGAGGCTCAACCTTGTAGCTAGATCTGGGATGCAAGGTTGAGCCTTGCTGGTCTCGAGCAAGGCTGAAACTTGCCAGATTTGGCCTCGAGGTTGAGCTTTGCCGGGCGAGCTGATTGACGAGGTCAAGCCTCATCAAGCTACGCCATTGGCCGGTCATCCGCCATCATTGAGGGTCGGCTATTGGCCAAGGGAAAAGAAAAAAAGAAAAAAAAATATAATATAATAACATATAAAATATTAAAACATTAAGAAATCCAAAAGGAGAATCTTGAAAAGTATTTTCGCCTCTTCAGATTGAGGAATTCATTTTTCTGAATTTAAATGTCAAAATTGTTGACTAGAAAGTACACTCCATTAACTCATCATTTTTGACGAATCAAACAGGCAAAAGTCTAGAAAATTAATTCTCGAAAATCATCTTTCCCCGAAACAAGCACACCCAAAATTCCTTCTAATTAAAATAATATTGTTCCACTAGCTTTATTTCTTCTAGTTACTAATATATTTTCATTTTGGTGGACAGAGTTAGCTGATCATAACCGGGATAAAATTTGGCCCTTGATCGTAGCTAAAGCAGCTAACAAGATCAAAATCGAGAGCAAAAGTTGATCGACTCGGCCAGTTTCGGTAAATATCGAACCAATTGATACATTGACGTTTGCACCAAAAAGTGACGAATTCGTCGACATGAGCGAACAAATTATTTGAACGTCAAATATTTCCAAGCATGTGATACCCACCATCGATTACTAAGATGGGTATCCATGTTGACGTGCATCGATGATTGCAACTAATCAGTTGACGACATACGATGAGGAACAATTAACAATGATAGGCAATGGTACCGATTAGCAGTGATCTAAGTTGTCAAGATGTCGGAAGAGAACTGACTGCATGAGGAGCATCAAGATACAGCATGCAAGTTCTAAGCCACCGGAGGTAAAAGCGATTGGGATCGTGGAACAACTGGCATGCGTTTTTAATGGAAGAACATGGATACAATAATTGGAAATTGCTCAGGCGTGGTTATGGCACTACCACAATAAATACCGTGGTGTTAGGATGCATGGGTGAGTGAGTTGTGTTAAAAAATTTCACATTGGAGAATGGATATATGTTGAACAGTAAATATATCATAGTTGGTCCATAACACATTGACTTAAGTTTTTGAGTGAAGGTGCGTCCAACTGGATATATTGATGAGGTCGGACTTGGGATTGCTCTTCGCAATTTCCTCGGATGAGAGTATCGGGCTTCTGCTGCGTGCTCTCAATAATGGTATCCGAGTTGATGGCTGGTGACCAGTGCGATTTTCGGCTGTGAGCGGTGTGATGTAGCAATACGGGTCCGATGATAGACTTTAGTATCATGAAGTTGGGCATTGTCGACACCTAAATTATTGCATAAAAATTAGGGACTAACCTTAGTCCCTAGCCAAAAATATTTAAATCACTTCTCATATGGTTTTTGCATAAGTTAGTTTGTTTTCAGCGTTGATGCGTTACATTTTGCATTTAAATCGGATCGATAGCGGATGGATTTGAATGGATGGTCTTGAACTGAACTGACAAACTGGACTGAGCCCATACGATTGCATTCTATTTGGACCAGTACGAAGAGGCTCTGACTAGGAAATTTGTGCGTTGGAAAGGGACGATTGGTCAGTAAAGTTAGAATAAAGCCTGCTAGTAGTCCAAGCAAGACCCAGCCACCTTCCTATGTGATCCAGGCAAGAATCCACGTCCAGCAAGCGTAGGTCCACCTCGTCTCGATCAGTCCAGTCCAGCACCAATCTTTGGCGCTCCTGCACAAGCCACGACAGGTTTCTAAGCAGTGACCTGCACCTCATCCGTGACCGGAGCAGCCTCAACGAGCCGGTCTACCCGACGTTACTTCCACAATTCCAGTCCAAATCAGCAAGCCGATGGCCCCGAGTTTGACGTGGTCGATCTCCTTGTTCTGTGACAAGAAACTGCCGCTTTGAAGTTCCTCTTGTAGACATCCATCAGCAGTTTTGATTCTTTGCGTGCTCTGTGCACAATTGTGTATGTGGATAATTCAGCTGATCATCCACCAAGCTTTTGCCGATATCTCGTCAAGCCAATGACGTGTTGTGCAGCACGTGAAGGAGTCCCACAAAGTCAACAAAATTGAACAGAACACCATTGAGCGAGCCACCCATGTGAGCTCTAGTGCACCCAGTTTATGGTTAGCCATGGGAGCCATTGATTGCCAGGGAGCCCACGGTCGAGTAGAGCTGCTGCAACTTTGGTTAAAAGGTCTAAGCGGTAGTTTTGTTTTCTTTTGGGCGTTATCATGTCTGGAACGGATCCCGAATATAAATACGTACAAATACGCAGCGGAATAGATTGAATTACATGCCCGAGAATCGACTTGAATCGCTGATCGTAAAAGTAAATCACATAGAACGGACTTACATTGATAGCCATAGATTAAGAGCCCCCATTGCAGATGAGAAACGATTCCAGATCCGGCGATCGATCGTCATCGACAAAGAATATCCATGGAGTGTTTTTGAGAGAGTTTTTCATCAATAGTGGCTGGAAAACGAACGTACGTTATGTGGAAGAGAGAATCACCATCTTCTCTCTCTCTCTCTCTCTCTCTCTCTCTCTCTCTCTCTCTCTCTCTCAGAATAAGAAACAAATCCTATTAATTGTCAATTTTCGCAATAATGGAAATTAATTAATTTAGCCCTTGATTGGCGTAATTTCCAACATCTCCCACTCGCTCACAAAGGACTAAATGTCTCTCTTTCTCTTCTCACTGCTAAGTTCATTTAGGCAAATAATCCGTGCGACCAGCATACTATGAGAGCTCGTTGCCATACATCTGTTGGGAGTATATAGCAGCTCAAAATAGGCACATAATCTCAGAGTAGATCCAGTATGCAGTACCATAATCAATCGGTCACATTTACATCACATCTCTCTTGATCTCTTTGGCTGTGATTGGTCGTCCGTATAAAACTCGGGATATGATATATTTTATCCTATCCTGTGTTTGGTAGGTGTCCCGGATAGTATAATGTCGGATATAGAGGGATATAACCCAGATAAAAAAATCCGGAGAGGGGGGTAGGATAAGGTTGGATAGGATTTCTCTTATCCGTCATATAAAACCTAATTTTTAGAAACCCTACCCCTTCATTCACGCACTCCTTCACTCGCGTCTGCAATTTTTTTTTTTCACGTTTACGACTTGCGTCTGCAACTTGCAAAGGTATGTATTCATCCATGATCATCTAGAGCTTGCTTTTGCAATTTTTTTTCACGTTTACTTTGTGGCCGACAAAAGTAGTGAATTTTAATTGAAAGAGTCGAAGTCCCTCCCTCGTCTCTCTCGTCTGCTTTGAAATCCCTCTTTCGGCTTGTATGGAGCATATGAATATGACGACATGAGGTTCTCAAGGATTTCGATCGTGGAAGGTAAAGTGGGGTTATGCATGTGACCAAGATATAGGACTTGGAGCTCCTTCATGTGTGTGAAATCTAACAATCCCAAGGATTCACTCACATCATGCTCGTGTTCTGGCATCCAGCGCCAGATTTCTGGTTGAGACAACATGAGTATCTTCAAATTAGGAAATTGACATCTCATTAGTTCAGCAAGCCTATCTCTGCCAACATCAGTTAGGCATATTGCCCAACATTTCTCAAGCTTTTCCTTTTGCCATGAGCCATAATTGATGTTCATCATTAAGGAATTGTGACCCCTAAAAGGAGTTGAGATGACCACCTCACTGTAAAGATCATGTATGGTCACATTTCCCTTGTCATCGCCACCATCCCGCAACAAACAAATGGAACAGAGTTCCGCGACCGTTGTATCCAATTTGTCCCTTGTATCCTGCATCGTCTTATTGTATCCCTCAAACAAGCCCAAAACCATGCCCAATATCATCTTTCGCGGTCGCTAGTGTGATTTCAGACGAAACCCTATTATTCTCCCTGCATGTCATCCAATCTCCCTTAGGTAATTTCTCATTGGAATACCAAAACAGTCAGATGGTATTCCCATCCTTTTCGCATTTCGTTTTCTGCCCCTTGCCCAATGCTCACGTACTAGTGCCTCGCCTAGAAAATTTTTATCTTCTGTATTATTTTTTTTTTTGGTAAGTAAATCTTCTGGATTGTTGATGACCACAAAGAAGTAAATTGCACGATGCTTATATGAAAAGACTTCACATGAGAAACCGTGAGATAAAATGTGATTCTTGTCCACCGACCGGTAATTTCTAGGGGATTGTAGATGCATTCTTATGTTTTGTCATTTTTTTTTTGCTGCCATCTATCCTCTTGATAAGGGAATACTGATAGGGACGACACATGTTCTGTGGGTGGCAAGTATTCATCTAAGTCAGTATTTGATTGAACTCGCTCACTATAAGCCGTGCTGATACTTGAATCAGTAAAAAAAATCCAATGTTGGAAGCTGGACATCAAAGGTAGTATTGGAGTAAGTAGGGATGGACAGTAACGCTAAAATACAAATTCTAATTATAGATTATTGTACGAATCGACAAAAGTAGGGTGGTGGATTCTCGTGATCTAGGTCGGGGGCTCGGGTGATAAAGATAACTTTGCGGGGCTTCGACGAAATTTGTTAAGTCAAAATTTGGTGTTAAGGACTTGAGTCATTGATAGATAGAGTTCCATTAAACTAAAGTTGATGCATGTATAGGCTGTTTTGCAGGGAAGCTCGAGGGTATATTGCTTGAAGCGAAGGGATTCTTGGTAGAGGCTGAATAATCATAGATTAATTTGGTAAGATTCTGTGAAAATCAATTGATTTGGAAAAGATATTGTTTTGGATGATTTTGCTATTATCTAACATGCTAGTTAGTATTTGCCTAATGTTATTTTTTTTTTCTTAATTAGAAATGGATCACGATGAGAGAGAGGAAATTTTTAGCATTTTGATATTAGAGGAGATGAACCTGCAGATGTTGCTTTTGTGTATGATGTATATGATTGTGGCATCCACGGCTGCTGAAAGGCACTACCATAAACATATGTTGAAGGATCGCACGTTTTTTAAAAGGCAAGCTCGTTTAGATCACCTTGATCGCCTCATTAACAGTAGTGACTTGAATTGTGTGGAACAACTTAGGATGGATAGACGTACATTTACTCTACTATGCGAGTTGGCACGTACAATTGGTGGGTTAAAAGAAGATGGAATTGTGACTATAGAAGAACAAGTGGCAATGTTCCTACATATACTTGCCCATCATGTGAAAAATCATGTTATCAAGTTCAGATTTATGAGGTCCGGGGAGACAATAAGTAGGTATTTAACTTAGTTTTAAGTGCTGTGATACGAAAGCATAGTGTGCTTCTTGTGTCACCTGAAGCAGTTCCAGAGGAATGTACCAACGAGAGATGGAAATGGTTTAAGGTATGTTTGCTTTGCTATTATATGGATTAATTTAATACTTTAAACATAAGGTTATTCTATTAATTTCATGTTTCTAGGGTTGCTTAGGAGCATTAGATGGCACATACATTAGGGTACGTGTTCCAGAGGTTGATAAACCAAGGTACCGAAATAGAAAGGGTGAGATAGCGACCAATGTATTAGGAGTTTGCTCACGTGACATGAGATTCGTATACGTTTTACTTGGATGGGAAGGCTCAGCAGCAGATTCTAGAGTGCTTCGAGATGCTTTAGTTAAACCCAATGGTCTGAAGATTCCCGTTAGTAAGATAAGCCCTTATCAATATGTTACATTATTTAACGTGTAGGTTTTGACGATTCTAAGACAATTAATAATGTTGCCATTTTTTATTAGGTAATTATTACCTTGTAGATGCCAGATACACAAATGGGGATGGCTTTCTTGCTCCTTATAGAAGTACTCGATACCACCTATCCGAGTGGAGAGAAGGTTGTATGCCAAATTCTAGTGAGGAGTACTTCAACATGAAGCATTCGCAAGCTAGAAATGTCATAGAAAGATGCTTCGGTCTACTAAAGTTACGGTGGGCTATTCTTAGGAGCCCATCTTTTTATCCAATTAGAACACAAGGTCGAATTATTATAGCTTGTTGCCTTATACACAACTTGATAAGGAGAGAAATGGCTATTGATCCAATTGAGGCACAATTAGATGAAGTTGCTAACACCATTGAAGATGTGGAAACAATTAATGTTCTTGAGCCATCGGATCATTGGACAACATGGAGGCAAAATTTGGCAATACAAATGTTTAATGAGTGGAATGTGATGGATCTAGCAATATCACTTAGAGGGGGGGGGGGGTGAATAGGTGATTCTGAATATAAATGAAATTTCTTGCGGAATAAAAAAGCAATTCAGTGTACGATTAGAATCAGGAACATCATAACAGTGTGCAAAAAATCTAAACACAAAAGTAAGAGTTTAGAGTAGAGAATATTGCACACGATGATTATAGTGGTTCGGCTTAGATTAAGCCTACGTCCACTCTTCCACGATGACGGCTGATCGGCTGGATTTCACTATAAAGAATCACGAGAATTACAAACACTCAATCACTTGATTTTTCTCTCTCACAGATTTTCACAATGAATATGATTTTTGGTACACAGAATATTTTCAGATAGAACTCAGATTATGCTTGCACTTTGGATTGTTGTTCCCCCTCATTCTCTTTTGTCCATCATGGTTCTTCTTTTATACCCCCTGCCTCCAAACTAGCCGTTGGAATCCCGACCAAGGGATCGCTCTTCAATCCTTGATTGGACGTCATCAATCGTGATTGAACGAGACTGTATCTTCAGAAGATATGTAGACCGTTGAGTGAGATATTGAACCCTTCTGATTCAGTCGCCCATAAAACTAAATCTCCAGCTTCCATAAGTACGATAAGTTTGAGTTGGTTCCCGAAAGAATATTCCTTAGAAGATGATATCCCATTGTAGAAGGTCCCTTGATTGATTGGAAGGGATATCAAGGTAATCGAATATCACAAGCTTTCCTTAGGAATCTTGCCTTGATCGGAAACCTGCCATACGTGGGTCTTCATGTTTTGCAAATGCAGAAACTGATCTTTCTTGGGTTTCGTCTCAGAATAGATTTGCTTCTTACTTGATCAGTTGACATGGAATGGTAATACAGAGATTTGATGCGATCCATCCGTCACTGTTTAGATTGTCAGAAGCATTTCCATCTGACCCTTAGTCAGAAGCACTTCCATCTGACCCTTCGTCAGAAGCACTTCCATTTGACCCTTCGTCCACGCGACAGAATTAGATCCACTCAACCTGCTACTTACACATTCTTTCTGCATCACAGAACGTTATACAATTTCTCTCGATAGTTTTGTCAGAATCAAAATATAGGAGAATTTCCACAACAATCTCCCCCTTTTTGATGGTGACAAAACTACTCTTATTATAGATACATATATGTAAATTTAAAGATTTTAAATAGTGACAAAAACGAGTAATCATCCGATTTGCTCCTGCAGGTAATCATCATTAGAGATCCTGTACTGAAAATACTCCTGTAGGAAAACATGATCAGAGTATAGATGCATAATCAGAGTATAAACATGATCAGAGTATAGATGCATAATCAGAGTATAAACAGCGTATAGATATCTCTGCTCAAGATGATATCAATCCCTGCACAAAATATCAGAGTATGGTTATCCTGCACAAGAATAAACTCTTCTCCACCTTTCTGAATTGGAGTATAATCAGAGGTATGTAATCAGAGTATAAATAGCGTATAGATATCTCTGCTCAAGATGATATCAATCCCTGCACAAAATGAATATCAACTCTTCTCCCCCTTTTTGTCAACATCAGAAAGATTGTATAAAGTTAAAAAATTAAATCGAGTCAATGTGAAACAAATAGAGTAAAGGTTGTATCATAGCAAAGAGCAACTTTTGGTCCCCAAAAAAAAAAATAAAACTAAGAAGATGTGGGTTGAGGCATTTTTGAAGAAGAGGGATGATCTTCAGGCTTGTTATCAGCCTCCACTAGGGAAGGTCCTTCAAAGCTTCTTCCCATTTGTTGAGCACGGCTTCTAACAGCATGAGATGAAGGCAGTTCTGAATCTGTTCTGTCACTTTGACCTGTGTGTAGGTAGGCATGTTTGCAACCTCAGCACAAAACATTCTGTCATATAGATCAATTGACTTCTCCAACTTGTTCATCTGACTAGTCATACCCTGCAACTTCCTATCGATCTTCTGTTCAAAAGTCTGCAATTTCTGATCTAACCTTGTTTCCATAGCAGCCAGAGTCTGAAGAAGGATATGTTGAAGATTTTCAAAGTGTCCTTGAAGGTCCACCTGTAGTTCTGTAAGAGTAGGTTCTTGATATGAGGTGTCAATCCCTTTTGCAGCTAAATTCTCCCCATCAGTTTGTGCTTTAAGAAAAGCTTGAGAGGCAAACACTTCAGTGAGAAAGACATCAGATGTTGCCGGCAAGGGCTCCCCCTGAGTTTGAGCCTTCTTCCCTTTAGCTCGTAAGCTGGGTACAGATTCTACATCTTCATCAATGTCCATTGATATGGACTGAGCACTCGAGAGTTGATCTTCTCGTGCAATAGACGAAGCCAAGCTTGTAGCAGCTTTGTGAATTGTTTGTCTGGTGGAGGATACAGAATAAGCCTCAATGTCATCTGGCTCTTTCTCCTGCTCTTTTGAGGCCAACTTAGCTAGGACTTGTGCTAGCAACTGCTCATGATCAAAATTGACAAGGGTATTGTCATACTCTATTTCATCTTCAATTTTGGCAGCATGCTCCTCATTCCACATTGTGAGAAATTCTTCCTCAGTCAGATCACAAGGATATACAACCTTTTCTTTTGGTTGTGTTTCTGTTTCATCTCCCCCATTCCTCATTCTTTTCAGCACTGTGATCCCCAGATTCACCTTCTTCATCTGATCCACCTCGAGATTGTGTAGCTTCAGAGTCATACTCCCCTGTTCCTTCTTCACTTGCCTCTGAGTCCTTATTAGTTGAGCTATCTTTTTGTTGTCCCTTGACAGCCATAATTTTTTTTTCTCTTTGGAGATTTCTGCTTGGACTCATCCTTGAAATCCACAATGACTGGTTCATTGTTCTTGGTCCTCCATCCAGTAGGAGTCATCTTGTATCCCATCTTTGTCACCATAGTTTCATCAGCAGTCATCAAAAGGATATCTTGTTTGACAAGAGAGCCCAGACCTTCGATCTTGAAATGATCCATTATTCTGTAGATCAAAGCAGCATAAGGTAGTTGTCCCTTTGGCTTGAGAACAAACCTTTTCCCAACCGGAATGCCTCACGCTGTTCGTTGATTTGGGTTTCCGTAGGTTCGGCGCTGCTTGCAGTTGAGGCGGAAAACTTTCTCTTCAACTGAGGAGTCTTCTTCGAGTCAGAGGCTGATTTTGGAGCCATTGATACGTAGAAAGTTTGAAACTTTGGATGAAAGAGTGTTGTTTTGAGGAAGAAATCGAGAGTGAGAGATCTTGAATACGGTTTTAATGTTTCGATTTGAGAGAGATTTGAAAATGAGAGAACAGAGGTGACGGTTCGGTATTTTATAAAAGAGGCGGTTATTTTTGGAAACAAAATCAATAAAAGAAAATTCTGATCTTCTAAAAAGAAATAAAAGAATTTCTTTAACAAATCAATTAATTACCGTCAATCAGATATTCGGAGATATATATTCATATGAGAAACTTACCTTAAAGAGAATTTTAGGAGTTAACTGACATTGATTTATGAACTTTTCCAAAAAGATGTGAATTTCTTCTTACGCGCCTTTTAGCGTTCCTTCTGACGTTCCTTCTGACGCTCCTTCTGACGTTCCTTCTGATGTTGCTTCTGACGTTCCTTCTGACGTTCCTGCTGATGTTCCTTCTGACACTCCTTCTGACGTTCCTTCTAACTCTCCCTATTCTAAAATATACTTAAGAAGGAGGGTTAACGATGGATAATTCATTTCTAATAAAATTAAAAGTCTGCTTATCCAATGGTTTAGTGAAAATATCTGCAAGTTGATTTTTCGTATCAATGTATTGAATGTTAACATCACCATTCTGAACATGATCACGTATGAAAATGTTTCTGAGCTTTGTGAAAACCTTTTTGAGATATCGGAAACCTTTTCTTTCAGAGAAGCATTTTCTTTTGAAATCAAATCATGATTTTCTTTCAATTGGTGAAACTCTTGTTGTAGAAAATCGATTTTTTCTTTTTGAGATAAATTCTACTGTTTTAAGGACGAATTTTCCTTTTTCAAACCAGAAACTTTTTCAAAAACTTCTTTGTAGTTTCTACACAATTCATCAATATACTCAGTAACTTCATCAGGGAGTTCAGATGAACATACCTAAGTTTCTGAGTCTGAATTTGAATCTGATTCGGCCATGAGACAGATGTTTGCGTAATCATTTTCACTTTCATCAGAATCACTTAGAGTATCTGCTTTTAGGGCCTTCTTGTACTTCTCATACTTGAGTTTGTCCTTCTTCAAAATTGGACAGTTCGGTTTGATATGTCCTGCCTTCTTACAGTGAAAGCAGATCACGTCTTTGCTATCTTGTGAGTCGTTGCTTGACATTTTCATATCATTCTTCTTCCAAGGTTTCTTCCCTTTGATATTTCTGGCTTTCCGAGCCATCTTTCTAAATTTCTTGACCATGAGGGCTAATTCTTCATCATCATCATCTTCATCATCTGTATCAGAAAGACATTGAGCAATTTCAGTTTTTAAGGCGATAGATTTTTTACCTTTTTGTTCTCCCTTCTTGTTTGCTCGTTCTGTTTCATAAGATTGCAAAGTCCCGACTAGCTCATCCACCGAGAGTGGTCTGATTGTTTGACATTCTTGAATTGATGGTTTGATGTAATTCCAATCATCTGTGAGTCCACGTAGTATTTTCCTGACTTGCATTGGTTCAGCAATAGGTGCGCATTGTCTTGCAAGTCCACTTGCCAAAGTCTAAAACCTATCTATCATATCTACAATAGATTCATCAGATTTTATTTGGAATGCTTCATAGTCACTCAGTAAAATATTGAGCTTCGTTTCTTTTACTCGATTTGTTCCTTGAAAGGTAATATGAAGTCTATCCCATATTGCCTTAGATGATTCTTCCTCTGAGACACGATTATAGAGAGGGGTAGATAAGGCACAAAAGAGAGCATTGACAGCTTTAGAATCAAGGCCTCTTCTTTTAGCCTTTTCAGCATCGGTCATTGTTGTGATAGGATTTGCTCCGTCAGCAGAGGTTGGATTTGTAGCAGTTGCAGGAACTACTCCATTCGTAACAACATCCCACATCAGATCATCATAGGCTTTGAAGAACCACTTCATCTTGTTGCTCCACATATTGTAGTCATTCCCATCAAAGTATGGTGGTTTGTTGGCAAAGTGTGAATCGCTTGTTCCTGAAGAGTGATTGCTAGACATAGTAGATCGTTAGCTCTGAAGTCAATAAACACTTCGTAAATATGAGCAACCTGCTCTGATACCAATTGATGGATCTAGTAATATCACCTAAGGGGGGTGAATAGGTGATTCTGAATATAAATGAAATTTCTTGCGGAATAAAAAAGCAATTCAGTGTACGATTAGAATCAGGAACAGCATAACAATGTGCAAAAAGTCTAAACACAAAAGTAAGAGTTTAGAGTAGAGAATATTGTTGGGATTCACGTAACACGTACGGGCAAATAAAAATTAGTAAACGCAGCGGAAATAAATAACAACCCATACATGTATCTCCAGAGGCGTACTTCGTGCATTTCAATCGAAAAATCACAAAGCACCAAAGGGAGTAAATTCACTACCTCTTGTAGCGTGCTTGAAACGGAGGTGTCGGTTCGATGTTCTTCGATCTCAGCCCCACAAGTGTCGGGCCTCTAGTTCAGACACACCACCAATTGACGAACGGGAAACGACTAATAATTCCACAACAATTGTGCTAGCAATATGCGGAATCAATATTCCAAACCAATTTACGGAATCAATATTCCGAACTTGGTATATTTTGGTCACTCAAAATTATGAGAATATAGAGAGTGTTTGTGTTCTTCTCTCAAAGCTCTCAAAAATCTGCTCACTCTACAAATGTGCTAACCCCAACCTCAAAACTCTTGCCATCCTTTTATAGCCAAAAACACATTCCAATAAATTGTATTATAAAATAGCACTAACATATAATAAATGCTTTCTAAAAATAGCACTCACAATTTATGATAAATAAATGCCATATAAAAATAGCACTAACAATAGCACTCACAATTTATAAATAGCACTCACATCTTATGATACAAAAATGCTATTTAAAAATAGCACTAACAATTATAAATGCTATCTAAAAATAGCACTCACAATTTATCATAAATAAATGTCATTTAAAATTAGCACTAACAAATATAAATGTTATCTAACAATAGCACTCACAATTTATCATAAATAAATGCCATTTAAATTTAGCACTAACAATTATAAATGCTATCTAACAATAGCACTCACAATTTATAATTATCACTAACATTTTACAATACAAAAATGCTATTTAAAAAATAGCACTAACAAAGGTGTTAAAAATAATAATAACCATTATTATTATTACAAGAGTTAAAAGAGGTTACCAAACAGTAAAATACATATAACGTACAAATACATATAACGTACAAATACGTAGAGCATACGTGTACATCGTATATACACGTGCAAGTGACCAAAAAGAGAAATAAAATTAAATCTCATTTAATTTAATTTCAACCCAACTAATTGGTATAATTGCAAACAAATTTGCAATGTCGTCTTTCCACAATGCGTTGTCATGTATTGGTTAAGGTGTGTGACATTCCTAGGTTCATCACCGAGCTGGCAGTAAGACATGTACTAACACATTAGTACTTCCAAGAGAATTGATTGTCCCGATCATCCTCTAGGTCCTACAAGCCACGAGTGACATCTAGCAATATGTCATGGCTACCCAGACAGTGTGAATTCTTTTTAAGAACATTATGAACCTGTCAGCTTTGGCTACAGTGTAATTCAATCCTTCTGTCTAACTATGTCCCGATCGAACAAAGGCCATGGAATATTTGTCAAGCCACCAATTCGATCATATGTACAAATCTAACTTGACATGCATTTATATGAGACATGAACATTTCATTCTCAATCATAACCCCGGCCGAGGATTTCAATGCATTGTTACAATTAGATCACATAGGACATCATACCTTTATTAATAAGGAGACAGATTCCATATTGCGTACACATGTGACTTCGTATGTGCCTGAACTACGACCATCAAGTACAGAGACGAATCAACGACCCGCCAATATGCGCACTTGTGAACCATAGCCATTTATCACACAAGTCAACACTGTACCTCAGGTCTAAGGATTATTTACACAAGACCAAAGCATGAACGATTAGACATTGACCACGCAAAAAGCTTCCATGTCGCTAATCATTCAATACGTGTCACGTTCAGTGAACTTGTCCGATACAAGCACCTATGTTCTAACTCGGATATCGCAATACCTAATGACTTGTGACTCGTCATTCCCTTAAGTATCTGATACTTAATTATGAAGTTAAGAACATACCGACCTCAACAGGATCATTGATATCCATTCAATAATCCATTGATCGGGAACTGTTTTAAAGATTCAGTCTAACCGTAAACCTGTCACACATATTCTCAACGTCTTAAGAATAGGTTCGGTTGCAACTGATCTTATGGATTTTATTCATTTATAGTTGGACAAATGAATAAATACGTCTTTGCCACTAATAAGAAATCAGAAGTGCAACGGATATACCCAATATGTAACTATTACATAATTGCTTTAGGGCATATCTCTAACAATCTCCCACTTGCACTAAAGCCAACTAGTTTGGTACCTCAAACCCATTTTATCAAGGTGTCTTTCAAATAAAGACTGAGGTATTGCTTTAGTAAAGGGGTCTGCCACGTTTTCCGCTGAGGTAATTTTCTGCAAGGCGATATCACCTCTCCCAACTATTTCTCTGATGAGATGGAAGCGTCTCTCAATGTGCTTGGATTTCTGATGAGACCGTGGTTCCTTAGCTTGAGCTATAGCCCCATTGTTGTCACAAAACAATGTAATCGGCTGCTCAATGGAAGGAACTACTCCAAGTTCAGAAATGAACTTCTTCATCCAAACAGCTTCCTTCGCTGCTTCAGAAGCAGCTACATACTCTGCCTCAGTAGTGGAATCAGCAGTTGTGCTTTGTTTGGAACTCTTCCAACTAACTGCACCACCATTCAATGTAAAAACAAACCCAAATGTAGACTTAAAGTCATTCGGATCTGATTGAAAATCAGAATCAGTAAACGCTTCAACTTTAAACTCTCCTTCTCCGTATATCAAGAATAAATCCTTAGTCCTTCGTAAGTACTTCAGGATATTCTTGACAGCTATCCAGTGCTCTTCCCATGGATCAGACTGATATCTGCTAGTAACACTTACAGCATGCGCGATATCAAGTCGCGTACATAGCATAGCATACATTATGCTTCCAACAGCGGATGCGTAAGGTATATTTGCCATCTGCTGTCTTTCTTCAGGAGTGTTGGGACACATCTCCTTGGAAAGACGGATTCCATGCCTAAAAGGCAATAATCCTCTTTTGGAACATTGCATGTTAAACCGTGTTAACACTTTATCTATGTACGTAGATTGTGAGAGGCCAATCAATCGTCTCGATCTATCTCTATAGATCTTGATACCTAAAATATAGGTTGCCTCTCCTAAATCTTTCATGGAGAATTTCTGTGACAAGAATAGTTGGATCGATGATATCATCGGTACATCATTCCCGATCAAGAGTATATCATCGACGTACAAAACTAGAAACGCAATTGCGCTTCCGCTGACCTTCTTATATACACATGATTCATCCGGATTTTTAATGAATCCAAACGATTTGATTACTTCATCAAAACGGATGTTCCAACTTCTGGATGCTTGTTTGAGTCCATAAATGGATCTCATAAGCTTACACACCTTTCGACTTTCACCACAAGATTCAAAACCCCGTGGTTGTTCCATATAGATATCCTCCTCGAGGAAACCATTTAGAAAAGCCGTTTTGACATCCATTTGGAATATCTCATAATCAAGGTGCGCAGCTATAGCCAACATAATCCGAATAGATTTCAGCATGGCTACAGGTGAGAAAGTTTCGTCATAATCGATCCCTTCTTTTTGACGATACCCTTTCGCCACCAGTCGTGCTTTGTAAGTTCCAACCTGACCATCAGCGTTTATCTTCCTCTTGAAGATCCATTTACAGCCAATTGGTACAATACCATCAGGCAGATCAACTAGAGTCCAAACATCGTTGGAATACATTGAATCCATTTCGGTTTGCATGGCTTCTAGCCATTTACCAGAATCGATGTCCAACATCGCCTCCTCATAGGTGCTTGGATCACTCAATTGATTACTATCATTCATAATAAATAGTGACTCAATATTTTCAACCGAGTGTCCATAGCGAATAGGTATACGAGACGTTCTCGCACTTTTCCTAAGAGGTTGTGTATCAGAAGCTCCCACTGAATCAGAGATTGGTGTCTGAACTTGGTTATTTGATACTTCATTATTATCTTCTTGTAAGACTATTTTCCGCCCAGCACCACCTTCCTGAACGAACTGATTCTCCAGAAAAGAAGCGTGCCTGCTGACCGAAACTTTTTGGTCAGAGTGAAAATAGAAATAATATCCAAGAGTTTCTTTTGGATATCCAATGAAGCGACCATGTTCAGACCTTGCCTCCAATTTTTCTGTTCTCAGCTTCTTGACAAAAGCTGGACAACCCCAAATCTTGATATGATTAAGACTTGGTTTCCTACTATGCCATATCTCATAAGGCGTAGTTGGAACAGATTTGGATGGCACTCTATTCAGTAAATATGCAGCTGTCTCAAGGGCATATCCCCAAAGGGACATAGGCAAATCGGTGTAGCTGATCATAGATCGCACCATATCTAATAAAGTACGATTTCTTCTTTCAGATACACCATTATGCTCTGGAGTTGCAGGAGGTGTCCATTGTGATAAAATGCCATTATCTTTAAGATAATCCAAGAATTCAATACTAAGGTATTCACCTCCTCGATCAGATCGAAGACCCTTAATACTTTTTCCTGTTTGTTTCTCAACTTCATACCTAAATTCCTTGAACTTTTCAAAGGATTCAGATTTATACTTCATTAAGTACAAATAGCCATACCGTGAACAATCATCGGTAAAGGTAATGAAGTAAGAATAACCACCCCTAGCAGTTTCATTAATTGGTCCACATACATCTGTATGTATCAATCCTAGTATGTCAGCAGCTCGCGCACTATGTCCTACAAAGGGCGCTTTGGTCATTTTTCCTAGAAGACAAGCATTACAAGTCGAGTATGGTTCAAAACCAATTGGATCGATATATCCATCATTACTCAACTTGTTAATCCTATCTTCTCCAATATGACCTAATCGGAGATGCCAAACATACTTTGGATTTGGAGTATCTCTAGGGCGTTTATTGGTTATGGCATTTACATCATGATTATTTTTCTTATTGGTAATCGTATTACCGGACATTGTAATGGTATAGAGATTATTCATTAATAATCCAGAACCAACACACATTCTATTATAATAAATAGAACATACATCATCAGCAAAAGAAAATTCATAATTTTCTTTGCCCATACGAGGTATAGAAATGATGTTTTGTATAGCATTCTTATAATGCAAACAGTTCTTTAAAACCAAAACATGTCCTGAAGGCAAACATAAACGAAAAGTCCCTATAGCTAATGCAGCAACTTTTGCCCCATTTGCAAATGTAAGGACAATCTCATTTTGCCCCAGCATCCTGCTTATTTCCAGATTCTGCAAAGACATACAAATATGTGATGTTGCAGCAGAATCTAGAATCCATAAGCTGGACTCAGCACTAACCATAAGATTAGTTTCAATAATCATAGACACCATACCTTCACAAGGTTGGTTCTTTGGCTTGACCTTCAAGCTTGCGAGGTACTTCTTACAGTTCCTCCTCCAGTGCCCCATGACACCGCAATAATGACATTTCCCTTTTTCAATCTTGGGTTTTGATTGCACAACAACTTTCACAGGCTTTTTCCATTTCTTTTTCTTCAAAATAGTCTTACTATTTGAAGAAGAAGCCAAAGCCACAATGTTTGGTCTTGTATTGTGCATTTCCTTCTCATAAATTACCAGCATGCTATGTAACTCAGCAAGAGTTTTTTCCATTTTATGCATGTGGAAGTTTTGAACAAAACTAGAGAAGGAATCGGGTAAAGATTGGAGGATCAAATCCACAGCTAAGTCATTGTCCATGACAAGATTCAGCCTAGCCAATTCTTCTATGTGCCAGATCATTTTCAAGACATGATCATTAACAGATGATTTCTCAGTCATCCTCATGCGGTACAATGCTTTAGATATCTCATATCTTGAGGTTCGACCATTCTCATCAAAGAATTCCTTTAGATGCAATATGATCGACCTAACATCTACCATTGCTTCATATTTTTTCTGAAAATCATTGTTCATTGAAGCAAGCATATATGACCTAACTTTTAAGTCATCGTCATGCCACTTATCATAAGTGATACGTTCCTCTTGAGTCCCACCCTCAGGAAAAGAGACTGGCATATTTTCATCAAGCACATACCCGAGTTTTTCAGAATTGAGAACAATTCTCAAATTCCTTACCCAGTCGGTGAAATTGGGACCAGTCAAACAATTCTTGTCGAGTATTGAAGCGAGCGGGTTTGTATTCACCATTTTTCAGAGTAATTTATATCTGTGCAGAAAATAAATTGTTAGCCGTTGTCTTTCAAAATAACTATTTCATTTTGGCCTTTAAATGAAATAGATCCTCCCACTAAATTTATACACGGATCCCATACTCCTTAAAATGAGAAACGGTAATCTTTGTTGGGTAAAGATTACTAGCGGGGATTTGAGTCCCACGAGCTCATAGTCCACCTCACCTAACAGTTATTGGTGTTCTATAAACTTAGTGAGTGAATCAACTTATTCAACGCATCATATGCGAGTCCCAATCATAACTTTGGCCTCTAGATAATGAAAGTCTCACCTGACAGTTATTGACTTCATAATCGTAGTTAAGTCTTACCCATCGCCTCATGTAAGTATTGAAAACACAAACGATCCCCTCACCTAACAGTTATTGGAAATCGTTTGGTCTCAACCCCACAACATCATATGCTCAATGGAGTGGTCCACAATTATAAATGACAATTGACCCCTATGTATCCATAACCGGTCAATCAACCACTATAATATAGGATCAAACCACGACGATGGAAGGCCACGAGTCCGAAACCCGTCACGACTTAATATATTTTAAAGGAGATTTTGAGTCATTTATAGGTCTCACTTTGCACATTAACCGGTTTAACATGCTCACGTAAACATAATAAATAAATAGATGTCAATCACATAAACATCTATCCTACGTGGTGATCATGGAATTATGATTTAATGGGTCTCGAGCCAATGAGACCACATTTAATCATTTTAATATTTTAATAACGGAGAGCCGCTCTTCACTTCTTCTTGGTTCCTTGAACTCTTCAAGAACCGGGCCCAAAGAGCTCGCCGGCTTAAAAGGCTCCTCCACGTAATCCTCGTAGCATTTACATCAATAATTGACTATGCTAAAATTAAAGATTACATGAAAAATAAAAGGAGTACGCAGCCTCCATTTAATAATTACAACCCCAAAAATATAAATAATCACCATACATTCATATATACATCAATCATATTGATTATGGATTTTTCCATGATCACCACCCTTCCACGTAAGTAATAAATTCACAATTTAAAACTTAGGAAGGCACAATAAAAATTCTACGTTGAATCATATTCAGAATTTTTACGTAAAATAAGATAGCCATAAATTTTCGATTCAAAATTGATTTAGTCTCAATTTTTGCTACGTTGATTAATTTATCATATAAAATAATCAACCTCCATTAGCCATGTAAGACGAACAATTCGTTAATACAAATTGGCCATGGTATTGCAAAAATTACTACGAACAAAAATCAATTAAATGCACGAAAACGCCTAAGGATTGGCTCTGATACCACTGTTGGGATTCACGTAACACGTACGGGCAAATAAAAATTAGTAAACGCAGCGGAAATAAATAACAACCCATACATGTATCTCCAGAGGCGTACTTTGTGCATTTCAATCGAAAAATCACAAAGCACCAAAGGGAGTAAATTCACTACCTCTTGTAGCGTGCTTGAAACGGAGGTGTCGGTTCGATGTTCTTCGATCTCAGCCCCACAAGTGTCGGGCCTCTAGTTCAGACACACCACCAATTGACGAACGGGAGACGACTAATAATTCCACAACAATTGTGCTAGCAATATGCGGAATCAATATTCCAAACCAATTTACGGAATCAATATTCCGAACTTGGTATATTTTGGTCACTCAAAATTATGAGAATATAGAGAGTGTTTGTGTTCTTCTCTCAAAGCTCTCAAAAATCTGCTCACTCTACAAATGTGCTAACCCCAACCTCAAAACTCTTGCCATCCTTTTATAGCCAAAAACACCTTCCAATAAATTGTATTATAAAATAGCACTAACATATAATAAATGCTTTCTAAAAATAGCACTCACAATTTATGATAAATAAATGCCATATAAAAATAGCACTAACAATAGCACTCACAATTTATATATAGCACTCACATGTTATGATACAAAAATGCTATTTAAAAATAGCACTAACAATTATAAATGCTATCTAAAAATAGCACTCACAATTTATCATAAATAAATGTCATTTAAAATTAGCACTAACAAATATAAATGCTATCTAACAATAGCACTCACAATTTATCATAAATAAATGCCATTTAAATTTAGTACTAACAATTATAAATGCTATCTAACAATAGCACTCACAATTTATAATTAGCACTAACATTTTACAATACAAAAATGCTATTTAAAAAATAGCACTAACAAAGGTGTTAAAAATAATAATAACCATTATTATTATTACAAGAGTTAAAAGAGGTTACCAAACAGTAAAATACGTATAACGTACAAATACATATAACGTACAAATACATAGAGCATATGTGTACATCGTATATACACGTGCAAGTGACCAAAAAGAGAAATAAAATTAAATCTCATTTAATTTAATTTCAACCCAACTAATTGGTATAATTGCAAACAAATTTGCAATGTCGTCTTTCCACAATGCGTTGTCATGTATTGGTTAAGGTGTGTGACATTCCTAGGTTCATCACCGAGTTGGCAGTAAGACATGTACTAACACATTAGTACTTCCAAGAGAATTGATTGTCCCGATCATCCTCTAGGTCCTACAAGCCACGAGTGACATCTAGCAATATGTCATGGCTACCCAGACAGTGTGAATTCTTTTTAAGAACATTATGAACCTGTCAGCTTTGGCTACAGTGTAATTCAATCCTTCTGGCTAACTATGTCCCGATCGAACAAAGGCCATGGAATATTTGTCAAGCCACCAATTCGATCATATGTACAAATCTAACTTGACATGCATTTATATGAGACATGAACATTTCATTCTCAATCATAACCCCGGCCGAGGATTTCAATGCATTGTTACAATTAGATCACATAGGACATCATACCTTTATTAATAAGGAGACAGATTCCATATTGCGTACACATGTGACTTCGTATGTGCCTGAACTACGACCATCAAGTACAGAGACGAATCAACGACCCGCCAATATGCGCACTTGTGAACCATAGCCATTTATCACACAAGTCAACACTGTACCTCAGGTCTAAGGATTATTTACACAAGACCAAAGCATGAACGATTAGACATTGACCACGCAAAAAGCTTCCATGTCGCTAATCATTCAATACGTGTCACGTTCAGTGAACTTGTCCGATACAAGCACCTATGTTCTAACTCGGATATCGCAATACCTAATGACTTGTGACTCGTCATTCCCTTAAGTATCTGTTACTTAATTATGAAGTTAAGAACATACCGACCTCAACAGGATCATTGATATCCATTCAATAATCCATTGATCGGGAACTGTTTTAAAGATTCAGTCTAACCGTAAACCTGTCACACATATTCTCAACGTCTTAAGAATAGGTTCGGTTGCAACTGATCTTATGGATTTTATTCATTTATAGTTGGACAAATGAATAAATACGTCTTTGCCACTGATAAGAAATCAGAAGTGCAACGGATATACCCAATATGTAACTATTACATAATTGCTTTAGGGCATATCTCTAACAAATATTGCACACGATGATTATAGTGGTTTGGCTTAGATTAAGCCTACGTCCACTCTCCCACGATGACAGCCGATCGGCTGGATTTCACTATGAAGAATCACGAGAATTACAAACACTCAATCACTTGATTTTTCTCTCTCACAGATTTTCACAATGAATATGATTTTTGGTACACAGAATATTTTCGGATAGAACTCAGATTATGCTTGCACTTTGAATTGTTGTTCCACCTCATTCTCTTTAGTCCATCATGGTTCTTCTTTTATACTCCCCTGCCTCCAAACTAGCCGTTGGATTCCCGGCCAAGGGATCGTTATTCAATCCTTGATTGGACGTCATCAATCGTGATTGAACGAGACTGTATCTTCAGAAGATATGTAGACCGTTGAGTGAGATATTGAACCCTTCTGATTCAGTCGCCCATACAACTAAATCTCCAGCTTCCATAAGTGCGATAAGTTTGAGTTGGTTCCCGAAAGAATATTCCTTAGAAGATGATATCCCATTGTAGAAGGTCCCTTGATTGATTGGAAGGGATATCAGGGTAATCGAATATCACAAGTTTTCCTTAGAAATCTTGCCTTGATCGGAAACCTGCCATACGTGGGTCTTCATCTTTTGTAAATGCTGAAAATGATCTTTCTTGGGTTTCGTCTCAGAATAGATTTGCTTCTTACTTGATCAGTTGACATGGAATGGTAATACGGAGATTTGATGCGATCCATCCGTCACTGTTTAGATCGTCAGAAGCACTTCCATCTGACCCTTAGTCAGAAGCACTTCCATCTGACCCTTCGTCCACGCGGCAGAATTAGATCCACTCAACTTGCTGCTTACACATTCTTTCTGCATCACAGAATGTTATACAATTTCTCTCGATAGTTTTGTCAGAATCAAAATATAGGGGAATTTCCACAACAGAATGCAAGTCGAGGACTGGGAGGAGTCGCATGATTTAACATTATTTCTTGTCTCATTTGTTTCTAATTAGTGCAAGTTGAGGACATGGAGAAAAATATTCCTTATGTAATGTTTGAATTATGGCTATATCATTTTAAATTTTTATTACTATGCTGTCTTTATGCTTAAATTTTCTCTACCGTACTATCCTCTATCATTAAATTTTGTAAAATTACAATGATATGTTTAGGAATGGAAGGTAACGATTTTAGCTCAACTCAAGGAAGAGGAACAAAGAGAGACCGACGCGTATGGACAATAGATGAAGAAAATGCACTTCTAGATGGTCTTGAAGAACTAGTTGCGCGAGGAATGAAAGCCGATAACGGCTTCAAGAGTGGTTACATGATAATGTTAGAGAAGTGGTTTGAAGAAAAGTTTCCTGGTTCTGGCATTAAGGGTAATCCTCATATTGAGTCGGAAATGAGAAACTTAAAAAAGTTGTATAATCAGATTTATGACTTGAAGGATCAAAGTGGCTTTGGATGGGATCACGAAAAACTTTCGGTTGATATTCATTCGGAAGATAGTTGGCAAAAATATTGCAAGGTTAGTGTTACTTCTTCTCATTTTTGTTCTTTAGAACTTGTTTATTTTTTAAAAAATAATATATTTTTTTGTAGGTCTACCCAGGAGCTGCTTCTTTGAGAGGAAAATCCTTCCCTCAATATGATCGACTAGCAACTGTATTTGGAAAAGATCGTGCCAAGGGAAATCTCAGTGAAGACCCTTCAGAAGCTCATGCAGCAATAGATAATGAAGAAGGCGAGAATCATTATGACATGCCAACTACTGGTGCAAGTCAAAACTTACCGCCACTATCATCTTCTCAAACGCAAAATGTTACCGATTCTTCAAGAAGAAAACGGGCTAAAGCAAGTGACAAGTGGGCTACTGGGTTAGTTGAAATTGCAAGCACTTTTGGCTCTTTTATGGAAAAAGCTAATGAGAGGATGGAGATGATTGCTAGCTGCATCGGACATGCTAAAGATTTGGATGACGACTAGAGAAAAATCAATGAAGAGCTTCTTAAGATGTCGCTAGATACCATGGACATAATAAAATTGTACAGAAAAATCGTAAAGGATCCTGAGAATATTCATCTTTTTTTTTTTAAATTTCAAGGAGATGATAGGAAGGCATTTGTGGACATGCTTCTCTAAGAGATGTTAGAAGAGTAATGGCGTGTGTAGTCTCTTTTTGTTGTTTTTAGACAATGAACAACATCGAACAATGTTGATTTTACTATTTGTTGGAATGCTTTAGTTTTTTGGAATGTTTTGTTTCTTGTAAAGTTTGAAGCTTTATTCATAGTTGTTGTTGTTGTCTCATCGTACCCTTGCTTTTCATATTATTGTTTTTTGCTTAGTTCTTTTTCTTTATGCTCATTCGACATTGCCTTCCTAGGCAAGATATTCAGCGGTGAAAGTCAATATAGATAGGAGAGGCTTTCATATTATTATTTTTTGCTTAGTTCTTTTTGTGTATGGAAAAAGCTTCAAGTTCATGGGGCAAATATGAAGACGATGATGACAATTTTCTTGTCTCATTTGTTTCTAATTTTATTTTTATTTTTTGTAAAGAGGTTTGACAAATATTTCATGAGCATCACGCAGGGGCATATATATCCTTTAAATTGATATACGGTTTCTACCAAACGCAAGATAGGATATGATATAAGAATATCCGACTTTAAATCTGTAGTTCACCAAACAGTGGATAGGACATTGCCAAATCCCTGGATTTCTTATCCTATCCTATCCAATCCTACCCTGACCAGAAATCCCGACGACCAAACACAACCTTTGAGTACTCAAATACAATACATTGTATTCACAATCATGATTAAACTCATATAATCATAATTGGTTGACCTGTGAATACAAAGATTGAAAGTGACATCCAAAATAAATTGTTCTTCCTCTTCGCTTAAACCTCCCAATCTCAGTTCAACTCGCTTTTCTAGAAATGTCCCATTAGATTGAATCAATCTCATGACCATAGGCAACACCCTAAGATAGCGAACACCGAAAAGAAATCTTGAGAATAAGTAAGAGTCGTGAGGGGACTAAATTTGAGGAAATTTTATCCTCAAGAGTCTCACACGGCCATAGAGTTGAGATCAAAACTCTTGCCAACTCTTCTTGGTCGTATCATGCATACGTAATATGAAGTATGTATTACTGTATTCTCTCCTTTCCCATGGAGCGTATGTCTTTCCTTTTAATACCATACAGATGATAGCTCAGACATACTCAATGTCTAGCTTGAGTTCACAAATCTACTCTCTTTAATAAAATCTTTCAGAACTCACATCTGGCATTAAGACAGATAAAGTGAAAAATGTGGGCTTTATCATTTTTGGTATTTCACTTTCGGACATAACTTATTATGACCTCATCTTAACACTTTTGTTAAGGCGTCATCAAAATTTTAAGCTCGAGCTCTCAATTATCACCTAGATAATGAGCTTAAAATTGTCACATCTCTATTTATCACGCAGTAAATAGAGGCGATTACCCGTGTGAGTGGGCTAATCTCCATCTGTCCGACATACCTTTTTAACATAATGCACAAAGCATTAATATGCATAAATATCATACAAACTCATAGACATCAATAATGATAACAAATACCATTAACTGTGAATATTAAGAAATATAAATATCCAGTACTCTCACTTTTATGCACTTCTAAAGATTTCAATATATGAAAACTAATCCTTTTGATAACACATGACTGAAGAGCAACATCTCTAGGTACTCACTTCACAGAAGGTTGCTATCGTTCTGTGTATGTATGTGTATTGTATAGTCACATCTTTTTTTACAACCATGTCTTTCACAAAAAAAACATATTGCATGTCTATTTTCTTGGTCTGACAATGGATCTTTAGTGTAAGCTCTGTTGTGGAAATTCTCCTATATTTTGATTCTGACAAAACTATCAAAAGGATTTGTATAATGTTTTATGATGCAGAAAGAATGAGTAAGCAGCAGGTTGTATGGACCTAATTCTGCCTCTGGACGAAGGGTCAGAAGGAGTGCTTCGGGACGAAGGGTAAGATGGAAGTGCTTCTGACGAGGTCAGATGGAAGTGCTTCTGACAAGGCTAGATGGAGTGCATCTGAGGACCTTCAGATGGAGCTGCTTCTGAAGGTCAGGTTCAACATGATCTTCTAGTTGAACATTTCGTGCAACAATCTACATGCAGTGACAGATGGACCTTATCAAATCTCCGAATTACCATTCAACTATAACTGATCAAATTCAGAAAGTTCTTTATGAAGACGAAACTTGAATTTAGTTAGTTTCTGCATCTTCAAAACATTAAGACCCAAGAATGGCAGGTTTTCGATCAAGACAAGGTTCCTTATGGAAATTTGTGATATTCGATTGACATGATGTCCCTTCTAAACATCCAAGGGATTTTCTACAATTTAATATTACCTTCCAAGAATATCTCTTCGAAGACCAATACGGATTTACCACACTTATGGAAATTGGAGATTTAGTTGTATGGGCGACTAAATCAGAAGGGTTCAATATCTTCTTCAACGGGTCTCATATCTTCTAAGATATAGTCTAGTTCAATCACGATTGATGACGTCCAATCAAGGATTGAAGAGCGATCTCTTGGCCGGGTATCAAACGGCTAGTTTGGAGGCAGTGGAGTATAAAAAAAGAACCATGGCGATCTGAGAAGAAATAATGAACAACAATCCATAAAGTGCAAGAGTGATTCGAATTACACCCAAATTTATTCTGAGTGCTTAAAACCTCATTCATTGTGAGAATCTGTAAGAGAGAGAAATCGAGTGGTTAAGTGATTGTAATTCTCTTGATTCTTCATAGTGAAATCCAACTGATCGGCTGTCATCGTGGGAGAGTGGACGTAGGCTTGACAAGACGAACCACTATAAACTCAGCGTGCTCTCTTCTCTTCCCTACTTTATTGCTGCGTTTGAATTGTGTACTATCTCCTGTTGTTCTTATTTACTGATCGCATATTGAAATTATCATTAATTCCGCAAGAAATTTTAATTTAGTTGTCGATTCACCTATTCACCCTCCTCTAGGTGATATTGCTAGATCCAACAATTGGTATCAGAGCAGGTTGCTCATATTCATGAAGTGTTTATTAACTTCAGAGCTAACGATCTACTATGTCTAGCAATCACTCTTCAGGAGCAGGCAATTTGCACTTTGCAAATAAGCCACCCTACTTTGATGGGAAGGAATATAATATGTGGAGCAACAAGATGAAATGGTTCTTTGAGGCGTATGATGATTTGATGTGGGATGTTGTAACAAATGATGTTATACCTAATGCTGCTGCAAGTACAACATCTGGAAATGAAGCAAATCTCACCACGACCATGATTGAGACTGAAAAAACCAAAAGACGAAGCTTGGATTCCAAAGCTATCAATGCATTATTTTGTGCTTTGTCAACTCCTCTTTATAATCGTGTTTCAGAGGAAGAATCTGCTAAAGCAATATGTGATATGCTTCATATCACATCTCAAGGAACAAATAGAGTGAAGGAAACAAAACTCAGCATTTTACTGAGTGAGTATGAAGCATTTCAAATGATATCTGACGAATCTATTGCTGATATGATAGACAGGTTTCAAAGTCTAGCAAGTGGACTTGCAAGACAAGGTGCTCTAGTTGCTGAGGCGATGCAAGTGAGAAAGATACTAAGAGGACTCACAGACGAGTGGAACTATGTCAAACCTTCCATACAAGAATCTCAAACAATCAGACAGCTTTCGGTGGATGAGCTAGTTGGGACATTACAATCTTATGAAACAGAACGAGCAAGCAAAAGGGGAGATCAAAAAGGTAAGAAATCAATTGCATTGAAAACTGAAATTGCTCAATGTTTGTCTAACACAGATGATGAAGAACTTGCACTTATGGTGAAGAAATTTAGAAAAATGGCTCAAAAGGCCAGAAACTTCAAAGGAAAGAAACCTTTGAAGAAGATTGATAAAAAATTCTCTCAAAATGAGTCTCAAGAAAGCAAATATGTAATATGCTTTCACTGCAAGAAAGCAGGACATATCAAGCCGAATTGTCCAACGTTAAAGAGAGACAAGCTCAAGTATGAGAAGTACAAGAAGGCTTTAATGGCAGAAACATTGAGTGATTCTGATGAAAGTGAAGACTATGCAAACATTTGTTTGACGGCAAAGTCAGACTCAGAATCAGATTCAAGTTCAGATTCAGAAACTGAGGTAAGTCCATCTAATCTCCCTGATGAAGTTACGGAATATATTGATGAGCTTTACAAAAATTACAAAGAAACTCTTGAAAATGTTTCTGTTTTGAAAAAGGAAAACTCCTCTTTAAAACAGTAAAATATCTCTCAAAAAGAAAAAATTGAGTTTCTACAACACGAATTTCATCAGTTGAAAGAAAGCCACGATCTCATCTCAAAAGAGAATGATTCTCTTAAAGAGAAAATTGATGAGACTTCAAAAAGGTTTTCACAAAGTTCAAGGACTTTGGAAAATATTATCTCTAAACAAATACCTTTTAATGATAGATCTGGTTTGGGTTTTAAACATGGAAGTGTTCTCAAAAACTATTTTTCTAAAATGAATTTCTACAAACCTACTATTACTGTTTATAGAAGGCATTTTTACAAACAGTTTACCAAATCTCACATACACCAGCCTTGTGTAAATTGTGGTGATTCTAGCCACACTAAAGACTCTTGCAAGAAAGTCTGGAGACCTGTTAAAAGGTCAAACCTTATTAACATAGAAGGACCAAGAAAGCATGGGTACCAAAGAAACAATGAACTGCTTATTTCTTACAGGTACCAAAGAGAAAGAAAAACAAGTGGTTTCTGGATAGTGGATGCTCGAGTCACATGACTGGAAATCCAGATGTATTTATATCTCTTTCAAAATGTGATGGTAGAAGTGTGTGGAGGAAAGAATAAAGGAAAGGTCATTGGAAAAGGCAATGTTAAGATTGGAAATCTGACGATTAAAGATGTATCTCTTGTCAAAGGACTGAACTATAATTTGATATCTGTAAGTCAACTCTGTGACTCTGGTTATGAAATATGCTTTCAAGATCTAAAGTGCACAGGTATGAGCAAGGACAAGAAGCAATCTTTCTCGAGCCAAAGACATGGAAATATTTATCTCTTAGATATTGATTCTGACCTTGAAAATGCAAAATATCTTATTTCTGTTAAGGATGAATAAGATCTTTGGCATAGAAAGTTAGGTCATATTAGTGTAAAGCATATGTCAAAGCTTTCCAAAAAGAGACTTGTTCGAGGGTTACCTCAAACTAAGTTTGAAAAATGAGGATTATGTCATGCATGCACACTAGGCAAGCAGGTAAGGAGTACTTTTAAGTCTTTAAATCTAGTTTCCTCTAAGCAATGTTTGCAGTTGCTTCATATGGATATCTTTGGACCAAATAGAACCTTAAGCCTTGGAGGTAAGAAATATTGTCTTGTTATTGTAGATGATTTCTCTAGATTTACATGTGTGTTATTTCTTGCTCACAAAAATGAGGCTTTTACATCTTTTTCAAAACTGGCGAAAAGAATTCAAAATGAAAAAGGTTGTACCATTTCTAGCTTGAGAACAGATCATGGGGGAGAGATTGAAAATCAAAGTTTGTCATATTTTGATTGAGAGTAAGATTGCATCTCATTTTTGGGCGGAAGCTGTT
Organism: Rhodomyrtus psidioides; assembly: GCA_021437785.1. NCBI lineage: Eukaryota > Viridiplantae > Streptophyta > Magnoliopsida > Myrtales > Myrtaceae > Rhodomyrtus > Rhodomyrtus psidioides. The sequence continues at coordinate 399,537 of JAILYB010000127.1, forward strand.
TCCACAGCTTGTCATATTTTGAACCGAATTTCTCTCAGACCCCTCATTGAGAAAACCCCTTATGAAATTTTCAAAGAAAGAAAACCTATTGTTGCATACTTTCATGTATTCGGCTGTAAATGTTTTATTCTAAAGAATACTAATGATCGAATTGGAAAGTTTGATGAGAAATCAGATGAAGGAATTTTTCTGGGATACTCAACAACGAGCAAAGCCTACAGAGTCTACAACAAAAATACTCGTGTTGTTGAAGAATCAGTGAACATCAAGTTTGATGAGAATTATCAGAATGATGAACCCGAATTCAGTTATGTACTTCCTCAAGTCTCAGATTCACAAGGGAGAATCAGAAGAAAAGCAAGACTCAGATGTAAACACTGGTTCGAAGAATTTTCAGAAGGAAACTCATTCAAATGAAGAAAGGCCAGAAGCTGTACAGAATGAACCCACAACTTCTTCAAATGATTGCTTCGACAAAAACTGGAAGCATAAGTCAAGTCATCCAAAGGAATTCATCATGGAAAACATAAGTGATGGCATCAAGACAAGATCCAAGTTTAAGCAAGCAATGAGTAACATAGCATTATTATCTGAATTGGAGCCAAAAGGAATTGAAGATGCACTAGCAGATGAGAACTAGATAAATGCAATGCAGGAAGAGCTACATCAGTTCAAAGTCAACAATGTTTGGGAATTAGTCAACAGACCTAAAAATCGTCCAGTAATTGGAACAAACAGGATGACAAAGGAAAAGTTGTAAGAAACAAAGTAAGACTTGTAGCAAAAGGCTATTCTCAAGAAGAAGGAATAGACTATGATGAGACCTATGCACTTGTTGCGAGGTTAGAAGCTATCAGGCTACTACTTGCTTATGCTTGTTACAATGACTTTAAACTTTTTCAGATGGATGTGAAAAGTGCATTCCTTAATGGCTACATCAAAGAAGAGGTCAATGTTGAGCAACCCCCTGACTTTGAAGAACCTAGAGGAAATGATTTAGTCTATGTGTTAAAAAAGGCACTTTATGGACTGAAGCAAGCACCTCGTGCTTGGTATGAAAGGTTGAGCAATTTCCTATCCAAACACAACTTCACAAAAGGTAATGTAGATACTACCCTCTTTATCCAAAAACAAGGTAAGTATATTATTTTAGTCCAAATTTATGTTGATGATATAATCTTTGATTCTTCTAATGAGCTACTCTGCAAGAAATTCTCTAAAGTGATGCAGGATGAATTCGAAATGAGTATGATGAGAGAATTGCGTTTCTTTCTTGGACTTCAAATTCATCAATCTCAGAAAGGAACATTCATATTTCAAGAAAAGTATGCACTGGAAATAGTGAAAAAGTTTGGTTTGGAAAACTGCAAGAAGATAGAAACTCCTATGTCTCACTCCTCCAAACTAGACAAAGATGAAGATGGAAAAGAAGTTGATCCCAAGCTATATCGAAGCATGATTGGATCACTACTCTATCTTACAACCTCAAGACCAGACATCCTATATAGTGTCTACTTGTGCGCAAGATTTCAGTCAAGTCCAAGGGAATCACACCTTTCAGCCATCAAAAGAATAATCAAATACAATGGGACTTATCCCAACTATGGTTTGTGGTATTCTAAAACTTCTGATTTTACACTAAGAGATTACTCATATGCAGATCTTGCAGGTTGCAAAATTGATAGGAAAAGCACATCTGGAACTTGCCAGCTCATGGAAAATATGCTTATCTCATGGTATTCCAAGAAGCAAAGTACATTGGCACTCAACACAACTGAAGCAAAACATGTATCACTTGGAAGTTTATGCGCTCAAATTCTATGGCTAAAACAGCAGCTCAAAGATTATGGTGTTGAAGATACAAATGTGGAAATTCTGTGTGACAACACAAGCGCCATAAATCTTACAAAGAATCTCATACTTCACTCAAGATCAAAGCACATTGAGATCAGACATCATTTCATACGTGATCATGTTCAGAACGGTGATGTTAATATTCAATATATTGATACAAAAAATCAGCTTGCAGACATTTTCACAAAACCCCTGGATAAGGAATCCTTTAATTTTATTAGAAACGAATTAGCTATCATTAACCCTCTATCTTAAGCATATTTTAGAACAGAAGGAAACTCAGAAGAAGCGTCAGAAGGAGACTCAGAACGAGCGTCAGAAGGAGACTCAGAATAAGCATCAGAAGGAGACCCAGAAGGAGCATAAGAAGGAGCGTAAGAAGGAACGTCAAAAGGAGCGTTAGAAGGAACGTCAGAAGGAGCATCAGAAGGAGCGTCAGAAGGAGACTCAAAAGGAGCGTTAGAAGGAGACTCAAAAGGAAAGTCAGAAGGAACGTAAGAAGCAAATCATCATTCTTTTTAAGGAAAGTTCATAAATCAAAGGTCAGTTATCTCCTAAAATTATTTTTAAGGTAAGTCTCTCATATCTCTTCGTATATTTGATTGACGGTGATTAATTGATTTATTAAAGGAATTCTTTCATTTCTTTTAAAAATTGTTTTTGTTTCCAAAAATAACCACCACTTTTATAAAAACATCGAACCGTCACCCCTGATCTCTCACCTTCAAACCATTCTTATTCGAAACTCTAAACTGTGTTCAGAATCTCTCTCGTTCTCGATTTTTTCCCGAATCAACACACTCTCTTCCAAAGTTTCAAACTTTTTCATCTAAATGGCTCCAAAATCAGTCTCTGACTCAAAGAAGACCTCTCAAACGAAGAGAAAGTTCTCCTCTTCGACTGCAAGCACCACCGAGCCTTCAGAAACTGAAATCAACGAACATCGGGAGATATTCCGTCTGGCAAAAGGTTTGTCTTTATTTGTTTTTGAAGAGAAAGAAGCCATGGCACACTCTGTTAAGCCAATGTACGATAGTATTAAGGCAGCATGGGATTTTGGTGATCAACTTAGAAATCTGCTGGATATTCACAATTTCGCTATCGAGGGCGAATTGCTAGAATTTCTTAGTTTACCTGGAAAGGTTGTTGAACCTATTGCTGTTAAAGAACCTGAATATGCTTCTAGAAAGGGAAAGGAGAAAGTAGCAAGGCCTAGTTCGAAAGCAACTTCACGAAAATCCTCTCCAATAAGGCCTGGCGGCACTAAGGCAAAGGTTGAAGATGATGATGATGTCATGTTTAATGATTTTGTGAAAAACATTGGGTTTACTATAGATGCAAACTTTCCCGATCCTAATTTTCAAAGTCAAGCACATAAGGACAAATTTGAGTCCTTGAAACAAAGAGGCATCATACCACACATGGTATTTGAACTGAAGTGCTTTGACAAGAATGACATCCCTCTTAGGAAGCATCTTCGAAAGGTCAACTTAGAGCACTTCGTAACCCAAAGGAGTTACACTTTTCCTGATTTGGTAGCCTATTTTTACTCAAATCTTCATTTTGCCAACTTCAGCTCCATGGCCTTCACTGTGCGTAGAAAGCAATATGTTGTGCATGTTGATGAATTAGCATCCATTATGGAAACTAGTAAAAGGGCTTTCCAACCTTTGGATGTTACTGCTGAAGAAGGTTTTTGCTTTCTCACTGGGAAAACAAGTTTCTCCAGAGAGTCAAAATCTCACATAGCCTACAGTGATTTTCCTCTGAAGCACACCATGATGCACAAGGTTGTCATTGAATGCCTCAGACCAAAGGCAGCCTCAAAGATAGACATCTCAAAGTATGAGGCAAAATTGTTGTGGGGTATCATGCATGGAAAGAAAATTTCTTTTGCCCACATGGTTCTACTTCACATATACAGATCAGTCCTCAAGCCAAAGGGACATCTACCTTATGCTGGTCTGATCTATAAAATAATAGATTATTTTAAGATCAGAGCTTCTGCAGATCTTATCAAACAACAAATCCCTTTGATGACTGTTGGTGAAACTATGATGGGCAAGATGGGATTCAAAATGACTTCTGCTGGATGGAGGACCAAGAATAATGAACCAGTTCTTGTGGAGTTCGAGGATGAGTCAAAACAGAAATCTCCAAAAAGGAGAAAGGTTATGGCCATTAAGGGTCAACAAGAAGACACCTCATCTGATGATCACTCCAGAGGAAGCAAAGCAGAATCTGACTCTGAAGCTACTCACTCCAAAGGTGCCTTAGATGAAGAAAGTCAAACTGAGAGTCAACGTGCAGACAATTCCACAGATTCTGGAGTTTACATCTGTGAACTAACTGAGGAAGAATTTCTCACTATGTGGACTGAAGAGGATGCTGCAAGAAAAGAGAATGAAACAGAGTATGGTGATACTCTTTTCAACTTTGATTATGAGAAATGGTCAGTACAAGTACTGGCACAGATGGCCTCAGAAGAACAGGTGGCAGAGCCAGATGATATTGAGGCTTATTCCATATCCTCTACCCGATTGACTGTTCATAAAGGTGCCTCAAGCTTGGCAACAACGATTGCAAGATAGGATTAACTTTCGAGTGCTCAGTCCATACCAATGGACATTGATGAAGAAATAGAATCTATGCCCAGTACAAAGGCTAAAGGGAAAAGGGCTATAACTCAAGGGGAGCCTTTACCTGCAACTTCTGATGTTTTTCTGACAGAAGTGTTTGCTTCTCAAGCATTTCCTAAAGCCCAATCTGAGGGGGAGAATGTACAAAGAAAAAGGATTGACATTACAAATCAAGAACAATCTCCTACAACAACACAGGTTGAAGTTCAGAAGCAAATGGAGAATCTTCAACAAATCCTCATCTAGAATCTGGCTGCTATGGAATCCATGATAGATCAGAAACTGCATAACTTTGAATAGAAGGTTGATGGGAAATTACAGGGTATGGCAAATCAGGTGACCAATCTAGAGAAGTCCATTGATTTGTATGGCAGAATGTTCTGCGTTGATATTGCAAACTTGCCTTCATACACGCTGGTGAGGACTGACAGAGCAGCTTCAGCATTACCTACAACTCAAGCTGTCAGGAGCCATGCTCAAAGAATGGGAGGAGAATATGTCAGACTTTCTTCAGTAGAGACTGGTGCAGAGCCTGAAGATGTTCTTTCTTCTTCCAAAATGCCCCCACCTTCTTAATTTTTTAGCACAAGGATGTCATTTGTTATGTCATTTTTTCCTTCTATAATGACTTAATCATATTCTTTATTATATACATTCTTTTTGTTGTTGACAAAAAGGGGGAGAGTTTTCTCTATCTACCAGTTCTATTTATATTTACCACAGTGCAGGATATAATTTGCGCATGATATTATTTACCACAGTGCATGATACTTTCTGATTATGTTTACCTACAGGAGCATATTGAATGATTACTTTTATATACAATTTTTGACATACTCTGGTTTAATTAAGTTTTGTAGTTTTGTCACCATAAAAAAGGGGGAGATTGTTGTGGAAATTCTCTTATATTTTGATTCTGACAAAACTATCAAAATGATTTGTATAATGTTTTATGATGCAGAAAGAATGAGTAAGCAGCAGGTTGTGTGGATCTAATTCTGCCTCTAGACGAAGGGTCAGAAGGAGTGCTTCTGGACAAAGGGTCAGATGGAGTGCTTCTGGACCAAGGGTCAAAAGGAGTGCTTCTGGACGAAGGATCAGATGGAGTGCTTTTGGACCAAGGGTCAGATGGAAGTGCTTCTGACAAGGTCAGATGGAAGTGCTTCTGACGAGGTCAGATGGAAGTGCTTCTGACGACGTCAGATGGAAGTGTTTCTGACAAGGCCAGATGGAAGTGCTTCTGACGAGGTTAGATGGAGTGCATCTGAGGATCTTCAGATGGAGCTGCTTCTGAGAGTCAGGTTCAACATGATCTTCTAGTTGAACATTTCGTGCAACGATCTACATGTAGTAACAGATGGACCTTATCAAATCTCCGAATTACCATTCAACTATAACTGATCAAATTCAAGAAGTTCTTTATGAAGACAAAACTTGAATTTAGTCAGTTTCTGCATCTCCAAAACATGAAGACCCACGAATGACAGGTTTTCGATCAAGGCAAGATTCCTTATGAAAATTTGTAATATTCGAATGACATGATGTCCCTTCTAAACATCCAAGGGATTTTCTTCAATTGAATATTACCTTCCAAGAATATCTCTTCGAGGACCAATACGGATTTACCACACCTATGGAAACTGGAGATTTAGTTGTATGGGCGACTAAATCAGAATGGTTCAATATCTTCTTCAACGGGTCTCATATCTTCTAAGATACAGTCTAGTTCAATCACGATTGATGACGTACAATCAAGGATTGAAGAGCGATCTCTTGGCCGGGTATCCAACGGCTAGTTTGGAGGTAGGAGAGTATAAAAGAAGAACCATGGCGATCTGAGAAGAAAGGATGAACAACAATCTATAAAGTGCAAGAGTGATTCGAATTACACCCAAATTTATTCTGAGTGCTCAAAACCTCATTCATTGTGAGAATCTGTAAGAGAGAGAAACCGAGTGGTTGAGTGATTGTAATTCTCTTGATTCTTCATAGTGAAATTCAGCCGATCGGCTGTCATCGTGGGAGAGTAGACGTAGGCTTGACAAGCCGAACCACTATAAACTCAGCGTGCTCTCTTCTCTTTCCTACTTCATTGCTGTGTTTGAATTGTGTACTATCTCCTGTTATTCTTATTTACTGATCGCATATTGAAATTATCATTAATTTCGCAAGAAATTTCAATTTAATTGTCGATTCACCTATTCACCCCCCCTCTAGGTGATATTGCTAGATCCAACAAGCTCTTGTTGCTTGGCTATCACAATTAACTAATAATTGTACCTATAGCATCCTTAGCAACATCTCACTGATCCAAAAATTTCTTAAACCAAACATTCTCTTGTATTGTTGTTAATAACACCACGAGATCACCTTTCATCGTGGATAAGGCTATACACGTTTGCTTAACATCACGAGATCAATTTCCATCAAGGATAAGGCTATACATGTTTGCTTAACATCACGAGATCAATTTCCATCGTGGATAAAACTATACACCTTTGCTTCTTACTACTCCAAGATATTGCGCCACTGCACAGTAAGAATACAAATCCAGAGGCAGATTTTGTCTCAGCTAAACCTCTTCCTCAGTCAATATCAGTATAGTCTTCAAGGTGCAGATCTCTACCTTGAACTTAGTAGAAAAACTTGAAAGTACTTTTCAAATATCTCAGAGAATTCTCTTGATGGAAATTCAATATGCTTAACCTGGATTATATTGGTACACATACTATTCCAACTACAAAACAAATATTAGGCCTTGTACACATCATAGTATACTTCAAGCATTCAAACACTAACATATGGAACACTTTTCATTTCTGCATTTACTTGTGGAGTCTTAAGACATATTTCGCGGATCAGAAACGAATTCTTTAACATTTGCCTAATCATTCCCATTGGATAGAGAGATACCAGGAATCTCTCTATGCCAAAACTGGGTTGACATAGGTATAATACCATTCGGCAAATAAGCCACACATGCAATAAGAGTATCTTTGGGTTTGAAGTCTTGCATATAAAATCATTCAATGACTTTATCCATATAAGTCTCTTGTGAAAGAGATCACAATCTCTTTGAACAACGTTTTGAAACCATAATTTCAAGAATGTATGCAGATTCACCCATATATTCTTATTTCAGAACTGGAACATAACCAATTCTTGACTGTACCAACAAACTCTATATTGTTCCAAGCAATCAGTATCTCATCACATATAATGATAAGATCACATATTGACATTTGGATATTTTGATATATACGCAATGATTTTCATCAATCATTACAAAATCATATGCCTCCAAGGCACTACGAAAAAATATATATCATTATTTCGAAGACTGCTTAAGGCCATATATCGATCTCAAAAGTCGACATCCTTATTGTTCTTGGCCAATTGAAACAAACCCAGCAGGTTGTTTCTCTGAAAATTTCTTCTTTTAATTCTTCATTGAGAATCGCAGTCTTTACATCCATCTGATATAATTCAAGATCCATACTAATCACTATTGTCGAACTAGGGTGAATTGAGGTAAATCTCACCATAGAAGAACAAACCTCTTCCTAATCAATTCCTTCTTATTAATTATACCCTTTCACCATAAGGCGAGCCTTATATCTCTCAATCAAGCCATTAGTTGTACGCTTTAATTTGAGAACACACTTGCTCCCAATGGCTTTATGTCCATTCGGAAGATCAAGTAGTTCCCAATTTTTCCTTAAATCGGACACATTTCGTTTGATCTCATTGACTCTATCTCTTTTTTCATTGCCTATATCCATTTTTCCTTATTAGGGCAAGCTAAAGCCTCATTTACATTCCTTGGCTCATCCTCTTCTTGTGGAGAGACCATAAAAACTTTTCCTTCAATGTCTAAACGTCGACAAATCAACGGAGAACGATTTTGTGACTTGTTCGCTAAATTGAGGATTGTACACTTAGTACATCAAGCTCCATTACACTTCGACTTGGCGACTTGTTTAGAATTGTACACTTAGTACATCAAGCTCCATTATGCTCTCACTTGGCGACTTGTTCGCCATATTGAAGATCGTATATTTAGTACATCATTCTCCATTTTGCTCCCATCGGATCAGATAATGACGACATATTCTTCACGTTAAGTGGTTGCAATTGAGACTAGTTCGAAACAAATTCCCCACTTCTCACATTGCTCCCACTTAGATTAGATGCCCTAGTGGAGTCATGATCACTATCCAAGATTTCAAATAGAGGATAGTCTCCACCTATCTCGCCCCTTTTTCAGAAATTCATTCACTAAGAATATGACATCTCGTGATTCAAATTCAGTTATACTTACCACTTTCTTGCTCACCTATAATACATACCCCTTAGAGTGCTCTCAGTATCTCATGAAGATACTCTTTTATGTCTCTAGGGTCTAATTTCCCATACCAATGGGAGAAACCGTGTGTATAGGAAGCATATCAAAGTCTGAGAAAACTCAAATCTCATTTTCGACCTGTTCACAACTCATATGGAGTGATAGTAACTGATTTAGAAGGCACACAATAAAATATCTTTACAGCAATCAACAAAACTTCACCCCAAAAGGTGATAGGCAAATTAACCTATGCCATCATAGACTTAACCATTCTCATTGGGACATGTTTCTTCTCTTTGCAACTCCATTATGTTGAGAAATCGCTGGAATAGTCAATTGTCTTTCTATTCCTTTTCCAACACATAAATATCTGAACTGATCAGATAAATTTCCTCGACCTCGATTGGATCCCCTTTTTTTTAAATAATTTTTTTAAAGCTTAAAAAAAATTCTCAAAGCAACTTATGCCTCAGATTTATGAGAAATCGAAAAACATATCCGAATCAAGTATAATCATCTATAAATGTGATGAATTAGACATCCCATGCCTTGTTCTCACATATGATGAATCACATGTCTCAATGGATCAACTGTAAAGGAAATTTAGCTCTTATTCCTTTTCCAAATGGTTTGCTTATTGTTTATCCCGCTAGGCAATACTCACAAATAGGCAAATCGACTTTTTCAATATTGCCCTATAAATATCTGTGATTGTGTCAATGTGACCCAGCCTAGCCTGCCACATATTCGTATCATCACAAATGATGAAAAATAGTAAATAACTAATATTCATATTATTGTACTCAACAATCAGCACAATGAAACAATCCAGAACCATAATAACTTATTCTTCGTTATGAAAGTTCAAATTGAAATCAAGTTTAACCAAAATTAACATGGAAACTATATTCCATTGAGTTTTTGGAGCATTTAACACAATATGTAGAAATAGGGTACGATCACCGTGCATTTTCAATTGGCATGTGTCAATCCCTTCAACTTTCGCGCAAGAATTATTTTCCACATTTATCCACTTTGCTCCATGTCGAACGCGTTGAAATTCCACCAAGGCATTTCTATCTTTCGTTACATGGTCTGTGGCTCATAAGTCTATAATCCACAAAAGATAAGATTCAGTTACAAAACTGAACTAGAGACTTAAGTAACACTCTCAAGTGTACAAAGTTTTTCTTTTTTTACCACAGTCATGAGTAAGGTGGCCCTTATTGCCACATTTAAAACATTTCACCTTTGAGATGTTTTTCTTGAAAGGACATTTTCCTTTCTCATATCGGTTTAACTTCGATTTCCATCCTAAAGGATCTATTCCTTTATCCTTTTTATTTCTTGAACCCACCTTGATGCTTATGCCTGGAGCACAAAGCTCCATTTGATCTAGAAACAGCACTCTAGTTCAAGACAGGGCATAGCGTTCTCAAAAGTCCGTACCTTTTTTTTTATTGTGGATTAAGTGGATTTTCATATGCACACAGCTATGAAGTAAGGAACAAATTAATGCTTGCACTTGCTACTCATCAGTCAAAAAGTGGCCCACATCATACAATTCACTTATTATGTTTGACACGTCACAAAAGTCATTTCATATTCTGCCCATGAGGCATCATTTAAGTGTCAAAATTTATAGTGATCTGCCTCAACTTGGTGACTAATGTCTAACCAAATTTAGCTTTAATGCTCTCCACTTGACTTTGGCATTTTCATAAATGCATGAACTCATGCATAAAACTATTTTTTTATGCTACTCAGAAACATAATGTAAGTAATAGAGTTCATCATTTTTCATGCAGTAAATGTCGGCTGTGCAGTATTTTCATCCTCATGTTCTTCCATAACTAGGTTAAGAGCTTCAAATGCTTCTTGCTCTTCATAGCACAAATTGGATTTTCATATTCCAGTTTTCATAATTTTCGCCATCCAATTTCTCATTTGTTTCGCTAAGCGCGTAACTGTTATTTCTAAACACGAAATTCAATAGACATGCATTCACAAACCATTCATGCCTAACATTTATGCATCTATTTTACACTAACTGATTATATTAATGAATAATTTCACATAAGGTCTCAGATTCAAAAGTTCATTATGTTCCCAATCATCATGCAAGAATCCTCGCTTGAAATTACTATTAACATAATAATTTATGTAAAATCAAGTTTATTAAAGTTACTAAAACTTTCTAGAATTCCCCACTTGAATAAAGATCATAAATTAGATAATGATCTCTATATTTTGTAATCATAACATGGCATAGTAGGATTGGAACTATACACCGATAACTTATCAATCAAATCATACTCAGATTACATGATTCATGCCATCAATAAATTCTTTACACAAAATGGCTATCTACATGTAAGCCATTTTTTTTTAAAACTTGAAAACGCCCCAAAATACTTATATCATGGGCTTCAAACGTATTTTCAGAATTTTAAAATCATCAAACATGTCCAAATAATATATCAAATTGAAGAAAATTTCGATACGAACGCAACGGTACCTCGTACGCCCCAATCGGAGCTCATATGCATCCACACGAGCTGGTCAAAGTTTCTTCTTTGACTAGTCAACGCTCAGTCAACATGGTCAAAATGTAATTTCTCAAAATTTTGAGGATCGAATCGTAATTTCCAAAAATTTCGAGGAACAAATTGTAATTTTTAAAAAGTACGGGGACCAAATTATAATTTTTAGAAAATTCGGGGACTCAATTGTAATTTTTAAAAGTTTCAGGGACCAAATTATAATTTTTCGAAAGTTTGGGGATCAAATTGTAATTTTTCGAAAGTCCAGGGACTGAAATGCAATTTTCAAAAATTTGGTCAACCGTCAACGGTTAACGGGCGAAATCCGAGTCTGAACAAAACCGAACCGGGTTTGGGATATCGAGAATCGGATTTGGGATACGATTAAAACGGTTCTAGGATAGGAATAACCGGGTTTCAGACGCGTTTGGGCCACGAGCACGCGCTGCGCACGTGAGCGCGTGAATCCCACGCGTAGCGGACCTCTTCGGCGAGTGCGGCTCTATCCGGCCACCTCCGACGACGTGCCACATCTCAAAACGTTCGTCTCGACGATACGAACCGGTTGGTATATTTAAATCTAATTTTCGTTGAACGAAATTTCACGAAAACGCCTCGAAATACTGCTGTGTCGGGACCGATCCCGTGGCGGCGCGTGGCTCGTGTGCGGCCTCTTCTGGCGTCGCCTCACGATGGGCGACCACTCAAAATTCTCGTCTCACTGAGCCCGTTCTATTTATATGATAAAAAATTATTTTTATCGAACGAAAAATCACGAACATGCCATGAACAGTAACAATTAAAAAAGGATTTTTCGCGGTCAAATCGACGATAAAATAAAGCATGATCAGGAAACAAGAACACATCGCTCTGATACCAATGTCGGGAACGAATCCCGAATACAAATACGTACAAATACGCAACCGAATAGATTGAATTACATGCCCGAGAATCGACTTGAATCACTAATCGTAAAAGTAAATCACATATAATGGACTTACCTTGATAGCCATAGATTAAGAGCTCCCATTGCAGATAAGAAACGATTCCAGATCCGGCGATCGATCGTCGTCGAGAGAGAATGTCCATGGAGTGTTTTTCATCAATAGTGGTTGGAAGAATGAACGTACGTTCTGTGGAAGAGAGAATCATCATCTTCTCTCTCTCTGAATAGGAAACAAATCCTATTAATTGCCAATTTTCGCAATAATGAAAATTAATTAATTTATCCCTTAATGGGCGTAATTTCCAACAGTCCAGATTTGATAACTTGCGTGTCTACTCTTCGCGAGTTCTGTTTCATGCAAATCAAGAATTGGCTTATGGCAGAAGAATCGCGGAAGAAAGTGCATGTGTGGTGACCATGAATGAGAACCCTCGTTACTGATCCTTGCCAAGACCACCCATTCGCCAAAGACGCTGAGTCGAGGAGTCCCGTGCCGTCGTTGCCTTGTGTGAGTGTCACGAGAGTCCTAACCGATCAGTTCGTGATGCCCTCGCTTGGTCGTCGATTTCTCCGGTTCAAGTTTCAAATTAGGAAAGCAATCCCGCGAGACAAGGTAAAATTCTGAATTTTGATGTAAAAGTTATATTGTTTGGATTGTTTGATATTATCTACAAGAATCTTTGAATCTTGAGCAAGCCTCACGGATATTCATGCCTATCTCTAGAATATTTGGCATTGTTTGTTTCTTGATTTGAATCGTTTGAGTTTGGAAGCATATCTTGTAAGATATTGTGCATATTCTTTCAACATATTTGGCATATTTCGTGGCCTAATTTGGAATTTTCGACAATCCTAATCATATCGAATAAGTCCTTGTCTCAACTGAAGATATCTTTTTTCCAAGTTGGATAATTATTTGAATTACCTTGAAAATCTCATGAGATAATCTTTCTAATTTTGAAAAGATGTAATCCTTTACGGATAGGGCAATTTGCCCTTTATAATTCGACCCCTATCCTTAGTTGGCCGAAATTTGCTTTTTATTTATATACCATGGTCTCATTCAAATAATTTTATAATTTACTTTCAGTATAATACATGATCCCATGTGCCTAATTCCCTCGAAAAAAATGTGCATTAAAGATGACTATCCGATTTCAGCTCCGAAATACGATCTCATCTGCACATCGAAATTATCTGTCCCATCTCATAACTTTGGGATCGGACCGGCCAAATTCATAAAATTGGACTTTACTATCCGACCCATAACATTTGGGTATGACTTTAGTGCAATATCAAATTCACCATTCGACTCCACCCCCAGGTATGACGTGAATAAAATTCCTTTCCAACACTAAATTTTGGGTGCGAAGCAAATTTATCGGAAAGTTCGGATGATAAGGTGTATTATACTCATGGTTTATTATAATTTTATTTGATTCATTTTTCATAAAAATCATAAAATAAAAAAAATCATGTCTTGGCTTCAAATGACTTTTTTTTTCAAAAATTACATCTCAAGGTGACTCTTAATATAAATTAAATTTTGATCAATTTGTGGTAATTGTCAGACCAATTCATCATAAAAATCGAAAATTCATTAGAAGGTAATGACATTTCCTTTGCATATCATATAATTTAATTGTCATGCATTTTTATACGTCATTCATACGTTTTTATGTCATTAGCGTAGTCCATTTTGCATGTCAAATAATGTAGCATCCATCTTTGCACGTCGCTATATCATGCTGCATGCATTGTTTCACGTCATGATGCTTAGTTATCATAAATGATTAAAATTTTCATGACATGTAGGCTATAGTATACTTTTGCCCGTCATTTATTTGTCATGTCATATAGACTAGTTAGCATGTCATTTAGGTAAGATTTCATATTGCATATCATCTAAAGTAGAACTCTTGCAATAAAATTTCATTTTTCTAAAAGTAATTGTGCATGATCATCATATAGTTGCATGTCGTATCATCGTATAGCTAGACTTTGTATTTTTTTTTTTGCATCCATATAGTTGCATGTCATACAATTGCATTTGCATGACATTTATTTAATCAAGAAAATTCCAAAAAAAAAAAAAATTAATTGCACCTTGATTTCCAAATAAATCAATTGAATTTGTCAATTAAGATAATTTTCATAAGAATGGTATCGAAAGGGTGTTAATTGAAAAATTAACATAATCAAATCCCCAGACTTAAATCTTTGATTTGCAGAAAATAAAGTATTCTCCCTATACTTTATTTAGGTATCTAATTTACTTACAAAAAAAAAAAAATTAGTCACGGCTCCAAAATTGAAAATCTTTTGACAAAAATCATGTTGAACCTAGGTTGTGATTTGGTAGCGTTTGGCAGAGTTGGACTAAGTTAATTTATTTAATTAATCTGGTAATATATTAACCCGAAATTCCTTCGAATTTTAGATTGCGACGGGTGTTGATGGAGATCCAAGATGAAATATCTTGATGCATAAGTATACTTGGATTAAGGGGGAGAAGACCTAATGTCGGCTCACACGTGATATGGAGATTGTTAGAATGCATGTGTGATATATTCTAATTGACTCATAATTCTTTGGTTTAATTTTTTAAGTAAAGGCGGGTCCAACTGTATACATTGACGGGCTCGTACAGTGGCGCCCCCTAGTGAAGGTATTGGGTTTCTACTGTGCACTCCCAACACATTGCTCGTCCACTGAAGTGCACCCCCACAAAATTCAAAATATTTACTAGCGTTTAGTTATCTGTACTTTTATGCACTGTACTTTTAGTTTCCAAATTTGAGTTGTCCATTAAATTCTAGCGTGTTTCATATTTGTAGCTCTTTCAGATCCATGTGGTAGATTAAATTATGACTTGTATCTTTATCATGGGTGTTGCATTGTTAATTAGATTTCGGCGTATAATTTTTTTCGTTCTTACGCTTTGTTATTCATTAGATTCTAGCACAATTTGCTAACGTGTTTTTCCTTTTTATTGACTATA
Source organism: Rhodomyrtus psidioides (assembly GCA_021437785.1). NCBI lineage: Eukaryota > Viridiplantae > Streptophyta > Magnoliopsida > Myrtales > Myrtaceae > Rhodomyrtus > Rhodomyrtus psidioides. The sequence continues at coordinate 414,865 of JAILYB010000127.1, forward strand.
CTTTTCAAGTCTTATTGTTGACTATATCCCGACACAGTTCGTACTCTTATAGTTTTATTCAAAGTGAAATTGTTGATTTACATATCATCTGTCATATTTTTGTTTGGAGTCGCCACATAACTTGACTCCTCTAATAAAAAATCGAAAGGCAACTTTAGGTGAAAGGTCTTTTGCTAGGGGAGAAATCCAATGAAACATCTTTTTGGCATGGCTGGTGAGACTGGTGGACCAATTTGAGGAAATATGATGGTGCGTATGAGGAATCAACTTGATCCTGACAATGCGGGATGGTAACAACTCTCCATCATCGCGTGCTAATGAGATGGTAGGACGTTCTGATGTAGGACAACTGACGTCGTAATTTTGCATTAGGCGTTTTTCAATTTTAGGAAACTTTATTATATAGCTAATTGCAATTTTTTATTTGAATTCTGATTAGATTTAATTCCTTGAAAGTTAGCTTTATGAAATTCTAATTCCTTAAGGAGTCCTATCTATATAAAGGGCATCCGCCCTACGTAATTTTCACGATTTATCTATCAAATTTCAGAAAACACTTTGGAAAGCTTTTCTAGTTATCGCTTCTCCGCATCATTTGGTATCAGAGCAAGGTTTTCCCCTGCGACGATTATTGTGCGGAACAAGCGATCGAACGATGAAATAGACAGAACGAGTAAAGTAAATCGAACACCAGATGTACGTGATTCGGTCGTAGAGACCTACGTCCACGGGGAGAGCATCAATGAATTCCACTATAGAACAAAAGATACACAGAGATTTCAAACCGCACTCGAGTTACACAAACACACTGTTGATGTTTCCTAAGCCCCAATTACAACAAAAAACACACCCAGTGGTTAGCCCAAAATTTCTAGCGAAATAATATCTCAATCTCGCAAAGGAATTAAAACACAAATCTAAATTCAAGATTCAACCGGCTTCGACACTTGAATTCTTGATGTAATTCCGCGAACAAAACAAAATCTCAATGTGAAGCACTCGTTGTGACAAACGGCGCTTCAATCTCCTTCTTGGACTAGAAATCACGAAGACGCACGCTTGAGATTAAAAGCCATTGTCTAAAGAAAACAACATAGATATTTATACGAAGGGATATGAATGAAATCTTGGTCAAAGTGGGACTCAGCCAAACATATCTTCTTTGCCAACGTTTTCTGACTCATGCACGCATAAATATATTGTCACAAAAAAAATAGACCATCATCAAAATGTATATTCCACATGCAGTAGCCAAAGTTCGGTAAACCCACAAGTTGGACTTTCCTCTTTTTGATTGATTTCTCGCCTGTCAATACAGAATTGGATTTTTGTATATATCAAAATCCAAATTTGAACTTCCATTATCTCCAATCTCCAACTTCGGATATCCGAACGTAGATAATTACCATGGGTTCAAAATAATCTTTATCCAATCTTGCCAAAAGTTATTCAACGCAAGATATTATATTTTTTTCGATTTCGGATATCCGTAAAATATTCAATTCGGAATATTTACAATTTCGCTCCGGGCTCAAATTCGAGACAGAATTTGAACAATCTCCACCTTGGCTCGACGTTCAATCGCTTCTGCTAGAATCCGAACTTCACCGCTACTCTCCTAATAGCCCCCAATGGGCTCAACCGCCACAGACATCATGCAAGTCTAAGCCGCGCTTGAACTTCGTCATAACCGAGGACCTCATCAAAACACCAACTGAACATGCACTTTTAACTACTCCGCAAGAACTATCTGACACAAGCTCCTTAATCACAGATAAAGCAAAACCATCATTGCAGCCATATTTGTCAGAATATCGAATATGTACCTTGTCAATATCAGCAGCTATAGCAATCGTTGGCTCTATAAGCTCCATTTCGCTATAAGCACCATCTGTGTCGATTATCACGCTAGTACCTGCTACCTCAAGAGTTTCTGGTTGCAACTCCACCTCAAGCTTAACACCGTCCAGATCCCCATGAACACTGCAATAATCACTCCTAGCCTGAAGTACTGGAGACTCATCAAAAGTAACTTCTATGCTGCAAACAGGTGAATTTATAATCGGCCACCACAACTGATCGCCACACTCACTCATGCATAGCCATGGAATATGCACCTTGCCTTCACATCGAGCTTATCACCACTTACTCGATAATAACACGGGCAACTAAACATTCTAAAAATAGAATCATCAGCAATATTACTTGACCACACTAAGTGCATCCGCTGGAATTCTCCTAACCATACCAGCACTAGAGATCTTTTTACAGGCTGTCTCTGGTAATGTTCTGCTTATCAATCCTGCAAACTGTTGTAGTTTACTGGCACTAGTGCGGTGTTTCACTATGCCCTTTTTCATGCAGAATTTATTTACCAGCTTCGAGAAGGACTCCATGCTACTGTCAGTTCGCAAATACTCGATCAACTTACCAGTCTCCGTTCTGATCAAAGCTCTCGACTGCGTATTCCTGACAACAACATCAAACTTGTGCATCGGCACAATCACCCAAGCCTTCCTCGAGTAGCCGTTAGACTCTCGAATAGATGTCGACGTCTCCGGAGCGAAACTTATTAATGTCTCACCTTGAAGTTCATATAGGCCGCCATGCTTGATTCCCTTCATTATCACTAGGCCACTTCAAACAATCTTTAGAACTCCACCTCGTGAAGAATACCAGCGTCCAACTGAATCTAGGGCACCCAAGGAAATTAAGTTCTTTTTCAATTCTGGAACATGTCTTACCCCAGTCAATGTCCTCACAATACCATCATGCATTCTGATTTTAACATCACCAATACCCACAACATCGCATTCAACATTATTTCCTAACTGCACTTTACTACTATCTGTGCATTGATAAGTAACAAACCACTTCTTGTTTGGTGTAGCAAGAAAAAAACAACAAGAATCCATAATCCATCCGCCAAACGACGAATTCTCAGTGACAAATAAGACACTATCGAAACCATCAGAATTTTCAGCTACAGCTACAATATCATCAACGGATTCAACTCTAATTCCCTTAACCCTTTCGTTTTTTAGCTTAAAACAATTCCTTCTAAAATGCCCCATCTTGCCACAGTTCCAACAGACATCACCGCTAGTCCTAGACTGACTACGTCTACTCATGTTCATACTACTTCTGCGAACATGAGTATTAGCTCTTCCTCTTTCACCTACTAAAGCAGCAGATACAGATTCGCCAGATTTTTTTTTTCTACGGGTATCATCACTCAGAATTAAATCTCGAATCCCTTCAAACGTCAAACTTGTCGACCCAGAGGAATTACTAACAGCAGTAACAGTAATATTCCAACTATCAGGCAATGAGGATAATAGAATCAAATCACGTACCTCATCTTCAAAGTCAATATCAACTGACTCAATTGACTAACTATCATATTGAATTCATTGATATGATTAGCAACTGACACACCTTCGCTCATCTTCAAATTAAACATACATCTCATCAAATAGACCTTGTTGATCGTAGAGGGCTTCTCGTACATGTTTGACAAGGCTTTCATCAAACCCGCAGTGGTCTTCTCTTTGACGATGTTAAACGCGACGTTACGAGCCAACGTTAACCGAATAACACCCATTGCTCGTCTATCCAGCAATTCCCAATCGGTTTGCTTCATCGTATCTAGTTTCTTCGCAGACAGGACTCGTGCAGCTTCATTTGAATAATCTTCTATATGCATCTTTCGAAAACCAAAGTTCTTCCTCTCAAATCTGTCGATTTTCACTTTAGCTTATTCTGTCGCCATCAATTTGGTTCAACTCAAGCAAGCCTAGCTCTGATATCATTTGTTGGGAGCACGTAGAAGTTCGATAATTTTACCTGGGGAGATCGCCAAGAGGGAGCCTAAGTCCGAGCCCGTCAATATATCCAGTTGGACTCACCTTTACTCAAAAGCTTAAGCCAATGAGTATGGGCCAACTTGGGTATATTAACTGCTCAGTACCACATCAATTATCTGATGTGGGACTTCTCTAACACAACTCACACGTGCATCCTAATAATTTCCCCCTCACGTGTGAGCTCCAGTATTAGGTTTGCTCCCCCTTAATCTAAGTATCCTTCCGCACCAACTTATCTCAACTTGAATCTTCATCAACACCTATCGGGCCCGTTGCTACACCACAACGTCCATCGGTCCGAAAATCGCGTTGGCTTCATCTCAACCTGAATTTCCATCAACGCTCATCGGGCCCGTACTGCTATACCACAGCGTCCACCGGCCCGAAAACCGCGTTGGCACCAGATTCCTCCTTGAGATGCGGTCACTAGATTCTTTCTTGAGATATTCACCAGAATAGATTGGAGGTCCATCAATCAACCATCGGCTCTGATACCATTTGTTGGGAGCGCGCAGCGGAAGTCCGATACTTTTACATGGGGAGATTGTCAAGAGAAGCCCAAGTCCGAACCCGTCAATATATCAGTTGGACCCACCTTTACTCAAAAGCTTAAGTCAATGAGTTATGGGCCAACTTGGGTATATTAACTGCTCAGTACTACATCAATTATCCGATGTAGGACTTCTCTCACATAACTCACACGTGCATCTTAACAACGATGTCTCATAACGTGAGTGTCAATCTCCCCGTAGTTGAGGGTCGTGAAAACGAACCTATTACACGGGCTGAATTCAACCAATTCGTGGAGCAAAACGAACAGAGGTTTCAAGAATTGGTTGTCGCCATCCAACGTTTGTCCACAAACCCCATACCTAGCGTTCTTCCGGCCGAGCGTATTCCTGTTGCTCGTGTCTCAGAAGTAACTATGGAACATGGGGAAAATCCCTGGCAAAGACGTCAACACTATGTCGAGGATTTTGAAGAAGAAGATAAAGGTGAATTTCTGGAGCCGATCCATAAGGGCTACCAGAATAAAGGCTATCGACGTGATCCGGAACAATACCAATTGAAGGACGGCCTCCCCACCTTCAACGACAATCTCAACATGGTCCGCGAGCGTGAAGACAGCTCGATTACTGGTGATTCTACGAATGCTCACAAGGACAAGCAGATTGCAGACCTGCCTATCAAGCTTCCGAAGTGTGACTTTGCTGGTACATCGTATGTTCCTAGTAACATTGATGATGTAAGGCTGACCTTCAACAACGCATTGACGTATAACCCTAAAGGTCATGATGTGCATCACATGGTAGAAACGTTGCTCGTGAACTTGAGTCAACAAAGTGATATTACTGATTCGTTGGGGGAATTTAAGCCTTTGAGTGCACACCATGTATGCATCCCTTTATACAAGGAGTTTGAGAAGCTGTTCTCAACGTCTTTTTCGGCAAAGGTTAATATGACTTTTCTGGATAGCTTGCGGAAACATCTTAATGATAACAACTGGAAATTTTTGTTGAAGGCTTTCCTGAAAGAGTTGTGGTCAGAGTTCCAGAAAAGAGGATGGAAGAGGAAGAGAAGAAGCACTGGAAGTACAGGGGAAGCATATCCAGACACGACGAACTCAAGGACGAGTTTTTCTGAAGAGGATGAGAATAATGTAGGACAACTGACGTCGTAATTTTGCATTAGGCTTTTTTCAATTTCAGGAAACTTTACGATATAGATAATTTCCATATTTGATTTGAATTCTGATCAAATTTGATTCCTTGAATGTTAGCTTTATGAAATTCTAATTCCTTGAGGAATCATATCTATATAAAGGACATCTGCCCTATGTAATCTTCACGAATTATCTATCAAATTTCAGAATACTTTGGAAAGCTTTTCCAGTTATCGCTTCTCTACGTCATGTTCTAAGTCATCTACTACACAATCGGTGGCGGATCAAGCCCACTATACAGTCGGTGGCGAATCAAGCCCAAAGTGGAGATGTCGATATTCCAAGGTAGCTCATGGATGAGTAGAGAAGGCAGTTGGAGCCGATTCTAGTGATGATAGCTACGATGACGAGGGTTCTCAACGAGCACCAAAACGAAACAACTAACCCCGTGATGAAATACTTTGTCGATGTGGTTAAGCCAATGATCATCATTGACAACCAAGGTCGACCACCATCTCCACCTGGGGGGTGGGGGGCTGCTAAGGATAGCCAAAGATCTGTGAACCTGTGATAGAAGCAATGGCGATGCCTAGTCCAGTTTATTCCGCTCGTGGACCAAAAATGGCAGTCGACAATCAAGTTAGACCTCTATATTTTTCTAGAGGACAACTCGCTCAAGTGATCCTTGTCAAGACGAGTTCGTACCTCACAGTCACCGCTTGACAAGTCGCCTTCATTGCCGTCATTCGACGACCTCTAGCCAGTGTCCCTCCCCCCGCGATCTCATGTCTCCAGACTCCCAGATCTCCGGTGAGTTTCTTTTTGTTTCGAGTCCCTTTTCCTGAGGATCTCAGCTAGGCGGCATCATGAGGCGGTCACTCAAAGCTCGATTCATTTTGAGCTCGTCCTCAAGCCGTCGTCTTCGAGCCAGATAGGGATTTTCGTGATCGAAACTCGTTCCCAATAACCCTTTTTGCTCTACCCTGTTTCGGTGATAGAAGAGGTTGTTGGAAAATATGAGGTATTTTGATAGGTGAGTGAAAGAGAAATTATTTCTCAAATAATACATTTGAGTTGGAAGTGGGAAGTGAAAGTATGCTAGTCCCACATTGGAAAGGATGAAGGCCTTGAAGTGCTTTATATGTGATTACACTCATTTTGAGTGGTAACTATCATAACAAGTACTATACCCCGCGCGCACGCGCATGGGGCTGCAAATCCCAAACCCCGACGGAGGCCCGACAAGTTGAAACTTGGGCGCGAACGCACGACCTGCGTACGCGAATGCAGGACCGAAAAGTGGGCCTCGCGACAAGCCCATTTTTTCTTTTGTTTTATTTTTTTCCAACTCATCCGTTATTAAGTTAATTACCGGCATGTTAATGGGATTAACTAAGCAACGACTATTTTAATTCTGTGGTTACCGAACTAAATACATAAGGGCTCTAAAACGGCAGATTTATTCAGCCGTTATTCTTTATTTTCGAAATACCCCTACTTACCCTATATATAGGTGACTCCTTTTTCTTGTTTGAAGAGATCAAGAAAGAGATCAAAAAACAAGATGCGAAAATCTCTCCTCCCTCTCTTTCAAACTCTCTACCTTTGCATTATTTTCGATAGTGTTCACGTGTTGTTCAAGTTCGCCGAAAGCTTTGGAGCGCTGTGCTTGCCTCTATCGCCACTTAACCGTTGTATCTTGGAAGATAGACGTTCATGAAATCTCAAAGCACGTACTGGAGGGGACGAATCTATTTTAAGGAAACTGTGTCGGACACATGCCTCGGTATTTTTTATTAATTCAATTTTTTTCTGTACTGTTGTATTTCCATTCAAATTTTGTTCTTATGAAGGTTCAGCTTTTGTCTTTCTGACGGGTTCAAATTCATCCTTGTGAAGGTTTAGATTCACAGCTTCCGACCGGTTCAAATTCAGTGCTTCTGACGAGTTCAGATTCATCCTTTTGAAGGTTTAGATTCACTGCTTCTGACGGGTTCAGATTCAGTGCTTCTGAAAGTTCAGATTTTGTGCTTCTGACTTGCCTCTGAAGGCTCAATTTTGTGCTTCTTACCTGCTTCTGAAAACTCAGATTTTGTGCTTCTGCCAACTCAGTGTTTGTATGTTTAAGGTAGTTTGCTCACATTTATTATTGCCATTCGAATTTTAAGTATCCTCCAATTTTATAAAATAAAATTGTTATTTTAACACTGTGTTTTTTCCCAACAATCGTAAAATAGACTTTATTCGACACTTACCATTCGAATGGCTACTGGAAAAGAAGTTGTTGATGTGTCTGCTGATGACATCACCAAAAGCTCTGCCTCTGCTGTCAAACAGCCTCTGCCTGGATTATCCTCTACTTCTGCTGCGGCTTCTTTCCACCATGGTGAGAAACCTGAAAAGTTCAACGGATCGAACTTTAAAAGGTGGGAGAAAAAGATGTTTTATTTAACAACTCTGAATCTTGCGAGATTCTTGACTGAGAAACCTCCTAAGGTATCCGATGGAGAAATGAATAAGCAAGCCTTCAATGCTGTTGAGGCTTGGAAACATTCTGACTTCCTATGTAGGAACTATGTCATGAATGGATTGCATGACTCATTGTACAATGTCTATTGTGCAATAAAGACGGCAAATGAGTTATGAGAATCCTTAGACCGGAAATATAAAACAGAGGATACCGGAGCAAAGAAATTTGTTGTCGATCAATTCCTTGATTATAAGATGGTGGATTCTAAGGCTGTGATCAGTCAAGTGCAAGAAATTCATGTGATCTTGCATGAAATTCAGGCTAAAGGAATGAACTTGAGTGAAACCTTCTAAGTGGCTACGATTATTGAGAAGCTACCTTCGAGGTGGAAGGATTTCAAGAACTACCTCAAGCACAAGCGAAAGGAAATGAACCTGAAGGAGCTGATTGTTAGACTTCGAATCGAAGAAGACAATAGAGGCTAGGAATGCAAAGGGTTCAATCCTACTATAGCTAAGGCAAATATTGTGGAGCATAAGCATGGACACAAAAACAAGAAGATTCTAAGCCAAAGTTGGGATCCAAAGGAGGAATTCCAAGAACAAGTTTCAAGGAAAATGCTTCAACTGTGGCAGGTTAGGCCACAGATATGTGGATTGCATACTTCCAAAGAGGAAGAATTTTGAGACAAATATGGTGAATGACATGACAAAAGGCATGTCAGACATAAACCTCCTTGCAATGATTTTTGAAGTGAACTTAATTGGGTTCAATCAGAAGGAATGGTGGATTGACACTGGGGCTACTAGGCACGTATGCTCTAATAAGGACATGTTCACAACTTTTGAACCAATTAATGGGGAGAAAATGTTCATGGAAAACTCTGCCTCTTCTGCTGTTGAAGGCCAAGGGAAGGTACTGCTGAAGATGACTTCTGGGAAAGAGCTTGTCACGTCCCGAACCCTGCGAGCACGCGCACATCCCACTAGGCCGTTTATATACAATAGTCTCCTAGGAACCTTCGGCCCACAACTCATATAATCCATGAACACATGTAAGCGACGGGCATCTCCGTTCACTAGTACAAATAAAATGACTTGGGACGGAACATGGTACACTTATCGAATCCATTAACACACCTTAGAAGTTACGGCTATCAAGTACCAAAGGGTCGATTTAATAATCCACAAAACAAAGTACAATCCCTAAGGCCACAAAAGGCCCCATCTATTCTTCAATCAAAGTTGTCTTTCAACTTCACTCCATGGCAAGCTCGGGTTTCTATTAACTGAGACTTGAAAATATTGGTCCCACGACGGGGTGAGATTTACATCTCAGCAAGTGAAACCTAAACCTAGACTTGACCACCAGTCCTCCCAGACCACCAAAACGATACCAGATGCAGGCATTCATCAATGCAATGGCACACTTTGGCCATTTAAGATCACAAGTTCACAAAAGGTAAATCTCATCATGTATCTCCATATCAATGCCCGTGTAACACGCCTTAGGCAGTCCGCGTAATAACGCATCAGACTAGGATACTACCAGCGTAATAACGCATCAGCTTAGCAATCCTTACTTGACCAAGTGCAATATCCCGCTGTTGACACCTGATTTTTGACCATTTATTATTGTGATTTTTATTCTTTAAAATTAATTAAAAATATCAAAAAAGGTCATAAAATCACAAAATCAACTTTGGAAGCCTTGGCCTAGCCTCGGGGACCAATTTTGGACAAAAAATATTTTTTGCTATTTTATAATATTTTTCGAATTTATTTAATTATAAAAATACCCAAAAAATCAGAAAAATACCATTCGTGGTTAGAAAAATACATAAAAATATTCAATAATTTTGTTTTAATTTTCTCTTCAAGTGTGTCACCTTAAATCTTGAAAATTCGGCTCGGGTTACTATGTTTCTTCACAAACATAAACCCGAACCGAGCAAACAAATTCCTTTTCGAGTCTTTTAATTTTCAATTCTCACCTTTCATAAGCTATGACATTGAATTCTAAAGTCTTGAAGTGCAATTGGGTCAATTTGACCTCCAATTTGACCAATTTTAGCCAAAATGGCTTAATTGCATAAAAATCTTTCAATTTAGTCCCCGGTTTCACAATTTTTGAAATTAAATTTCATGCGGGCATACTCATTAAAATCAAACATCTCTACCCGATAGTTTTCATCATGGGGAATCCATTGGTGGCCTCAATTTTGACTAATTTGGTCATTTAGGCCCCCGATTGAGCAAAAATCATTTTCGGATCCTAGGGACAATTTGGGGTTTTCACTAAATTCGAATCAATTGGTTCACAAAAATGCCCCTATTTGATGGAAAACATGTCAAGGAATCTGATTTTGGTATCAATTTCATGAAAAGTGGTCGATTTGGGGCCCAATTTCGCAAAATTGGTCGAACCGGGCCGGTCGGGTCAGACCCGACCCGACCCGGTCCGACCGGGTCTGCAACTAAGTTGCAGACCCACCATGGCCGGACGACAAGAAAACAGGGGGTGGGGGAAGCAACGCACCGCGGCATTTTTTTACAAAAAGGAGACGTCGTGAGTGGAAGACGATCGATGGTGGACGTTGGGTGGACGTTCCACGATCTAAAGGCGGTCGGCCATGCTCGGAAAGGTGAAGATTCTCGGTCAAAAGCCGAGCTCGGCCATGACAGAGAGGGAGAGGATTCAGAGTGAAGTGGGGGCAAAAACCAACGGACAAATGGCGATCCCGGACCTTGATCGACATTCATAGATCATCACTGGAGCTTGGTGGCCGTCGGTGAGCTCCAAAAAAAGGTCGGTATCTCCCCGACTCCCACCTCCTCATTTGTGCATGCTAGATGTTCGACGAAATGCCTCAAAGGGCATTTCATTTTGGACTCTCGGCCGAGCTGTCCCTAAGCCTTATTTGTGCGAAACTTGCCTTTAGGCTTTGTTAGAACTTAGTCTCAACCCGACTTCCCTTTATTTGTGCATTAAAATTTGGCGAAAACGAGCCCGGAGCTTCGCCGGCCGCGGATTGGATCGGGAGCTCGACGGGGAGGTTCACGGCGGTCGCCGACCCCAACGAGACCTCAGGTAAGTATCTAAACCTCGCTTGGATGCTTCGCGATTGAATAGAATTGGGTTTAAATGAAAAAAAAATTTCTGCAACTCCTCGCCGGCGCCGGACCTGTGGGTGTTCGGTTCGGCCGCTTTCCGACGTTGCATCGTCCATGTTTAGGCGGTATGTTGATGCTAAGGTGTTAGGGAGTCGAATGGCGAAGAAACGGGTAAAAAAATACAAGGTTTCGACACGGATCGCGCTATTCCGGCGAAGATTCCGGCGAACTCGCCGGAATAATCACTGTTCCGGCGAGTCGCTGGTCATCTTCTCCGGCGGGGGGTTCGATCGGTCAACGGTCAACGCTGACGTGGCCTGCCACGTCAGCGGCCACGTCAGCGTGGGGGGGCCGCGTCCGAATAAATTAAAACCCAGATCGGACGGCCGTGGCTTCGCCACGTGTCGCGATCTGGGAATTTCGGAAAATAAAAATGATTTTCAGAATTAATAAAAGATTTTTTAATAATAAAATTAAAAATCAATCGGACGGCTGAGAATATGCCAAGTGGCACTCTGGGGATCGTCCGATCTGTCGCAAGATCGGACGCATCACGTAGGGTCACGTGGCGCGTTTTGGACCGTCCGATTGAATATTTTCGGAAATAATTAAAGAAAATGGATAAAAAGATAAAAATTGTTAAAAAATAGAAAAATCCTTAAAAATGCAAAAATGGCGTCGTTTTAGGCCGGTGCTGACCCGTAGGGTCGGGCCGGGCGCCCGCGAGGCGCGGGCCGGATCTGACCCGGCCCGAAAAATATTTTTAAATATTTAAAAAATTCAAAAAATAATAAAAAATAATAAAAATAATAAAAAAAACTCAAAAATTCAATAAAAAAATAGAAAATCATAAAAAAAATTCAAAAAAATTCAAAAAATTCAGAAAAATTCTAAAGAATTCCAGAAAATAGAAAATTGCCACATTCAACTGGCCACGACCTGTTTCGGGTCATTTGACCCCCGATCTTTCCAGAAATGACGGTTTTGCCCTTCTGGCAAACCGTCTTCCAAAAAACAAATTCTAAAAAAATCCCAGAAAATCCCCAAAAATAGGAAATGGCCACAACCCACTGGTCAAGACTCATTCCGGGTGTTTTGAACCCCGACCCTTCTTAAAAATGACGATTTCGCCCTTCGGGCGAATCGTCTTCCCAAAAATTGAAGAAAAATCAAGAAATTCCAAAAAATTCTCAAAAATGGGAAATGGCCACAAACAACTGGCCATGGAATATTTTGGGTAATTCGGTATCCAAACCTTCCAAAAATTGACGATTTTGCTCTTCGGGCTAATCGCCTCCAAATCTTCCCATTTTACCCCTGGTCCAAAGTCACACCTTCCTTAAGCCTTTTTGGTTATACTAGGAAGCCATTGATCTGAATTGATGTGCATTGAAGTGATTTATTTATGTACTTGATTGCGCTTTCATTTAAATTGATTGTGATTGATAGGAACAGTCTTCCGATCTGCATGAAACCCTGAATCAAACCTACCTCACCTAAAATTGCGCCTGCATGAGCTCTTAGCTAGGAAAATCACTCGCGTTAGGTACCGAAAGGGCGTTGGTAATGACACCAGCGTAACCAAGTCCCCGAACCCAAAATCTCTGGTTCCGCAGAATTGATCGATCTCTCCCAATCGGTCAGTAAGGTTTCCGGTCTACACTCCAAAAAGACCGGTGGCGACTCCAAATGCATGCACAAGTTGCACATGCCACCACGACCACACTAAGGTCGAAATCGATCGGCTCTTATCGCCGAATCATTTAAAAAATATTCCCGCCGCGATTTGGTATGGGCCTAGGAGGGCCCGCGCCGATCCAAAGCCCGCGATCCGCACTCTGGTGCTGGGGAAAAGGACCGCGATCGGTAATCCATTAGCCGCGTCCTCTTTCGGACGGGTCGCGATAGCTGGCGACTCCGATGGGGACCCGTGTTCTAGAACATATGGTTCTAGACCCCAAGTGGATTTAGGCCGTAATTAAAACGCTGAGTGATAATTCTAACCCTGCAGGCGCTCTTGAAGGTGAGGTAAGTCCGCTCATGGTAGGTGTTATATGTTTTCGCAGATTGGAGAGATAAGGGGTGTAGTCCGTGATTAACATTGTTTTATGCAGGTTGGCGTAGGAATGTATGTTGTACGGATGATTTGAAGCGCTGATTGATAAACTGTTATGCATGACTTGCATTGTGATACTCACGACACATGAACACACACAATCGCGCTTAAAACCCCGGGCGCCGCCTTTAGGAACACAATAGAAGGAATTGAAAATGGAATCTCCGTGAGGAAAAACACGGGGTAATCCACTTTTCAATTTCGCTCGCTTCGAACTATGGATCGAGTCCCAATGCAACGATAGTTGTGCAATGGAATCGGCTCTTTCTAGAACCCGAGGTGGGAACCTTGACCTTAGGTGCCAAACCCTCTGATTGTTAGAAGTTCGCCATCACTTGTCTCATGCGTATGTCTTTGGTCGGTTGGTACACCTAAAACCGCACATAAGTCGACGAGTTTGGTTGGTAAGACTCTCTATCTCTCAAATCTATTACAGTTCATATAAATATAGGCATTTCATTCATTGCATTCTGGTGATTAGATTAAATGCCATTTCGAGGATAGATATGTGTGTTTGTCCCAACGTCCTTGATAGAAGACGAGGAAGGTGATATCCCACGACGAACACCGAGTGTGCGATAGGGGCATACTATGGACATTGTTGAGATATCACCCAATGAAGATGACGAGTTGGGGCAAGTGATCCTGAAGACACAGATCGAAACTGGGGCATCCTTAAACGTTAGGATCACATTCCTTTGTTTCATTTTCCATTACTAGTCCTCTTGTATAGGGTTTATTTTTACCGAGGTTTTCTCTATCTCACCCCTTAGAGTGATTGTATTGGGGATCTATTGGTGTATACATTCAGATGGAACTTGGTTGTATTTCTTTTGACGGGTCATGGGAATGTGATGGTGGCATTTTCTCTAATCATCCGAATACTCCCAAGTCAAGTTTATAATTCCTTTAGAGGAAATTAAAATTGGAAATCTTGCACGACCTTTTGGTCGTATAGGGTAATCCAACCCCAGTTTCGCCAGAAGGAATTATACACTTGAATCGGTTCATGCATGTGTTACGCCACTGGTAATTCACGATAATTGATCAAGAATATCCGCGTTGTTTCAAATTTAATGATGAGATAGATGTCCAAATTACTCTCGTTCTTAGCAAACGGCCTTAATTTGGACACCATATCTTCAATTGAATTTAACACACGTTATCATGTCTTGCACTTTTGAGTAATTCGTTCCTCTCGAAATTGATCAAAAGCGATTATCGCGAATTACATTCCTTTCAACAGTATGCTTCCCTCCGAGGAATATTGATAAAAACTTTTCGCACAAGATTAATCCTTGTAAAAGTTCTTGTCCTTATTAATCATGGGCAAGCATAGGATTGAAAGGGGTTTTTGCTTTCTTTTTCAAATTATTCCTTCTGATTCTGTCTTTTTATTTGCAGGTAAAAAAATATAGGAGTAGAGAGAAATCTTTTCTTGGATAAGCCTGAAGCTATTCTTTCTTCTGATCATGAGTGAGTTAGAAAATCATAACACATTTGCTCGACTTATTATGGATCGGCTCATCCGAGTCTGAGAGTATTCAGACGTTCGAAGAAATGAACTGTACAGAAGTAAAAGCACACACGCGGGAGCTTTCAAGGTTTTTGCTTAATCGAAAGACTTCCAAAGCAGATTAATACAGATTAGCGAGGCGGAAAAGTAAAGCCGAAGTGAGCCCTAATCAGCGACACGAAGGAGCTCAGCTGGCCCTCCATGTTATTGATCCTCTGCCTGCACTCACTGCTCCGCATATCAAGGTCTGCAAGCTGGAGAAGAAGGCGCTTGCACTCATTCTTAAGCTCAGCAACCTTGGCTCTGTGATCTTCAGCGGCGAGTTCCAGATCCCGAACTAGCTCCCTTCCATGGGATACGTCCTCGGTAACACGATCGAGCCTCTCTTCCAGCCACTCACTTTGAAACTTCAACATGATATTACGACGGTCATGTTCATAGGTGATCAAGCACATGGCCAGTCGCTCCACCAAATTTCCTCGCTCACGTAGCAATGTTGAGACCCGCTCGTTGGCTGACTCTATAAGTTTGTTGTGGTTGTCAGCCACAAAGTTAATTAGAACCAAGTGCTCGCATCGGTCCTCGTAGCGGGCTCGCAAAACACGAACCACGGTAACTTCCCGATGAGCAGTGCGGTAGACCTCGAGAGAGTTTGTAAATAGGGCTGGGAAAGCTCTATATTCCCTCCCCAACGTAGTACCCTCGAGGGAAGTGATATCCAGGTCCCCAAACATGACTCGGATTTCATCCTCTGTTTCAGGATGATCAGTCATGTGAGCATAACCTCGACCCATGAGATTATAGAATTTTTCCCATTGAGCCAAAGTTTCAGCTGAAAAGGTGTGAATGGGAGAGGAGGCCATTTTGGAAGGAGAGATGCGCAGTAGAGCGACTGGAAGATGGAAGCAGGTTATATGGGAACGTTAATCTCCCAAACACTAACTTCGTGCTGTTGTAACGTCTCGAGAGTAAAGAAAAGCCGCAGCAATAATGCTTGTGGAGCCGGGGTAATTAAGTAAAGCAGGGGCCGCTCCTCCCGTGAATCACCAGACCTGCCTCGATCCGCGATTTCAGGTCTGACGAGTCTGAAAAGTCGTAAAAGCATTGTCTGTTTCACCATTATTGAAGGGGAACGGGAGTCGAGCGCAAATATCGAAGAAGCCGCGGTAGGGTTGATAGTCTTTGCATGATGAAAAGCTGAGAGGGTGGTAAACATAGTTCAGTCTTTTGGGAAACGTGGTGGGGACAAGTTCGGCTACCGAGGGAAGGAAAGCGATCCGAGGTCCCTCCACAATAGAAAAGCAAGGAAAAGGACAAAGCGAGGAATCCAAAATCTTTAAAGGAGCACTCGCCTGGTGATCGTCTTCCATGCTCGAAGGGCGTCTCCTGAATAGGCAAAGTCGCTCAAAGGAAAGTTTAGAGAGAGTGAACGTACGAAGAAGATTACAAGACCCAGAGTGAATAAAAGAGGACGAACAAACCTCTTCTTGATCCAGTATGTTTAATAGTCATAGTCATTTGTTGGGGATGACTGACCCAAATGTCCTAGGTAATGTGCAGTTGGGAGACCTCGAAGTCTTTGGGATCGAGCCAGATGTCGAAACCATGCTACCCAACCCTGCTGGCAACGAGGTTCAGGATCAGGGCAGCGACGATGACAGTGGTGGCGACGACGACAGTAGCATAAACAACGATGGCAGCGGCGATGTCCCACCTCACGGAAGAAGATGTCGCCGGCCCTGTACTGAGAAGGAAACCCGGATACTTGAAGCCGCCTTCAATAAGTGCCGTTACCCAAATATGAGACGAAGAAAAAAATTAGCCCGGAAATTAGAGATGGAACCCTTAAGGGTCAAGCACTGGTTTCAAAACAGATGGGCCAGATCAGTGGTTCGGGGAAAGTGTCAAGAGCTCGAAACTCTAAAAGAAGAATACGCCAAGCTTCGAGCAGAAAACATGTGGTATAAGGAAGTCCTCATCAGTACCGCTTGCCTTAACTGCGGTGGTCTTATCGACACTCGCGAAATGTTCCGTGATAAGTTTTCTATGAGAATCGCAGGTGGTCGTCCACCACCCCACTCCCTCGAACCATCTTTTGAAAGAGGGGAGGCGCGTCACTACAATTTCCCTGACAATGGGCTTACTATCACCACAGACCAGTTTGAAGTCAGCCAGCTTCCCCTGCAACAACCTCTGACACAACCAGAACCTGCCGAGAGTAAATCGAGGAATGGTCGCCGAGTCATGGATGCTATCCTGAGTCGCCAAAAGAAGTTCATATGGTCTCTAGAGCTTCACAGAAAATTCCTTGATGCGGTTCACCAAATAGGGAATGACTCATTATGTCCAACACGCGTACATGAGGTCATGAATGAACCGGGGCTCGCTAGAAGGTTAGTCGCAAACCACCTTAATGGTTACCGAAGGACGCTAAGACGGCGTCATGCCGCACGGCGCCTAGAAGAGCCCGACTCGAACTTGAACATTAGGTACGGCCACAAACACAACAGCCATGCCTCAAGAAGAGCCCTGCCGAGTCTCGACACCAACCAAGCCGGTAGCTCTACCACCAACTGTTGGAGAATTGGTCAAGATAGCCCTATCAGTCATCTTAATGTTCCTCAAGAATACGTGCCACCGGTGCAACAAATATACACTTCTCTGCTCGAGCAGCAGCCGTCCACCGGCGCTCTTCCTGCTACTGATCCACCCACGACGTCTAATGTTCAGGAGTTCGCCCAACTAGGGCATATGATCTCAGATGATCCAATGGGGGAACACTTCGAACAATTTTGCTTCCTTGATCTCTGAGTGAGACACGCTTTTGATAGGAAAAAGGTCGACCCTCCTCTTTTCTTCTCAAACAAAGATGGTGGTCACAGTTCGAAGAATCCATCAGGAGGAGGCTAGCAAACCTTCATGGCCATGATCTGGAGTCGATGACCGCGCACCTGAACCCAGACGTGATGGGTTGGTGATCGAACATACCCAGAGAAAGGGGGGCTTGTACACAAGTAGAACTTATTTCTTATCTGCGCATTGTAAAGTTTCAATCGGAGCAGTTCTTTTCTTCTTTAAGGCCTAGGGTTGATTTCACACAATGATGCCTGCTAACATCATCATGTTTAGCTACAACAATCTTTTGTCATAATGGGTTTGAGGTAAATTGACCAAACACACGAAGGCAAATGTGACAACATAGGTTACGAACAGAACGTGAGCGGGCTCGAAAGCAGAAAGATCGTCAGTTGCCTCAAACACTATGATTGCGAAACCAAGGGCAATATTGAATCTTGCGAAAGATAAGGGAAAATGTACATACACTCTCATTTATTGCACTCAACAGGAGACTTTACAAACAGATTACTGAGGAGGAACCGTAAATCCAAAGTGAGTTCTAATGAGCGTCACAAATGAGCTCAACTGATTCTCCATGTTGTCCATGCTCTGCCTACAACCAGCGCTTCGAGGATCAAAATCTACGAGTTTGAAGAAAAGGAGACGACATTTCTCCTTAAGCTCATTCACCTTGGCCTCATAGTGCCCCGATTCATGCTCCAAATCCTGGGCAAGCGCTCTCCCACGGGCTATATCCACTGTCATATCGTCAAGCGTTTCCTCCAACCATGTGCACTGGAGCCTCAGCATGAGATTGTGCTGGTCTTGCTCAAGAACGGTTTGACAGAGAGCCAGACGCTCTATCAAGTTGTCCCTCTCACGGGCTAACAATGAGACCTGAGCGTTGGCATATTCAACAACTCTCTTTTGGTTATCGGCCGTCAGCATGGCCAACACCAAGGAATCAACTCTGTCTTGATAGCGGGCTCGCACGATGCTAGCCAAAGTGACATCCCGGCTAGCGACGTGGTATGCCTCCAAGAAATTGTTGAAGAGAGTTGGGAAGATCACAAACTCCCTTTGCAGTTTCGTACCTTCGATACACACGGTGTCCAAGGTCAGGATCAGAGTACGTACTTCAACCTCGGCTTCAGGATGATTATTTATATAACCATAACCTCTACCCAGGAGATGATAAAATCTCTCCCATTGGGTTGAAGCTTCGGCTGAGGCGGTAGGTACAAGAGAGGAAGCCATCTGCGATTGAACGACAGAGAAGAGAATGAATGATGGGGGAGTGTTTGAGAGGTTAGGTCGAAATGTTAATCTTCTCAATATCAACCTCTCGCCCTATAGCGCTCGAACGAGAAAGGGAAAGTTATAATAATTTTTATGCGCGGCCGGGTTAATTAAGTCTCATTAATGCGTCCTATCAACCTCTCGCCCTATAGCCCTCAAACGAGAAAGGGAAAGTTATAATAATTTTTATGCACGGCCGGGCTAATCAAGTCTCATTAATGCATCCCGGGTGAGTCACGGATCCACCTCTGTCCTGTGATCTCGGGCTTAGAAAAGGAACTAGCGCCTAAAGGCCGACATAATTATTACTTTAGAGACCGAGCAAAGGGAACGGGCGCAATGCTCAATAAAGCAAAAGGCAACACGGGAAGTCTTCATGCTCCACTCAGGTAAGAAAGAGTAAGAAAAGACAGGAGGGAATCACGAAGTCTCGAAAGGAACGCCTGTCAGACACTCGTTACTCGATTTCGAAAGGGCGCTTCTTAGAACACGCCTAATCTTTGATAATTACAGAGAGGGAGAACATCTGAGAAAGGGTGGAGAAAATTGAGCGAACGAAGACCAGGAAAAGACATTTCGACCCAAAATGTTCAAGGGGTACCGTCATTTGTTGGAAACGCCCGACCTAAATGTCTCCGAACTTGAACGGCTAGAGGAATTTGAAAACCTTGGAGACGAATTCGTCATGAAGGATATGGAAATCGACTCGGCCATCCAGGAGACTCAAGCCCTCAGCGACCAAAACGCCAGCGACAATGATCCGCGCCAGAAAAGAAAGCATCGCCAGTTCCACACTCCGGATGAGGTCCAGGTACTTGAAGCTATCTTCAGTGAATGCCCTTTCCCGGACACAGAACAGAGGAAGAAGTTGAGCCAAAAACTAGGGACGAGCCCTTTGAGGATCCTGAATTGGTTTCAAAATAAGCGAACCAAGCAGAGTAATCAGTACAAACGACGGGAGACCGCGCTTCTAAAGGAACAGAACGAGAAGTTTCGAACAAAGAACATGAGGTTTGAGGAAGTTCTTAGCACTATTGCCTGCCCTAACTGCGGTGGCCCTACCACTCTCAGTAGATTGTTTCCCGTTAAGCCTTCTACTAGGATCGAAAATACTGGTGATGTGCATGAACAAATCAATCCCACAAAGATAGTGCCAGTGCCTTCTGAAGGAGGGAATATATGCCACTATGATGAGAGTCACCACGTCAGAGCCCAAGAGTCTCCTCCACAACGACTTCTGGCAAGATCAGATCCTGCTCGAGAAGGGTTAAAGATCAGCCGTCAAGCTGTCGACGCTATTCTGAACCAAGAGAAGAAGAGTTTCACTTGGCCCCTTGAGCTTCACCGCAAGTTCTTAGACGTGGTTCGGCGAATAGGGCTCGACTCAGCACGCCCGAAGAAAGTAATGGAGGCCTTGAATGCACCAGAACTTACCAAGGCTATGGTCTCAAATCACCTCGGTTGTTACAGAAGAGCGCTAAGACAGCGTCATACTAACCTCGGTTACAAATCCAACACTTACTGGGGAATTGATCAGAATATCCATCTGAGTCATCCCAATTTTCTTCAAGAGTGTGTGCCACAGATGCAGCAGGTGCAGCACCCATCCGTCGCTGTTTTTCCGCTTACTAATAAGCTTTCTGTGCTTAGTGCGCAAGGACTTGCCGAACTAGGACATGTGATTTCAAAGGATCTAGCAGGGGAATGCGTTGAGCATTTTTGTTTCCCTAATTCCCAAGTAGGAGATGCTTATGGGGGTCAATCGGTCAACTCCCCTCTCATATTCTCGAGAAGGGATGGAGGTTCCAGTTCGAAGAACCAGTCGGGCGATACTACCCAACCCACACATCAATATTTCGAAGGATCAGATGATTTCTTCGATGATCAGTCAGTGATATTTCGATCCAAAATGTTCCAAGGATACCGTCATTTATTGGAAACGCCCGACTTAGAAGTCTCCGAGCTTGAACTGCTGGAAGAATTTGAAGATCACGGGACCGAATCCGGCACGATGGTCATGGAGATTGACACTTCCAACGATGAAACCCAAGGTTGTGGTAATGAAAACAATGTCCATAGCAGTGATCAGCGTCAGAAAGGAAAACACCCCCTTCACCGTACTTCAAGTCGAGACCGGGAGCTTGATTTTTTCTTCGAGGAATGCTCCCATCTAGATGAAAAGCAGAGGGCTAAGCTAGGTCTAGAGTTAGGGTGGGAGCCTTGGGAGGTCAAGAATTGGTTTTATAACAAACGAGCCCGGCTGAGGAATCTACGTAAACAGCAAGAGTTAGCGATTCTGAAGGAAGAAAATGAAAAGCTTCGAACAGAAAGCGCTAGGTATGAGGAAGCGCTGAGCAGTGCTACTTGCCTTGATTGCAATAACCATGTTCTCATCAGTGAAATATTCTCCGAAGAGCCACTTCTAGAGATTTGTAGTGCTCATATGTTACAATGCCTTTCGCAATGTCTTCCGGCACAGTCAGATACCGTCGAAGGCTTACAAGAGCAGTTTCCAACACAATCAGATCTCATAGAGATTAGTCGGCAAGCTGTTCTTGTTGGCAAGAAAGCGCGATTTTCTTGGACTGCTGAACTCCATCACAAATTTGTTGATACAGTTCGACAGTTGGGGATCGACACGGCACGATCAACGCGCATACACGAAATCATGAACATATCGGGACTCTCTAAAGGTAACGTCGCGAGCCACCTTGGATATTTCAAGAGGTTGCTAAAAGAGGGACGGGTGACACTAAGCTCGGATGGAGCTGGTTCGAACTTAAATGTTGGTCATGACTGCAACCACGATGATTGTAGAGCCAGGAACACCCAACCGTGTTTCAGTGTTGACGAGACCAGCAATCGTGTCACCGACTCCTCTAACCCAAATCAGAACGCTCCACCAAGCAGTCTCAATACCCCTCAAGAGTATATACCGCAGTTCCCGCAAATAGGAACTCCCCAATTTGAGTACCAACCTGTTGCTAGTGCTCTTCCCATGGCGAATCCAACATTTACATGGGACATGTCTACAGATTTGCCGGTCAACAAGGGAGGTTCCAGCTCGAGGAATCAGATCATCCAAGGCGAAAGTGATTCATAGCCAGCGGTCGGTGATACTCGACTTGAGCATCAATGGCTTGGAGATTCGAGCGATTTCCTTGGGGAGGAACTCAATTTCTAGCTCGATCAGCCTGAAGCCGGCAGACTCTTGCAATAGTGATACAAAGCCGACGATCATGTGTTTGATTCAAGGCGCGATTGTAAAAAAATGCTCGGGGAAAAGAGGTTGAATACCCTGAATGAATGTATTGGCAATCCCATTGTAAAGCTCCCAGGGGAGCATTTCTCATTTACGCTTGAAACTAGTCGTACGAGGATCCGCCTTACCTTTTGAGCATCTTTAAGCTCAGGGGCGAGCTCCCCAAGCGATGATCATCGTTCGCAGAACATAATGGAATCCATCCCTTCAATGCAAAATGCATCTGGCCGCGAAGCCACCCATTTGGTAAAACGATGTATCGTTCCTAAACGATCTCCAATCGGATACCGAAGTAATGTCTTCTTTCTTTTTCTTCTCAGATGATAAACATGGATAAATCACTCAAGGAGTCATGCGTTCAAATAGCAGAACAGACGCTGCCCAGCTGGGGGCAGATGAACCATTGATGTTACAAACACTCCAAGCATGGATAGGCGGATTTGATAGATGTTGTTCATATCAATACGCAACATCAGAATGGGATGAAAATCAAGAGTAAAGTTGTATCGTCCCAATTTGTCTTAAATTTGGGAATATGAATTGACACTTATTGTTTATCCTTGACAGGGGAGTCGCCTTGCAGACGAACAAGTTCTTACATCCCATGTACTACTCGTTAGAGTACTTGACCAAGGGTAGGATGTATCGTTTCGATTTTTGGAAAATTCATGAACATACAATGATATGCTTCTTTTACATTTGCAGGGATCCGCAGCTGTGACGGACAGGTAAGTATCCATTTTCCCAGTTAGCTGGAGATAAAGAAATGTCAGAATCCTTTCAGCCGGCATAAAGATTTTCCAATGCATCGATATTCATGATTTAAATCGGGAGGTTACCTGAAGCATGAATAGAACATGCACGGTACATCACAAAATCCCCTCGACGGATGAATTTTGGAAAAAAAAATGAATTTTTCCAAATGCGATTATTTTTCAAACCATTCAAAAGAAAGTTTCCTCAAAAGGGAGGCGAGCCCAGTCCAAACACATCCTACATACACCTGAGAGATGAGTGGAGCGAATCGGATAGCAAAATCTGGACCTACGGAGGTAGGGACCATTCGCAGCGATTACATGGATTGGGACGACGGAGGCGTTCGTTTCATATTCCCAAATACTACAGGTGACCATTGATAACCCCTTCGAACGGCGGTTTTTATTATTAACCCTGTCAAGAACCACCTCACATCGGGGCAAAATGGAGGTGAGTCCAGCAGCATCATGAGAAAATGGTTAGAAATTTTCTTGCTCGGACTAACATTAATCTTTGTGTGTTGTTTATATGGTAATCCAAGTGCCATAGGATGATGAGAAGCCTTCATTTCTCTATCCCACACACCGAATCCTTTGCATAGCCAAGTTGAACTTGCAAAATCATTTCATAAACCCGTTGGTGATCATTGCACATTCCAAGACGGATGCAGCGTCACTTCAGAAACGAAGGAGTTCAAGACTTAGGGATTGCAAAAAAATTCCTAAGTTAATGCTTAACCTTGTTAGACCTTTGATCATAGGTCTAACACGATCCCATGAAGATGAGAAGAAGTGGGATTTCAAAAATGAATGAGAAAAATCCACGACATCGAGAAAAAGCAAAGTGCTTGGTAAAAGCAAGGCCGATGCTCGTGTAAGTTCTTTGATTGATCCGCAATGAAGCCGGATGGGAAAAGAGGAAATCCCTAAAGGAGTCAAATCAAAAAGACTACTCCCCAAATGGTGTCAAGCGTGGAGCAGAGACGCAGACAGAGTCATCAGTCTCTTAATGCGACGAAACGCTCTCCGAAGAGCTGGTGCACACCTTAAAATCGGTTGCGCATCCCAAAAACTGAAGGTGCATAGAGGAAAAGGGCAGGTGGTAAATTTGCAATGATCACCAATGTCAAACCCTTCGTAATTTCTGGGCCAAAAACAAGCCTTTTTCGGTCCCCAATCCTACCAATGTTACAACCCTGAAATAGTCTTCTCTGACTAAGACACTTGGGTTAACATATTGCTTAGCTCGAAGAAGTACGAGCAAGACTATTTCTTTCTCATTTTGCAGGGTTCTTGACTTGTAAACCCGGAGCAGATGGTGAAGACTTTCATTCAATGGCCTCGACTCCAAAGCGGGTCCTCCTTGAAAACCAATATCCAAGCCCAACATTACGGTCCCGTGGAAGACCTCCCGACCGATCAAAATGTATGCGCTGCGATGAGCCTAAAACCTATGCACAAGTTAGTAGGGAATTGAGTGCATCCCCTATAAAAACCACTATCTCAAAACAGGTGAGAAGACCTCCTTGTCGAGAAATATTCTAATTGATGTTTTGAACAAACTCTTTTTGGAATTTTCAAACTGTTGATCCCAAAATTTCCATGCAAGGAATTTGTGATCACATTTGCATGTTGCAAGAATGCTTTGGATAACCTCCAGCATCAAAATGCATATTTCATGATTAAAACTTAAATCATACGGTTTTGTCAGATGGACAACCGTCGTCTTCCCAAAGATTACTAACGTTTTCTTGGTGAAGAAAAATCTTTCAGGCTCAAACTTCTGCAGGATACCTGGAGAACCCAGCTCCCAGAATGTCGCCTCAATAGACCCAGTGAAACTTTGTCAAAATAAAGTCTTTCACTGCTCCAAAAAAAAAACTGAATTCCTGACAAACTTTGGGATCTTTAAAAAAGGGGGGGAAGAAAAAAACCCTCTCAAAAGAAAAAGTCCTATCAGACGTGGAGAACCCCCGTCTTAGGACCCATTTTCAAAAATCAGGTAGTCTCATCGGACGTGGAGAACCCTCGTCATGAGACCCCTTTTCAAAATCAAGCAGTCCTAGCATGACGTGGAGAACCCTCGTCCTAGGATCCCTTTTCAAAAATATAAAACAGTCCTAGCATGACGTGGAGAACCCTCGTCCTAGGACCCCTTCTCAAAAATCAAGCGGTCCTCGCATGACGTGGAGAACCCTCGTCTCAGGACCCCTTTTCAAAATTTAGGCAGTCTCATCGGACGTGGAGAACCCTCGTCATGAGACCCCTTTTCAAAATTTAGGCAGTCTCATCGGACGTGGAGAACCCTCGTCATGAGACCCATTTTCAAACTAAACTCAAATGTAGAAACTGCCTGAAGGGTCAAACAAAGGTAGATACCGCCTGAAGGGTCAAAACAAAGGTAGAAACCGCATGAAGGGTCAAAACAAAGGTAGAAACCGCATGAAGGGTCAAATCAAAGGTAGAAACCGCCTGAAGGGTCAATTCAAGGTAGAAACCGCCTGAAGGGTCAACTCATGGTAGAAACCGCCATAAGAGTCAGCTCAATGGTAGAAACCGCCATAAGGGTCAGCTCACTGGTAGAAACCGCCTGAAGGGTCAACTCAAGGTAGAAACTGCCATAAGGGTCAGCTCATTGGTAGAAACCGCCATAAGGATCAAACTAAACTCAACGGTAGATACCGTCTGAAGGGTCAAATATGGTAGAAACCGCCATAAGGGTCAACTCATTGGTAAATACCGCCATAAGCATCGACACAAAGGTCCGATCCACCATACGGATCAAAATCCTTGGCAAATCCCAAAGCATGGGATGCGCCTTCCTTAGGTTCCTACCAGTTAGGAATCCCATAATGGTATGACCTACCATACAGGTCAGAGCTTAATCTCCCTAGGATATTCTGAATGACAAGTCCTAGGCATCTTCTTGAAAGTCGTCGCGACCAGCAGCATCCGACAGGTGAGCTTCAGGTAAGCCTCGCTCACTCCGGCCCATGTTCAAATTGTTAGAGCAAACCGGGGATTAATTTGAGCTTTCATCAAAGGCCTTAAGGATTCAATGTCGTAGCATTTCTTCTCTCATTTTCCCAGTTGAGTCGGTTATGAATCAGGTGCCACCTTATCTTTGAGAGAAACCTCTAACGAGATTCCTCTCAAAGAGGGGCAGCTGTTGACACCTGATTTTTGACCATTTATTATTGTGATTTTTATTCTTTAAAATTAATTAAAAATATCAAAAAAGGTCATAAAATCACAAAATAAACTTTGGAAGCCTTGGCCTAGCCTCGGGGACCAATTTTGGACAAAAAATATTTTTTGGTATTTTATAATATTTTTCGAATTTATTTAATTATAAAAATACCCAAAAAATCAGACAAATACCATTCGTGGTCAGAAAAATACATAAAAATATTCAATAATTTTGTTTTAATTTTCTCTTCAAGTGTGTCACCTTAAATCTTGAAAATTCGGCTCGGGTTACTATGTTTCTTCACAAACATAAACCCGAACCGAGCAAACAAATTCCTTTTCGAGTCTTTTAATTTTCAATTCTCACCTTTCATAAGCTATGACATTGAATTCTAAAGTCTTGAAGTGCAATTGGGTCAATTTGACCTCCAATTTGACCAATTTTAGCCAAAAGGGCTTAATTGCATAAAAATCTTTCAATTTAGTCCCCGGTTTCACAATTTTTGAAATTAAATTTCATGCGGGCATACCCATTAAAATCAAACATCTCTACCCGAAAGTTTTCATCATGGGGAATCCATTGGTGGCCTCAATTTTGACTAATTTGGTCATTTAGGCCCCCGATTGAGCAAAAATCATTTTCGGATCCTAGGGACAATTTGGGGTTTTCACTAAATTCGAATCAATTGGTTCACAAAAATGCCCCTATTTGATGGAAAACATGTCAAGGAATCCGATTTTGGTATCAATTTCATGAAAAGTGGTCGATTTGGGGCCCAATTTCGCAAAATTGGTCGAACCGGGCCGGTCGGGTCAGACCCGACCCGACCCGGTCCGACCGGGTCTGCAACTAAGTTGCAGACCCACCATGGCCGGACGACAAGAAAACAGGGGGTGGGGGAAGCAACGCACCGCGGCATTTTTTTACAAAAAGGAGACGTCGTGAGTGGAAGACGATCGATGGTGGACGTTGGGTGGACGTTCCACGATCTAAAGGCGGTCGGCCATGCTCGGAAAGGTGAAGATTCTCGGTCAAAAGCCGAGCTCGGCCATTGTTGACACCTGATTTTTTATCAGTCTTTCATAGTTTATTTTTTAAAAATTCATAAAAAAATCTATAAAAAGTTAAAAAAAATTAAAAAATCATCTTTGGTAGCCTTGACCAAGCTAAATGAACCATTTTTGATAAAAAAATAATTTGTCATATTTTTTAATATTTTCCAAAAATAGAAAAATACATGAAAAATGAAGAAAAATAGCGTTCGATGTCGTAAAAATATAGAAAATAGTCAATATTTTTATTTTAATTTCCTTTTCATTTTGAACTCATAAATAGTCAAAATTCAACTTCAATTGCATGTGTTTCTTCACGACGCATAGAATTGAATTTGACAAAAAAATGTCATTCGAGTATTTTAATTTGTAAATTTCTACATATTTTTTAGTCTTGACGTCCAATTAGATCGACCACCATCTACAATAAATTCCCCTTGCTGAATATTTTCGTTTTTGTTTCACATGATTTCATGGTGTAAAACGCCGAGTGGATCCCCAATTATAATCGGGTCGGCATGAGCTCGATAGCTCGTCCAAGACCAAACCAGGGCACGGCGAACCCCATGTGAGTACTCTTGAACTCCTTCGATGCTTCCTAATGCTTTTCTTAGGTTAGATCGTGTGTAGAATGGCTAGGACAGCTAAATCATTCTTGAGCTGTGATTGATAAATAGGGCCTTACTAGGAATGCCATGTGATTTATTTGCATATCTAGATTCCTTGAGTTGCTCATTTTATTACTGATTGTGATTGCTAGGATAATCACTCCTATCTGCATGAATTTCTAGATTTAGGGTTCATACCTTACTCATCCGCATGAATCTCAGGCTAGAAAATTCAGTCAACTTAGGTACCGAAAGGGCGTCAACTCTGACAGTTGGTGTAACTAAGTCCCCGAAACCATTTCTCTGGTTCTCGCAGAATTGAATAGAAACTCCCAACTATTCGATTGGGTGGTCCAATCACACCCTAAAAAAAATGATTGGTGGCGACTCCATGGCATGCACACTTAGCACATGTCACTAGACCACACTGAAAGTCGGTCACGCATACATCCGTTGCGATTTGGGTAATGGGCCTTGGGAGAGGTCCGCGTCCGACCAGACAGGACGGCCCATTAGCCCTCGAGAGCCCGACAACCTCAAGAGGGTCGCGACAGACTGGCGACTCCACTGGGGACTGGTTCTTAACCATTTAGTGGACTTGAGCCGATTAAAAAGTTGATTGATTCTTCTAACCTAATTTTATGCAGATGCTCTCGAAAGTTAGGTGTATATGCTAACGAATGTGTTAGATGTTTTTGTAGACGGGAGAAATAAGGGGTGAAGTGCTTGTTAACTTTGTTTTATGCAGGCAGGAGTTTTGGATGTATGATTGTGTGGATGTTTTATTGAAGCGGTGATTGTTAAATAAAATGCATGTCTATTGCTTTAGCACGACACAATGAATACACACAATTGCGCCTAAAACCCCAGGCGCCCTCTTTAGGAATACAATAGAAGGAATTGAAAATGGAATCTCTGTGAGGAAAAACATGGGGTAATCCACTTTTCAATTCCGCTCACTTCGAACTATGGATTGAGTCCCAATGCAACGATAGTTGTGCAATGGAATCGGCTCTTCCCAGAATTCGAGGTGAGAACCTTGGCTTTAGGTACCAAGCCCTATCTTTTGATTTTTAGGAGTTTTCCCTCACTTGTCTCATGCGTTTGTCTATGGAAGGTTAGTATACCTAACACTGCAAAAAATACAGAGAAGCTTGATTTTCTCTTAAGTTTGGTTGGTAAGACTTTTCTATCCCTCGAACTTGTTACAGCTCTTAATCATTATATTCATTGCATAATTCCGGTGATTGGATTAAATGCCATTTTGAGGATAGATATGTGTGTTTTCCTCCCAATGTTCTTGATGGAAGATGAAGATGGTGTCATCACATTACGAGCGCCAAGTGGACAAGAAGAGCCTACTATGGACATCATTGAGGTATCATCTAATGAAGATGACGATTTGGAATAGGTGATCCTGAAGTCACGTCTCAAAGATCGAAACTGGGGCATCTCTAAGTATTAAGATCACATTCTTTTGTTTTATTTTTCATTTCTAGCCTTCTTGTATAGGATTTATTTTGCTGAGATCCTCTCTATCTGATCCCTTAGATTGATTGTATTAGGGATCTATTTGTGTTTATACACATTCAGATTGAAATTTGTTGTATTTCTATTGACTTGTCATTGGAATGTGATAGTGGCATTTCTTCTAATCACTCGAATACTCCAAAATCAATTTTATAATTCCTTTGGATGAAATTGAAATTGGAAGTCTTATACAACCTTTTGGCCGTATAGGGCAATACAATCCCAATTTCGCCAGAAGGAACTATAAATTTGAATTGGTTCATGCATGTTTTGCATC
The DNA here is from genome assembly GCA_021437785.1 of Rhodomyrtus psidioides. Classification (NCBI taxonomy): domain Eukaryota; kingdom Viridiplantae; phylum Streptophyta; class Magnoliopsida; order Myrtales; family Myrtaceae; genus Rhodomyrtus; species Rhodomyrtus psidioides. Next base: position 444,420 of record JAILYB010000127.1, read on the forward strand.
ATTGGTAATCCACAATAATTGATCAAGAGTATTCGTGTTTTTCAAATTTAATGAAAAGATAGATATCCAAATTACTCTCGTTCTTAGCAAACAGCTTTAATTTGGATACCGTATCTTCAATTGAATTTAAAACACATCGTAATTGTGTACTTTTGAACATTCCATTGATTTTCTTGGAATTGATCAAAGGCGATTATCGTGAATTACATTCCTTTCAATGATATGCTTTCCTTTGAGGAATATTGATAAAAGCTTTTGCACAAGGCCAAAACCCTTGTAAAAGCTCTTATCCCTATTAATCACAAGTAAGCATAAAATTGAAAGGATTTATGCTTTATTTTTCAAATTCTTTCTTCTGATTCTGCCTTTTCATTTGAAACAGGTTAAAAACAAGTAGAGAAGAGAAGTCTTTTTGTGGATAATCGCGGTGGGAGGTTCCTTTATCCAATCATAAGCAAGATTAAAAAATCAAGATGTACACGCTCGAATCATCAATGTCAAAGCGCAGCTTGCCTAGGTTGAAAGTGGTCAGGTGTTCGAGAAAGTCAGCCATACAGAAGTTGAGACACACACATTAGAGCTTTCATTCATTTCGCTCAATCGAGGGACCTTAAAAGCAGATCATACAAATCATCGGGGTGGAAACATAAAACCGCAATGAGCCCTAATTAGCATCACAAAGGAACCTAGTTGGCCCTCCATATTATTGATGCTTTGCTTATACTCACCATCTCGAGACTCGAGATCTGCAAGCTTAAGAAGAAGGCGTTTACATTCCCCTTTAAGATCGGCAACCTTGGTCCCGTGATCTTCGGCGGCTATTTCCAGGTCCCGAACTAGTCCTCTCCCATGGGCTATATCTGCGGTAATACTGTCAAGCCTTTCTTCCTGCCACTCACATTGAAACTTCAACACGACATTACGACGGTCGTGCTCATAGGTGGTCAGGGATAAGGCCAAGCGCTCCACCAAATTTCCCCTCTCGCGAAGCAACATCGAGACTCGCTTGTTGGCGAACTCAACAGCCTTTCTGTGACTATCGGCCACAAGGTTGGCCAACACCAAAAACGTGAGCCACGGTAGCTTTTCGATGAGCGACACGGTAAGTCTCTAAAAAGTTTATAAAGAGGGTTGGGAAGATTCTATATTCCCTCTCTAAATTAGTGCCCTCGATGGAGGTGGTATCTATTTCCACGAGCAAAATACGGATTTCATCTTCAGTTTCTGGGTGATCAGCTATATGAGCATAGCCTCGACCGAGGAGGTTATAGAGTTTTTCCCACTAGGCCAAAATTTCGGCCGAGAAAGCGCGAATAGGAGAGGAGGTCATTTTCGTTGGAGTGAGGGAGAAGAAGATGAGTGTGGTAGAGTGATTAAAATACGAAAAGGCAATTATGTAAGAGTGTTAATCTTCTCTGCATTAACTCCTCCTTTTATAGCAACTCGAGAATGAAGAAAGGCATAGCAATAATGCTCGTGGAGCCAAGTTAATTGGGTGAAGCAATGGTGGCTCTTTCGGTGAACCATCAGATCTGTCCCAGTCCGCGATTTCAGGCTTGATAAACCTAAAAAAGTTGTAAAAAGATATGTCGGTGTCACCATATTAAAATTGAGCGGGAGTTAAGCGCAACTATCGAAAAAAGTTGCGAAAGGATTTGGCCGTCCCATCATATTAAAAAACTGAGCGGGAGGCGAGCGTAGTTCCACCTTTTTGAAAATAAGTGGGAGACATACATGGATATCGAGAAAAGGAAATCGATTTGGTGTCCCTCCACGTTGAAAAGAAGAAAGAAGACGACAAAGCGGGAAATACGAAATCTTGGGAGCAACGCTTGCCTGATGATCTTCATCCATGTTTAAAGAACGTTTCATGGGCATACAGAACCGCTCAAAAGAAAATTTAGAGAGAGTGAGCATACATGAGAGAGTAGAGAACCCTGAGTGAGCAAAAATTGATCGAACATTTTTCGATCCAACATGTTTGAGGGTTACCATCAGTTGCTAGAGGCGACTGATCCAAAAATCTCAGAAAATGAACTACTGAGAGATCTCGAAGATTCTAGGATGGCGTCTGGTACCAGAACCACAGAACCCAACCCTTTCGGCAACGAAGTTCAGGATCTCAGCAGCGACGACAACAGCAGCAGCGATGGTCAATCCCGGAAAAGGAAACGTCGCCAGTGCCACACTCAGAATGAAATCCAAGAGCTTGAAGCTTTCTTTAGTGAATGCCCTCTCCCGAACATGAAACAAAGAAATGAATTGGGCCAGAAGCTAGGGATGAAACCTTTGAGGGTCAAGTTTTGGTTTCAAAATAAGCGAGCCAAATTGAGGGCTCAACACAGACGTCAAGAACTTGCGATTCTAAAGGAGGAAAACGAAAAGCTTCGAGCGGAGAACATGAGGTATAAGAAAGCTCCCAGCACTATCGCTTGCCTTAATTGCGGTGGCCCTATCACTCTCGGCGAAATGTTCCTTGATAAGCCTTATATGAGGATTGAAAATGCTCATTCACCACCCCACTCCCTCGAACCATCTTCGATACAATCGGATTTTGTTGGAGATATGCATGAACAAATCAATTCTACGAAGTCAATACCGATGCCTTCTAAAGGATGTGATATGCGTCACCATGATTGGAGTTTCCTTAACGATGAGCTTACTATCACGACCGACCAATCCAAAGCTGTTGAATTCTCTCCACAACAATTTCCGGCTCGATCAAATCCTACTGGAAATAGGCCAGAGAGCAATAGCCAAGTTGTCAACACTGTTCCGGGTCGCAAGAAGACGAGGGTCAATTGGTCCCCCGAGCTTCATCTCAAGTTCCTTAGTGCGGTTCAGCAACTAGGGATCAACTCAGCATATCCAACGCGCATACTTGAGATCATGAACATACCAGGACTCACTAAAGATGGAGTCGCGAGTCACCTCAAGAGCTACAGAAGGGCGCTAAGACAGCGCCACACAGCACTGAACCTGAAAGAACTCAACTTGTGCCTAAACACTAGGCATGGCTATAACTACAATGCCCCTGAAGTAAGAAATACCCTGCCGAATCTAGGCACCGACCAAGCTGGTAGCAGCACCATCGACTACTTGGGTGCTAATCAGAATATTCCCCCGAATCATCTCAGCACCCCTCAAGAGTATATGCCACAAGTGCAGCAGGTACGAACTCCTTGGTTTGAGCAGCAACTTTTCGCTAGTGCTATTCCTATCCCCGATCAACATATTGCGCCTAGTGTTCAAAGATCTGCCCGGCTTGGGCATATGATTTCGGAAGATCAAGCGGGCGGATGCTCTGAGGATTTTTGTTTCTTCCATTCCCAAATGGAAGGTGCTTTTGATAGTGAACCGATCAATCATCCTCTTATAATCTCGAGCAACGATGAAGGTTCTAGCTCGAAGAATCAGATCGCTCACAACAGAAACAGGAATCCTTCAACGCCAAGCGATGATGGTCAACCCGAATATCAGTTGCTCGAAGAATCAAAAGATTTCCTTGATGAGGAGCTCCATATCTGGATCGATCAGTTTAAAACTGATGGACTTATGAAGTTATGATCCAAAATGACGATTATATGTCTGATTCATGGTGTAACTGGCTGATCACCGAGAATCCTCAAGGGAACTAGGCACATGTGACTGGATGTATCATTAATCTTTCTGTCATAAAGTCTTCCATGCAAGATAATCTTCCTTAATGCCTAGAGTTAATCTGGGGCAGCGATCAGTACTACCTGCGAGCATCATCATGCTTGAGTGCGACAATCCCTTGTTAGATTAGAGTCGAGGCGAATCAATTGAACGCCACGAAGAAAAACATTTAAAGGCTTCACATAGGAAAATGCGAGCAAAAGCCCGAGCGAGCTCAAAGACGGTTAGCTCTGTATCGTTCTAAGGGACCTTTAGTCGTTATGAACTCTAAATTGAGCTTGTTTCATTCTCGATGGGGGTCGCTAACTGCTTCAAGAATTTTATAACAAAAAACGAACCAGTTAGGGACGCCAATAGTGCTGTGTCCTGGTAGTCAGTGAAATGGAAGTGGTACGAAACGTCAGGAGTTCGATCTCGGGATTGAAAAATCATTTTATCAGTTGGTCTATCACCCGATGAAGTTCAAAGAGATTCGACGCAGATGACTATAGAACTTGGGGCAATTCGAAAATCATCGATTCATTTTCATCAAGCGGCGAAGTTGGTATTGTAAAATGTGAAGCATGCAAATGACAAATCCGAAGCAGAAGGAGATGAATCATGATTCGCTTATCCAAGGTCGGGATTTCAACCTTCGACTAAAGCCAAATCTAGGATGAGTTTTTGATCTTGCCCACTCGACAAAACCCATCTCCACTGAAAATGGGGGCAAACCATTCCTACATCCGGAAAGCATGTCGAAGCCGAAGACATCAAATTCATCGTTTAATCCGTGGGGCAAGTCCCTGAAGCGATAGTTATCATCCGCAGAGCGTAATGGAATCCATCCTTTCAATGTAAAACGCATTTGGCCGCGGAACCACCCATTTGGTAAAAAGAACGTATCGTTCCTAAATGATTTTCAATCAGATGCTGGGATAATGTTCTCTCATTTTCCTCTCAGGTGATGAACAGAGACGAGGCACCCAAGAAGCCATGCATTCAAATAACATAACAGTGCATGAAACACGCCCAAAAAGATGAATGAATCTCCTCCGACGTAAATCCTCGAGGTGGATTCGTTGCCCAACCAGACGAAGAAATCATGGCCACAAGCTTGAGGGCCGGCTTCTACAATCTGCACATTGGCATGCAGAATGGAATTCAAATCAAGAGTAAAGTAGTATCGTCCCAATTTGTTTTGAATTTGGAAACCCAAAATAATGCTTAATATTTATCCTTGGCAGGAGCTCGCCATCAGGGCAGACATTGCAGATTTTCACAACCCTTGTACACTCGTTGGAGCATATGACCAAGGGTAAGATGTATCGTTCCAATTTTTGTAAAGTTTTAGAATATACGATGACATATCCCTTTTATATCTCCAGGATCTCCAGCCTCGATGGGCAGGTAAGTATCCATTTTCCCAATTCATTGGAGATTAAAAACTTTCAGAATTAATAAGATTCTCACATCTAAAAAGACATAGAATTCTTACTTCATTGACATTCATGTTTTAAAACATGAGATTGTCTGAACATGAATTACACATGTATGGTGCATCACAAAATCCCTTTGAAGGATAAATCTTGATGAAATGAAATGAATTTTTCCAACAAGAGTCGTTTGAACTGTTCAAAAGGGTATTTTCTCATAAGAGAAGCGAGCCTAATCCAAACACGTCCCATACACACTTGAGAGATGAGGAGATTGGAAATGATAGCGAAACCTTAACCTATGGATATAAGGGTCATTCGCAATGATTACATGGATCGAGATGACAGAGGCATTTATTTCTTCATTCCAAACACTACAGATGCCCATTGAGAACCCCATTGAACGGCGATTTTCATTCTCAACCCTGTCAAGAACCACCCCACATTGGGGCAAATGAAGGTTAGTCCAACAGTATCAGAAAGTAAACGGTTTGAAATTTTCTTGCTCGGACTAACATAAATCTTTGTGTGTTGTTTATATGATAATCCAAGTGTCATAGGATGACGAGAATAATTCATTTCTCTATCCTACACACTGTTATCCTTTGCACGACCAAGTTGAGCCAGCAAATTCATTTCATCAACCTATTGGTGATCATTGCATATTCCAAAGCAAAGGCAACATCACTCTAGGAATGGAAGCGTGCCAAAGTTTAAGTTGCATATCTAGCATGATTGCCGAAAATCCTAGCTCCAAAAGAAAAGAAAAACACGGGATTAAAAAAAGGGGGAAAAGAAAAATCCCTAGACATCAAGAAAAAGCAAAGTGCCTGGTAAAAAGCAAGGCTGATGTCTATTCAAAATATCCCCAGTAAAGTCTAGATATACGATGAAAAGACCCTGCAAAGGAGTCAGATCAAGATGACTACTCTCCAAATGATGTCGTGCTCAAATTGCAAACACACAAACAGACGGTCTCTTAATGTAACAAGAGACGCTTTTAAACATCTTTGTGCGCTCTAAAAGAGGAGTGTACACTTCAAGAAATGGAGATGTTCTTTGAAGGACATGTGGCAAATTTGCAATGATCACCAATGCCAAACCCTTCACAATTTCTGGGCAAAAAATAAGCCTTTTTCGGTCCCCAATCCTTCCAATGTTACAACCCTGAAGCAGTCTTATCTGACTAAGACACTTGGGTTAATGTATAACTTAGCTCAAAGAAGTACGAGCAAGACTATTTCTTTCTCATTTTACAGGGTTCTTGACTTGTAAACCCGGAGCAGATAGTGAAAAATTTCGTTCAACGGCCTTGACTCAAAAGTCAGTCCCCCTTGGAAACCGATATCCAAGCCTAACACTACGGTCCCGTGAAAGACCTCATGATCGGTCGAAATGTATGCGTTGCGAATGATCCTGAAACCCAGGCACAGGTCGGTAGGAAATTGAGCACTTTCCCTATTAAAGATCATTATCACAGAGCAGTGAGGAGCCTTCTTGGATGAGAAATACTCCAATGGATGTTTTGAGCAAACTCTTTTTGAAATTTTCAAATTGTTTGATCTAGAGTTTCCGTGCAAGGAATTTATGATCACATCTGTATATGGTAGGAATGTTTTGGATAACCTCCAGCAATCAAAATGCACATTTCATGACTAAAACTTAAGTCGTAGAATTTTGTCAGTTAGACAATTATTGTCTTCCCAAAGATTACTAATATCTTCTTGGCGAGGAAATTTTTTTCAGGTCTAAGCTTTCTGCAGGACTTTTGGCCGCCCCAAAGACTGGGTGCGTCATCCTTAGGTGAAGCCTTTTAGTAGGCAAATCTTTTCTAAGACCGATCCACAGAATGATCGAGTCTCCGACTAGCCCCGAAGAGCGGGTACGTCATCCTTTGATTCATATCAATTTGGAATCTCATAAATGGTAGAAACCGCCTGAAGGGTCAATCAATGGTAGAAACCGCCTGAAGGGTCAACACAATGGTAGAAACCGCCTGAAGGGTCAATGTATGGTAGAAACCGCCTGAAGGGTCAACCAATGGTAGAAACCGCCTGAAGGGTCAAAACAATGGTAGAAACCGCCTGAAGGGTCAATGTATGGTAGAAACCGCCTGAAGGGTCAACCAATGGTAGAAACCGCATGAAGGGTCAATGAATGGTAGAAACCGCCTGAAGGGTCAAAGGACTGGTAGAGACCGCCTGAAGGATCAACCCAATGGTCCGATCCACCATACGGATCAAAACCTTGATGAATCCCGAACGCGGGAGGATTCGTTTTCCCTAATAAGCCTTACATTAGGCAAGCCATTTCTAGTTTAGTCCACCACACGGATCAAAACCCTTGGCAAATTCCCAAATGTGGGAAGCGTCTTCCTTAGGTTCCTATCAGTTAGGAATCCTATTATGGTTTGACCTACCATACAGGTCAGAGCTTAACATCCCCAAGACACTCCGATGACAAGTCCTTAGGAATCTACTTGAACCCATCAGACACAGCAAATGCCGCAAGCATTCGACAGGTAAGGGGCAGGGAAGTCTATCTACTCCTTAACTTTCTTACATCATATCAGGGAATTGAATGAGCACATCTCTTTTTAAGGAAAAGCACACATTGATGGGCATGAAAATTGGATGTCATGATTTCTTTTCTTTTCCCAGTCGAGTCGATCGGAACACAGGTGTCACCTTGTCTTTGAGAGAAACCTCTGACGAAATTCCTCTCAAAGAGGGGCAGCTGTTGACACCTGATTTTTGATCAGTCTTTCATAGTTTATTTTTTAAAAATTCATAAAAAAATCTATAAAAAGTTAAAAAAATTAAAAAATCATCTTTGGTAGCCTTGACCAAGCTAAATGAACCATTTTTGATAAAAAAATAATTTGTCATATTTTTTAATATTTTCCAAAAATAGAAAAATACATGAAAAATGAAGAAAAATAGCGTTCGATGTCGTAAAAATATAGAAAATAGTCAATATTTTTATTTTAATTTCCTTTTCATTTTGAACTCATAAATAGTCAAAATTCAACTTCAATTGCATGTGTTTCTTCACGACGCATAGAATTGAATTTGGCAAAAAAATGTCATTCGAGTATTTTAATTTGTAAATTTCTACATATTTTTTAGTCTTGACGTCCAATTAGATCGACCACCATCTACAATAAATTCCCCTTGCTGAATATTTTCGTTTTTGTTTCACATGATTTCATGGTGTAAAACGCCGAGTGGATCCCCAATTATAATCGGGTCGGCATGAGCTCGATAGCTCGTCCAAGACCAAACCAGGGCACGGCGAACCCCATGTGAGTACTCTTGAACTCCTTCGATGCTTCCTAATGCTTTTCTTAGGTTAGATCGTGTGTAGAATGGCTAGGACAGCTAAATCATTCTTGAGCTGTGATTGATAAATAGGGCCTTACTAGGAATGCCATGTGATTTATTTGCATATCTAGATTCCTTGAGTTGCTCATTTTATTACTGATTGTGATTGCTAGGATAATCACTCCTATCTGCATGAATTTCTAGATTTAGGGTTCATACCTTACTCATCCGCATGAATCTCAGGCTAGAAAATTCAGTCAACTTAGGTACCGAAAGGGCGTCAACTCTGACAGTTGGTGTAACTAAGTCCCCGAAACCATTTCTCTGGTTCTCGCAGAATTGAATAGAAACTCCCAACTATTCGATTGGGTGGTCCAATCACACCCTAAAAAAAATGATTGGTGGCGACTCCATGGCATGCACACTTAGCACATGTCACTAGACCACACTGAAAGTCGGTCACGCATACATCCGTTGCGATTTGGGTAATGGGCCTTGGGAGAGGTCCGCGTCCGACCAGACAGGGCGGCCCATTAGCCCTCGAGAGCCCGACAACCTCAAGAGGGTCGCGACAGCCATGAGAGAGAGGGAGAGGATTTAGAGTGAAGTGGGGGCAAAAACCAACGGACAAACGGCGATCCCGGACCTTGATCGACATTCATAGATCATCACTGGAGCTTGGTGGCCGTCGGTGAGCTCCAAAAAAAGGTCGGTATCTCCCCGACTCCCACCTCCTCATTTGTGCATGCTAGATGTTCGACGAAATGCCTCAAAGGGCATTTCATTTTGGACTCTCAGCCGAGCTGTCCCTAAGCCTTATTTGTGCGAAACTTGCCTTTAGGCTTTGTTAGAACTTAGTCTCAACCCGACTTCCCTTTATTTGTGCATTAAAATTTGGCGAAAACGAGCCCGGAGCTTCGCCGGCCGCGGATTGGATCGGGAGCTCGACGGGGAGGTTCACGGCGGTCGCCGACCCCAACGAGACCTCAGGTAAGTATCTAAACCTCGCTTGGATGCTTCGCGATTGAATAGAATTGGGTTTAAATGAAAAAAAAATTTCTGCAACTCCTCGCCGGCGCCGGACCTGTGGGTGTTCGGTTCAGCCGCTTTCCGACGTTGCATCGTCCATGTTTAGGCGGTACGTTGATGCTAAGGTGTTAGGGAGTCGAATGGCGAAGAAACGGGTAAACAAATACAAGGTTTCGGCACGGATCGCGCTATTCCGGCGAAGATTCCGGCGAACTCGCCGGAATAATCACTGTTCCGGCGAGTCGCCGGTCATCTTCTCCGGCGGGGGGTTCGATCGGTCAACGGTCAACGCTGACGTGGCCTGCCACGTCAGCGGCCACGTCAGCGTGGGGGGGCCGCGTCCGAATAAATTAAAACCCAGATCGGACGGCCGTGGCTTCGCCACGTGTCGCGATCTGGGAATTTCGGAAAATAAAAATGATTTTCAGAATTAATAAAAGATTTTTTAATAATAATATTAAAAATCAATCGGACGGCTGAGAATACGCCAGTGGCACATTGGGGATCGTCCGATCTGTCGCAAGATCGGACGCATCACGAAGGGCCACGTGGCGCGTTTTGGACCGTCCGATTGAATATTTTCGGAAATAATTAAAGAAAGTGGATAAAAAGATAAAAATTGTTAAAAAATAGAAAAATCCTTAAAAATGCAAAAAGGCGTCGTTTTAGGCCGGTGCTGACCCGTAGGGTCGGGCCGGGTGCCCGCGAGGCGCGGGCCGGATTTGACCCGGCCCGAAAATATTTTTAAATATTTAAAAAAATTCAAAAAATAATAAAAAATAATAAAAATAATAAAAAAAAAACTCAAAAATTCAATAAAAAAATAAAAAATCATAAAAAAATTAAAAAAATTCGGAAAATTCAGAAAAATTCAAAAAAAGTCCAGAAAATAGGAAATGGCCACATTCAACTGGCCACGACCTGTTTCGGGTTATTTGACCCCCGATCTTTCCAGAAATGACGGTTTTGCCCTTCCGGCAAACCGTCTTCCAAAAAACAAATTCTAAAAAAATCCCAGAAAATCCCCAAAAATAGGAAATGGCCACAACCCACTGGCCAAGACTCATTCAGGGTGTTTTGAACCCCGACCCTTCTTAAAAATGACGATTTCGCCCTTCGGGCGATTCGTCTTCCCAAAAATTGAAGAAAAATCAAGAAATTCCAAAAAATTCTCAAAAATGGGAAATGGCCACAAACAACTGGCCATGGAATATTTTGGGTAATTCGGTATCCAAACCTTCCAAAAATGGACGATTTTTCCCTTCGGGCTAATCGCCTCCAAATCTTCCCATTTTACCCCTGGTCCGAAGTCACACATTCTTTAAGCCTTTTTGGTTATACTAGGAAGCCATTGATCTGAATTGATGTGCATTGAAGTGATTTATTTATGTACTTGATTGCGCTTTCATTTAAATTGATTGTGATTGATAGGAACAGTCTTCCAATCTGCATGAAACCCTGAATCAAACCTACCTCACCTAAAATTGCGCCTGCATGAGCTCTTAGCTAGGAAAATCACTCGCGTTAGGTACCGAAAGGGCGTTGGTAATGACACCAGCGTAACCAAGTCCCCGAACCCAAAATCTCTGGTTCCGCAGAATTGATCGATCTCTCCCAATCGGTCAGTAAGGTTTCCGGTCTACCCTCCAAAAAGACCGGTGGCGACTCCAAATGCATGCACAAGTTGCACATGCCACCACGACCACACTAAGGTCGAAATCGATCGGCTCTTATCGCCGAATCCTTTAAAAAATATTCCCGCCGCGATTTGGTATGGGCCTGGGAGGGCCCGCGCCGATCCAAAGCCCGCGATCCGCACTCTTGTGCTGGGGAAAAGGGCCGCGATCGGTAATCCATTAGCCGCGTCCTCTTTCGGACGGGTCGCGACACCCGCGTAATAACGCATCAGGATAATCTAAACCCCATGTCAATACGCCTCAGGGCACCACTTGCCTTTCATAGACCCGCATCAATATGCCTCAGGTCAAATCCCGCGTCAATACGCCTCAAGATTTACTCAAGCCCCGCGTTTAACGCATCAAGGCATCACATGAATATGCACTCATGGATCAATCAATCATTGGCCAAATAAGATAAAGAGCACATATCATAACTCAACCATTTCTCATCATTTCAATCGATTAAGGCTAGATATCATAAACCATGCTCCTAATCAATCAAGCAATCCATCAACTAAATCCATCCAGTAGTGTCCTAGCTTTCAAGTAAAGGTTTAAGGGACACTCACCCTTGATCATGCTAGCAATTTCCAAGCCAAATGATCCCCCTAGATCTGCAAACTCACGGCCACGGCAGGGGTCACGCGCCGTCCTAGGAAAAATTACATTTCCAAATCAAACTCAACCATTTCTCAACCCCACTTTGTCAATACCTCAATAACACATCAATTGGCAACCTACGATGTCTTAATAACCATTTAAAGACACGGCATCATCTCCAAGAACCCCTAAAATGTTCGGTTCTATCGGAGTAGCAACAGGGCAGAATCGGTTTTGATCTAACCCGTACAAATCAGTCCATAACTCAATCCTAGGTTCCAATTCCTCACAAACTAAACTTCCTAATATCTTATTTTACATGTCTAGGAACCTCATCGAAAGTTTTGAAGTGAAACAATCCCACAAAACCTTCGAACCACTTGGTTTCCCCACGATCTTCTCGCGGGTAGAATCTGTCCATGCAAGATCAAATAGTTTCATCTATTAAAACCCATCTCAACTCCCACAAATTCTTAATATCAGCTTTCCAAACACTTATACTATTAGTTGAGAGTGACTCACCGAAAATTTGGAGCCATTTGAATCCTTAAAGCCCCCAAAAACGGATTCTCTCCAAAATCGAATCAGATTCTGACCTTTTTCCACTCAAACAAACCTATAGGAAGAAATAATGGGCCAAATTGAGCTCATAATACCTTGTTGGAATGGCAAGACGATAAGATTTTAGATGAAAGTGGTTTTACCTCAATCCAATGTCAGACGAAAAAGTTATGGCCGGAACAGTAAAGCAGTTTTCGTTTGTCCGCGAGAGAGTTTCTCGATCGAGAGAGGAAAAAGGAGAAGAAGAAGAAGAAAATGGTTTTGGCCGACCAAATGAAGAGAGAGAGAGAGGGTCTTCCATAAAAAATTGAGCTTGGTCAAAGATAAGATTGCTAGGTGATATTAATTAATGCTTAACCTCTCAAATGGTGACACTTGTCTTCCCTCAAAGAGTGACACTTGTCACCTAGCAAAATATCCAAGCTTGCATTGACTTCCTTTGACCACTATGTCTTCTCATTTTCGGCAGCCATGAGGGGTCTAAATGACCAAATTGTCCTTCTAAACTTCTTAAGGCAAGGGCAATGGTCGATGGGCAAAATGGTCATTTGGCACTTACCATCTAGAATTCCATTTTTCCAATAGAAATCACCCTTGATGAGGCGACGTCTATTTCAATTCAAATGTTGGAATTCCTAAATGTCCAATACTCAAATCTCGAGGTCCAATTTCATGTCGAGCCCTCGTCGACTGTAATTTCAATTTATCTCAAATTGACGGGCGACTCTTGCAGGCGTTACGCGTATCGACCTTAAGGTTTCTTAAGCTGTGGCGACTTTGGTTGCATGTAATTGCGAGGGTTTATCGCTAGCTCCTACGATCCTGATTGCCGGAATTCGATTTAGGAAATCCTCGCAAATTACACATTGGTTAAGCGGAATCACCCGCGTCCCAACGTATAACACTAGCAAGACATTCCACGATCAATCCTAGATCGATCTCTGCTGGCCCAAAATATTCCCTCGACAATCCTTATGGTCAAAGTACCATTTCTCATTCAAATTCCCCAGGTCCACGTACCCGACTCCATGTCAGTCTTTCCCTTTTGGTCAGTTAACTCGGAAGTGGCTAACTCCGAAAGAGTTACAACTGAAATACACCGATCGATACCTTTCATTCCATAGCCTCGAGAGTATCGGAATTCAGAATGTCACAACTCTTCCCCCTTAAAGAAATTTTATCCTCGAAATTTGCAATCTTCTCAATTAGCCAATTTCACGGGGTATAGATGCCTCATCGTATTCTCATTCTTCAACATAACTCCGTTCCTTACTAAACCATCGCCATAATACGTTTTTTTGCACTCATGCCATTTGACGTATCACTCCCTTCAAATGTTCTCTCGTACCTTCAGAGATTCAAGGGATTTATCAACTTGCATTTTGCTATCCCAATCGAGTTATAGCCTTCTCGATTCCACTTGAAAATCTCTAATGAATAGTGATCCATCAACTTTCGTGGCCATGTCTCTTTCTCTTGTCGGCGTGTTTAATGCTCGACCACACGTTAAACTAACTCAACCTTCAATCCATATCATCGATAGTATTTAGGCAATCTGGGCACACCTTTGTGCCATCTCAAGGAACACCTTAATTCTCCATTCAAATTTTCGATAAATTCATTTCTTTAAGTTCTTCTTCAATATTGAACTTGCACACTCGTCCACGGGACTTCAAGGTTTCTACCCTTAACTTCGAGGTCTCTTTCCCAAACTCTCAGAAGTATGGATTTCCTCCATGTTCTACTCATTTCCATAACCCCTTAGATATTAGGGTCCAATCATAGCAATATCTCAATTCCTTTCAATTTGCCTATTGGTCCGAGGATAATACGTGAATCACACTACAACCCTGCATTTGAAATTCCCAGTCGGAAGGCTTTTCCAAAATGTCGCCTTAAATTCATGTTCCTTTCCTATCACGATCATCACCAGATCATCATGAAAACGTACTCCTTGGTGCCTCCACCATTTGGCATAATCACCCAATTCAAACGTCCTTTCGTATCGTCGGGGATGCACAAATTCCATTAGCTTACCCTCTATTATCCAAATCGAACCATAACGATCTCGACTTCTCAGGCAAACTGATAATTGAGTCCTTAATAGCTCTTCCTCGATTACATTCGAATCCTCTAATGACCAATTTAATCCACCAACTTGCAACGATTATGCTTCCCCTTCAATCCCCTTGGAGCAGTCAACATTTCCAACTCTTGCAGTTCACACAGTTGCGAGGTCTTTCCTTTCATGAGCAATGCTCCCGTATCCGTAAGTAATTTCATCCATCGACGTTGCTTCTCATTCAATTCCTCTCGAAAAACTACTACTCAATGTTCTTGGAGTAGTTATAGACTTAAAATCTTCTTCCACCCAAACAATGTTTCCCAAACTTTATCGCGAGGACATTTGCAAACCAATTCTAATCATGCTCTAAGCATTCCAACTCATATGGCATTATTGTCACGGCGCATTCGCACAGTTCGTATCAGTTTGCCATGCAACACCTCAAATTCCCTTCTTACGCCATGTCATTATGATTCTCTCGACTCTCTCGATTCCAAACAGGAACGCCATTATCAGCGTAGTCATCAACTTGACTCAAGTCTTTGAAAACTCTTTTCACGTTCATTCATCCATTCGCGTTACATCTCGTCCTTAGTCCATCTCATCAATGGAACAGCTCTTGTGGGGAATCTTCTCACGTTCCATCTATAACAATTCATCAACCCCAGGAAACTTCAAGTTTCAACAACTCACATCGACCCTAGTCAATTCGTCACTCATTCCAATCCTCCAAGGCTCCATAGGGATTTCACCTCCCAAAAATTTCACGGCTAAGGAATCTTACCTCATCCAGCCCACAGTTTACACTTTTCACATTTAGCATACCATGAGCGTTTTCCTTAGTATCCGTAGGATACTCTCAAAAGCTGTTCATGTTTCTCATGACCCTCAAATAAGTCCACTTATCGTCTCTAAAGAGGGTAACAATCAATCCAATTATTCCTTGAATACTCAATCTGGCTATTATCAGCCTCCTTTTTTTCAGGTGTCAAATCTTTCGAATTGTTCTTCATACTTTACAGTGGAGAGCTCAAACCTTGGCCCTCTACTCTCCTGGGTCTCCACTTAGACCATACAACATTTTGTTCATTTTTGTCACTCTTTCCTCAAGAAGCATTAGTGCCTTAGCCTCTGGGCTCCACAACCAGCTAATGCGATCATGTCTGGATTTCATCCATACCATCGAATGTCAACACTATCCTGGAATTCAACGCTATCTACAAGACAGTTTCTCGGACTTCACTTTCAGGGATCATTCAAGTTCTGCGTCTTCTTTCTCAATCCAGACGCTCGATCTCAATACCGAGACAATTAAGATTTCATCTTCCTTCCACACTAGGGTCTCTTACTCTTTGAAGGAAACTATACACTTCAGTGGCATTCTCTCACTTCGAATCCACCTTGTCCTTCCTATTCCATAGGACATCAAACTTGGAATCTATATCAACGGCGATACCTTCATTCCAGGATTCAAATGTTCCTATGCCTGACATTCTCCTTCCAGTGACTCAATCACCTCAAGTGACAAGGTTCCAAGGAGTCGAGGTTCTTCCTCAGCCTCCATAAATTCACATATCGAACACTCAATTCAACTACCTTGAGTCACTTTGTAATTACACTTTAAGCGCTCTTTTCGCTTACTCAACCATTCATTAGGATTACGAACATCTAGGACTATCAAGTCCATTCACTTTCCTTTCCCTCAACGACCATCTCATGGTCCTATGCCCTTTAAGAATGACACCCTACTCGTTAGGGATGATAGCACACAATACCACATCTAGTGGTCTCGATTCATCCTCAATCAATCTCATAGAATCATCAATGTCAGACAACTGACATTACTCTTTCCTCAACTTTCCCCACGTCGGAAGGAACGACATGTCAGTCTCTCATTACGAGACTTACACCAAGGTAACAACCATCCCTTGCAGGCGCATTCTGCGAAAATCTCTATATTCATAATCCATGAATGGAAATTCTCTTGTTTATTCCTCTTTTGATCATCCACTTCCTTCCTTAAGGTCTATTACAGTTCCTCAGAATCAAGAATAACAACTAGCCATAAGGCTTTCAAATGCCAATCCACTCAGGGATTTACTTGTCTTATCCAAGGGTCCTCGACCACTTTTAGTACACTTGGGGAACCTTGAGAACTCTGTCTCAAATCGATCGACATTCCTCAGGTCCTTGCAAAGTTATCGGAGTTCCAACAACCTCTATTCTTAAACAACATCAGAAAGGTACCTCTCGTCAAACAATTTGACAAGTCAATCCAATTAGGTACCATGCCTTCGATGGAATTCCTCTCTCGGTGACCTTTCACCAATCAACGGCAGCCTCTTAAGGCTAGTAACTGCCAGGGTCACTTTCTTTTTTCAGTGTACCCAAAACATCTAAGGTTTTCTCACAAAACCTTCAATTTTAAAAGAAGGCAGTTTCAAATTCCAACCTTTCTTCAAACCTAATCAATCTCAACCTTATACATAGCTTCACAGGCTTTTCAAAACTCTCGTGGTTCATGTCCACGTTTTCACTTTGGAAATGAGTAATCTCAGAGTCACATTTCTTGTGACTTCCATCACTTAACTCATCAACGCTAGCATCAGTCGTCTCAGCAACTTGGGTACAAGGGCTGCTTCTTCTCGAGCTTGCCTACCCATCAAATTTCCTCATTTCCACATAAAGTTCTCACGACCCCTAATTACACTTGGGTCTCGCATGATCAACAAAATCGAGCTATACTCTCTTTCAGTACTCATACTGCGGTCGCTCGATTTTACTCAATTCTCATGATCCAGCTCAATGCTTGGATATTCTCGTATCTCGCATATACGAGCCAAGTGCTCCTCTAGCGACCGTACTCTAGTCTTTCACCCTTATTAGGTTCTCTTGTCACTTGAACTACTATGATTCCCTCCATGAATCAAAGACTTAAGTCATCTACTCAAATCTAGTAGCCTCAGGCTGCTCATCTCATTATCTTTCACCATCAGCCATCCAGTGGTTCCCAAACAACTCTCAACTGGTTGCTCACTATCCAAGGATTCCAAATCATCCTTAAGCAGTAACCACACATCAGGCAAGCCTCCACGAGGTAAATTCTCAAATAACGGCCAATAACTAGGCAAGCCTCAACTAGGCCAAAACTCAACTAGGTCAACACCAAACAAGTACTCAAAGTGCCATTTCAATCGTTCATGCCATAAATCCATGGGTATCTGCCACTCTAGCATGAACAAAACATGCTATCTCAATCTCAACAGGCATCGGTTCAATGGGTATATACTGTTGGGATCCACGTAACACGTACGGGTAAAAATAAAATTAGTAAACGCAGCGGAAATAAATAACAACCCATACATGTATCTCCAGAGGCGTACTTCGTGCATTTCAATCGAAAAATCACAAAGCACCAAAGGGAGTAAATAGACTACCTCTTGTAGCATGCTTGAAACGGAGGTGTCGGTTCGATGTTCTTCGATCTCAGCCCCACAAGTGTCGGGCCTCTAGTTCAGACAACCACCAATTGACGAACGGGAGACGACTAATAATTCCACAACAATTGTGCTAGCAATTTGCGGAATCAATATTCCAAACCAATTTACGGAATCAATATTCCGAACTTGGTATATTTTGGTCACTCAAATTATGAGAATATAGAGAGTGTTTGTGTTCTTCTCTCAAAGCTCTCAAAAATCTGCTCACTCTACAAATGTGCTAACCTTAACCTCAAAACTCTTGCCATCCTTTTATAGCCAAAAACACCTTCCAATAAATTGTATTATAAAATAGCACTAACAAATAATAAATGCTTTCTAAAAATAGCACTCACAATTTATGATAAATAAATGCCATATAAAAATAGCACTAACAATAGCACTCACAATTTATAAATAGCACTCACATCTTATAATACAAAAATGCTATTTAAAAATAGCACTAATAATTATAAATGCTATCTAAAAATAGCACTCACAATTTATCATAAATAAATGCCATTTAAAATTAGCACTAACAAATATAAATGCTATCTAACAATAGCACTCACAATTTATCATAAATAAATGCCATTTAAAATTAGCACTAACAAATATAAATGCTATCTAACAATAGCACTCACAATTTATCATAAATAAATGCCATTTAAAATTAGCACTAACAATTATAAATGCTATCTAACAATAGCACTCACAATTTATAATTAGCACTCACATTTTACAATACAAAAATGCTATTTAAAAATAGCACTAACAAAGGTGTTAAAAATAATAATAACCATTATTATTATTACATGAGTTAAAGAGGTTACCAAACAGTAAATTACGTATAACGTACAAATACATATAACATACAAATGCGTAGAGCATACGTGTACATCGTATATACACGTGCAAGTGACCAAAAAGAGAAATTAAATTAAATCTCATTTAATTTAATTTCAACCCAACTAATTGGTATAATTGCAAACAAATTTGCAATGTCGTCTTTCCACAATGCGTTGTCATGTATTGGTTAAGGTGTGTGACATTCCTAGGTTCATCACCAAGCTGGCAGTAAGACATGCACTAACACATTAGTACTTCCAAGAGAATTGATTGTCCCGATCATCCTCTAGGTCCTACAAGCCATGAGTGACATCTAGCAATATGTCATGGCTACCCAGACAGTGTGAATTCTTTTTAAGAACATTATGAACCTGTCAGCTTTGGCTACAGTGTAATTCAATCCTTCTGTCTAACTATGTCCCGATCGAACAAAGGCCATGGAATATTTGTCAAGCCACCAATTCGATCATATGTACAAATCTAACTTGAAATGCATTTATATGAGACATGAACATTTCATTCTCAATCATAACCCCGGCCGAGGATTTCAATGCATTGTTACAATTAGATCACATAGGACATCATACATTTATTAATAAGGAGACAGATTTCATATTGCGTACACATGTGACTTCGTATGTGCCTGAACTACGACCATCAAGTACAGAGACGAATCAACGACCCGCCAATATGCGCACTTGTGAACCATAGCCATTTATCACACAAGTCAACACTGTACCTCAGGTCTAAGGATTATTTACACAAGACCAAAGCATGAACGATTAGACATTGACCACGCAAAAAGCTTCCATGTCGCTAATCATTCAATATGTGTCACGTTCAGTGAACTTGTCCGATACAAGCACCTATGTTCTAACTCGGATATCGCAATACCCAATGACTTGTGACTCGTCATTCCCTTAAGTATCTGATACTTAATTATGAAGTTAAGAACATACCGACCTCAACAGGATCATTGATATCCATTCAATAATCCATTGATCGGGAACTGTTTTAAAGATTCAGTCTAACCGTAAACCTGTCACACATATTCTCAACGTCTTAAGAATAGATTCGGCTACAACTGATCTTATGGATTTTATTCATTTATATTTGGACAAATGAATAAACACGTCTTTGCCACTGATAAGAAATCAGAAGTGCAACGGATATACCCAATATGTGACTATTACACAATTGCTTTAGGGCATATCTCTAACATATACCCCACAGGCCGTCTAATCTCTTAGTTAGACCTTGGCCAAGATAATCACATGATGCAAATTACAAAACATGCCAACTAGGCTAATCACGAACATCAGTTTTCTTTTTCAAATGGCATCCACTGCCAAATACAAGGCTCTCAGTCATGCCAACCACAGGTGCCATTACAAATGTTAGGCCACTTCGATCATTCACTTTAAGAATCAATCATGTGTCATACATCTCTTAACCACAATCAGACTCAACCTTGATACCTAGGCTTCCCCTTTCAATTTATGACTTGGGTCATCCATGCTTCCTCGCTATCTTAGAAGCCTACCAGGAGCCACTCCTTGTCCGGACCTCTCTGTCCCAGCGATCACTCCCCGCCCTCATCAGACCTGGTTGTTATAGGTTGTCCCAAGTCATACATCTACGGAGGAAGCCCCGTTCCACACGCCCCAAAACATGCTTCATTATGGTTTATAGGTATCCCATCAAATCGTCCCATACCAAGCGACAGTTTATTAAGTCTGATAGTAATAAGCGCATGCATGCACCCTCATCAACTTTCATTTTAATGCCACAAACACGTACACATCATGACTGTCTTCACTACTTGTCATACCACAATCACCTTCAGATCAATTCTTATCCATCTAAGATTTCTAATTCCACCAATAACCGTCACACCACATGGATCAATTTCTTATATTCACCCATACACCTCAAGTTTAGTCGCTATTCAAGTCAAATCCATATGCATTCGATCACAACTGATCTTCAATCCAAATATTCTTTGTCGGCTTCCTTGTATACACCTCGCCTCATATCCACCAAAGTTGTCAATAGCAACCAATAACTAAAACTATCAAGATATAACCCAATTCAAGTCTGAATCCACTAATACCAGTCATCTCTTTATAAACCATATTCCTCAAGTTGGGTCATTGACAAACCACAGTCACAATCATGTAATCCAATTGACCATTTACTCATAAGCAATTATCTATTAACCTCAAGCACAATTATGACCACAAATCCACACTTAAAACTCCCCAATTTTCGCTTACTTATTTATGAACCTCAACAATATCACCACCCAAGATCATCGATCAAAATCAACACTATGACCATGAAGATACAACAAGAATTCAAGCTTAGAATCCTCAAGATTCAACAATCAAAGCCTAATCCTATAGGTCTCACTATCTAATTGTCCTCAAGTCATCACTCCTTATCACTCCAAACTTCAATCACATTGGATCGAGCTGACCTTGCTCTGATACCACTTAAACGAGGATGTCACGTCCCGAACCCTGCGAGCACAAGCACATCCTACCAGGCCGTTTATATACAATAGTCTCCCAAGATCCTTTGGCCCACAACTGATATAATCCATGAACACATGGAAGCGACGAGCATCTCCGTTTACCAGTACAAATAAAATGACTTGGGACGGAACATGAGTACACTTATCGAATCCATTAATACACCTCAGAAGTTACAGCTATCAAGTACCAAAGGGTCGATTCAATAAATCCACAAAACAAAGTACAATCCCTAAGGCCACAAAAGGCCCCAACTATTCCTCAATCAAAGTTGTCTTCCAACTTCACTCCATGACAAGCTCGGGTTTCCATTAACTGAGACCTGAAAATATTGGTCCAACGATGATGTGAGATTTACATCTCAGCAAGTGAAACCTAAACCTAGACTTGACCACCAGTCCTCCCAGACCACCAAAACAATACCAGATGCAGGCATTCATCAATGTAATGGCACAAGGTATGAATGAATCAAGCATATCAACAAGCCAAACACGGATAAGGAACACCACCAATCATACTCAACCTCAGAGGTTCAAGCTTGAAGCACATGGCACATAAACAATTACACATAACTTTTTTTTTATGATAAACAATTACACATAACTTTCACAGGCCATAAAAATGACATTTTATTCAATCATTGCCAGGGCTCCAAGCCGCGATGTATTTCACAAGGGCACTCTAGCCAATTTATTTGCATCAGGGCACTCTGGTCATGCAATTTACAAGGGCATTCTAGCCATTCAATATCTCAGGGGCATTCTAGCCATTTGATATTGCAGGGGCTCTCTGGCCATTTAAGATCACAAGTTCACAAAAGGTAAATCTCATCATGTATCTCCATATCAATGCCCGCATAACACGCCTCAGGCAGTCCGCGTAATAACGCATCAGGTTAGCAATCCTTACTTGGCCAAGTGCAATATCCCGCGTAATAACGCATCGGGATAATCTAAACCCCGCGTCAATACGCCTCATGGCACCACTTGCCTTTCATAGACCAGCGTCAATACGCCTCAAGTCAAATCCTGCATCAATATGCCTCAGGATTTACTCAAGCCCCGCGTTTAACGCATCAAGGCATCACATGAATATGTACTCATAGATCAATCAATCATTGGCCAAATAAGATAAAGAGCACATATCATAACTCAGCCATTTCTCATCATTTCAATCGATTAAGGCTAGATATCATAAACCATGCTCCTAGAGTAAAGATTTAATGGACACTCACCCTTGATCATGCTAGCAATTTCCAAGTCAAATGATCCCCCTAGATCTGCAAGCTCACGGCCACGACAGGGGTCACGCGCCGTCCTAGGAAAAATTACGTTTCCAAATCAAACTAAACCATTTCTCAACCCCACTTTGCCAATACCTCAATAACACATCAATTAGCAACCTACGATGTCTTAATAACAATTTAAAGACACTGCATCATCTCCACGAACCCCCAAAATGTTCGGTTCTATCGGAATACTAACAGGGCAGAATCGGATTTGATCTAACCAGCACAAATCAATCCATAACGCAATCCTAGGTTACAATTCCTCGCAAACTAAACTTGCTAACATCTTCTTTTACATGTCTAGGAACCTCACCGAAAGTTTTGAAGTGAAACAATCCCACAAAGCCTTCGAACCACTCGGTTTCCCCACGATCCTCTCGCGTGCAGAATCTGTCCATGCATGATCAAGTAGTTTCATCCATTAAAACCCATCTCAACTCCCACAAATCCTCAATCTTAGCTTTCTAAACTCTTATACTATGAGTTGAGAGTGACTCACTGAAAATTTAGAAACATATGAGCCTTGAAGCCCCCAAAAATGAACTCTCTCCAAAACCTGATCAGATTATGACATTTACCCACTCAAACAGACCTACGGGAAGCAATACTGGGCCACATTGGGCATATAATACCTTGTTGGAACGGCAAGACGATAAGATTTCAAATGGCAATAGTTTTACATCAATCCAATGTCTGACGAAAAAGTTATGGCCGAAACAGTAAAGCAATTTTGGTCTGTCCATGAGAGAGCTTCTCGGCCGAGAGCGAAAAAAGGAGAAGAATAAGAAGAAAGAGGGTTTTGGCCGACCAAATGAAGAGAGAGAGAGGTCTTCCACAAATAATTGAGCTTGGTCAAAGATAAGATTGCTAGGTGAGATTAATTAATGCTTAACCTCTCAAATGGTGACACTTGTCTTCCCTCAATGAGTGACACTTGTCACCTAGCAAAATATCCAAGCTTGCATTGACTTCCTTTGACCACTATGTCTTCTCATTTTTGGCAGCCATGAGGGGTCTAAATGACCAAATTGTCCTTATAAACTTCTTAAGGCAAGGGCAAGGGTCGATGGGCAAAATGGTCATTTGGCCCTTACCGTCCAGAATTCCATTTTTCTAATAGAAATCACCTTCGATGAGGCAACGTCCATTTCAATTCAAATGTTGAAATTCCTAAATGTCCAATACCCAAATCTCGAGGTCCAATTTCATGTTGAGCTCTCGTCGACTGTAATTTCAATTTATCTCAAACTGACGGGCGACTCTTGCAGGCGTTACTCTTATCGACCTTGGGGTTTCTTAAGCTGTGGCGACTTTGGTTGTCATGTAATTACGAGGGTTTATCGCTAGCTCTTGCGATCCTGATTGTCGAAATTCGATTTAGGAAATCCTCGAAAATTACACATTGGTTAAGTGGAATCACCAGCGTCCCAACGTATAACACTAGCAAAGCATTCCACGATCGTTCCTAGACCGATCTCTGCTCGCCCAAATGTTGAGACCCGTCTCGCGAGCGCCAGCCCGGGGGGGGGCTCTCGAGGGTTAATGGGCCGTCCGATGTCGCCTAATCGGACGCGAGCATCTCCCAAGGTCCCTTACCCAAATCGCAACTGCTGGATATAAGTGGTCGACCTTCGGTGCGGTCTAGTGACATATGATATGTATACATGCCAAGGAGTCGCCACCAATCGTTTCGTGGAAGTATGATCGGAAACCCTATCGAATAGTTGGGAGCGATCTATTCGATTCTGCGAAAATCAGAGAAGTGGGATCGGGGACTTTGTTACGCCAACTGTCAGAGTTGACGCCCTTTTGGCACCTAAGTTGAATGATTTATCTAGTCTTAAGATTCATGCAGACGAGTGGGGTACGGATCCTAAATCTAGGAGTTCATGCAGGTGGGAATGACTACCATATTACTCACAATCAGTAGAAATAAATGCGCAAATCAAGGACCAAAACATGCGGATAAATCACATGAAAGCAGCATAGCATCCCTAGTAAGGCCCTATCAGCCTAGAGAAGTATCAGTCAAGGCTTAGGAATGATTTTGACATGATTCGCCCATGAGGGGCAAAATCGTAATTTTGAGAATTCGTGGACAATTTGCCCTGGAAGGGAAAAATTATCATTTCAGATGAAGTGAGTAGTCAAAAGATGATGGAAATAGGATTGGCGATCATGCCATTCAATTTCTTATTTTTTAGGAATTTCCAGAATTTTTCTGGAATTTAAAAGTGATTTTACCTTTGAAGGGGTAAAATCGTCATTTTGGACGAAGACAGGAGATGAAAATCTCAAACATTAGGGTTGGTCGACCACCGAGCCAAACCCTAATTTTAAGCAATTTTCAAGACCCGATTGGAATAGGAAAGACGATTTACCCTTTGAGGGGTAAAATCGCCATTTCAGGGAAAATGATGAGATTCGAAAACCTAAGCAGAAGGATTCGCCACCTAACTGACCATATCCTAATCTAGGCATTTTCGACCTATCTCAAAATATAAAGAGCATAATTATAAATTTCCAGAAGAACGGATGAGAAATTCCAAAAATAGGATTGACCAGTTGTCTGTGGTCAATCCTCAAATTTTGGGGATTTCTGGAGTGTCTAGG
Source organism: Rhodomyrtus psidioides (assembly GCA_021437785.1). Classification (NCBI taxonomy): domain Eukaryota; kingdom Viridiplantae; phylum Streptophyta; class Magnoliopsida; order Myrtales; family Myrtaceae; genus Rhodomyrtus; species Rhodomyrtus psidioides. The sequence goes on from JAILYB010000127.1 coordinate 469,515, forward strand.
AATTTCCTACAATTTGTCTACAATTTTTTGAGATTTTCTAGGATTTTCTAGCATTTGTTTTAGGATTTTCTAGAATTTTTTTGATTTTTTGATTTTTAAAATTATTTTCTAAATTTTTTATTAAAAAATGATTCGGACCGGGTCGAAACCCGGCTTAGACCCGGACCCGCGCGACCCACAGCCTAAAACGACGCTGTTTCTCTTTTTTTTTTTTCTGATTAATTGGTCTTGATCCGACGGTCTCTATTGAACTACGTGGTTAATCCACGGCCGCTGGATGATCTGATTGAAATCTACGGTCTAGATTGAACGGAGACTCGATCAGGGCCGTCCGATTGACCTACTAAAATCTACGGCCAGGATTAGAATCTAAGACTTGATCTGGGCCGTTCGCCCTTACTAACCTAAACGGCGTCGCCTTCTTACTAACCAAAACGACACTATTTCGGTTCAATTTGATTTTTCTATTTTAAAACACTTTCGGATAAACCTAATTACTAATCGGACGGCCACCAATTATTGGACACGATTAAACCTAACCGTTGGATCTAATCCAACTCAGCCTAACAGACTAACGGTCGTGCTGACTCGACACCTTCGTGGACCAACCACGGGACGACACTTGGGCCTTTGACTCGTTGACTCCGCCACGTCAGCTTCGTCTTCAACCTCTCGACCCCGGCGAAATGAACGGCTGAGCACCTCCGACGATGACCCAACGGTGGAACCTTAACTAAATCGCACGAGACCAGGACCAATCGACTCGCAATCGTCTCTAGTCTAACATACCTAAGAATCAGAGTATCCTATTCACAAAATCGCGAACATCATGCAGAATGCCGAGTACGGCCATGGAAGTTCGATCGCTTGATTCACATCAAACCATGGCAATTCAGTCACAGAATAGCATCAATGGAGGTTCAGAAGACTTACCTTGAGCTCCGATCGAGTTCGCACGGCCTAGATTTGGCTAGGCAAGAACGAACAGGGACCGGCTATGGAGGCTAATTTTGAAGACTCGATTCGAGGTATTCGAGCGAAGTCGATGCAAAATGAAGATGCAATGATGGTTAGGGATGCTTGAAGAGTAAAACGCCTACCCTGATGTGGACATCGAACCATATCGAGGAGGAGGTGCTAGGGACTCGTTGTTCTATCCGCTTGGTCTAATTACTCGAGCGAGAGCGAGGGAATTCAAGCAAGCCATCAGCATCATGGTTCAAGATCTTTGGAGTGGAGGTGATCTTGATTCGAGAATTGAAGATTCTGAAGCTCCTTGGTGCAACATGATTATATTTAGCCTCGCGAATTCTGAACGGATTTAGGGCTAACGAGCTCCGAATGAGCTCAAATTTGGTCAGCTGAAGAGAAACGGCGTCCTGATCAATACTCGTGGCCTTTGGCCATGAACTGTGATGAATTTCAGCCATTCGACATCATTTAGATGGACTTTTAGGCCTTTTTTCTATTTTTAGGCGAATTTTTATTAATTAAGGGTATTTTTGTAATTTTTGCCTTTTAGGGTTAGCACCATATATAAGGGTGTTTATGAGTTTCTGAAAACATAACATTAATTCAGAATTTTATACAGAGAGTCTTCATCTTCTTCGAGTTCTCTTGAGGACTAGATCTTATCAAGGTTTCCTTGTGACGATCGATCGACTTATCGAGCAAGATCGCGAATTTTCTTGTTCGTGGCATTTATAGCGTGGATTGGTTGACACAGGTTTGTCAACAGGTCACGCTCATACCGAGGTTACCAATCACAAGTTCGATTGGGGGTCAAGGTTAGCAATTCGCAACCCTTGGATCTTCGTAGAACGATCAGTTTCCGCAGCGATTCACATCATCTGATATCAGAGATGGTTCTACAAGGTCTAGTTATCTTGCTTTTACTGATTTTAATTCAGCAATCTAGGGTTTATAGAATTAGGGTTCATAGAATTGGGGATCTGTTACTAATCGAATTAGGATTCTGAATTGTTCTTACTGCGATTTCAATTTTGACTTAGGGTTTTCGGTCCTAGTTGTTTTGATTGTATTGAGTTCGTAAAAAAAAAAATTGGCAAAAAAAAATTCAATAAAAAAAATGAAAAAAAAGTATCGGTGAAAAAAAAAATTAATAAAAAAATTGAAAAAAAAAGGCCGAAAAAAAAAATCAAGAGGATGACTCGTTTCTTTTTATTATTATTATTGTTAGTTGGACCGAATAAAAAAAAGAATAGTAGCAAACATTGAACCTGAATTCAAATCTAGCAAAAGTTGCTGAATTGCTGAATTGAGCAGTATATTGCTGAATTGATCTTGCTTGGTGGTTTAGTCGACTGTTATGAGGAGCTTGTGAGAATGGAATTCTAGTCTGATAAAGAGCTTGAAAGAAGGAGACGAGAGGAAAAAGGCAAGAGTGTGTGAGTTTAATTGAGGGAAGAAAAAGCCGAGATTGAGTTAAACACGAGGAGAGTGACAAACACTTTGAGCGAAACACATGAGGGAGTGTGGTGAGATTTCTTTTATTTCTAATGTTATCTTGCAGGTTTAGTTAAAAAAAAATCATGGCAGACCAAGAAAGCGTAAATCAAAAGGAGGATGGCACCAATCCAAGGGATAATACAATTTTAGCAGGCATCCAGCAGTTGAGCTTACAACTTGAAGCACTTAGCAATCGAGTTGTGAGGTGTGAGACGAGGCTTGATGGTGATCGAGGGCCACCACGAGGGAGACCACAAAATCAGCGAGATGAGCCTAGGGCGCAACCCAGATGGCAGCGGCAATTTGACGATGAATATGTGTCCGATACAGAAGATGACCGAGATGGCAGGTTTGGGAGGAGAAACAGACGCCGAGAGTTCAGACATCGAGAAGATGATGAGCTTAGCAATATCAAGATGAAGATTCCATCTTTCCAAGGAAAGAATGATCCTGATGCATACCTAGAATTGGAGAAACGAATGGAGATGGTATTTGACTGCCAGCGATATTCGGAGCTCAAGAAAGTAAAAATTGCAGCTGTTGAATTCACTGATTATGCTATAATTTGGTGGGACGGCTTGTGAATAGCAGGAGATACAATGGTGAGAGATCGGTAGAAACGTGGGATGGGACGAAAGCGGTGATGAGGAAGCGCTTCATACCAAGTCATTACCATAGAGACTTGTTCCATAAACTGCAAAATCTCACACAAGGTAACAAGAGCATGGAAGAGTACCATAAAGAGATGGAGATTGCCATGATCCATGCTAATGTGGTAGAGGACCGCGAAGCTACTATGTCACGATTCTTATGTGGTTTGAGCCGAGATATAGCAAGAATGGTAGAGCTGCAACATTATGTCGAGTTGGAAGAATTGGTGGACAAAGCTATCAAAGTAGAGAGGCAATTGAAGTTGGACCGAAATTACAAGAGTGGTGGAGGTTCAAGCTCGAATTGGAAACCCAATTGGAAGAGAGACGAGAAGCCGAACTGGAAGGGAAACAACACCAAGGTTGAAACTTCAAGGGAGAAGGAGAAAGACGGCAGAGTTCGTTCGAATCCGGTTTCAGGTAAAACTGAAAATCCTAACACTAGAACTCGTGAAATTAAATGTTTCAAATGTTTAGGCAGGGGTCATATGGCGAATCAATGCCCTAATAGAAGGGTGATGATAATGACTGGACCTGGAGATGTTCAATCTGAAAGTGACAGGGAGGAAGATGATGATGTCATGCCACCATTGGAGGACTGTAGCGATGTCGAGATGCCAGTCAAGGGTGAATTGATGGTGGTTAGACGTTCTCTTAGCGTGCAAGTCAAGGAGGAGGAGCATCACCAGCAATGTGATAACTTGTTCCATACAAGATGCTTGGTGAATGGTAAGATTTGTGGTTTAATTGTTGATGGAGGTAGTTGTACAAATGTGGCAAGTTGTACTATGGTGGAGAAACTAGGATTGAAAACTACAAAGTACCCTAGACCATTTAGACTTCAATGGTTGAATGATAGTGGTGAAGTGAAAGTTTCGAAGCAAGTCCTAGTTCCATTTGAGATAGGGCGATATAAAGATGAGGTGGTGTGTGATGTTGTACCTATGCAAGTGGGACATCTTTTACTTAGTAGACCATGGCAGTATGATCGGAGGGTATATCATGATGGATGCACTAACCGATATTCATTGGTGATGAATCAGAAGACTTATACTTTGGTGCCAATGACACCTACTGAGGTGTATGAAGATCAATTGAAACTACAACGTGAGGCTGAGAAAGAGAGAAAAAGTGAGAAAACTGAGAGCTTGCGTAGAGAGTCTGAGACGCAAGGAAAAGGAGAGATAGAGAAAAATAGAGTGGTAAAAGCCGAGGAAAAAGCAGAAAGAAAAGAAAAGAGAGAAAAGAATTTCTATGCAAGATCGAGCGAAGTGAGGAGAGCTTTGGTTCTGGATCGACCGATGCTTGTACTTTTGTACAAGGAGGCATTGTTTACTACTAACGATCTTGACCCGAGTTTGCCTAGTTCTGTCGTGTCTTTATTGCAGGAATTTGATGATGTCTTTCCTGATGAGGTTCCTAGAGGTCTACCACCGATTCGAGGCATAGAGCATAAATGGACTTGATACCTGGTGCGCCATTACCTAACCGACCCGCATATCGAAGTAACCCTAAGGAGACAAAGGAACTTCAGCGGCAAGTTAGTGAATTACTGGAACGAGGATATATGCGAGAAAGTCTTAACCCGTGCGCTGTTCCTATTTTGTTAGTGCCGAAGAGGGATGTGTCTTGACGAATGTGTGTTGATTGCCGAGCAATCAATAATATTACGGTAAAGTATTGACATCATATTCCTAGATTAGATGACATGTTAGATGAGTTACATGGAGCTTGCATATTTACTAAAATTGATCTGAAAAGTGGTTATCATCAGATTAGAATGAAAGAATGGGATGAATGGAAAACTGCATTTAAGACCGAGTATGGATTGTATGAGTGGTTAGTCATGCTATTTGGTTTAACTAATGCGCCTAGCACTTTCATGCAACTTATGAATCATGTTCTGCGTGCTTTTATTGGTCGATTTGTGGTTGTCTATTTTGATGATATTTTGATATATAGTCGAAGCCTTGATGACCATATTGAACATGTACGAGCTGTTTTACAGGTTTTAAGGGCCGAGCAACTATATGCTAATATGAAGAAATGCTCTTTTGTGACTAACAAATTAGTATTTCTAGGGTTTGTTGTTGGTGCTGATGGAATACAGGTTGACGAAGAAAAGGTGAAAGCGATCCAAGAATGGCCAACACCTAAGATTGTAGGAGAAGTGCGCAGCTTTCATGGATTAGCCAGTTTCTATTGCAGATTTGTGAAGGATTTCAGCACCATCGCCACACCTTTAACCGAGGTCATCAAGAAGCACGTGGGGAGAAGAGCAAGAGAGAGCATTCAATCTGTTGAAGGATAAGCTAACTAATACTCCTTTGTTATCTTTACCAAATTTCAGTGCTACTTTTGAAATAGAATGCGATGCTTCTGGTACAGGAATTGGAGCTGCGTTGATGCAAGGAGGACATCCCATAGCTTATTTCAGCGAGAAGTTAAGCGGAGCAACATTGAATTATCCAACTTACGATAAGGAGATGTACGCTTTGGTGCGAGCTTTGGAGGCTTGGCAACATTACTTGTGGCCAAAGGAATTTGTGATCCACACCGACCACGAGACATTAAAGTACTTGAAAGGACAGCAAAAGTTGAACAAAAGACATGCTAAATGGATGGAGTTCATCGAGACTTTTCCATATGTAATTAAGTACAAGAAAGGTAAGGAAAATGTGGTAGCCGATGCACTTTCTCGAAGGTACGCAATTCTAACTACTTTAGGAGCAAAGTGCCTAGGTTTTGAGCATATCAAATAGATATATACTGATGATGATGAATTTGGAAGAGTGTTTGAAGCTTGTGAGCATGCTGCGTTTGAAAAATTCTATAGGCATGATGGCTATCTCTTTCGTGAAAACAAGTTATGTTTGCCTAGATGCTCTTTGCGAGAGTTGTTGGTGCGAGAGGCGCATAGTGGTGGTTTAATGGGGCATTTTGGAATCAATAAAACTTATGAAGTGCTGCATGAACATTTTTATTGGCCACATATGAAACGAGATGTCACACGTGTTTGTGAAAGGTGCATTGCATGTAAACAGGCTAAGTCTACAACTAAACCACATGGCTTGTATACGCTTTTGCCTATCCCGACGCATCCTTGGGTTGATATTTCTATGGATTTTGTGCTAGGATTGCCTAGGTCTAAGCATGGTAAGGATTCTATTTATGTGGTTGTAGATCGGTTTTTAAAAATGGCTCATTTTATACCATGTCATAAATCCGATGATGCATCACATGTTGCTGACTTGTTCTTCCGTGAGGTTGTGCGATTGCATGGCAAGCCTAGGTCCATTGTTTCTGATCGAGATACTAAATTTCTTAGCTATTTTTGGAAGACATTGTGGAAGAAATTAGGTACACAACTTTTATTCTCTACTACTTGTCATCCACAAACTGATGGTCAAACTGAAGTAGTTAATAGGACGTTAGGGACATTGTTACGTGCTATCATTAAGAAGAACATTAAGTCTTAGGAAGATTGTTTACCGCATGTTGAGTTTGCATATAATAGGAGTGTGCATTCTGCTACTAAATTCACACCGTTTGAGGTTGTTTATGGTTTTAATCCATTAACTCCGTTAGATTTAACCCCTTTACCTGTTGAAGAGCGTGTGAATTTAGATGGTGCTAAGAAGGCCGAGTTTGTGAAGACATTGCATGAAAAGACACGGCTGAATAGTGAACACAAGACAGAACAATATGCAAAGCAAGCCAACAAAGGGCTTAAGAAAGTAGTGTTTGAACCCGGCGATTAGGTTTGGGTTCATATGCGCACGGAGCGTTTTCCTGAGCAATGACGTTCTAAGTTATTATCGCGCGGGGATGGACCATTCATGGTGTTGGAGAGGGTCAATGACAATGCCTACAAGCTTGATCTTCCAGGTGAGTATGGCATTAGTGCTACTTTTAATGTTACTGACTTGACTCTTTTTTTATGCAGGTGATGATTTGAGGGCAAATCCTTTGCACGGCGGAGGGAATGATGTGGACATCGAACCATATCGAGAAGGATGTGCTAGGGACTCATTGTTCTATCCGCTTGGTCCAATTATTTGAGCGAGAGCGAGGGAATTCAAGCAAGCCATCGGCATCATGGTTCAAGATCTTTGGAGTGGAGGTGATCTTGATTCGAGAATTGAAGATTCTGAAGCTCCTTGGTGCAACATGATCACATTTAGCCTCGTGAATTCTGAACGGATTTAGGGCTAACGAGCTCCGAATGAGCTCAAATTTGATTAGCTGAAGAGAAACGACGTCCTGATCAATACTCATGGCCTAAGGCCATTGAACTGCGATGAATTTCAGCCATTCGACATCATTTAGATGGACTTTTAGGCCTTTTTCTATTTTAGGCGAATTTTTATTAATTAAGGGTATTTTTGTAATTTTTGCCTTTTAGGGTTAGCACCATATATAAGGGTGCTTATGAGTTTCTGAAAAAATAACATTAATTCAGAATTTTATACAGAGAGTCTTCCTCTTCTTCGAGTTCTCTTGAGGACTATATCTTATCAAGGTTTCCTTGTGGCGATCGATCGCTTATCGAGCAAGATCGCGAATTTTCTTGTTCGTGGCGTCTATAGCGTGGATTTGTTGACACAGGTTCATCAACATGTCACGCTCATACCGAGATTACCAATCACAGGTTCGATTGGGGGTCAAGGTTAGCAATTCGCAACCCTTGGATCTTCGTAGAACGATCAGTTTCCGCAGCGATTCACATCATACCCTAACTCGAAGAATCAAGGTCGGAATCGACTTCCACCATTAAAGCACAGTGCGAAAGCTTGAAGACCAGACTCACATGTTTTCGTGGTTTCAGCTCGCGCGGTCGACGGCGATCGCTTCCTCCTAGTATGGACAGCCTCCTGACGACCTCGTTGAGCTTTGGTTTTGCCTGAGAAGGCCCAACCCACGCTCTGCAAATCCGAGATCAAACCTTCGACCACCGTGAGGGAAGGCGAGCTCTCTCTCTCTCTCTCTCTCTCTCGTTCTCTCTCTCTTTTGATTCTGTTCACCCTCCTCCAACCAAATCAACCTTCTTCTTCCTCTTTCTTGCTTTCTTTTTATATTTTTCCCTTTGAAAAAACGGTTCGCGAGGGGCGGAAGAGGGCTGGTGACCTACGCACGTGCAGACACGTGCGAAATGATCACAGACGACCGGTGATCGACGGGAATCAGATGGCCAGTTCCGTTAGGACCTCCGGTGATCACATTTGGCGTGAATTTGGACGAATTTCATCTGAGTTTTGTCGTTGTTGACTTTTGCAGGTACCGCGACCTTTACTTGGCCGATTACTCCCTGTTCTGGCGACCATTGGTCGTGATTTTGGTTTTGATCGACGGGGAATGACTTGAGGAACAAAACTCCCACTAGTGCATCTTCAACTGTAGTCGATTGGTTGATCAATTTCCTCGTTAAAATTCAACCTCGTACTGTTCATCTGCTAGAGTCTGAGGAAGAAGATGGCACTGTAGCAAACAGGTTCGACCGGTCTGAATCGGTTCCGAATTGCAATTTTTTAAATTAAACCCAAATTAATAGGAAATTTTTGCAATTGGTCCTCAGAATCGAATTTAGGGCATGAATTTTATCTAAAAATGTGGTTTTGCCCAAAAGTTCATATCAATTTCTACAAAAACCCCAAATTTTCATTTAATTAGAATTAGGCAAATCATGAAATTGAAGGCTCAAATGATCAAATTGGACCAAATTACCTATGCCAATCGATTCAAAATGGTGAAAAGCATTAGGTAGTGATTTCAATTTGTAATGGTAGTCCTTGAATTGAAAGTAATTTCAATTATGCCCAATTTCAAGGACTAAAATGCAATTTAGTATACAATTTTGCTCAATTCATGCAATTAAACAATATGTGCGGACAATTGGGTTAAATTGCAATAAGGGCAATTAGATTGAATGTCAAGATCCTAAAAAATTCCAAAATTACAAATTAAAAGACTCAATTGACATTTTTTTACCAAATTCAATCATATGTGTAACAAAGGAACACGTAAAATCGAATTCGATTTTGGACTTTTTGTGAGGTCAAAAAGACAAGGGATTTAAAAAAAAATATTGACTATTTTTCCATATTTTTGTGACCTCAAATGCTATTTTTCTTGAATTTTCAAGTATTTTCCTAATTTCCAAAAATACTAAAAAATGTGAAAAATATGAAAAATTATTTTTTTTGTCAAAAACGGTTCCTTAGGCTTGGCCAAGGCCACCAAAGTTGATTTTAAATTTTTTTGACTTTTTATGAATTTATTATGAATTTTCTAAAGATAAGCTAAAAAAGGCTGATCCAAAATTAGGTGTCAATACCAAAATATTCCCTCGACAATCATTATAGTCAAAGTGTCATTTCTCATTCAAATTCCCTTGGTCCATGTACTCGACTCCACATCAAGCTTTCCCTTTTGGTCAGTTAATTCGGGAGTGGCCAACTCCGAGCGAGTTACAATACATTGCGTAGATTAATTAACTTGGAACATATACCCTCATTCCAAATTGATTCAAAACACAAATGTGAAATTTGTGTTGAGACGAAATTAACAAAATCATCGTTTCAATCAATTGATAGAAGTACCGTACCTCTTGAATTGATTCATAGTGATGTTTGTGATTTGAAATTCATACAAACTAGATGTGGTAATAAATATTTTATTACCTTTATCGATGATAGCACTAAATACTGCTCTGTGTATTTGCTTAAAAGCAAAGATGAAGCCTTAGAGAAATTTATTCTCTATAAGAATGAAGTTGAAAATCAACTTGATAACAAAATTAAAAGATTGAAAAGTGATAGAGGCGGTGAGTATGAAGTACCAATTGGTGAATTTTGTGCTCAACATGGAATTATACATGAAGTAACTACGCCGTACTCACCTCAATCAAATGGTGTTGCTGAACGTAAAAATCGCACATTGAAAGAAATGATGAACGCGATGTTACTAAGTTCAGGCTTACCTCAAAATATGTGGGGTGAAGCTATTTTGTCAAGCAATTACCTTTTAAATAAGGTACCTCCAAAAGAAAGAGGATAAAACCCCTTATGAGCTATGGAAATGTAGGAGATACAAATGCTTACGAGTGTGGGGGTGTTTGCAAAAGTGATGGTTCCAACACCAAAGAAAACTAAGATAGGTCCTAAAACGGTGAACTGTATCTTTATAGGCTATGTACATAACAGTAATGCATATCGATTTCTTGTGCATGAATCTAAGATTCCTGATATACACAAGAACACGATCGTGGAGTCTAGGAATGCTTCATTCTTTGAAGATGTATTTCCTTATAATCCAATGATGGATCAAGTTCGTCCAAACGAACGAATGAAACTATGAATGATGAAAGTCATGCTTCAGATCATGAACTGAGATGTAGCAAAAGAGCAAGAGCGGAAAAATCATTTGGAAATGATTTTCTAACTTATTTGTTAGAAAAAGAACCACTAAATTATACATAAGCTGTGAATTCTTCTGAGGGACCTCTATGGAAGGAGGCAATAAAAAGTAAAGTTGATTCTATTTTGCAAAATCATACTTGGGAGCTAGTGGATCTTCCTCCTGGTTGTAAACCTTTAGGGTCCAAATGGATCTTTAAAAGGAAGATGAAAGCATATGGCTCTATTGATAAGTATAAAGCCAGACTTGTAATCAAAGCATATTGACAATGAGAAGGCTTAGATTACTTTGATACTTATTCTCCCATGACGAGAATAAACTCCATTATGATGATACTTGCAATTGCAGTATTGTGAAATCTAGAAGTACATCAAATGGATGTAAAAGCAGCTTTCCTAAATGGTGATTTGGATGAAGAAATCTATATGGAACAACCTGAAGGTTTTATAGTTCTAGGACAAGAAAGGAAAGTCTGTAAATTGGTAAAATCATTGTATGGTCTAAAACAAGCATCAAAGCAGTGGCAGGAAAAGTTTGATAATGCAATGATTACCAATGGTTTTAAAATCAATGAGTGTGATAAATGTGTCTACATTAAAGAGACGGAAAATGGATTTGTCATTCTATGTCTGTATGTGGATGACATACTCATTATTGGTAGTGACAACAGAATGATCAAATTTATCAAGAATATGTTGAATTCAAGATTTGACATGAAAGATATGGGACATGCTGATGTGATTTTAGGGATTAAAATCACAAGAACGTCCGAAGGTTTAATTTTAAACCAGTCACACTATGTGGAGAAGATTCTTGAAAAATTCAACATGAATGATTCTGGTATTGCTAGAACACCATTAGATAATAGTCTTCATCTATCCAAAAATAGAGGAGAGAGTATTTTTCAAGTAGAGTACTCTATAATTATTGAAAGTCTAATGTACTTAATGAGTTGTACTAGACCAGATATTACCTATACGGTTAGTAGATTGAGTAGATACGAGCAATCCGAGTACTGACCATTGGAAAGCAATAGTGAAAGTACTCAAGTACCTACGGTATACTCAGAATTATGGCATGCACTATACCAGGTATCCATCTGTCTTAGAAGGATACAATGGTGTAAACTGGATATCTGATATAAAAGACTCAAAATCTACTAGTGGATATGTATTCACACTGGCAGGTGCAGCTATATCTTGAAAATCTTGTAAAAAAACTGTTATAGCTAGATCCATAATGGAATATGACTTTATAACTTTAGATAAATGTGGTGAAGAGACTGAATGGCTACGCCATTTCTTAGAGGATATTCCAAAATAGCAAAAATATGTTCCACCAATATGTATACATTGCGATTGTTAATCTGCGATTAGAAGAGCACAGAGTAACATGTATAATGGTAAGTCTAGACATATACGACGTAAACATAATACTATTAGACAACTACTGTCAACTGGAATTATCTCTATTGACTACGTAAAGTCAAAGAATAATATTGCGGATCCGTTAACCAAAGCGTTAAACATAGAGTTTGTTAAAAAGTCAACAATAGGAATGTGATTGAAGCCCATTACAGGAAAGTTGATATAAAGGAAAACCCAACCTAGTTGACTGGAGATCCCAAGATCTAGGTTCAAAGGGACAACCTAATAATATGAAATGAATGATATCACTGTGGGGGTTTATCCCTCAAACAATTCCTATAAAATATCAATGATTTGATATTCCTAACTATTGTGAGGGTTTATCAAGAAAAGGATAGCAATTATGCTTTAATGATTTTTAAGAGGAGTAAATCAATTATTCAAGATTAAGTAATCACCTATGTGAGAGAGAAGTTGGGCCACTTCAAAGGAGAATTATTGAGGGCTGAATTCTTTAGAAACTCTCACAGAACCAGGACGATGTTCATGGCTAAAACGAACATACTCGTGAGAACTGAACAAACGTTTAGATGATTCCTGTGCGAAGTGTATGGGTCATTTACTAAGAAAGCAGGACAGTTCAAGGACATCATATCTACTGGATAGCTGGTAAATTAAATACACATTCACAAGGGAAGGTTCAAAGGGTGACACCTACCTATCCTATGCAGGTTTCATTTGCTGAACACTATCACAGAGTCAAAACCAAAATAATTTTCATTCATGTGGATGATTATTGGAAAATATGAGGTATTTTGATGGGTGAGTGAAAGAGAAATTGTTTCTCAAAGAACACCCTTGAGTTGGAAGTAGGAAATGAAAGTATGCTAGTCCCACATTAGAAATGAGGAAGGCCTTGAAGTACTTTATATGTGATTACACTCTTTTTGAGTGGTAACTATCATAACAAGTACTACGCTTCGCGTGCACGCGCAGGGGGTGCATATCCCAAACCCCAACGGAGGCCCGACAAGTTGAAACTTGGGCACGAACGCACGACCTATGTACGCGAATGCAGGACCGGAAAGTGGACCTCGCGACAAGCCCATTTTTGCCTTATGTTTTAAATTTTTCCAACTCAGCCGTTACAATGTAACAGTTCTTAAGTTAATTATCGACATGTTAATGGGATTAACTAAGCAACAGCTATTTTAATTCTATGGTTACAGAATTAATACATAACGGCTCTAAAACGGCAGATTTATTCAACCGTTATTCTTTATTTCCGAAATGTCCCTACTTACCCTATAACTCCCTTTTCTTGTTTGAAGAGATCAAGAAAGAGATCAGAAAACAAGAAGCGAAAATCTCTCCTCCCTATTTTTCAAACTCTCTACATTTGCATTGTTTTCGATAATGTTCACGTGTTGTTCAAGTTCGCCGAAAACTTTGGAGTGTTGTGCTTGCCTCTATCGCTACTTAACCGTTGTATCCTGGGAGACAGACGTTCACGAAATCTCAAAGCACGTATTGGAGGGGATGAATCTGTTTTAAGGAAACTGTGTCGGACACAGGCCTCGGTATTTTTTATTAATTCAATTTCTTCCTACATAGTTGTATTTCTATTCAGATTTTGTTCTTCTGAAGGTTCAGCTTTTGTCCTTCTGAGGGTTCAGATTCATGCTTCTGACAGGTTCAGATACATCCTTCTGAAGGTTCAGATTCACAACTTCTGACGGGTTCAGATTTAGTGCTTCTGATGTGTAACGCCCCGAGTCCTCTCAGGCGCACATCATCGCCTTACAACCAATTCCTTATCTGAATGATACCCAGGATCTATGCAATACCCGGTAGGCAATGAAATTTAAATGAACATGCAGCAGCGTCATGCAAAACTCCTAGACAGTTAAACACGAAATGGTTTGAGGGAAGTAAAACACTTAATCAAGTCATAGCATAGCATATGATTCACTTTACAACATAAGCATAAACTGGGATACAACACTTGCGATCAGGGGAGATGGTTAGCCTAATCAAAAGAGACGACGGGCTAAGGGTCAGGCACTACTCAAAAAGGGAACTTCAAAAGTCATGGATGCCTAGGCTATCTAAGGGTCGAGCTCGCGGTCATCATCGGGATCCTCGCGGTGCACTGGGTCATACACCTCTAGGTCTTCCTCGTCTTCCTCTTCCTCTTCTTCTTCTTCAAACTCTGGCTCTGGATCTGCTTCATCCTCGGGTTCAGGCTGAGGATGGTAGATGGCCTCTCCGTCAGGGTTGTACTCCTCCTCTAAAGGCTCGTCCTCGGAATCGTCTAGCTCTTCATCATCTTCCTCGGGCTCGGACTCGTCCGTCTCCATGGGATCTTCGGCATCAGAGGGCCCCACGATGTCGCCATCAGTCTCAGGGTTCTGAGACGGTGCCGGCGGAAGATCTGGATTAGGTGTGGTCTCGGAGTCAGTGAGCTCCCCATCAGCAGGGTGTACAATCGAAGGATCCTGCTCGCCAATGACATCCCACGGCACGTCAAAAGTCCTCAGGGGCCCAACTGTGAGATTGCTGTCGCGGTAGAACCATGCGGCGAATCTGTCTGCCCTCCAGTCTGTTAAGCCCACATCCATCCATATGGTGCCATACTTCCTAATGTAGGCTTTCCCCTCTCCCACCGGGTACTCCGTGGAATACTGCTCTATCCAGACGGGCACCCCAAAAATCGGCGGCGGCGGCATGCTTAGGGTTCGGGGTCTGAAAATGGGGGTCCCACGACGGGGTGAGATTTACTCAATAAGCTAGCCTAACCCTAAGCTAGACTCTTGGGACTTCCAGACACTTCCCCAAACACATGCAATGGCTAAACAATCAACAGTAGGCAATGGCATATAATAGCTCAATTGGAAACATAATTAGTCGTGCAATTCACAAACTAGGCTAGACAGGACTTGTACTTGGGCACTTAACATTTCATCATTTAGCAGACAGGCCACTTGTACAATACAATCGACTCTCGTGGCTTAGCCCGCGTAATAACGCATCAGACTTAAGAGATCAAGGAACCCGCGTTTAACGCCTCAGGTTTCCAATGCCATTTCTCATGACCCGCGTTTAACGCCTCAGGTCCATCCCGCGTTTAACGCATCAGGATGCCTCACGTACGTATACTTATAATTTCTTTCCATCGACATAATTAAATCAATCATGCGCACTCTCATCAAATTGAGCTCGATTCGACCCCTCAACTACCATCCCATATCATGGCAATACGTCGTAAAATTCAACAAATCAAGTCCATGGCAATGTCATGCGGTCGACAACACATCAATTGAGGTAATTCCATGCCATCACTATTGACCATTCGGCCATGTCACACAATCAACATTGCATCAATCAATTAGGGCCTATGACTCACTAATTAACCACCCAAGACCCACAATCACTAACATAGGGTCACTTAGCTCAATTGAACTTTTTGCAACTTCCCATGACTAGAGTGCAATCCATAGGTTAAAGTCATTTACTCTACGTACTCGCACGATTGCCCCAAAACCGAATACTCCTAAGCTTCATTTAGGATTCCATCAATTCAAGTAGATATAAATCAAGCTCTAGCTCGTCCTAAGACACCATGGGGCATTCGGCCCACACCCTAGGACATTCATCAATTCATTCCATCCATAGTTTCTAACATTCGATCATCAAAACTCATCAAGGAAAATTCTGATCACAACATGCAATTTCGGATCTCTATAGAACCCCACCGAAACAGCCCCCTAAAAGCTACCAAATCGACCCCACTTGGTCCTTCCATGCACTCAAGGTCCTAGCAAAGGGTTAGGGGAGCTTACAAAGTCCAAGAGCAAGGCAAGGCCGATGGCAAGGGGCGGTGAAGCGGCGTGGGCAGATCTGGTCCGGCGCGATCAGGTCTGATCCCTAAGAAGAATTCCCCAATATCCAAGCTAACTCAATGAGAAACACTCTTAATACTAGCTATAAACCTCCCAACAAGTATATCTAGGGTCCTAGAATCACTTACCTTAAGAAATATCAAGACTTTTCTCAAGAACTCCTTCCAATCCCTCTTCGGTCCGAATCTGGTCGGCGACGCTTCGGGCGGTCTCGGGCCGAACGGCGGTTGCCAAGGTGGTCCAATGGCAAGAGGGGCGTGCCTTGGTGGTGGTTCGAGGCGGCGGAGTGGCGGCGAAGGGGCGGCCGGTCGTGGCTTGGCCGAGAGAGAGGGAGCGGCGACGGGCGAGAGAGAGAGAGAGCGAACGAAAGAGGGAGAGAGTGAGAGAGAGAGTGAGTCGGCCGAATGGGAGAGAGAGAGAGTGAGTGAGTGATAAGAAGCAAAGGAAATTTTGGAGGGAAAGGGTAGTGGGGTGGTTCATGGGGTATGTGACAATGAATAGTGTCTAGGAATGACTTGGTTAGTGGGGTAGGTTTAAGGGAAATTGTCCAATCAAGCTTGGTGTCAAGCACTCCAATAATGCAAAGGCCAAAAGACCAAATTGCCCTTGCATTTTCGGCTGAAGGCTTAGGGTTGGCAAATGACCATTTTGCCCTTGCTTTGTCCTTGGAAAAGTGTGCTAATCCTATGGGTAAAAAGGTCGATTTCGCTCGTCGGTTCGAATTTCGCTTTTCTAGTCTATACTAGACCATTTCTAATCTTAATAACTCTCTGTTGAGGCGGCGTCCAAATTTACTCCAATGCGATCTCCGAATGTCCGGCCTCCAATCTCGAAGCCCAATCTATGGCTAAATTCAGTTAATTGTCATTCCAATGCGTCTCTGACTAACGGGCGGCTCTTAGGAGTTACGCGTATCGACCCGCGACTTATGTCACGTTTAAGAGTTACTCAAGCCACGGCGGCCTTGGTTGTCATGTAATCGCGAGGGTCAATCACTAGTTCCGAAGGTCACGATCGTCAGAGAGTGAGTTAGGTTAATTCGCAAATCACGTCATGGTCATACGGATTCACCCGTGAACCAATCGCGCGACACTAGCAAATTGTTCTAAAACCATTCTTGGATCGACCTATAGCGGTTCAGGATATTCCTTCGACGATCCTCATGGTCAAAGCACCGACTCGTGGTTAAGTTCTTTGGTCCACGTACTTTAAACCCTATACGGCCATTCCCCATTGGTTAGTCGACTCGAGAGTGATCAGTTCTGAGCGAGAATAACTGGAATACATCGATAGACATTCATTCACTGACAAGTTTCGAGATAGGGTCAGAATTCAGAATGTCACATGATGGGTTTAGATTCATCCTTCTGATGGTTCAAATTCAGTGCTTCTGACGGGTTCAAATTCAGTGCTCCTGAAGGGTTCAGATTCAGTGCTTCTGAAGGTTCAGATTTTGTGCTTCCGACTTGCTTCTGAAAGCTCAGATTTTGTGCTTCTGCCAACTCAGTGTTTGTATGTTTGAGGCAGTTTGCTCACATTTATTATTGCCATTTGAATTTTAAGTATCCTCCAATTTTATAAAACAGAATTGTTATTTTAACACTGTGTTTTTCCCCAACAGAGTTGAGTTCAGTTTATCTGATTCTTGAGTGTTT
This sequence comes from Rhodomyrtus psidioides, assembly GCA_021437785.1. Classification (NCBI taxonomy): domain Eukaryota; kingdom Viridiplantae; phylum Streptophyta; class Magnoliopsida; order Myrtales; family Myrtaceae; genus Rhodomyrtus; species Rhodomyrtus psidioides. The sequence continues at coordinate 486,974 of JAILYB010000127.1, forward strand.
GGTGTCGACTGAGTTATTTCCGATGGTGTCAAGCATTTCCTGGTGTTTCCTTATCGTCTATGTGTAGACGCGTCTTCTAAAATGGTTAATATCTCACTGCTACCATCTCTCTGTGTCGTATTTTCTTGCTCATTGCTTTGGTTATGGTTGGTTCCTTTTATGGTTCTCGTCGAAGTTGTCGACTGGTGACCAACATTTTGATAACAGAGGGTGGTGGTGGTCGATAGCTCCGATGGTCGATCTAATAACTGGAGGGAGTAGCCAGCGATGTTGGGATGGTGGCAGTGAGGGTTGTGCAAGCCCTTGCCACTGCACCCTTTATTTTTTTTATTATTATTATTTAAAATTTAGGTAATTTTTTAGTAATTTTTTAAAATCTTTATATTTTTTTAAATTGTTGATTAGGATTCTCCGGTGAGTCACGGAGATGCCACGTAAGATTTTCGACAAAGCTCATCAGAGTTATCACTGAAATAATTATTTTTTAAAAAAAATTGACAGCAGAGTGATAGCCGTGTATAAACTTTAGCACTTTTCATGTCCTTCCACCTCTTCCAGACACCATCTAGATTATCGTCATATGAAGTTGATTATCCGATTAATGGATAATCTCGGACGATTGACATGAGCTTATCTCTCACTTTTCACAGCATCACTCTATGATCTCTATACCAACTGTCTCCATGAGACATCGATTTTCTGCGTAATACATCGATCGTAAACATTGAACAGTCATATCCATCGCCTAATCAACCTTAAAGAAGTTCGTTCTTTAGTTAACCGAATAGCGAATCTAGCTTTCGATTTGGTCTCTCGTGATAGATTACTCTGAAACCTTCGTAAATCTCACTTCTAGTGCTCGACAAGGCTGTTCCTTAAATAAAATTTCCAAAGATTGTGATACGTTCTGAGACACATAGGCTTTATTTACGGACAAAAGTTGGGAAATAAAGAGATATCTCTCTCTACATTATTCCAGATGTATGACAGCCATTTGCAAGGGGAATTAAAAACTACTTTAGGTGATCCCAGACACTCACACTCCCAGGAAATTGTACCTATGATGACGATAATACTACATAGCCCTCTAATTAGTCGCCCACATTTCCACGCGAACTTGAGGCAAGGCTGCGGGAAATTGATCAGGCGCAGTACGAAATGCCTTCTCAGGGACCTTGAGGAAGTTTCCTACTATTGCCAAGCTTGGCTCCAGCACCAAACTCTCCCATGCCTTCTCAACATCTTTCCCTGGACTCTCGAAGACCCCGGTCGCGTCGATGCGGTGGATGTTCCACCCACGCTCTTCAGTAAGCCTCCGGATCTTCTCGACTTGGCGACAGGTTAACTCGAAAGTGTTGAGCTTGATCTCGTTGATGGCCTCATCGAGCAGAACCTCTTTCGATTTCTCATCGTCGATCGTGCGATTCTCGGCTCTCAGGAAACGGTCCATCTCCGGGACTCCAATTGCACGGCGGATGCCGCTCGAGTAGTCGGCTTCCGGGACGAAAATTCCTCGTACCTCATCTATTAGGCCTGCGGCAACCATCTCGTCCACCCGTTTCGACACACGTTCACTCAAGACGGGCGGCGACACATCCAACCAGAGGAAACAACAATCGTAAATGGACCTGAAGTTAAGCTTCGGGTCCTCCACGAGCACCTCGATAAAGGAGTTCGATCCTCCAGCAACGATCGCGGCACACCCGCCTTCTGTTATCTGCTCGATGGCGGTCAATGCATTGCGGCAGAAATCTTGCACCGAGAAGTCGATATCAGGGTCGTCGATCACTCCTAAGAGGTGGTGTGGCACGCCTCGGCGCTCGGGCTCGGTGATCTTGTTGGTGACAACATCGAGCCCCTTGTACACCTGGATTTTGTCGGAATTGATGATCTCGGTTTGAAAATGGATCGCGAGATCGATCGAGAGCTTGGTTTTTCCGGTTCCAGTTGCTCCCATGATAAACACAACCTTGGGCTTGTTCAGCTTTGGAACCCCAGGGATGCACTTCATGACTCCTACGTAAGAAATCAAAATAAAACCAAAAGAAACTTAGATGGTCAGAAATTGTTGATGGAAAGAAGCAAGCATACATAAAGAAATATTTCTAAAGAGGGAAAGCCTAATGTAGAAGTACCATTCCATAAAAGGAAAAAGGAAAAAATAATAATAACAACGAAACGAAAGGAATGCATAATTGGCATTTCCAGTTCTAATGATTTAAAATCATTGATTATTGGTAAGAAGCATGGAACTAAAGAAGACGAATTTAATGGAGGCGACAATGTCGGAATACCGTCCCACGTGTCCCACGCAAATCTAAAGGATGGATGTGAAGCTGGTTTCCGGACATAAGATGTGGTAACGGCACCCCCCAAAAAAAGAGACATAAAACACGACTTTGTCCAGAAAATCTATGAACAAAGTTTTCCCGCGGTTCGCCCTCGCACAACAATGAGAATTATGGATAAAGAGGAAAAACGAACCCTGGCATCACAAGAAAAGGAAGTGATAAATACGGCGAAAGATCACAAATTTCTCCTTTTGTTTGATAAACTCATTTTCTCGTCTTCCGAATTTTGAAGGACACTTCCGATTGTAAGAATACTAAATCATGCTCTTTGGATTATTAATGCATGACTAAGAATTGGCGAAAAAAAATCCATACTTCGATCACGAAGAGCTTAAAAGACAATGATATGCAATATCTATCTTCATGAATAAACACAAGTATCTTACCCAAAAAAAAAAAAAGAATAAACACAAGTCACTGATGCAATACTGTTCCATTACATAGATTGAGATAACTGAAAAAAAAAATTCAAGAATAGAACTCACTTGTCTAACAATTGCACTGGAATGAGACCTTCAAATGCGAGAGACAATGAGGTTTTGGTTTGATATATAACGAGTCTCGCCAGCTTCAGCATCATCTCACAGTGCATCGACTATAAATGGGTCCATTTAATATGGAAGCATTTTTAATAAGAAATTGGATTTTTTTTCCTTAAAATTAGTATGTTCTTAATTGTTACTAAATTCAGAGAATTGTTTGTTTTGGTAATGTATCCATCGACAAGATGAACAACTTACCCTAAATGGGTCAGCTCAATATGGAATGCTTTCCCTGATTTTTTTCCCCTCAAAATCAGTATGTGCTTAATCAGAACTAAAATAAGAGAGTTGTTTGTTTTGGCAATGTATCTTGGTCAATAAGATGAGCAACTTATTTATTTCATCGCACTTTGGGCAACCATCATTGCATTGCCTCCTTTTTGGTTTAATTAGAGTAGGCATTTATACATATACGGGAATATCATCCAATTCTATTTATGCGAAAACTGTTAGGGCATGTTGATCTTGATACATGACACGGGGTGGATGTACAAGATGCTGGTGTTGATACCGAATGGACGTAATAATGATTTATCGCTAGCTCCTGCAATCCCGATTGTCGGAATCCGATTTAGGAAATCCTCGAAAATTACACATTGGTTAAGCGGAATCACCCGCGTCCCAACGTATAACAATAGCAAAGCATTCCACGATCGTTCCTAGATCGATCTCTGTTGCCCAAATGTCGCGACACGTCTCGCGAGCACCAGCCCCGGGGGGGGGGGGGGGGGCTCTCGAGGGCTAATGGGCCGTCTGATGTCGCCTAATCGGACGCGAGCCTCTCCCAAGGTCCATTACCCAAATCGCAACGGCTGGATATATGTGGTCGACCTTCGGTGCGGTCTAGTGACATGTGATATGTGTACATGCCAAGGAGTCGCCACCAATCGTTTCGTGGAGGGTACGATCGGAAACCCTATCGAATAGTTGGGAACGATCTATTCGATTCTGCGAAAACTAGAGAAGTGGGATCGGGGACTTTGTTATGCCAACTGTCAAAGTTGACGCCCTTTCGGCACCTAAGTTGAATGATTTATCTAGTCTTAAGATTCATGCAGACGAGTGGGGTACGGATCCTAAATCTAGGAGTTCATGTAGGTGGGAATGACTACCCTATCACTCATAATCAGTAGAAATAAATGCGCAAATCAAGGATCCAAAACATGTGAATAAATCACATGAAAACAGCATAGCATCCCTAGTAAGGCCCTATCAGCCTAGAGAAGTATCAGTCAAGGCTTAGGAATGATTTTGACATGATTCGCCCTTGAGGGGCAAAATCGTAATTTTGAGAATTTGGGGACAATTCTCCCTGGAAGGGTAAATCATCATTTCAGATGAAGTGAGTAGTCAAAAGATGGTGGAAATATGATTGGCGATCACGCCAATCAATTTCCTATTTTTCGGGAATTTCCAGAATTTTTCTGAAATTTAAAAGTAATTTTACCTTTGAAGGGGTAAAATCGTCATTTTGGACGAAGACGGGAGATGAAAATCTCAAACATTAGGGTTGGTCGACCACCTGACCCAAACCCTAATTTTAAGCAATTTTCAAAACCCGATTGGAATAGGAAAGACGATTTACCCTTTGAGGGGTAAAATCGTCATTTCAGGGAAAATGATGAGATTCGAAAACCTAAGCAGAAGGATTCGCCACCTAACTGGCCCTATCCTAATCTAGGAATTTTCGACCGACCTCAAAATACAAAGTAGGGACGAATTACCCCATAAGGGCATAATTGTCAATTTTCAGAAGAACGGATGAGAAATTTCAAAAATAGGATTGACTAGTTGTCTGTGATCAATCCTCAATTTTTGGGGATTTCTGGAGTGTCTAGGAATTTCCTACAATTTTTCTACATTTTTTTGGGATTTTTTAGGATTTTTTAGCATTTTTTCTAGGATTTTCTAGAATTTTTCTGATTTTTATTTTTAAAATCATTTTCTGAATTTTTTATTAAAAAAATGATTCGGACCGGGTCGACCCGACCCATTTGGGTCGGAACCCGGCCCAGACCCGGACCCGCGCGACCCACAGCCTAAAACGACTCTGTTTCTCTCTTTTTTATTTTCTGATTAATTGGTCTTGATCCGACGGTCTCTATTGAACTACGTGGCTAATCCGCGGCCGCTGGATGATCTGACTGAAATCTACGGTCTAGATTGAACGGAGACTCGACCAGGGCCGTCCGATTGACCTACTAAAATCTACGGCCAGGATTAAAACCTAAGACTTGATCTGGGCCGTTCACCCTTACTAACCTAAACGGCGTCGCCTTCTTACTAACCAAAATGGCACCGTCTCAGTTCAATTTGATTTTTCTATTTTAAAACACTTTCGGATAAACCTAATTACTAATCGGACGGCCACCAATTATTGGACACGATTAATCCTAACCGTTGGATCTAATCCATCTCAGCCTAACAGACTAACGGTCGTGCTGACTCAACACCTTCGCGAACCAACCACAGGACGACACATGGGCCTTTGACTCGTTGACTCCGCCACGTTAGCTTCGTCTTCAACCTCTCGACCCCGGCGAAACGAATGGCTGAGCACCTCGGACGACGATCCAACGGTGGAACCTTAATTAAATCGCGCGAGACTAGGACCAATCGACTCGCAATCGTCTCTAGTCTGACATACCTAAGAATCAGAGTATCCTATTCACAAAATCGCGAACATCATGCAGAATGCCGAGTACGGCCATGGAAGTTCGATCGTTCGATTCACATCACACCATGGCAATTCAGTCACATAATAGCATCAATGGAGATTCAGAAGACTTACACGAGCTCCGATCGAGCTCGCACGACCTAGATTTGGCTAGGCAAGAACGAACAGGGACCGGTTATGGAGGCTAATTTTGAAGACTCGATTCGAGGTATTCGAGCGAAGTCGAGGCAAAATGAAGATGCAATGATGGTTAGGGATGCTTGAAGAGTAAAACGCCTATCCTAACTCGAAGAATCAAGGTCGGAATCGAGTTCCGCCATTAAAGTACAATGCGAAAGCTTGAACACCAGACTAACCTGTTTTCGTGGTTTCAGCTCGCGCGGTCGACGACGATCGCTTCCTCCCAGTATGGGCAGCTGTTGCGACCCTCTCGCGGAGGAGGGGGCTAATGGGCCGCCCGATCGTTGCTAGATCGGACGCGGGCCTCTACCAAGGTCCATTACCCAAATCGCAACGGCTGGGTATACGTGGTCGACCTTCAGTGTGGTCTAGTGACATGTGATATGTGTACATGCCAAGGAGTCGCCACCAATTGTTTCGGGGAGGGTACGATCGGAAACCCTATCGAATAGTTGGGAGCAATCTATTCGATTCTACGGAAACCAGAAAAATGGGATCGGGGACTTAGTTAAGCCAACGATCAGAATTGACGCCCTTTCGGTACCTAAGCTGAATGGCTTATCTGATTCTAGGATTTTATACAGAGGAGTGGGGTTCAGATCCTAAATCTAGGAGTTCATGCAGATGGGAATGACTACCCTATCACTCACAATCCATGAAAATAAATGAGCAAATCAAGGATCCATAACATGCGGATAAATCACATGAAATCAACATGTCATCCCTAATGAGGCCCTATTAGCCTAGAGAAGTCTCAATCAAGACTTAGAAGTGATTTGACATGATTTGCCCAAGAGGGGCAAAATCGTAATTTTGAACAATTCAGGGATGATTCACCTTGAAAGGGCAAATTTGTCATTTTAGATGAATTGGGAAGTCAAAAGATGGGGGAAATATGATTGGCCATCAATCCAATCCTTTTCCTATTTTTCGGGAATTTCCAGGATTTTCTGGAATTTAAAATTGATTTTACCCTTAGAGGGGTAAAGTCGTCATTTCGGACAAAGACGAGGGTTGAAAATCTTAAACTTTAGGATTGCTCGACCACCTGACCCAAATCCCATTTTTAAGCAATTTCCAAAAATTCAAATAGAACAGGAAAGACAATTTACCCTTTGAGGGGTAAAATTGTCATTTCAAGGAAAATAGTGAGATTAGAAAACCCAAGCAGAAGGATTCGCCACCTAACTGGCCCTATCCTAATCTAGGCATTTTCGATCTATCTCGAATACAGAACGGGGACGAATTACCCCTAAATGGCATGATCGTCAATTATCGGAAGAACGGATAAGAAACCCCAAAAATGAGACTGAACTGTATGTGGTCAATCCTAGATTTTTGGGGATTTCTGGAATGTCTAGGATTTTTCCACAATTTTTTTGGGATTTTCTGGGATTTTCTAACATTTTTTTTTAGAATTTTCTAAGATTTTTTCTGATTTTTTTAAAAAAATATTTGCTGAATTTTTTATTATTAAAATATGTTTCGGACCGGGTCGACCCGACCCACGCGGGCCGGAACCCATCCCAGACCCGGACCCGCTAGACCAGCTCCTTAAAACGACGTCGCATCGCGTGTTTTTTTATTTTCGGTTTAATCGGATTTAATCCGACGGTCCCTAATGAACCGCGTGGCTAATCCACGGCCATCGGATGGTCTGACTAGAACCTACGGTCTAGATTAAAAGAACACTCGCCCAGGACCGTCTGATTGACTTACTAAAATCTACGGCCACGATTAGAACCTAAGACTCAATCTAAACCGTCTATTCATACTAACCTAAATGACGTCGCCCACTAACTAACCCATACGGCGCCGTTTCAACCAATTTTTATTTTCTGATTAAAATCATTTTCGAATTATCCTAATTTCTAATCCGACGTCCACCATTCATTAGACCCGTTTAATCTCAGCTGTTGGATCTACCTATTCGAATAACAACCCCCAACGGCCGAGCTGACTGGACCGACACGTGGACCAATGACCTATTGCCACCTAAGCATTTTGACTCGTTGACTCGCGAGGTCAACATCTTCTTCAACCTCTCGACCCCAGCGAAATGGACGGCTGAGGAGCTCCAGCGCCGATCTAATGGTGAAACCTTGATGAAATCGCGCGAAACCAACGCCAATCGACTCGCAATCGACTCTATCCTAACATATCTAAGGATCAGAGCATATAATCCACAGAATCAAGAACATCATGCGAATCGCCGAGTACGGCCATGGAAGTTCAATCACACGGACCACGCAAGATCAAATCAAATCATTCACAGATTGACATGGCAGGAGGTGGAGAAGACTTACCTCGAGCTCCGATCGAGCTCGCACGGCCTAGATTGGGTTAGGCAAGTATGAACAGTGGTCAGCTATGGAGGCTAAGTTCGAAGACTCAATTCGAGGTATTCAGACAAAATCGATGCAAAAAGAAGATGCGATGATGGTCAGTGATGTTCAAGGAACGAAACGCACACACTAAATGCAAGAATCATTGCCGGAAATGAAGTTCGCCATTGAAGCTCAATATAGAGTTCAAAGCTCTGACTTACCTGTTTTCGCGGTCGTAGCTTGTGCGGTCGACAGCGATCGCTTCCTGGGTATCTGGGCAACCTTTCCGCTACACCCACCGGCTTTGGTTTGGCCTGGAAATGGCCTAACCCACGCCTCACAGTTCGAACTCGAGCCCTTGACAATGGCGGTTGGAGGGCGAGCTCTCAGTCTTTCTTTCTCTCTTTCTTTCGATTCAGTTTTCTCTATGCGAAGGTCTGTTGGCTTATATAGCATTTTCAGCTTTGGCGCCGAATCGGGAAGTTGGAATAAGTAACCTCCGCACGTGAAAACACGTGTGAAATGGTCACCGACGACCGGCAATTGATGGGCATTTAGTGCCTATTCTGTTTGGGACCTCCGGTGGTCGTATTTGGCACGAATTTGACCTGCATTTGGTAATCGTTGATTTTCGCAGGTCCCGTGTCTTGACTGGCCGATTACTATCTGCTCCAGCGGTCGTTGATCACCATTCTGGTCCCAATCGACGGGGAATGGTCTAAGGAATTAAACGCCCAACAATGCCTCTCCGATTATAGTCGATTGGTCGGTCAAATTTGTTGTTGAAATTCAACTTTGTACTGTTCATTCGCGTATAGACCTGAGGAAGACGATGACACCGCTCTGGACCGGTTTGACCGGTCCGATTGGCGGTCAGACCGGTTTGAACCGGTCTCGACTTGCAATTTTCCAAATTAAACCCAAATTAATAGGAAATTTTTGCAATTGAACCTCAGAATCGAATCTAGGGCATGGATTTTATCTAAAAATGTGGTTTTGCCCAAAAGTTCATATCAATTTCAACAAAAATCCCGAATTTTTGTATAATTGCAAATTGGGGATTGTGCAATTGAGGGTTTAAATGATCAAATTGGGTCAAACCACCTATGCCAATCGATTCAAAATGATGAAAACCCTTGGGCAACATGTTTAATTTGCAATGATAGTCTTTGAATTGAAAGTAATTTCGAATATTCCCAATTTCAAGGACTAAAATGCAATTAAGTATGCAATTTTGCCAAATTCGTGCAATTGAGAAATTTATGCAAACAATTGGGCTAAATTACAATAAGGGACAGTTAGACTGGATGTCAAGATCCTAGAAAATTCCAAAATTGCAAATTAAAAGACTCAATTGACATTTTTTTTCTCAAATTCAATCATATGTGTAACAAAGGAACACATACAATTGAATTTGATTTTGGGCTTTTTGTGAGGTCAAAAAGACAAGGGATTTAAAAGAAAAATATTGGCTATTTTTTTATATTTTTGTGACCTCAAATGTTATTTTTCTTATTTTTTTAGTATTTTCCTAATTTCTAAAAATATTAAAAAATACGAAAAATATGAAAAATTATTATTTTTTGGTCAAAATGGTTCCTTAGGCTTGGCCAAGGCCACCAAAGTTGAATTTTCAATTTTTTTTGACTTTTTATGGATTTTTTTTATGATTTTTCAAAATAAAGCTGAAAAAGACTTGGTCAAAAATCAGGTGTCAACAGCTGCCCCTCTTTGAGAGGAATCTCGTGAGAGGTTTTGCTCAAAGACATGTGACACCTGAGTCTAGACCGACTCTACTGGGAAATAGAAAAATGAATCTTGACATTTAATCTTTCTTGTCCCGCTGGTGAATGCTCTGCTTATTTCGTTTCATCTGATGTGAGAGAGAGAGAGGCTGGATAGAGATACTTCACCTGTTACTTACCTGCCTGACGCTCGTGCGGCATGCGCGGTGTGTAGCAAGTTCCAGTGGATACCTAGGGACTCGTCTTTTGAGTATCCTAGGGCGGTTAAACTCTAGCATGTATGGTAGGCCGTACCAGAATGTGATTCCTATACTTGACAGGAACCTATGGATGACGCATCCAGTCTCTTAGGGATTGTCAAGGTTTTGATCCGTATGGTGGATCAGACCATGAATAGGACTACTATCTACTAGGAACCTATGGATGACGCACCCAGTCTCTTAGGGATTGTCAGGGGTTTTGATCCGTATGGTGGATCAGACCGTGAATAGGATTCATCTCTGCTAGGAACCTATGGATGACGCACCCAATCTCTTAGGGATTGTCGAACATTTTGATCCTTCGAGGGGATCAGGTCGAGAATAGGACTCCTCTCTGCTAGGAACCTATGGGTGACGCACCTAGCCTCTTAGGGATTGTCGAACATTTTGATCCTTCAGGGGAATCAGGTCGAGAATAGGACTCCTCTCTGCTAGGAACCTATGGATGACGCACCTAGTCTCTTGGGGATTGTCGAACATTTTGGTCCTATATTCTAAGGAATTAACTAGGATCCATACAAGTGAGGTGTGCCTAACTTTTAGGCTTTACCAAATGAGCTATTCTGGGTTTAAGGATTATCTAGAACCTCACAGAAAGCTGGTTTTTAGATTTATCCTTTTAACATGCAAGGTGTTGTTATGGGATTTGGGGACTCCAAGTATCCTGCAGAAAATTCAAACTCATAAAACTGAAATCTCACAAAGGGAGATAATTTCAAATATTGTCCTTTCGACATGGAAGGTGGCATTTTGGGATCTGGGTACTCCAGGCATCCTGCAGAAAGCTCAAACCTATAAAACTGAAATCTCACATAGGGAAATAATTTCAAATATTGTCCTTTCGACATGGAATGTGACATTCTAGGATCTGGGTACTCCAGGCATCCTGCAGAAAGCTCAAACCTATAAAACTGAAATCTCACACATGGAGATAATTTCGAAGATTGTTCTTTTGACATTGGAGGTGACATTCTGGGATCTGGGGACTTCAGGTATCTTGCAGAAAGCTCAAACTTGTAAATTTGAAATCTCACAGAGGGATGACTTCGAAGATTGTCCTTTTGACATTGGAGGTGACATTCTGGGATCTAGGGACTCCAGATATCCTACAGAAAGCTCAAACCTGTAAATTTGAAATCTCACAGAGGGATGATTTCGAAGATTGTCCTTTTGACATTGGAGGTGACATTCTGGGATCTAGGGACTCCAGGTATCCTGCGGAAAGCTCAAACCTGTAAATTTGAAATCTCACACAGGGATGATTTCGAAGATTGTCCTTTTGACATTGGAGGTGACATTCTGGGATCTGGGGACTCCAGGTATCCTGCAAAAATCTCAAACCTGTAAATTTGAAATATCATAGAGGGATGATTTCGAAGATTGTCCTTTTGACATTGGAGGTGACATTTTGGGATCTAGGGACTCCAGGTATCCTACAGAAAGCTCAAACCTGTAAATTTGAAATCTCACAGAGGGATGATTTCGAAGATTGTCCTTTTGACATTGGAGGTGACATTCTGGGATCTGGGGACTCCAGGTATCCTGCAGAAAGCTCAAACCTGTAAATTTGAAATCTCACAGAGGGATGATTTCGAAGATTGTCCTTTTGACATTGGAGGTGACATTCTGGGATCTGGGGACTCCAGGTATCCTGCAGAAAGCTCAAACCTACAAAAACTTTTCATAAGAACGTATCTTCCTGAGATATGGGGTTACCAAGGATCCTGCAGGGAAATAAACTTGAAAGCTCTTCTTCACAGAGCAAGGCATCCTTTTGGAATCTGGGGTCACCATGAGTCCTAGAAGCTTAGACCTAAGAGTTAATTCCTCATTTGCCAAGATATTTAGCCCTCTTGGGGTAATGACTATTATAAGGCAGGTAAAAGGCTTCGTTTTAACCTATGTAGTTTATGTAAAACGGCTTAGGACGTTAGAGGTTATCTAAACATCTCGAAGCATGCAAAGCTGATCATGAATCCTTGTGAGAAAAAAAATCCTTGGATCGAACAATTTGAAGTTCCCAACCAAAGCTTACTTTTAAGCATTCTATTGGAATATCCCTGTCAGAAAGGTCTCCTCACCAATTTTATGATTTGGGCTTTTCACAATTACAGCACTCGAATTCCCTAATACCCTGTACCTGGGTTTTCGGAGCCGTTCGTAGCGCATACATTTTAGATCAATCGGGAGGTCTTTACTAGACCGTAATGTTGGGCTCGGACATGGTTTCCGAATGGGGACTCATTTTCTGAGTCAGGTTTTTTAACAAAATTTTCTTCATCTGCTCCGGGCTTACAAGTCAAGAACCCTGCAAAATGAGAAAGAAATAATCTTGCTCGAGCTTCTTCGAGCTAAGCTTAAGCATTAAACCATATGCTAATCCAAGTGCTTTAATCAGAAAAGACTTCTCAGGGATGTAACATAGGTAGGATTGGGGACCGAAAGAGGCCTATTTTTGGGCCCAGAATATGTGAAGGGTTTAACATTGGCGATCATCGCAGGTTTGCTGCCGATCTCGTACCTCATAGAGCGCCTTTAGTTTTCGAAGTGCATTGGTAATCTTTGGAGAACCCCTTTCTTGGTGTGGCGTCAACATCTGAATGTGACATTATCAGATCTCCCTAGTGACCTATACATAGGTATCATGCCGTCTTTTGGCTTTTTCAAGATCAAACTCATGATTCATAAAGGTACAAATATTTGAACGGGCATTGGCCTTGCTTTTACCAAGCACTTTGCTTTTTCTTGATGCCCAAGGATGGAATTTTTCTTTTACTCTCTTTTTTTTAGGTCACTTCTTTCTCTTTCGGGAACCAGTATTTTTCAAATGAATGTGCTTGAGGTACAACTTGATTCTCAACACTCAATCATTAGTCTGAGGATTTACATAAATCCTACCTTTCGAATTTTTCGCTCTAGAAGTGGTGTTGCTTTCGTCTTGGAATATGCACTGATCACCAACAGGTTTATGAATCGAGTGTACAGGCTCAATTAGGCTGTGCAAAGAATAAAAGTGTATATGATAGAGAAACGAATGCTTTTCGTCATCTCAAAGCACTAGAATTACCACAGAAGTTAAAATGACAAGCAACACACGAAGATTGATGCAAGTCTGAGCAAGAGGATTTCTAACCATTTACCTCTTGGTACTGCCGTGCGTACCTCTAGATTGCCCCAGTATAGGGTGGTTCCTGGCAGGGGTAAAGAAAGACACCATCGTTCAAAATGGCTATCGATAATCACCTGCAGTGTTTAGGATAGAGAAATGAATGCCTCCGTCTTCCCAATCCATGTAATCGATGCGAAGGGCCCTTGTATCCTCAGATTATGGGTTTCCTATTCTCACCCTTCCCTCATCTCTCGAGTGTATGGGGGACGTGTTTGGATTAGGTTTGCCTCTCATTCAGAGGGATATTCCTGCTAGATAGTCTAAGCAAGCTGTGTTTCTGGAAAGATCATTTCGTTTTTCTCCATGCGTTTTACTCCACAAGGGATTTCAATGACGCCTCATGCATACTTTGAACATACTTGGACACTTTCTGACCTTGGCAGACGTGTAGTAAATGCAAGGAATTTATCATCATTCTTTCATGATGCAATGTTTATTCCTGAGTCCAGATATGTGAACGCTCATTCTCTCATTTTTTTTACCTTACAAGAAGCGAGAGATACTTTACTATGCTCTTCTTTTGCTGTCTTCTATCTTCAGTAAACATTCCTGCATGCATGATAAAAGAGATGTTCTAGTGAGTAAAGGCCGGCTTGACCTTTGATGGAACAGATACATATCACCTAGTATTTGGTGTCGAGGTCTCTCCTGTCTAGGGTTCCGCTTGAATGAACCCAATCTTGAGTTTGTTTCTTGGAACCCTGCAAAAATGAACACATGCTAGTGTATGCGTGGATGCATGATATGCTTATGCAATGATCGTTATGATGATTCGAACTGATTCTGGACAAGCCGTATAACCAAAATTCGATTTTATTTCAAGGGTAATACTTCTTCACTGCATCAGAGTTTACAGGATGCCCTAATTCTTCTCCTTCAGAATTTACCAAGATCAATGCTCCTCCTGTGAGAATCTTATGGACAATATAGGGGCCTTCATAATTCGGGGTAAATTTGCCTCACGGATGGACAGTACTTGGCAGAATCTTTCTCACCACCAAGTCTTTTACTTCGAAATTTCTGGCTTTAACTTTTCGATTAAATGACTTGGCTACCATCTTCTGGTAACTTTGACCATGACAGATTACTCTGAGACGTTTCTCATCTATCAAATTTAGTTGTTCATATCTGAGCTTGGAGTATTCTGATTTGGAGAGTTTACCCTTTGCTAAGGTCCTTAAAGAGGGGACCTTAACTTCCACAGGCAGGACCGCTTCCATCCCATACACCAGACTGTAGGGAGTTACTCCTGTAGAGGTCCTGATTGAAGTTCGATATGCCATTAAGGCAAAGGGTAGCCTTTCATGCCAATCCCTGTAGTTTTCTACTGTTTTAACCAAGATTTTCTTGATGTTTTTGTTGGCTGCTTCCACTGCCCCATTCATCTACGGGCGATAAGTGGATGAATTCAGATATCGAATACCAAAGTGCTCCAGTAGACCATCAACAATCTTGTTGTTCAGGTTGGATCCATTATCCGTGATGATTGCTTGAGGGGTACCATATCGAGAGATGATGTCTCTTTTGATGAATATTGCTACATTTCTTGCAGTGATATTCTTGTAAGAAGTGGCTTCTGTCTATTTTGTAAAGTAATCGATCGCCACCAGGATGAAGCGATGACCATTTGAAGCCGCAGGATTAATGGGCCCTATCATGTCTATTCCCCACATAGAAAAAGGCCAAACCTCATACATTTGATGTAATTCATTCGGGGGTGCATTAATTTTATCGCCATATATTTGGCATTGGTGGCATGACTTGACATGCTGACAGCAGTCTGATTCGATGGTCATCCAATAATAGCCAAGCCGCATGATCTTCCTGGCGAGGAGGTGGCCGTTCATGTGAGGCCTACATATACCTTCATGGATCTCCTTCATGAGAATATTTGCTTCTTTAGCATCTATACACCTCAACAGAGTAGAGTCAAATGACATTTTGTACAGCATTTGTCCATTGAGGAAGAATTTGCTGGCTATCTTGGTTATGTATCTCTGGTCTCTTGGCTGACATCCTTCAGGAAACTCCCTTTTTGAGAGATAATTCTTGATGTCGTAATACCATGGCTCTCTATCAAATTCCTCTTCGATTAGCATACAATAAGCTGTCTTTTTAACTATGCTGATCCTTAGGGGTTCTATTTCCAACCCATCAGTTATTTGTAATATTGAGGCCAGGGTGGCTATCGCGTCTGCAAATTGATTGTGAGACCTCGATAGGTACTCGAATGACACTTCTTTGAACTTAAGTGTCAATTCTTCAAGGTATTCATGATAAGGGATGAACTTTGCGTCCTTGGTCTTCCACTCTCCCTGTGTCTGCAAAATAATGAGCATGGAATCTCCATAAACCTGCAGCTTAGGTATTCCCATGGAAATGGCCAATCGCAAGCTTAGAATGCGTGCCTCGTATTCCGAGATATTATTGGTGCAAGGGAATGTCATCTTTGCCACAATAGGATAATGTTGATCATCAAGGGATATCAGTACTGCCCCAGTGCCTGCCCCTGATAGATTAACAGCACCATCGAAATACATGACCCACTTGTCATCTGCTAAGTTCAGAATTTGATCTTATGTCTTTATTACTTTAGAAGGCTCACCGCTTGATGGGTTTTCTGCAAGCATATCAGCTATAGCTCTCCCTTTTACTGACTTTTGTGGAGAACATTTGATGTCAAATTCAGATAACATCACCTGTCATTTCGCTAATTTCCCAATTAAAGCGGGTTTCTCTAGGAGGTATTTGACAGGATAGTTTTCTATTATGAGCTGAATGTGATGATGTAGGGTATACTGCCTCAATTTACGAAGTACCCATACCGTTGCTACCAAGCCCTTTCAACTGGTATGTATTTTGCTTCAGATGGCGTGAACTTCTTACTTAAGTAATAGATGACACTTTTTTTACCATCTATCGGGCCTGTTTGGGCAAGTAAGGCTCCCAAAGATTCTTGCTGTATAGTTAGATACAGGGTCAACGGGTGACTTGGAATTGGTGGCACAAGTACCGGTGGAGTAACTAGATAGTTCTTAATCTTTTGGAATGCCTGACTGCATTCTGCATCCCATGTCACTCTCGCGCCCTTCTTGAGTAATTTGAAGATTGGTTTAGCCACATCTGACAGCTGATTGATAAATCTAGCAATATAGTTCAGTCTCCCCAGAAGGCTTCTTACTTCTTTTACTGTGGAGGGAGTTGCCAGATCATGAATGGCTTGAATCTTTGAAGAATCAATCTCAATGCCCCTGTTACTGACCATGAATCCGAGAAGTTTCCTAGATTTTGCCCCAAATACACATTTGTTAGGGTTCAACTTCAACTTATATTTGCACATATGCTCAAAAAATTTCCTTAACACCTGTATGTGATCCTGCCCCTTCTTGGATTTGGCGATCATGTCATCGACATATACTTCAATTTCTTTGTGGATCATATCATGGAATAACGTGACCATAGCCTTCTGATAGGTGGCCTTTGTGTTTTTTAATCCAAAGGGCATAACCTTGTAGCAAAAGTTTCCCCAAGGTGTGGTAAAAGCAGTTTTTGGTTTGTCTTCCTGTTTCATGAAGATTTGGTTGTATCCCAAGAATCCATCCATGAATGAGAATAATTCATACCCTGCTGTACTATCCACCAATAGATCAATGTGAAGTAGTGGAAAATCATCTTTTGGGCTTGCTCTATTCAGATCTCGGTAATCCACGCAGATCCGAACTCTACCATCCTTCTTCATGACAGGGACTATATTTGCAATCCAGTCCGAGTATGTGATAGCTTCAATAAAGCCTACCCTGAGAAGTTTCATGACTTCTTCCTTAATTTTGTCTTCCAACTCAGCCTTCATCCGTCTACTACCTTGCCTGACAGGTTTAACATTGGGATCCGTGGGTAATGCATGCTCCACAATCTTAGGATCCAGTCCTGGCATATCAGCGTAAGACCATGCAAAGACATCTTGATATTCTTTCAGTAATTCAGTGAACTCGAGTCTTTCATCTCGGGATAAATGTCCGCCGATCTTGACCTCTTTGATATTCACGGTATCTCCCAAATTAACAATAATCGGTTCTTCTGAAGTAGGAGGCATCGATTCCTCAAAGGCATTCCATTCTCTGCGGATAGACGCATAACATTCATCCTCCTCTTCCTCAATGTTATAGGAACAATCGATGTGATGGTCCGAATCGCATAATAACCTGGTATGTATGTTTGGGATGATATGCCTGAAATGTCATGAGCATGGTTAGTTCGTACTCCATAAAAATGACATACATGACTGTGGAAAGTCTTTTCAAAAGAGTTTTCAAAATAAGTACAGGCCTAGACTGGACTTATCCTCATGTCATTGGACATCTTGGCCCCGTGGAAATCTTTTGGAAATTAGGAATCATATGGCAAATCAGGCCTCAAGCTTCTGTACGGAAGACTAGCATCATCATCGGGCTGATTCGTGGTTCCATATGCCCTTAACAAAACTCGTGTGATTTTATTGAATGCAAAATGGATCGCATTACAAGCTACGCTGTTTGGACCAACGGCCAGAGATCCAAAGGCGTTTTTCTTATATCTATAACCAGGAGTGAAAATGCAAAGAAATGTAAAAAGTTCTAAGTGCATTATTTAAAGAAGGAGAGAAGCTTCTTTACTCAGAGAAAGTGGCTTTGTCATCCAACCACTCCATGATGACATTCACAAAGTCATCTTTGAGAAAAGGATTTGTCAGATCCGATTCTGTTGATGGAGTGATGTCATCTTCAGACAGCCATTTGGAGTTCTAGTTGAAGTGGGCATTTAAAAGATTATTGAATATCTGAGACTTGCCTTTCCAAGTTGGAGAACCGATGAATGAATCCTTCGGGTTGTTATGGCGTCCTGGGCTTTTGCCTCGGCCTCGGCCTATTGCCTTCGGGGCAGATTCGCACATATGATCTTTCTGGTACCCCAAGCCTATTCTATGATGGTTGGCTTTTAACTGCAGAGGGGTATTTATTCCTTGACCATGTTTACCCAGGCCTTCTCCGGGGTTGAACCCATATGCCAGTAGCATCTTAGCTAGTACAAGATGGGTTTCAGAAACGTATGGAGCCCTAAATATTATCCCTACAAGAGTGTGTACCGTCGCTACTATCTCCAGGGAATGATAGCTTGCTTCCACCTTAACTTCAGGTTCAATGTAGGGAATAACGTTACTCTGATATGTTTGGAGGTCGACTTCCCCGTGTACTGTAATTACCTTTCCATCTACCACAAGACGCACTTTCCGAAGCAAGCTGGACGGTATAGCTCCTACCACATGGATCCAGGGTCTTCCCAGCAAGAACCCGAATGCACTAGGAGATCCATTACTTGAAAGTTTATGGAGAATTTTGTTGGGCCGATGAATACGTCGAGCTCAATCTCGCCTACCACAGTCTTCTTCATTCCATCGAAAGCTCTCACGGCTGTTCTGGAAGTCTTAATCGTTTCCTCATTGATTCCCAACCTTCTCAGAGTAGCCAAAGAGCAAATGTTGAAGGCTGATCCGTTGTCGATTAGTACGTGCGCCACTCTTTTCCTGTTACATTGCGCAGAGATATATAAGGCCTTGTTGTGCCCTCTTCCTTCCATGGGGAAGTCTTCATCAGAGAAGCTCAATTGATCTTTTAAAAGGACCGCCCCTACAAAGTCCCCTAATTGCACCTCATTAATTGTTTCAGGGACATGTACTTCGTTCAGTATCTTCAACAGTGCGTTCTTATGCTTCTCTGAGTTGATGAATAAATCCAGTAAGGATATTTGAGCTGGCATCTTCCTCATCTGCTCTATTACTTCAAACTCGCTAGTCTTAATGATCGACATGAGCTTTTCTGCGTCTTCCTTCGAGACCTCCTTCTTTTCGGATTCGCCTTCCCTAGGGGCATAAAATCATCCAGATCTCATTATTGCATCCACTTCCTTTGTCCCATAGTCCCAGTGGACTGCTTTAAGATTATACTCTTCCACTGGAGGGACTTTTATGGTTACCATCGTCGGGCCAAATTCCTCTGGTTTAGCTGTATCATCTGCCCCCTCTTTTGGCAATTGGATCACAACAGGTTTGATCAAGCAATCTTCCACCCTACTCAGGCTATCCAATTCTTCTAATCGTATTACTACGGTCGTAGCGGCTTCAATCATCGATACGGTGTCGTCAAAGTCTTTTGTAAAAAGATTTCCATGTCATTCGAGGTTTCTGGTCGAGCGGGATCATCCATACCTCCCCATCCGTCTGGTATGATATCCTCAATTTTCTAATAAAAGCTTGGAGGGGCCAAATATTTCACTTTAAAGTTGTACCCCCCAGAATCTTGACCGAGGTTGTCTACAATCTCACCCCTTTCAAGTGCGTCGGCTATGAATCTGCGATCTGCTAGACTTCGCCTTTTGGTTTCCAGTTCGTCCCCTTATGTGGGATGTCCCACGTGCTACCCTGCTCAGTTTTGATCACGAAATGGCTTCCTCCCAAAGATAGAGAAGCTTTGACTCATTCGAATCCTTCACTGGTAATATCGGACATTATCATAAGCTCATCATCCTGGCGATACATAGCTTCTTTACGTCCGCAGGGATCTCCCCCCCTTTTGGGTATGATGAAGCGATGACCAGAAGGTCGGTGAGTTTAGAAATGTTTACCTTCAGCTTGAGGTGGTCTCCCTCCTCTTCAGTGAATATTGCTCCTATTGCTTGATGATCAGGGAGTGGGTTTTCTTGCACATTTGGGGCCATGTTGTCAAACTTCAGAATCTGACTGTCAATCAGAGCTTCCACCTTCAGCTTAAGGATATAGCAGTTATCCACATTGTGTCTCCTTTCGCCCATATGGTAGACACAGGTCTGGCTCTCGTCAAAGCCAGGATACTTAACAGGGTTTATCCTAGGTGGTTCTTTTGTCACCAGGTACTGCTCTAGCAGCATCGGGAGCAACTTAGATAAATGCCTCGGGAGCTGAGAGAACTGCTTTTGAGGTTGCCTTTTTCTAGGTTCTTGCACTTTCGGTGCCGACCAAGACGATCCTCCTTTGGTCTGATTAGAATTGCCAAACGGTTTGGGCTTATGGGGGTCTGGTACGAATGCTATTTCGAGTCCGGCCTCTCTCATTCTTTAAGGGATACTGTTTCCTAGTAGAAGTTTTATGAGACCTCCTTTCTCTTAAGGCCCATTCTAGCCTTTCAGCCACCTTAATCAAGTGTGCAAATGTTTGACATCCGAAGGTGTTCAATCTGTCGAAGTATTCGTAGGGGAGTGCCTTTAGGAATAAGTCAATCAGCTCATCCTTTGGGATTGATGGCTTTACCTGAGTAGCCAAAGCTCGCCATCTCTGGGCATATGTTCTGATTAATTCAACTCTTGCCTTCGAGGTTCGTAGAAGGTCTTCCCTCGTTGGGGCTGTAGCCATATTGAACTTATACTGTCTGAGGAAGTCTTCTGCCAGATCTTCCCACCCATCATAATCTTCTAGGTCCAGCTCAATGAACCAAGCTAGAGCGGTGCCAGCCAGACTCTCTTGGAACGTGTTCATTAGTAGTGGAATATAATCCGAATAGTGTGCCATCTTGCGCAGGTAATATTTGAGGTGGGCACGGGGACAGCCTGCCCCATTATACTTCCTCACGAAGTCTGGTTCCTTGTAGTCAGGAGGAGTCTCTACTTTAACAAAAGGAGATATCTTATCAAAACGGGCTAACTCATAGCCCTGACTGCTCAAACATTCTTTGATCTTGGCTAATCTTTTAGCCTCTACTTCAGTTTTCGCAATCTATTTCCCTTTCTCCTCCTTTTCGAGGTTGATAATAACAAGGGGGCTTTTTGTTGTGACTGGATGTTTGGCTCACGGATGTTCTCCTCCGTACGTTGAGTATCTCTCGTCGCCTCCTTATCTGCTGTATCGGGTACAAAAGAAGGACCTGAGTTGCTTTGGTTAGGAGCCATCGTCTGCTGGGCTTGGGTAACTTCTAGCATTGCCTTAATATCGGCCATCATAGTTGCCAGAGCGGTCATATGAGATTCCAACATGCCTACACGCGGGGTCAACTCTTGCTGTTCCATTCTTGCCTTAAGCCGGGTGCGGAAACGATGCGTCGGCAATTCCGTGATAAAAGAATGCCTGTTTTTAAAAAGAATTCTCGTGAGTATTTCTTTGGTATTAATCAAGAGAAGGTACTTTATTCTTTTAATTGCATGTTTTCTATTGGTGAATGAGAGAAACGACTACCTTGCGAGCCTTAGTCTCACGTGGGTAATTCTCTTAATCATAACCCAAAGAAAATTCATGAAATTAAAAGAAGTGTAATTCTTGATGATAGTTTTTATGTGTTCGCAAAACATGTCTACATTCATGCTTATGCATAAAATAACATCCAGTACAAGTGAATATGCATGAAAAGGTGCCACAATGTTTGCTTATTTTACACTTGACGGAATAGTCTTATTCAAGTCTAGGACGCTTGAGGCATAAGGTGTCCTCATCATCCCATTATGGATTCTCTTCTTCAGTCTGGGACTCCTCATCCTTTGAACATGACAGCGGTCCCATGTCTTCGGGTACGTATGGCTCTATTCCAGGTACGTACGGTACAATGTATTCGGGTACACAGGGCTTGACAAGGCTCTGTTTGGACGCTTTAAAGTGCTGAATGTATTCTGTAGTAGCCCTATAAATGTTCTCTTCGCGAGTCATGTTTTCTGGCCAACTTATTTCTTCGGCCTTAGAATTCTTCAAAGAGTGTATGATGAATGCCACCTTGGCTTCAAACTGTCTCTTCTCTTTCTCTATGAGGGTCTTGCTTGGTATGTCAAAAGAAAAGATACCAGGTCGCGGTGGAGAAGTGATCTCTTATAGTACCCCAAACTGTCGGATAACCCTCTTCGGATAGTATGCGGTAGTGCCCGTGAATCCTAGTAAAGGGGACTGGATCTTTGTCATTGCAGGCCAATCTGACTTTGCCCAGCTTTGGCAACCTTAGCCGCCATTGGAGTTGTTCGGGCTTTAGAGCTCTAAGGAAGTTCTTTCATTCTATGAAGTTGAACTTAGGAATACGTGTATGGGTTCTGACAAAGGTTTTAAGATGATGCGCATCGGGGCTGATTTCGGTGAAACCCATGCGGATGTGGAATTGTTTGATATGGGATGTAAACCACAGATACAGAAGATCACTAGAGGCTCTAAAGATTCCATTTTTATTTTTCTTAAAATGATTTAAGGAAAGGAAAGTTTCAGCAAGGATGATGTTTGAGTAATCCCAACCACAACAGACTTGTCTGGCTACTACAGCCATGATATGGTCAAAGGTGACAGATGAGATTGGGAATAGCACAAAGCTGAAGAATGCCAAGACAAAAACTCTACCAGATTTGGTCTCTTTAGTGGCAGGGAGGTTGGGGAATCGATCAAGGAGGAAGGATAATGAAACTCGTCCAGAGTTACTTTTGGCGTCTGCTTTGACTTCTTTGAGGCTTGTGTCAAGGAATTCAGCTAATTGACTCAAGGGTTCAAATCTTATGGGAGGTTGGACTAGCGAGTGAGTGAACTCAACTCCGACGACGGCGTTGTATTCTTTGATAGTGGGGGTAATCTCCAGTCCTTCCATGCATAATGTAGCGGTGGTAGGATCCCAATAGAGTGCCATGGCTTGGATAAAGGCAGGTGGGCACTCAATCTTCAATAGGTCTAATAGATATCCTAGTCGTGATTCAGCATACTTCTGGCTAACTTTACCCATGCTATCCCACCATGATAGGAGCTCGGCCCGAGGAACTTTGAATACTTGAATATCATTCTTTCCCATCAAGTCTAAAATATGCAAATGATTTTGAAAAGTCAATCGTCAAAAATTACTTTGAAACATGTGACTATGCAAATGCCATGAAGTATGCATGGACCAACTTAATTGCATAGTCCAATTGAAGAAATGGAAATTAGAATTCTTTTCAGGTACTGAAGACCTGACTTGAAGTCTAATTTGAATTTCAAGAAAGTGAATTATGCAATTTAGTCAGGTTCACTCCAGTGACTAAGGGAAATAACGTCACATTCCATTGGTCAAAACATCAAATGGGAGAATAGTATAATGAATCCCTTATTACAACCAGGACGCCTAACGAAAGAAAGGTAAGAAGAGACTCTTCAAACAAGAAAGCCATAAAAGGCCGATGGAATGTGAGGATCTAAACCACACCTTCCTACTGGTCTATTCCTCCCCACGATGATAGTTAGTTGGGAACCTTCCTCCAATCGAGTGTGAGGGGTTGTCTTCAGTGGATTGATCAAAATCTCTTAGCTCCTCTGGCCATTCTCTGGTCCATGGTACAACGACTTCAGGAGTCTTTTCGCGTCTTACATTCTTGAGTGTGATACGCTTCGACTTTATCTTAATTGCGGGGCGTCTTCTCTTTCCCCAAAAAGTGATCCTCGGTACGTCTTCTTTAGCCTGTCGTTCGGCCTTCCGACGGGCGTATGCCTCCCTAGCCAGGCGGTTGTGACGTTGCTTTTGCATTTCTAAGTAACTCTCGAGCATCTCATCTCTTTGTCGCTTAAACCTGAGGTTGTCGACGTAGTAGCGGGTTTGACAATCTTCCGCATACCCTAGCTTACGTCCAGTCAGCTCCCGACCATGCACGAATCTAGTGAAGTGCAGCCTTGTGTTCGGTCCAGAGCGAGTAACTTTCCTTAGGTACTCGAAGGTTACCAACTCTGTCGAACTCTTAGGAAACAGCGACATCCTACCCCATATCATCGTTATTTCAATTAGTTACTTGGGTGATTTTCATGATGTATGCAAATGCATGTATATGTATGCAATGTACGAGTCATACTATAAAATAGGGAGTAGTAAAGTACATTAAAAATAAATGCCTTACCAACCAAACTTGGGGATGTGGAAATGTTCCCCTGTAACCATGGGCGGTTTTAGGTATACCAACCATCCATAGACATGCGTATGAGACAAGTGGGTATACTCTATAAGTCGAAAATCAGGTGAGGAACCTATGGCTCAGGCCCTCACGATCCAAATGAGGCAGATTCCTCCCCACGGGTACCCACCCGAGAGGGCTAGATATCGCCAATTTGGATTGTGAGCGGAAACGAACACGAAAGTCTCAAGTGCCATCAAACACGAGATCCTTTCGCATCATTTCCCTATCTAAGGTAACCTAGAGGTGGTTTGCAGTCGGGGTTTGACCGCCAGTGTGTGCAATGTGCCATGATCATCACAATGCAAAGTCATGCACAGCAGTTTGTATCAAAACACCGCTTCAGTATGTGCGTAAGATAAACATACATTCCCAACTCCAACCTGCAGGAAAAATGTCAACAATCACTCCACCCCTTATTTCTCCAATCTGCAAAAACATCTAACACAATGGTTAGCATACGTATCTCACGTTCGAGAGCATCTGCAGAAAACAATGTCAGATAAACTAAACAACTTTTTAATCCGCTCAAGTCCTCTAGAATTCGTAACCAGAGATTCTAGTTTAGAATAAATCCCCAACGGAGTCGCCAATTTGTCACGACCCTCTCGCAGAGGAGGGGCTAATGGGCCGCCCGATCGTTTCCTGATCGGACGCGGGCCTCCCCCAAGGTCCATTACCCAAATCGCAACGGTTGGGTATACGTGATCGACCTTCAGTGTGGTCTAGTGACATGTGATATGTGTACATGCCAAGGAGTCGCCACCAATCGTTTCGGGGAGGGTACGATCGGAAACCATATCGAATAGTTGGAGCGATCTATTCGATTATGCGGAAACCAAAAAAGTGGGATCGGGGACTTAGTTATGCCAACTATCAGAATTGACGCCCTTTCGGTACCTAAGCTGAATGGTTTATCTGATTCTAGGATTTCATACAGAGGAGTGGGGTTCAGATCCTAAATCTAGGAGTTCATGCAGATGGGAATGACTACACTATCACTCACAATCCATGAAAATAAATGCGCAAATCAAGGATCCATAACATGCGGATAAATCACATGAAATCAGCATGGCATCCCTAATGAGCCCCTATTAGCCTAGAGAAGTCTCAATCAAGGCTTATGAGTGATTTGACATGATTTGCCCATGAGAGGCAGAATCGTAATTTTGAACAATTCAGGGATGATTCGCCTTGAAAGGGAAAATTTGTCATTTTAGATGAATTGGGAAGTCAAAAGACGGGGGAAATAGGATTGGCCATCAATCCAATCCATTTCCTATTTTTCGGGAATTTCCAGGATTTTTCTGGAATTTAAAAGTGATTTTACCCTTAGAGGGGTAAAGTCATCATTTCGGACAAAGACGAGGGTTGAAAATATTAAACTTTAGGATTGCTCGACCACCTGACCCAAATCCTATTTTTAAGCAATTTCCAAAAATTCAATTGGAACAGGAAAGACAATTTACCGTTTGAGGGGTAAAATTGTCATTTCAAGGAAATTAGTGAGATTAGAAAACCCAAGCAGAAGGATTTGCCACCTAACTGGCCCTATCCTAATCTAGGCATTTTCGATCTATCTCGAATACAGAACGGGGACGAATTACCCCTAAAGGGCATGATCGTCAATTATCGGAAGAACGGATAAGAAACCCCAAAAATAAGTCTGACCAGTTGTCTGTGGTCAATCCTCGATTTTTGGGGATTTCTGGAATGTCTAGGATTTTTCCACAATTTTTTTGGGATTTTCTGGGATTTTCTAACATTTTTTTTAGAATTTTCTAAGATTTTTTCTGATTTTTTAAAAAAAATATTTGCCGAATTTTTTATTATTAAAATATGTTTCGGACCGGGTCGACCCGACCCACGCGGGCCGGAACCCGGCCCAGACCCGGACCCGCTAGACCAGCTCCTTAAAACGACGTCGCATCGCGTGTTTTTTTTTATTTTCGGTTTAATCGGATTTAATCCGACGGTCCCTAATGAACCGCGTGGCTAATCCACAGCCATCGGATGGTCTGACTAGAACCTACGGTCTAGATTAAAAGAACACTCGCCCAGGACCGTCTGATTGACTTACTAAAATCTACGGCCACGATTAGAACCTAAAACTCAATCTAAACCGTCTATTCATACTAACCTAAATGACG
Source organism: Rhodomyrtus psidioides (assembly GCA_021437785.1). NCBI lineage: Eukaryota > Viridiplantae > Streptophyta > Magnoliopsida > Myrtales > Myrtaceae > Rhodomyrtus > Rhodomyrtus psidioides. Next base: position 513,310 of record JAILYB010000127.1, read on the forward strand.
TCGCCCACTAACTAACCCATACAGCGCCGTTTCAACCAATTTTTATTTTCTGATTAAAATCATTTTTGAATTATCCTAATTTCTAATCCGACGGCCACCATTTATTAGACTCGATTAATCTCAGCCGTTGGATCTACCTATTCGAATAACAACCCCCAACGGCCGAGCTGACTGGACCGACACGTGGACCAATGACCGATTGCCACCTAAGCATTTTGACTCGTTGATTCGCCAGGTCAGCATCGTCTTCAACCTCTCGACCCCAGCGGAATGGACGGCTGAGGAACTCCAGCGCCGATCTAACGGTGAAACCTTGATGAAATCGCGCGAAACCAACGCCAATCGACTCGTAATCAGCTCTATCCTAACATATCTAAGGATCGGAGCATATAATCCACAGAATCAAGAACATCATGCGAATCGCCGAGTACGGCCATGGAAGTTCAATCACACGAACCACGCGAGATCAGATCAATTCATTCACAGATTGACATGGCAGGAGGTGCAGAAGGCTTACCTCGAGCTCCGATCGAGCTCGCATGGCCTAGATTGGGCTAGGCAAGTATGAACAGTGGTCGGCTATGGAGGCTAAGTTCGAAGACTCAATTCGAGGTATTCAGACAAAATCGATGCAAAAAGAAGATGCGATGATGGTCAGTGATGTTCAAGGAACGAAATGCACACACTAAATGCAAGAATCATTGCCGGAAATGAAGTTCGCCATTGAAGCTCAGTATAGAGTTCGAAGCTCTGACTCACCTGTTTTCGCGGTCGTAGCTTGTGCGGTCTACGGCGATCACTTCCTGGGTATCTGGGCAACCTCTCCGCTACACCCAGCGGCTTTGGTTTGGCCTGGAAATGGCCTAACCCATGCCTCACAGTTCGAACTCGAGCCCTTGACAATGGCGGTTGGAGGGCGAGCTCTCAGTCTTTCTTTCTCTCTTTCTTTCGATTCTGTTTTCTCTATGCGAACTGAATTCACCAACCTCCTACTTCGCGAAGGTCTGTTGGCTTATATAGCATTTTCAACTTTAGTGCCGAATCGGGAAGTTGGAATAGGTGACCTCCGCACGTGAAAACACGTGCGAAATGGTTACTGACGACCGGTAATTGACGGGCATTAAGTGGCTATTCTGTTCGGGACCTCCGGTGGTCGCATTTGGCACGAATTTGACCTACATTTGGTAATCGTTAACTTTCGCAGGTCCCGCGTCTATACCGGCCGATTATTATCTGCTCCGGCGGTCGTTGATCACCATTCCAGTCCCGATCGACGGGGAATGGTCTATGGAATTAAATGCCCAACAATGCCTCTCCGATTATAGTCGATTGGTCAATCAATTTTGTTGTTGAAATTCAACTTTGTACTGTTCATTCGCGCGTAGACCTGAGGAAGACGTGACACTGTTCTGGACCGGTTTGACCGGTCCGACGGCGGTCAGACCGGTCTGAACCGGTCCCGACTTGTAATTTTCCAAATTAAACCCAAATTAATAGGAAATTTTTGCAATTGAACCTCAGAATCGAATCTAGGGCATAGATTTTATCTAAAAATGTGGTTTTTCCCCAAAAAGTTCATATCATTTTCAACAAAAACTCCAAATTTTCATATAATTGCAAATTGTGGATTGTGCAATTGAGGGTTTAAATGATCAAATTGGGTCAAACCACCTATGCCAATCGATTCAAAATGATGAAAACCCTTGGGCAGCATGTTTTATTTGCAATGATAGTCCTTGAATTGAAAGTAATTTCGAATATGCCCAATTTCAAGGACTAAAATGCAATTAAGTATGCAATTTTGTCAAATTCGTGCAATTGAGAAATTTGTGCAAACAATTGGGCTAAATTGTAATAAGGGACAGTTAGACTGGATGTCAAGATCCTAGAAAATGCCAAAATTGAAAATTAAAAGGCTCAATTGACATTTTTTTTTCACAAATTCAATCATATGTGTAACAAAGGAACACATACAATTGAATTTGATTTTGGACTTTTTGTGAGGTCAAAAAAACAAGTGATTTAAAAGAAAAATATTGGTTATTTTTTCATATTTTTGTGACCTCAAATGTTATTTTTCTTGATTTTGTTTAGTATTTTCCTAATTTCTGAAAATATTAAAAAATGTGAAAAATATGAAAAATTATATTTTTGTCAAAAATGATTCCTTAGGCTTGGCTAAGGCCACCAAAGTTGATTTTACAATTTTTTGACTTTTTATGGATATTTTATGATTTTTCAAAATAAAGTTATAAAAGACTTGGTCAAAAATCAAGTGTCAACATCAGCCTCCTGACGACCTCCTCGAGCTTTGGTTTGGCCTGAGAAGGCCCAACCAACGCTCTGCAAATCCGAGCTCAAACCTTCGACCACGGTGAGGAAAGGCGAGCTCTCTCTCACTCTCGTTCTCTCTCTTTTTTGATTCTGTTCGCCCTCCTTCAACCGAATCAACCTTCTTCTTCCTCTTTCTTGCTTTCTTTTTATATTTTTCCCTTTGAAAAAATGGTTCGCGCGGGGTGGAAGAGGGTCGGTTACCTACGCATGTGCAGACACGTGCGAAATGGTCACCGACGATCGGTGATCGACGGCAATCAGATGGCCAATTCCGTTAAGACCTCCGGTGATGACATTTGGCGTGAATTTGGACAAATTTCATCTGATTTTTGTCGTTGTTGACTTTTGCAGGTATCGCGACCTTGATCGGCCGATTACTCCTCGTTCTGGCGACCATTGGTCGTGATTTTGGTTTCGATCGACGGGGAATGACTTGAGGAACAAAACGCCCACTAGTGCATCTTCAATTGTAGTCGATTGGTTGATCAATTTCCTCGTTAAAATTCAACCCCGTACTGTTCATCTTAACGAGAGTCTGAGGAAGAAGATGGCACTGTAGCGAACCGGTTCGACCGGTCCGACCGGCGGTCAGACGGTCTGAATCGGTTCCGAATTACAATTTTTCAAATTAAACCCAAATTAATGGGAAATTTTTGCAATTGGTCCTCAGAATCGAATTTAGGGCATGAATTTTATCTAAAAATGTGGTTTTACCCAAAAGTTCATATCAATTTCTACAAAAAAAAACTCCAAATTTTCATTTAATTGGAATTGGGCAAATCATGAAATTGAAGGCTCAAATGATCAAATTGGACCAAATTACCTATGCCAATCGATTCAAAATGGTGAAAAGCATTGGGTAGTGATTTCAATTTGTAATGGTAGTCCTTGAATTGAATTATGCCCAATTTCAAGGGCTAAAATGCAATTTAGTATACAATTTTGCCCAATTCTTGCAATTAAACAATCTGTACGGACAATTGGGTTAAATTGAAATAAGAGACAATTAGATTGAATGTCAAGATCCTAAAAAATGCCAAAATTACAAATTAAAAGACTCAATTGACATTTTTTTACCAAATTCAATCATATGTGTAACAAAGGAACACGTAAAATCGAATTTGATTTTGGACTTTTTGTGAGGTCAAAAAGACAAGGGATTTAAAATAAAAATATTGACTATTTTTCCATATTTTTGTGACCTCAAATGCTATTTTTCTTGAATTTTCAAGTATTTTTTCAATTTCCAAAAATACTAAAAAATACGAAAAATATGAAATATATTTGTTTTTTTGTCAAAAATGGTTCCTTAGGCTTGGCCAAGGCCACCAAAGTTGATTTTATAATTTTTTGACTTTTTATGAATTTTTTTATGAATTTTCTAAAGATAAGCTAAAAAAGGCTGATCCAAAATTTGGTGTCAACATCTGCCCCTCTTTAAGAGGAATCTCGCGAGAGGTTTCTCTCAAAGACAAGTGACACCTTAGTCTAGATCGACTCTACTGGGAAATAGAAAAATGAATCTTGACATCTAATCTTTCTTGTCCCGCTACTAAATGCTTTGTCCTATCTTTGCCGATGTGAGAGAGAGAGGCGGAATAGAGATGCTCACCTGCTACTCACCTGCCTGATGCTCGTGCGGCATGCGCGGTGTATGGCGAATTCAAGTGAATACCTAGGGACTCGTCTTTTGAGTATCCTAGGGCGGTTAAACTCTAGCCCGTATGGTAGGCCAAACTAGAATGAGATTCCTGTCTTGACCGGAACCTAAGGATGACGCACCCGTTCTTTAGAGATTGTCAAAGGTTTCGATCCATATGGTGGATCAGACCATGAATAGGATTCCTCTCTTCGAGGAACCTATGGATGACGCACCCGTTCTGTAGGGATTGTCGAACATTTTGATCCGTCAGGGGGATCAGGCCGTGAATAGGACTCATTTCTGCTAGGAACCTACGGATGACGCACCCGTTCTGTAAGGATTGTCGGACATTTTGATCCATCAGGGGATCAGGCCGTGAATAGGACTCCTTTCTGCTAGGAACCTATGGATGACGCACCCGTTCTGTAGGGATTGTCGGACATTTTGATCCATCAGGAGAATCAGGCCGTGAATAGGACTCCTTTCTGCTAGGACCCTATGGATGACGCACCTATTCTGTAGGGATTGTCGGACATTTAAGCTGATCCTATACCGTAAGGAATCAACGAAGGCCTATACCAGTGAAATGTACTTAACTTTTTAGGCTTACCAAATGAGCTATTCGAGGTCTAAGGATTACCTAGAACCTTACAGAAAGCTGGTTCTGAAAATTGTCCTTTTGACATGTGAGGTGCCATTCTGGGATCTGTGGACTCCAAGTATCTTGCAGAAAGCTTAAACCTACAAAAACTTTGATAAGATTTTTTTGGGATTTAGGGGTTACCTGAAATCTCGTAGAAAGACGATTCTGAATACTGTGCTTTCGACATGGGAGGTGATATTTTGGGATCTGGGGACTCCAGGTATCTTGCAGAAAGCTCAAACCTACAAAAATTGCAATCTCACAGAGAGACGGTTCTGAGGATTGCCCTTTCGACATGGGAGGTGACATTCTAGGATCTGAGGACTCCAAGTATCCTGTAGAAAGCTCAAACCTACAAAAATTGAAATCTCACAGAGAGATGATTCTGAAGATAGTCCTTCCGACATGGGAGGTGACATTCTAGGATCTGGGGACTCTAGGCATCCTGCAGAAAGCTCAAACCTACAAAAACTTAAATCTTACAGAGAGATGATTCTGAAGATTGTCCTTTCGACATGGGAGGTGACATTTTGGGATCTGGGGATCCCAAGCATCTCGCAGAAAGCTCAAACCTACAAAAACTTAAATCTTACAAAGAGATGATTCAGAAGATTGTCCTTTCGACATGGGAGGTGACATTCTGGGATTCGGGGACTCCAGGTATCCTGCAGAAAGCTCAAACCTACAAAAACTTAAATCTTACAGAGAGATGATTATGAAGATTGTCATTCTGGGGTAAAGTCTACTTCTTGGACCTAGGGCTGTCATGAGTCTCATAGAAGCTTAGACTTAAGAGTTCATTCCTCATTTGCAAAGATATTAGTCCTCTTGAGGTAATGATAATCATAATGCAGGTAAAGGTTCATTTTAACCTATGCAATTATGCAAAATGACTTAGGATGCTGGAGGTTATCCAAAACAACTTTAAAGCATGCGAGGATGATCAAGAATCCTTGTGAGGAAAATCCTTGGATCAAACAATTTGAAGTTTCCAACCAAAGCTTATTTTCGAGCATTCTATTAGAATGTTTCTGTCAAAAAGGGCTTCTTACCAATTTTTCTTACTTGGTCTTTTCACAACAAGAGCACTCGAATTTCCTAATACCTTGTACCCGGGTTTTCATGACCGTTCGCAGTGCATACATTTAGATCAATCGGGAGGTCTTTACGGGACCGTAATGTTGAGCTTGGACATGGTTTTCGAAGGAGGACTCACTCTCTGAGTCAGGTCTTTTTTGGACACAAAATTTTCTTCATCTGCTCCGGGTTTACAAGTCAAGAACCCTGCAAAAATAAGAAAGAAATGATCTTGCTCAAACTTCTTCGAGCTAAGCTTAAGCATTAAACCCTACGCTAACCCAAATGCTTTAATCAAAAAAGACTTCTCAGGGTTGTAACGCAGGTAGGATTGGGGACCGAAAAAAGGTTTGTTTTTGGCTCAGAATATGTGAAGGGTTTAAAATTGGTGATCACTGCAGGTTTGCTGTCGATCTGGTCCCTTGCGGTTCAAAGAGCGCCTTCAGTCTTTGGAGTGCATTGGTAGTCTTTGGAGAACCTCTCTCTCGTGTTAGTGCGGCGTCAACATCTTATCTATGTTTTCGTCATCTGAGAATATCTTTCACAGTTTATCTCCCTTGGGATTTTCTTTTACAACCAGATCTTACTAGTGATCTATACAAAGGTATCATGCCATCTTTCGGCATTTACAAGGTCAACCAAATGATTCACAAGTGTACAAGTATTTGGAGGGACATTGGCCTTGCTTTTACCAAGCACTTTGCTTTTTCTTGATGCCCAAGATTGAATTTTTCTTTCTCTCTTTTTTTTTTTGTTGAGATCTCACCTTTTCCTTTCTTTTGGGAATTAAGATTTTCAAATAAGTGTGCTAGAAATGCAACTTGAATCTCAGCACTCAAACATTAATCCAGGATTTTTTTCATAATTCCTATATTTTGAACTCTTCCACTCTTGAAGTGACGTCGCTTCCATCTCGGGATATGCAATGATCACCAACGGGTATGTGAAAACGAACGTATAGGCTCGACTGGGCTGTACAAAGGGTAAAAGTGTATAGGATAGAGAAACAAACGCTTTTCATCATCTTAAAGCACTTGAATCACCATAGAAGTTAAAATGACAAGCAACACACGAAGATTGATGCAAATCTGAGCAAGAGTATTTCTAACCATTTACCTCATAATACTGCTGGACTTACCTCCAGTAGGCCCCAATGTGGGGTGGTTCTTGACAGGGGTAAAGAATGTAACCGTCGTTCAAAGGGTTATCAATGGTCACCTGTAGTGTTTAGGATAAAGAAATGAATGCATCCGTCATCTCAATCTATGCAATTGATGCGAAGGGCCCTTATATCCTCGGATCCAGGCTTTCCTATCCCCACACCTCTCTCATCTCTCGAGTGTATGTAGGAGGTGTTTAGATTAGGTTTTCTTTCCATCTGGAGGAACATCCATGCTAGACAGTCTAAGCAAGCTATGTTTTTTGGAAAAATCACTTTGTTTTTCTCCGGGCATTTTACTCCACAGGAGATTTCAATGATGCATCATATATACTCGGACCGTGCTTGGACAACCACTGGTTCTGACAAATGTGCAATGAATGTCAGGAATTCATTTTTCAAAAACGAGGTTTATTTCTAAGTTCGAGCATATGAATGTTCATTCTCCTGCTCTTTTCATCTTATAGGAAGTGAGAGAGACTTTACTGTGTTTCTCTTTTGTTGTCTTCTGTCTTCATCAGATATTCCTACATGTAGGTTAGAATAGACATTCTTGTGAGTGAGAGATGGTTTAACCCTTGATGGAATAGATACATATCACTTGATACTTGATGTCGAGGACTCTTCTGTCTAGGGTTCCATTTGGATGAATCCGATTTTGAGTCTGCTTCTCGGAATCCTGGAAAACTGAACATATGCTAATGTATGGATGGATGCATGATATGCTTATGTAATGGCCACTATGGAGATTCGGATCAATTCGGGACAAGCCACATAACCAATATCTGATTTCATTTCAATGATAATACTTTTTCACAGCATCTGAATTTACAAGGTGCCCCAATTCTTCTCCTTCAGAATTTACAAGAATCAACGCTCCTCTTGTGAGAATCTTCTTGACAATATAGGGACCTTCGTAATTCGAGGTAAACTTGCCTCCCGAGTGGACATCATTTGGCAGAGTCTTCTTTACCACCAGGTCGTTCACCTCAAAATTTCTAGCTCTAACTTTTCGATTAAATGACTTGTCTACCCTTTTCTGGTAACCTTGACCATGACAGATCACTCTAAGACGTTTCTCGTCTATCAAATTCAGCTATTCATTTTTGTGTTTGGAGTATTCTGTCTCGAAAAGTTTACCCTCTGATAAGATTCTTAAAGAGGGAACCTTAACTTCTATGGGCAAGACCGCTTCCATCTCGTATACCAGAGCGTAAGGAGTTGCCCCTGTAGAAGTTCTGATCGAAGTTCGATATGCCATTAAGGTAAAGGGTAGCCTTTCATACCAATCCCTATAATTCTCTACAGTCTTAGCCAGGATCTTTTTGATATTCTTGTTGGCCGCTTCTACTGCCCCATTCATTTGCGGGCAGTAAGGGGAAGAGTTAAGATGTCGAACACCAAAGCGGTCCAATAGATCATCGACAATATTATTGTTCAGGTTGGATCCATTATCTGTAATGATCGCTTGAGGGGTACCATATCGAGAGATTATGTCTCTCTTAATAAATCTTGCCACACTTCTTGCGGTGACATTCTTGTAAGAATTGGCCTCTATCCACTTTGTGAAGTAATCGATCACCACCAGGATGAAGCGATGACCATTTGAAGCCTTTGGATTGATGGGTCCTATCATGTCTATCCCCCACATAGAAAAAGGCCAGGCTTCAGACATTCGATGCAGTTCATTCGGGGGCGCATTAATCTTATCGCCGTATATTTGGCATTGGTGGCACGACTGGACATGCTGACAACAGTATGATTGGATGGTCATCCAATAATATCCGAGCTGCATGATTTTCTTGACGAGGAGGCGACCGTTCATATGGGGCCCACATATACTTTCATGGATCTCCTTCATGAGAACATTTGCTTCTTTAGCATCTACGCACCTTAACAGAGTGGAGTCAAATGACCTTTTGTACAGAACTTGTCCATTGAGGAAGAACTTGCTGGCCATCCTGGTTATGTATCTCCGGTCTCCTTCCTGGCACCCTTTAGGAAACTCCCCCTTTAAGAGATAGTTTTTGATGTCACAGTACCACGGCTCTCCGTCGAATTCTTCTTCTATCATCATACAATAGGACGATTTTTCGACTATGCCAATCCTTAGTGGTTCTATTTCTATCCCACCAGTCATTTGCAGCATCGAGACCAGTGTGGCTAGTGCATCTGCAAATTGGTTGTGAGATCTTGGTAGGTATTCAACTGACACCTCTTCGAACTTAAGTGTCAACTCTTCAAGATATTCATGATAGGGGATGAGTTTTGCGTCCTTCGTTTTCCACTCTCCCTGTGTCTGGAAAATGATGAGCATGGAATCTCCATAAACTTGCAGCCTAGGTATTCGCATGGAAATGGCTAACCGTAAGCCTAGAATACACGTCTCGTATTCTGAGATATTGTTAGTGCAAGGGAAAGTCATCTTTGCCACAACAAGATAATGTTGATCTTCGGGGGATATCAGTATTACCCCAGTGCCGGCTCTTGATAGATTAACATCGCCATCGAAGTACATGACCCACTTATTCTCTGCCGGGTTCAAAACTTGATCTTCTATCTTTGTTTTTCTGGAAGACTCGCAATTTTGTGAGTTCTCTGCCAACATATCAGCTATGGCTCTCTTTTTTACTGATTTTTGTGGAGAACACTTGATGTCAAATTCAGATAACATCACCTGCCATTTTGCTAACTTCCCAATCAGAGCGGGCTTCTCCAAGAGGTACTTGACATGGTCATTTTCTATTACCAGCTGAATATGGTGATGTAGGGTATACTGTCTTAACCTGCGAAGTACCCATACAATTGCTGCGCAAGCCCTTTCAACAAGTATGTATTTTACTTCAGACAAGGTGAATTTGTAGCTCAAGTAATAGATGGCTCTTTCCTTACCATCTATCGGGCTTGTTTGAGAAAGTAAGGCTCCCAAAGATTCCTACTGTATAGTCAAATATAAGGTCAATGGGTGACCTGGGATGGGCGGCACAAGTACTGGTGGAGTGACTAGATAGTTCTTGATTTTCTGGAACGCTTGACTGCATTCTGTATCCCATGTCACTTTTGGGCCCTTTTTGAGTAGTCTGAAAATTGGTTTAGCTACATCTAATAATTGATTGATGAATCTGGCAATATAGTTCAGTCTCCCTAGAAGGCTTCTTACTTCTTTAACTGTGGAGGGAGTTGCTAGACCATGGATAACTTGAATTTTTTAAGGATCAATCTCAATGCCCCTGTTACTGACCATGAATCCAAGAAGTTTCCCAGATTTTGCCCCAAACACACATTTGTTAGGGTTCAACCTCAACTTGTATTTGCGCAGTCTCTCAAATAGTTTCCTTAACACCTGAATGTGATCATGTCCCTTCCTAGACTTGGTGATCATGTCATCGACATATACTTCGATTTCTTTATAGATCATGTCGTGAAATAATGTGATCATAGCCTTCTGATAGGTGGCTCCAGCGTTCTTCAGTCCGAAGGGCATAACCTTATAACAAAAGTTTCCCCAGGGGGTGGTAAATGCAGTCTTTGGTTTGTCCTCTTGCTTCATGAGGATCTATTTATATCCGGAGAATCCATCCATGAATGAAAATAGTTCGTACCTTGCGGTACTATCCACCAGTACGTCAATGTGAGGTAGTGTGAAATCATCTTTCGGACTTGCTCTATTCAAATCTCGATAATCTACGCAGATCCGAACTTTTCCGTCCTTCTTCATGACGGGGACTATATTTGCAATCCAGTCCGAGTGTGGGATAGCTTCAATAAAGCCCACCCTGAGAAGCTTCATCATATACTCTTAATTTTATCTTCTAACTCGGCTTTCATCCGTCTACTGCCTTGCCTGACAGGTTTATCACTGGGATCTGTGGGTAATGGATGTCCCACAATTCTGGGATCCAAACTCGGCATGTCAGCGTAAGACCATGCAAAGACATACTGATACTCCCTCAGTAATTCTGTAAACCTGAGCCTTTCGTCTCGGGATAAATGTCCACCGATCTTGATTTCCTTGATATTCATAGTGTCGCCCAAGTTAATAACAACCGGTTCTTCTGAAGTAGGAGGCATTGACTCCTCGAAGGCACTCCATTCTCTGCGGATAGACGCATAACCTTCATCCTCATCCTCTTCTTCAATATTGTAGGAACAGTCAATGTGGTGATTCAAATCGCATAACAACCTAGTATGTATGTTTGAGATGATATGCTTGAAATGTCATGAGCATGGTTAGTCTATACTCCATACAGAAATGTCATGCATGGGTGTGGAAAATCTTTTCAAAAGAGATTTCATAATAAGCGCAGGTATAAATGGGACTAGTCCTCATATCATAGGACATCATTGTCCCTCAGAAATCCTTTAGAAATTAGGAATCATATGGAAAATCAGGCCTCAAGCTTCTGCATGGAAGACTAGTATCATCATCGGGCTGATTTGTGGTTCCATGTGTTCTTAATAAAACTTGTGTGATTTTATTGAATACAAAATGGGTCGCATTACAAGCTATACTGTTTGGACCAACGGCCGGAGATCCAAATTCGTTTTCCTACATTTATTCCAAACAACGAAAATTGAAAGTGCGACGAAATGCATGAAATTCGAATGCAGTATCAAGAGTATGGAAGATATTTCTTTACTCAGAAGTAGTGGCTTCATCACCCAGCCACTCTATGATGACATTCACGAAGTTATCCCCCAAGAAAGGGTTCGCCAGATCTGGTTCTGCTGTTAGAGTTATATCTTCTTCTGACAACCACCTAGAGCTCTTGTTGAAGTACTCGTTCAAAAGGTTGTTGAACATCTTGGATTTGCCTTTCCAAGCTAGAGAACTAATGAAAGAATCTCTCTGGTTTTTCTAGCCTCCATTGCGTCCCAGGCTCTTGCCTCGGCCTCGGCCTTTTGTCTTAGAGGCAGACTCGCCCAGGCGATTTTTCTGATACCCCAAGCCCATCCTATACTCGTTAGATTTCAACTGTAGAGGGGTATTCATTCCTTGACCATATTTGCCCAGACCTTCTTCAGGGTTATATCCATATGCCAGTAGCATCTTTGCTGGTAAAAGGTTGGCTTCAAAAATATAGGGAGTTCTCAATCTTACCCCCACGAGAGTGTGTACTGCTGCCACCAACTCCAGGGAATGATAGCTTGCTTCCACCCTAATTTCGGGTTCGATGTAGGGAATGGCGCTGCTCTGATATGTTTGGAGGTCAACTTCTCCATGCACGGTAATCACCTTCCCATCTACTACAAATCGTATTTTCTGATGTAGGCTTGAAGGTACGGCTCTTGCTACAAGAATCCAAGGTCTTCTCAACAAGAATCCAAATGCACTAGGCAAATCCATCACTTGGAAGTTTATAGAGAATTTTATTGGGCCGATGAGCACATCGAGCTCAATTTCACCTACCACCGTCTTCTTCATTCCATCAAAAGCTCTCACAACTGTTTTGGAGGCTTTAACCATCTCTTCTTTGATGCCTAAACTCCTCAAGGTAGCTAAAGGGCATATGTTGAAAGTGGATTCGTTGTCAATTAGTACGTGTGCTATTCTTTTTTCATTGCACTGTGCAGTAATGTATAAGGCCTTGTGTGTCCTCTCCCTTCCATGGGGAAGTTTTCATCTGAGAAGCTCAATTGATCTTTCAGAAGGATTGCCCCTACAAAGTCCCATAACTGCACATCATTAATAGTTTCAGGGACATGCACCTTATTTAGTATCTTCAACAGGGCATTTTTATACTTTTCTGAGTCGATGAACAAATCCAGTAGAGATATTTGAGCCGGTATCTTCCTTAACTGCTCTATCACTTCAAATTCACTGGTTTTAATAATGGACATGAGTTTTTCTGCGTCTTCCTTTGAGACTTCCTTCTTTTTGGACTTTCTTTCACTAGGGGCGTAGAATCGTCCAGACCTCATTACCGCATCTACTTCCTCCGTCCCATAGTCCCAGTGGACCGCCTTAGGATTGTATTCTTCTACCGGAGGGACTTTTATGGTTATCGTCGTCGGGCAAGATGCCTCTAGTTCAGCTGTATCGTCCGCCTCCTCTCTTGGTAGTCGAATCACAACAGGTTTGATCAGACAATCTTCTACCTTGCTCAAGCTGTCAACCGCTTCCAGTTTGATCACCACAGTCGTAGCGGCTTCAATCATCGACACAGTATCGTCAAAGTCTTTTGAGAAAATTTCATTTTTCAATTGACAATGCCAGTCGTTGTTACTTAGTTTTGCTGATGTCGCAAATTTCGGGTACTCTCTCATTCCCTTGAATAGTTTAACTGAGTCTTGCTGCTGATCCTCCAATCTCTTTGTTTCGACATACTGCTCTGCGTTAAGCTTGGTATCTATCATCTGGTCAAGCGACGGTTCAAGCCCTTTCGTAAAAGGCTTTTCCACCTCCTTCGGGATTTCCGGTTGAACGAGATCGTCCATACCCCCTGTCACGCCCCTCGAGTCCTTACGAGCGTACGAACATCCCTTTCAGCTCTGCCTCCGCGACTATTCCCCAGGATCAATACGCCTCTGATATACGCTCGCGGAGTGAAATGCACATGCGGAGCGGCAATTAAACTCCATTCTTAAAATTACGACAATATGACTTAGGATGCATTCAACAAAATTACAACATGTCAGTTACAATACTTAGCCTGATATCACAAAACATGACTGGGTCTATCCTAAACCTCAAATTGTTTATTTCTAAGAAACATCTGAAAAGAAGTAGTACGACTACTCCTACGCATCTGGCTTGTCGACATCCATCGACATTGGTTCAGGTTCTTCATCTTCAAGTCCAGCATCGGGATCTCCCAGGTCTCAACTTCCATCAGAACTCCAAGCGTCTCGACATGGTGTTAGGGGTCAAGGGTTGGGGTCTAAAAAATGGGTCCCACGACGAGGTGAGATAAAATCTCAATAAGCTAACCCTAAACCCAAACTAGGCACTTAGTACTTCCAGACACTACCTAACACATGCAATGACCAATAAATCATAAATAAAGCAATTGGCACATAATAATTCAAATAAGGCAAAGGCATTTGTATCATTCTTGGGTCTAGGCTAAATTCATACTTTGGCACTAAAATATTCATATCATAGACAGCGTACTCATACATGATACCACCATGATTCCCATGACTAGGCCCGCGTCATATAGGCGCCTCAAGCATTTCTCGTTACTTAGCCCGCGTCATAAAGGAGCATCAGGCATTTCTCCTCAATTAACCCGCGTCATATAGGGGCATCAGGCATTTACCACATTACTCAATCCTGCGTCGTATAGGCGCATCAGGATAACACATTAATTAATCCAGCGTCATATAGGGGCATCAGGATAGCACATTAACCGATCCCGCGTCATATAGGCGCATCAGGATAACACATTAACCGATCCCGCGTCATATAGGCGCCTCAGGATTTCACATCAAATAAGCTATCAATTGAGCATTTTAATAACTCAAGGCATCAATTACTATTTTCGTCACGTGGTCATTAACATATTAATGTGGCCAATTGCTAAATCAAATAATCCACGTGCCAATTAATCCACGTAAATAATCCACGTGCCAAATAATCCACGTAAATAATCCACGTAAAATCTCATCAAGACCAAATATACACTAAGGATCAAATAAATATTAAGTCTCTCAATCAAGAAGCTTCACGACAAAGAGTAGCCCTATGCAATTTAACGCTCGTGGATCGACCTACTCAAACCCTTAGCATCACGACTCATCAAGTATGCAATAAAATCAAGCCTTAGCACGGCAAAGCATTATCATTTCCCCAAGGTCAGATTCGGCCATGCATAAATCCATCGGGGATTCAATCACGAAACTACTCAATAACCTCTCTAACTCGTCCTTCGGTAACCTAAGGTCCTAATAAGGGTTTAGAACTAACTTACCAAGTCAAAAAGGCCAAGGAAACCGGGGGAAAAGGCGACGTGAAGCGCGGCGCAAATCTATCCAAGAGGTCCGAGTATGAACTCCATGAGTTAGCCAAGGATTTCTTCCCAAAAATCGCACTAAACCTTACTCACTAGCTAAACAACCCATAGGATTAAGTCTTAGGGAGACTTACCAAGGGAAATGAGCTTACGGCGTCTGCCAACAAGGTTCGATGATCGGCGAGGAGCGGCGGTGGAGTGGTGGCCGAGAGCAAGAGAGAGAGATGAGGAAGTGGTGGCGGCGAACGGCGGGCCGGCGATGCTTCCTCTTGGAGCCGAGCCGAGCAAGAGAGGGAGAGAACGAGAGTGAGAGTGCGTGAGGGAGAGGGAGATGAGGGGCGGCCGAATGTGGAAAATGGGAGTGAGGGAGAGTTTCATCCCTTCCAATAGCAAGAGTGTGAGTGGTTGATGGGGAAGTACAAGGATTAATGCCCATGAATGACAAGGTGCAAGGGAGTTGGTCATGGGGAAAGTGTCTAGTCCATGGTCAAGTCCATCATCCAATAATTCATGGGGTCAAATGACCAAATGGTCCTCAAATTTTCGGCAAGGCTAGTGGGTGGCAAAAGTCTAAATCGCTCTTAATCATTTCTAAAGGAAAGGGTAATTATCTAAGGGTATAAAGGTAATTCCTTAACCGTCGATCCGAAATCCACTTTTCTAAGTGCTAAGGAGGAATTCTAATCCTAACGGTCCCCGATGAGGCGACATCCAATTTAATCCCGTTGGAATCCTCGAATATCCGGCCTCCAATCTCGAAGTCCAATCCGTGGCTAATGAAAGCATACTTCGAAAAAGGGCTGGATTTCAGAATGTCACAACTCTTCCCTCCTTATAAGAATTTCGTCCTCGAAATTTACCATAAATCTCACCATACACAACAATTGGGTGCTGACGCCTCATCACCACCTTACCTCTCTTGGTGGTCCCCTTTTGTTTTGTTGCCAAATCCCAAACAAGTCTACACACTTCGGACTCGACTTTCCAGGTCGGGCAAGCCTCGTATGGGTGATACTTTAAGGTAAACATAATCTCCTGCTTGAAGTTCTAAAGGTCTGTGTCATCTGTCCATTTAGTTCCATTAACGATGCCAAGACCCTCGTAATGGCACATCGGCCAACGAACTCATCTAGGATCCGCGTAACACGCCTCAGATCCGTATACCTTCCCGAAACCCGCGCCTCAATGCTTCAGGTTAACATCTCGCGTACCAACGCTTCAAGAAGGGCACAAATCCCCATGTCAGCACGCTTCAGGGCATTACGTGACGACTTAGACATAACTTCAAGTAATTTGATCCACATGACTAACCTAGGACCCACCCATGTTTTCCAATGGCTTAATACAATCTGATGCCACTTCTAGTCGATCCCTATGAAGTCATTTCAAACCATGATCGCTCGTCCGCCCTAAGTCTTCTCTCAAACCTTCTTAGTAAAGGTATGTACCAGTCGCCAATCTATCATCAAATCTGTCTACAAGTAATTGTTACTCTAGACATCTCTACCAGGTGTAGCCACTCGTCGCCACTTCTTTTAATGTCCATGACACATGCTTGCTACATGCTCTCGAACATCTAGATCATCTTCTTAGGCCATCTATCTGTCTGCACACGATAGGACGTACTGTAATGTAACCTCGTCCTTATGACGTCTTTAGGACTCTCCCAAAAGTTATGGTAAACTTAGGATCTCTTACAGTCAACGAAATTCCCTAGGAACGGCCTGACGTCTACACGGCTCGACGTACTCATGATGATACAATCCGACTCATGGCCCTCTTGTCCTTTCAGATAACCCCATGGCCAAATCCATAACAATCCATTCTTGGTTCCATTCGATAGTTTCCCACGACTAGAGCAACTCACCAAAGTAACTGAGTCATGCTTCCCTTGCTGGCACGCCCGACTGTTAGCCAGCTTGACTATTTCTACTTTCATTCTATCTTGTCACTGGTACCGACGCAAGTCCTTACACCTCTTGTACTATCCAATGAACACTATAATCATCACGGTGAGTTCCCTACATGACCTTGCCCCTTAGGTCCTCCATCATCGTATAATTACATTCGTTCATGAAACTTCTAGGTCTCTATCCGTGGGTACGTAAGAGTCTGGATTTTCTCCCTGTTGTAATCTCTTCCATGCTCTCTTGGCATTAGGACCCGTAGGTCACAACGTTTTAGCCCCTTCCTAACCTTTAGGTTTGACTTTCAAAATAGCCGTCTGACTAGCCTTTTGGTAACTTCCAATTTAGAAGTTAAATCTCTTATTCCTTGAGCGAAGCATGTCCTTTACCCACCAATCTCGTGATGCTCAATTCTCAACCACAAGCATCCTTTTATCCTTATTCTTCCCCAAGGTAGGGTAGGGCATCATATCCTAATTCCAGAAGCAACTTCATCCGTCCACGTTGGTTCACGCATTCAATTCTTCTTCATAACAACAGGTACTTCAAGTTCGATGGCCCTCATCGATCTAGAATTTTCTTCACTACTTAAGTGATATCTCTAAATTTCCAACATAAGGATAACATCTGTCAGTTCTGAATTACCAGTTGAGGCATTCGTCTTTATGTCTTACTATCGTGATGCACAGGCAACAATCCTTCCACGTTGCATTACTCTGAATCTTAATCCTTTCATGACACGTCACTGTAACTCTCACAACATTTTACTCCTAATGGGAACACCAATGTCAGCGTGGTCACTAACTAGGTTTAAGCCTTGGAAAAACTCCTTTCATGTTCATTCATCCCTTCGCGTCACATTTCTCCTTAGTCCATTTCGTTGACATGACGGCACTAGCGGGGCATCTTCCCACGACCCTTCTATAGCAAACCATCAACTACAGGAACTTCCAACCTCAGTAACTCATATTGACCTTAGTCAATTCATCACTTATTCTAATCCTCAAGGGTTCCAAAGGGATTCCATTTCTTAGAAACTTTATGACCAAGAACTCTGCCTGAGTAAACTCAAATCTCGCGCTCTTTTAATCCGCATATAGCGAGTGTCCTCTTAGGGTCTATGGGATACCTTCCAAAGGCCGTTCGTGCTCTTCATGATTCCTTGATTCCGATCAATTCCTTTCAATCGAAATTCCTAATTTCACAAGCGACTGTCACATCTCAAAAATCAACTGCCTAATATTAATCTATAACCTCAAGTCTAGTCGCCATTCAAGTCGAATCCGTATGCATTCGACCACAACTGGCCTTTAATCCAAATATCCTTGTCCACTTCCTTGCACACATCCTGTCTCACACCATCTAAAGCCGTCAATAGTAATCGATAACTAAAACCATCACGATGTAACGTAATTCAAGCCTAAGTCCATTAATACCAGTCGTCTCTTTATGACTCATATTCACAATTGATGCTTATCAGTCAGTCGTTTCCATTTCAACGGATTGTCTAATCCACTGTCGCTCTCTGGACTATAACCACAAATAACCTTAAAGGTTATCAATTAAAGTTGATACTAACACCATCCGAAAACCACAAAAGTTCAAGTCTATAATCCTCGAGACACTACCTGGTGATATTCACCCTCAACACCACGACGAGTAGGACTCCTCTCCTTTCAGTATTAGGGTCCCTTGCTCTAGGAGGGGGACTACACTTCTCAGTGGCATTCTCTTGTCTCGAATCCACCTTGTCTTTCTCGTTCCATAAGATGTCAATCTTAGAGTCTGCGCCAACAGCGTTACCTTTACCCCAGGATCCAGATGTCACCATACTTGACATTCTTCTTCCAATAACTCTATCACCTCAACGACAAGGTTCTAAGGGGTCGAGGTTTCTCTTTGGTCTCCATAAATCCACACCTTGGGTATTCAAATCAATTAATTCAGTTCACTTTGCGATCATAACCTAAGCACCTCTTTTCGCTTACTCATCTATCCATTAAAATCACAAGTATCCAAGACTATCATGTCCATTCACTCTCTTTCTCATCAATGACTATCCCATGGTCTAATCGCCCTTTAGAACATTGCCCTATCCTTTAGGGGTCAATCACTTAGAACTCCATTCTCGATGGTTCGGTTCAATCTCAAATAACCTCATAGGATCATTGGACTCGGGTAGACTAGCATGCCGATTTTCCTTAACACTTCCCATGACAAAAGAGACAAGTCGCCAATTTCTTCTCTAGGCCTTACGCTCTGGTATCAACCATTCCTTACACGTACATTCTATGTTCTATAAGCAAAAATCCTCTTTACTCATGGTTTCTCCGGTTGTTTAGCCCTTGAAGATGAGGTTCATCATAACATTTCACATCTAAGAATATCAATTCGCCCCGATGCTTCGAACCTCAATTCATTCTTTAACCTCCTTGTCCTTATGCAACGGGTCCCTAACCATCTTTGATGCATGCTTAGGCAGTCTCGAGAACTTTACCCTACGATGGCAGATCTTTCTCTAATAATCACAACTTCAGGGGTTCCACCAACTTTTGCTCCTTAGCAATCTCAGTAACGTATTCCTCATTGATCAACTAGATGAAGGCAATACGATCAAGTACTACGTTTTCAAGGAGAATTCTTCCTTCGGTAACCATTCACCAGTTATTAGCAGTGCTTCGGAATGTTAATCGCTAGGGTCATCTTCTTCTCAGTGTACCCTAAGGCTTCTAAGGCTTTCTTACAAATCCTCAATCCAGATAGGAGCAGTCTCATAATTACACTTCTTTCCAACTCAGTCGATTTCGACTTTACAAACTATTCCACAAGCTAGTCCATTGGTCGACTCTTATTCCCGTCTCCAATGCCATTCCATCGATTACTACAATTGGCTCTAATTACAGCGACACGACAATCTCAGCTGGCTAGGGAACATTGATAGCCCATTCTTGAGCCTACCTACTCATCAAATTCTCAACCTCCTTTAAGGCTCTCACAACTCTATCAACTCTTGAGTTTTCCACAACTTGTGGTCTCGAGCTAGGCGACCCTCTATCACTCTTGTCTCAGCAGTTCATCCTTACTAGGCTCTAATCATCACATGGGCAGCTACAATCCCATCAAGGAATCTAAAGGACTACGCCATCTATTCAAGTCTAGCAGTAAACTGCTCACTACAATAGCAATCATAAGCCAGCAATCCACTACCAAGCAATTACAAGCAATCCTCAACCAGGAGTCGATTACCAAACAAGCCTTAACTATACCAACATCAAGCAAACACTTAGGACACCAATTTAATGAGATACTTGATTGTACCTTCAGTCCTGTCGCACCTGCGACTTAGCAAAACCACGACATGCTATTTAGCTTCTCAAACAAGTCTGAGCCAAACAACAACTCGATGCCAAGCAAGCTAAACAGGCCAAACACAGGCGTCAATTTTCTTTTTCAAAAGACAAACTGCCAAGTACGAAGTTCCTAACCATGCCAATCACATGAGCCATTACGAATGCCATGCAATGTTTGAAAATTCACTATGAGGATCACCTTGGTGCAATACATCTCTTAGCCAAAATTAAACTCAACCCGATACCTAGACTCTCTCTTTCAATTTATGACTTGGGTCATTCCTGCCTCCTTGCTATCTTAGAAGCCTGCTAGGAGCCGCTCCTTGTCCGAACCTCTCTGTCCCGGCGTACACTCCCCGCCCTCATCAGACCTGGTCATTACAAGTTGTCCCAAGACATACATCTACAAAGAGAGTCCCAATCCACATGTCCCATAACATGTTTCATTATAGTTTATAGGTATCCCATCAACTCGTCCCATACCAAGCGACGGTTTATCAAGTCTAATAATGATAAGCTCATGCATTCACCTTCCTCACTTTCATGTTAATTCCATAAACACATGCACTGAATGATCGTCCTCAATACTCGCCATATCACATTCGTTCTCAGATCAATTCCCTATCAATAGAAGGTTTCTAGTTCCACAAATGACCATCTCACAGATCAATGGCCTAGGATCGAACATATACCTCAAAGTCACAATCATGATCATAAAAATCCAATCGATCCTTCACCCATAAGAAATCCTCTATTAACCTCAAACACATTTTCAACCTCAAGTTCATGCTTATGACTCCCCAATCTCTGTTCACTTCCTTGTAAACCTTAATCATCACATCACCCAAGACAATCCATTAAAATTGATACCATAACCATCAAAACACGGCACAATTTCAAGCCTACAATTCCCAAGATCCAGTAATCCATACCTAATCCTAAGGGTCCCGCTATCAATCATCCTCAAGTCATCACTCCTTATCACTCCAAGTCTCAATCAAATTGAATCGAGCTGACCTCGCTCTGATACCACTTAAACGGGGATGTCACGCCCCTCGCGTCCTTACGAGCGCGCGAATATCCCTTTCAGCTCTGCCTCCGCGACTATTCCCCAAGATCAATCCGCCTCTGATATATGCTCGCGGAGTGAAATGCACATGCGGAAGCGACAATTAAACTCCATTCTTAAAATTACGACAATATGACTTAGGATGCATTCAACAAAATTACAACATGTCAGTTTACAATACTTAGCCTGATATCATAAAACATGACTGGGTTGATCCTAAACCTCGAACTGTTTATTTCTAAGAAACATCCAAAAAGAAGTAGTACGACTACTCCTACGCATCCGGCTTGTCGACATCCATCGACATTGGTTCAGGTTCTTCATCTTCAAGTCCAGCATCGGGATCTCCCAGGTCTCAACTTCCATCAGAACTCCAAGCGTCTCGACATGGTGTTAGGGGTCAAGGGTTGGGGTCAGAAAAATGGGTCCCACGACGGGGTGAGATAAAATCTCAATAAGCTAACCCTAAACCCAAACTAGGCACTTAATACTTCCAGACACTACCTAACACATGCAATGACCAATAAATCATGAATAAAGTAATTGGCACATAATAATTCAAATAAGGCAAAGGCATTGTTTCATTCTTGGGTCTAGGCTAAACTTCGTACTTTGGCACTAAAATATTCATATCATAAACAGTGTACTCATACGTGATACCACCATGATTCCCATGACTAGGCCCGCGTCATATAGGCACATCAGGTATTTCTCCTCAGTCAAGCCCGCGTCATATAGGCGCATCAGGCATTTACAACATTACTCAATCCCGCGTCGTATAGGCGCATCAGGATAACACATTAATCAATCCCGCTTCATATAGGCGCATCAGGATAACACATTAACTGATCCCGCGTCATATAGGTGCATCAGGATAACACATTAACCGATCCCGCATCATATAGGCGCCTCAGGATTTCACATCAAATAAGCTATCAATTGAGCATTTTAATAACTCAAGGCATCAATTACTATTTTCGTCACGTGGTCATTAACATATTAATGTGGCCAATTGCTAATTCAAATAATCAACGTGCCAATTAATCCACGTGCCAAATAATCCACGTGACAAATAATCTACATGCCAAATAATTCACGTAAATAATCCACGTGCCAAATAATCCACGTAAAATCTCATCAAGACGAAATATACACTAAGGATCAAATAAATATTTAAGTCTCTAAATCAAGAAGCTTCACGACAAAGAGTAGCCCTATGCAATTTAACGCTCGTGGATCGACCTACTCAAACCCTTAGCATCACGACTCATCAAGTATGCAATAAAATCAAGCCTTAGCACGGCAAAGCATTATCATTTCCCCAAGGTCAGATTCGGCCATGCATAAATCCATCGAGGATTCAATCACGAAACTACTCAATAACCTCTCTAACTCATCATTCGGTAACCTAAGGTCCTAATAAGGGTTTAGAACTAACTTACCAAGTCAAAAAGGCCAAGGAAACCGGCGGAAAAGGCAACGTGAAGCACGGCGCAAATATGTCAGAGTATGAACTCCATGAGTTAGCCAAGGATTTCTTCCCAAAAATCGCACTAAACCTTACTCACTAGCTAAACAACCCATAGGATTAAGTCTTAGGGAGGCTTACCAAGGGAAATGAGCTTATGGCGTCCACCAACAAGGTTCGATGACCGGCGAGGAGCGGCGGTGGAGTGGTGACCGAGAGCGAGAGAGAGAGAGAGAGAGAGAGAGAGAGAGAGAGAGAGAGAGAGAGAGAGAGAGAGAGAGAGAGAGAGAGAGAGATGAGGAAGTAGTGGCGGCGAACGGTGGGCCGGCGATGCTTCCTCTTGGAGTTGAGCCGAGCCGAGCAAGAGAGGGAGAGAACGAGAGTGAGAGTGAACGAGAGTAAGAGTGCGTGAGGGAGAGGGAGATGAGGGGCGGCCGAATGTGGAAAATGGGAGTGAGGGAGAGCTTCATCCCTTCCAATAGCAAGAGTGTGAGATTGAGTGGGAGTGGTTGATGGGGAAGTACAAGGAATAGTGCCCATGAATGACAAGGTGCAAGGGAGTTGGTCATGGGGAAAGTGTCTAGTCCATGGTCAAGTCCATCAACCAATAATTCATGGGGTCAAATGACCAAATGGTCCTCAAATTTTCGGCAAGGCTAGTGGGTGGCAAAAGTCTAAATCGCCCTTAATCATTTCTAAAGGAAAGGGTACTTATCTAAGGGTATAAAGGTAATTCCTTAACCGTCGATCCGAAATTCACTTTTCTAAGTGCTAAGGACGAATTCTAATCCTAACGGTCACCAATGAGGCGACGTCCAATTTAATCCCGTTGAAATCCTCGAATATCCGGCCTCCAATCTCGAAGTCCAATCCGTGGCTAATGAAAGCATACTTCGAAAAAGGGCCGGATTTCAGAATGTCACACCCCCCCATCCGTCTGGTATGATATCCTCCATTCTCTAATAGAAACTAGGAGGAGCAGAATATTTCACCTTAAAGTTATATCCTCCAGAATCTTCATCCATGTTGTCTATGATTTCTCCCATTTCTAGTGCGTTAGCCATGAATCTGCGATCAGCTAAACTTCGCCTGCTAGCTTCTAGCTCGTCCTCGTCAAGTTCTTCTTCCAGCTTGATGATCGGCCCAAGATCGCCGACCAGACTCTCGTGCGGGATACTCCACGTGTTTCCTTATTCAGTTTTAATCACAAAGTGGCTCCCTTCCAAGCTTAGAGAGGCCTCGACTCTCTCGAATCTTTCATCGGTAACATTCGACATTATCCCCAGGCTCATCATCTTAACGATACATAATTTCTTCATGTCAGCAGAGACCTCCCCTTCTTTCGGATATAGTGAAGCGATTGCCAGAATGTTTGTCAGCTTAGGTATGTCTACCTTCAGCTTAAGGTGGTTTTCCTCCTCGTCAGTGAATATTGCCCCTACTGCTTGGTGGTCAGGGAGCGGGTTTTCTTGTACATTCGGAGCCATGTTATCAAACTTTAAAATCTGACTGTCAATCAAAGCTTGTACCTTCAGCTTGAGGATATAGCAATTATCAACGTTGTGTCCCCTTTTGCCCATGTGATAGACACAGGTCTGGCTTTCATCAAAGCCAGGATATTTAACAGGATTTGCCCTAGGTGATTCATTTGCCACCAAGTGTTGTTCTAGCAGCATTGGGAGTAACTTGGATAAAGGCCTCGAGAGCTGAGAGAACTGTTTTTGGGGCTGCCTCTTTCTAGGCTCTTGTCTTTTTGGTGCCGACCACGATGATCCTCCCTTGGTCTGATTAGAATTGTTAAGCACTTTGGGCTTATGGGGGTCTAGTATGAAGGCTATGTTGAGCTCAGCCTCTCTCTTCTTTTTCAAGGGGTATTGCTTTCTAGTAGAAGTTTCATGCGGCCTCTTTTCTCTTAAGGCCCACTCGAGCCTTTCGGCCATCTTTATCAAATATGTAAAGGTTTGACATCCTAAGGTGTTCAATCTTTCGAAGTATTCGTAGGGGAGTGCTTTCATGAACAAGTCAATCAGCTCCTCTTCTAGGATTGACGGTTTTACTTGGGTCGCCAAAGCTCGCCACCTCTGGGCGTATGTTCTGATCAATTCACCATTTGCTTTTGAGGTTCGTAGGAGGTCTTCTCTCGTCGGGGCCGTAGCCGTGTTGAACTTATACTGTATGAGGAAGTCCTCTACAAGATCTTTGTTGACACCTGATTTTTTGACCAAGTCTTTTCGGTTTTATTTTTGAAAAATCACAAAAAATTCATAAAAAGTCAAAAAATTACAAAATCAACTTTGGTGGCCTTGGCCAAGCCCAAAGAACCATTCTTGACCAAAAAATAATTTTTCATATTTTTCACATTTTTTAGTATTTTTAGAAAATAGGAAAATACTAGAAAAATCAACAAAAATACAATTTGAGGTCACAAAAATATCCAATATTTTTCCTTTTAATCCCTTGTATTTTTGACCTCGCAAAAAATCCAAAATCAGATTCAATCTTAGGTGTTCCTTTGTAGCCCGCACCATTGAATTTGAGAAAAAAAATACCAATTGAGTCTTTTAATTTACCATTTTGGCATTTTTTAAGATCTTGACATTCAATCTAACTGTCCCCTATTTCAATTTAGCCCAATTGTTTGCGCAATTTTCTCAATTGCACGGATTTGACAAAATTACATACTAAAATTGCATTTTAGTCCTTGAAATTAAGCATAATTGAAATTACTTTCAATTCAAGGGCTATCATTGCAAATTAAACATGTTACCCAATGGATTTCACCATTTTAAATCGATTTGAAAAGGTGGTTTGACTCAATTTGATCATTTGCACCCTCAATTACACGATCCCCAATTTCCAATTAAATGAAAATTTGGGGGTTTTGTAGAAATTGATGAAAACTTTTGGGCAAAACCACATTTCTAGATAGAATTCATGTTCTAGATTCGATTTTGAGGTTCAATTGCAAAATTTTTCCATCAATTTGGGATTAATTTGAAAAATCCTGTTCGGAACCGGTTCAGACCGGTCAGACCGGCGGTCGGACCGGTCGAACCGGTCCAAAACAGTGTCGTCTTCCCCGCTGAGCCTCCGTGCAGATGAACGATGACCGACTGAGTTTTGAAGACCAAATTGAAGGTCAATTCGCGACTAATTAAAAGGGGAATGATGGGCATTTCGTTCCTCTCATCTTCCCCCGTCGATCGACACCAACAGAACCACCCAACGTCGCCGGACGGGAAAGTAATTGGATGGTCAAGGTCGCAGACTCGCAAAAGTCAACAAAAGCAAGCACTGCTCAGATTCTGGCCAAATTCATGCGAAATGAAGCCCGCCGGAAAACCAAAATGGAGTTAAACGTTTTACCCATCTTTCCCGACGCCGTTTGGACCTAAAATCACGTGATAGCACGTGCTGTGGAAGTCGGTTCGAACTCCCCAAATCGGCGCCAAAATTCCCAGGAGCTATATAAGCTCGCGATGGCTTTCAGTTAGAGAGGAGAACAGATTCAGTTGTAAAAAAGAAAATGAAATCGAGAGAGAAGGAGGAGGAGAGAGGGAGAGCTCGTCCTCTAACCGCCATTGTCGAGGACAGAGCTCGAATCCACAGAGCATCGGTCAGGCCTTTCCAGGGTAGACCAAAGCTCGAGGAGATCGTCGGGAGGTCGCCCATACTGAGAGGAAGCCGCTGTCGTTGACGGTACAGTCTGAAACCGCCGGAACAGGTGAGTCACAGCCTCGAGTTCTTCCTTGAGCATTCATGGCGATTCGCACATTCCATGATCATTCTTGCAATTAGTGTGTGTGCCTTTCATTCCTTGAACATCACTGACCATGTTCGCGTCTTCATTTTGCATTGATTTTGCCCACATGCCCCGAATCGAGTCTTCCGATTTAGCCTCCATAGCCGATTCTTGCCCAGCCAAATCTGGGCCGAGCGAGCTCAATCGGAGCTCGAGGTAAGTCTTCTGGACCTCCATTGATGCTATTCTATGACTGAAATTCTTTGATTTTGAGTGAATCGCATGATTGAGCTTCCATGGCCGTACTCGGCGATTTGCACGATGTTCTTGATTCTGCGAATAAGATGTTTCGATTCTTAGATATGTCGAACTAGAGCTAATCGCGAATCGATTGCCGTTGGTCTCGAGTGATTCCATTAAGATTTCACCGCACGATCATCGCCGGAGAGCCACAGCCGTCCATTCCGTCGGAGTTGCGAGGTTGAAGACGAAGCTGACATGGCGTGGTCAACTGGTCAAATCTCCAGATGTCATCCCGTGATTGGTCCACGTAGTGTCGAGTCAGCATGGCCGTTGGGGTCCGTTATTCGAATTAAAGGATCGGACGACTGAGATAAATCGAACTTAAACTCTAGTGGCCGTCCGATTAATAAATAGAATTAACTGAAAATGATTTTCGAAATCAAAAAATAAACAAAGAGTGGAAACGGTGTCGTATGGATTAATGAGAAGGCGACGTCGTTTAGGGTGATAGAATAGACGGTCTAGATCGAGTCTCGGGATCTAATCGTAGCCGTAGGTTTAAGTAATCGGATCAAACGGTCCCGAGAGAGTCGTCGTTCAATCTAGACCGTAGATTCTAGTAATCAGATCTAGTGGGCGCGGACAAGCCACGCGGCGTGATGTAGGCCGTCAGATCAGATTACGATAATCCGAAAATAAAAAAAAATGAGACGCGGCGTCGTTTTGGAGCCGGGGTTCGCGCGGGTCCGGGTCTGGGCCGGGTTCCGGCCCGAGTGGGTCGGGTCGACCCGGTCCGAATAATATTTTTAAATAAAAAAAATCGTAAAATGATTTTAAAAATAAAAAAAAATCAGAAAAATCCTAGAAAATCCAAAAAAATGCTAGAAAATTCTAGAAAATTCCAAAAAAATGTGGAAAAATTGTAGGAAAATCCTAGACACTCCAGAAACCCCCAAAAATCAAGGGTTGACCACAGACAACTGGTCAACCCTATTTTTGGGGTTTCTTATCCGTTCTTCCGAGACTTGACGATATTACCCTTTAGGGGTAAGTCGCCTCTACTGTATATGCTAGATAAGGTCGATAATGCCAAGGTAAGAATTAGGGTCGGGTAGGCGATCTATTCTTAGGTTTGGGTTTTCGAGTCCCGCTTCTTTTCTCAAAATGACAATTTTGCCCTTTAATGGGAAAATTGTCTTTCTTGTTCCGATCAAGTTCTGAAAATTGCTTGAAGTTAAGGTTTGGGTCAGGTGGACGACCAACCCTAATATTTGAGATTTTCAGTTCTCATCTTGGTCTAAAATGACGACTTTACACTTCCAAGGGTAAAATCACTTGAAAATTCCAGAAAAATTTTGAAAAATCCCGAAAAATAGGAAATGGATTGGATTGATGGCCAATCCTATTTCCCCTGTCTTTTCACTTCCCAATTTCTCTAAAATGACAGATTTACCCTTTTTAAGGTAAATTTTCCCCGAACTGTTCAAAATTACGATTCTGCCCCTCATGGGCGAATCGTGCCAAAATCATTCTTGAGCCTTGATTGATATTTCTATTGGCTAATAGGGCCTCATTAGGGATGCCATGCTGATTTCATGTGTTTTATCCGCATGTACTGGATCCTTGATTTGCGCACTTATTTCTATTGATTGTGATTGATAGGGTAGCATTTCCCATCTGCATGAACTCCTAGATTTAAGATCTGTCCCCCACTCGTTTGTATGAAATCCTAGGATCAGATAAACCATTCAGCTTAGGTACCGAAAGGGCGTCAACTCTGACAGTTGGCGTAACTAAGTCCCCGAACCCACTTCTCTGGTTTCCGCAGAATCGAATAGACCACTCCCAACTATTCGATAGGGTTTCCGATCGTACCCTCCACGAAACGATTGGTGGCGACTCCTTGGCATGAACACTCATCACATGTCACTAGACCACACTGAAGGTCGACCACGTATATCTAGCAGTTGCGATTTGGGAAATGGACCTTGGGAGAGGCCCGCGTCCGATCCAGCCAGCGATCGGGCGGCCCATTAGCCCGCTCCGGCCTCCGAGCTCGAGAGGGTCGCGACAGACTGGCCACTCCGCTGGGGAATTATTCTAAACCAGAATCTCTGGTTACGAATTCTAGAGGATTTGAGCCGATTAAAAAGTTGTTTGGTTTATCTGACCTTGTTTTCTGCAGATGCTCTCGAAAGTGAGGTACGTACACTAATCATTATGTTAAATGTTTTTGCAGATTGGAGAAATAAGGGGTGGAGTGATTGTTGACATTTTTCCTGCAGGTTGGAGTTGGGAATGTATGTTTTTCTTTATGCACTTACTGAAGCGGTGTTTTGATACAAACTGCTGTGCATGACTTTGCATTGTGATGATCACGACACATTGCACACACTGGGGGTCAAACCCCGACTGCAAACCACCTCTAGGTTACCTTAGATAGGGAAAGGGTGCGAAAAGGATCTTGTGTTTGATGGCACTTGAGATTTTCGTATTCGTTCCCGCCCACCATCTGCATTGGCGATATCTAGCCCTCTTTGGTAGGTACCCTTGGGGAGGAATCTGCCTCGTGTGGATCGTGGGAGCCTGAGCCGTAGGTTCCTCACATGATTTTTGATTTTCTTTAGAGTATACCCACTGGTCGCATGCGCATGTCCATGGATGGTTGGTATACCTAAAACCACCCATTGATACAGGGGGCATTCCACATCCCCCAAAGTGTGGTTGGTAAGACATTTATCTCTAAACGTACTTTATTTCCTGCTCCATGATATGACTCATACATTGCATACATCCATATGCATTCGCATCATGAAGATTACTCGAGTGACTAATGAGAACAACAATGATTATGGGGTAGGATGTCGCTGTTCCCTAAGAGCTCGACGGAGTTGGTGACCTTCGAGTACTTGAGAAAAGTTACTCGCCCCGGACCAAACACGAGGCTACACTTTACTAGATTCGTGTATGGTCGGGAACTGACTGGATGTAAGCTGGGGTATGCTGAGGACTGTCAAACCCGCTACTACGCTGATAATCTCATATTCAAGCGACAATCAGACGAAATGATGAAGGATTATCTGGAGATGAAGAGACAACGTCACAACCAGCTAGCTAGGGAAGCGTACGCCCGTAGGAAGGCTGAATTGCTGGCCAAAGAGAATATACCCATGATTACTTCTTGGGGTAGGAAGAGACGCCCTGCGATCAAGACCAAGCCAAGGCGTATCACAATGAAGAAAGTGGAACCCGAGAAGGCTTCCGAAGTCATCGTACCCTGGACTAGAGAGTGGCCGAAGGAACTACAACCTCTCGACCAAACCACTGAAGATAACTCCCCTACCCTAGATTAAGGGAGAGTTCCTAACCGACTGTCATTTGGGTAGACTTCTGAAGAAAGAGTGATTTAGATCCTCACGTTCCATTGTCTTTTATGGCTTTCTTGTTTGAAAAAAAAAACCTTTCTTTACCGTTCTTCTATTAGACATCTTGATTGTAATAAAAGTACATCCCACTTTGTTCCTTTGATGTATTAACCAATGGAACGTGACATTGCTGTTCCCTTTAGTCACTGAGTAAACCTGACTAAATTGCATAATTCACGTCCCTGAAATGCAAATTAGGCTTTGAGTCAGGCTTTCAAGACCTGAAAAAGGGTCCTAATCTCCATTTCTTCAAATTGAACTATGCAATCAAGTTAGCTCATGCATGCTTCATGACATCTGCATATTCATACATTTAAAGTAATTTCTGGCGATTGACCTTTTAAAATCATTTGCATATTTTAGACTTGATGGGAAAGAGTGATATTCAAGTGTTCAAGATCCCCCGAGCTGAACTCCAATCATGGTGGGATGGCATGGGCGAAGCCAGCCAGAAGTATGCGGAGTCACGACTAGGGTACCTACTGGACCTACTGAAGATTGAGTGCCCACCTGCCTTTATTCAAGCCATGGCGCTCTACTGGGATCCTACCACCGCTACATTTTGCATGGAAGGATTAGAGATCACTCCCACTATCGAGGAATACAGCGCTGTCATCGGAGTTGAATTCACCCCTACGCTCGTCCGACCCCCTATAGGACTTGAACCCCTAAGTCAGGTGGCTGAATTCCTTGACACAAACCTAAATGAAGTCAAAGCAGATGCGAAAAACAATTCTGGACGCGTTTCCCTGTCTTTCCTTATAGACCGATTTTCCCGCCTTCCTGCTTCTAAAGGAACCAAATCTGGTAGAGCCTTTATCTTGGCATTCTTTAGCTTTGTGCTATTCCCAATCTCAACTGTCACCTTCGACCCTATCATGGCTATAATAACTAGGCAAGTCTGTTGTAGGTGGGATTACTCAAACATCCTCATTGCCGAAACCTTCCTCTCCCTAAATCGTTTCAAGAAAAACAAAAAGGGAATCTTTAGAGCTTCTAGTGATCTGCTGTATCTGTGGTTCACATCCCATATCAGACAATTCCACATCCGCATGGGTTTCACTGAAATCAGCCCCAATGCACACCCTCTTAAAACATTTGCTAGAACCCATACACGTGTTCCTAAGTTCAACTTCATAGAATGGAAGAACTTCCTCAAAGTCCTAAAACCCGAACAACTCCGGTGGCGGCTAAGGTTGCCCACGCTAAACAAGGTCAGATTGACCTGCGATGACGGGAGTCCAGTCCCCTTGCTAGGGTTCACGGGCGCAACTGCATACTATCCAAGGAGGGTGATTCGGCAGTTTGGAGCACTACAAGAGATCCCTTCTCCACCGCAACCTGATATCTTCTCCTTTGACATACCGAGCAAGACCCTCACGGAAGAGGAGAAGAGACAGTTTGAAGCCAAGGTGGCATCCATCACACGCTCTTTGAAGAATTCCCAGGCTGAAGAAATAAGTTGGCCAGAAAACATGACTCGTGAAGAGAACATTCATAGAGCTACCACTGAATACATTCAACACTTCAAAGCGACCCGACGAAGCCTTGTCGAGCCCTACATACCCGAATACATCGTGCCGTACGTACCGGGAATAGAGCCTTACATACCCGAAGACATGGGACCACTGTCGTGTTCAGAAGATGAGAAGCCGCAGGTTGAAGAGGGGAATCCATATTGGGATGATGAGGATACCTTAGGCCTCAAACGTCCTAGACTTGAATAGGCTATTCTGTCAAGTGTAAAATAAGCAAGCATTGTGATGCCTTCTCATACATTCTCATTTCTATGGAATACTATCTTGGACACATGAGCATGAATGTGAACATGTTTTGCAAATGCATAAAAACTATCGTCAGAAATTACGCTTCTTTTAATTCCATGAGTTCTTGTCGGGAAATGATTAAAAGAACTACTTACATGAGGCTAAGGCTCATAAGGTAGCCCTTTTTCTCATCTACTGGCAAGAAGCATGCAACTGAAAGAATTAACTGCTTCTTTTTGCTAAAATAAGCGAAGCACTCACAGAGATCTTTTTAAACAGGTACGCTCTCATCACGGAATTTCCCATACATCGCTTCCGAACTCGCCTTAAGACAAGAATGGAGCAGCAAGAGTTGACTCCGCGCGTAGGCATGCTGGAATCTCAGATGACTGCCTTAGCAACTATGATGGCTGACATTAAGGCCATGCTAGAGACATCCCAAGCTAAACAGACGACGACTCACAACCAGAACAACGCTGGTACTTCTTTCATACCTGATACGACAGATAAAGAGTTGACGAGAGATACACAGCGTACAGAGGAAGACGTTCATGAACCAAATAGCCGGTCACAACAAAAAGCCTCGCCTGTTATTATCAACCTTGAAAAAGAGGAGAAGGGAAAACAGACCGTGAAAACAGAGGTAGAGGCTAAGAGATTGGCTAAGATCGAAGAATGCCTGAGCAGCCAAGGTTACGAGTTAGCCCGCTTCGACAAGATATCTCCTTTTGCTAAAGTGGAGACTCCTCCTGACTATAAAGAACCAGAGTTCGTAAGGAAATACAATGGGACATATTGTCCCCGTGCCCACCTCAAATACTACCTGCGCAAGATGGCGCACTATTCAGATTACATTCCACTGTTGATGAACACATTCCAAGAGAGCTTGGCTGGCCCCGCTCTGGCCTGGTTCATTGAACTATATTTGGAAGATTACGACGGATGGGAAGATCTCGCAGAAGACTTCCTCAGGCAGTACAAATTTAACACGACTACAGCCCCAACAAGAGAAGACCTTCTACGAACTTCAAAAACAAGAGGTGAATCGATCAGGACATATGCTCAGAAGTGGCGAGCCTTGGCTACCCAAGTAAAGCCTTCAATCCCAGAAGAGGAGCTGATCGACTTATTCCTGAAAGCACTCCCCTATGAGTACTTTGACAAACTGAACACTTCTGGATGTCAGACATTCGCACACCTGATTAAGGTTGCTGAGAGGCTGGAATGGGTCTTGAGAGAAAGAAGGCCTCAGGAAACTCCCACTAGGAAGCAATATCCTCTGAGAAAGGAGAGAGAAGCCGGACTGGACATAGCATTTATACCAGATCCCCACAAGTTAAAGCCATTTGGCAATTCTAATCAGGCCAAAGGAGGATCATCATGGTCAGCGCCAAAGGTACCAGAGCCTAGAAGAAAGCAACCCCAGAGGCAATTCTCTCAGCTCCCGAGACCTTTATCCAAGCTACTCCCGATGCTGTTGGAGCAACACTTGGTGGCGAAAGAACCACCTAGGGCAAACCCTCCAAGGTATCCTGGCTTTGATGAGAGCCAGACCTGTGCCTACCATATGGGCGAAAGAGGGCATAATGTGGATAACTGCTATATCCTGAAGTTGAAAGTGCAAGCCCTAATTGATAGTCAGATTTTGAAATTTGACAACGCAGCCCCAAATGTGCAAGAAAATCCGTTGCCAAATCATCAAACAGTAGGGGCAATATTCGCTGAAGAAGAAGAGGACTACCTTAAACTGAAGATAGATGTGCCTAAGCTGGCCGACCTGCTAACAATCGCTTCATCACACCCAAAAGAAGGGGAGATATCAACCGACCAAAAGAAGTTGTGTATCGACAAGATGATAAGCCTAGGGATAATGTCCGATAGTACTGATGAAGAATTTGAAGGGATTGAAGCATCTCTATCTTTGAAAGGAAACCACTTCTTGATCACAGTTGAGCAGAATAGCACCTATGGTACCTCACATAAGAAATTGGCAAACGATCTGGGGCCGGCCACTCAATCAGAAGAAGAATTTGAAGAAGACGAAATAGAAGTCAGGAGCAGAAGTCTAGCAGACCTCAAGTTTATGGCTGACACACTTGAGAAGGGCGAAATTATAGACAACCTGGGTCAAGATTCTGGAGGATACAATTTCAAGGTGAAATATTCGGCCCCTCCCAGCTTTTATCAGAAGATTGAAAACATCATACCGGACGGATGGGGAGGTATGGATGATCTCTCTCAACCAGGAACCTCAAACGGTATGGAAGAACTCGACAACGCCATATTGATGATCGAAGTAGCCACGGCCGTGGTGATTAGATTGGATGAACTGGATAACCTGAACAAGGTGGAAGATTGCCCAGTTAAGCCTGTCGTGATTCAACTACCTCAAGAAGAAGAGGGCAACACGTCAGGACCAGAGATACCTCATCTGACAACTATAACCATAAAAGTCCCCCCAGCAGAAGAGTACGATCCTAAAGCAGTCCATTGGGACTACGGGACCATACAAGTAGATGCAGTAATGAGGTCCGGAAGATTTTACGCCCCCAAGAGGATGAACCTGAAAAAAGGGAGGTCTCCAAGAAAGATGCCGAAAAGCTCATATCGATCATCAAAACTAGCAAGTTTGAAGTAATAGAGCAGCTAAGAAAGATGCCCGCTCAGATATCCCTATTAAACCTATTCATCAATTCAGAGAAGCACAAGAACGCGCTGT
This sequence comes from Rhodomyrtus psidioides, assembly GCA_021437785.1. NCBI lineage: Eukaryota > Viridiplantae > Streptophyta > Magnoliopsida > Myrtales > Myrtaceae > Rhodomyrtus > Rhodomyrtus psidioides. The sequence goes on from JAILYB010000127.1 coordinate 547,809, forward strand.
TGAAGGTGCTCAACGAAGTACATGTCCCTGAAACAATTAATGAGGTACAACTAGGGGACTTTGTAGGAGCAATTCTTTTGAAAGACCAATTAAGCTTCTCTGACGAGGACTTCCCCATGGAAGGGAGAGGGCACAATAAGGCCTTATACATCTCCGCCCAATGTAACGGCAAAAGAGTGGCACACGTATTGATCGATAATGGATCAGCCTTTAACATCTGCCCTTTGGCTACCATAAGGAGGCTGGGAATCAATGAAGAGATGATCAAGGCATCCAAGACAGCTGTAAGAGCATTCGATGGCATGAAGAAGACGGTAGAGGGTGAGATTAAGCTTGACGTATTCATAGGCCCGACGAAGTTCTCTATAAACTTCCAAGTGATGGATCTGCCCAGTGCATTTGGGTTCTTGCTAGGAAGACCTTGGATCCATACAGCAGGAGCTGTCCCTTCGAGCTTACATCAAAAAGTACGTTTCGTTGTAGATGGGAAGGTGATTACTGTACATGGGGAAGTCGACCTCCAGACGTACCAGAATAGTGCCATTCCCTATGTTGAGCCTGATGAGAAAACAGAAGCAAGCTATCATTCCCTAGAATTGGTGGCAACAGTTCATACCCCAGCCGGGACGAAGTTGAGAACCCCCTACATCTCAGAAGCCAGTCTTCTACCAGCTTAGATGCTGCTGGCATACGGGTTCAATCCCAAAAAAGGCCTAGGCAAACATAATCAGGGTATAAATACCCCGTTACAGTTAAACGCTAATCCACATAAAATGGGCTTGGGGTACCGGAAATATCCCTCGAATGAATCTATCCCGAAAGCAACAGGCAGAGGCCGAGGTAGAAACCTGGGACGCCGGGGAGGCGAAAGCAGCCCGAATAACTCATTCATCGGTTCTCCAACCTGGAAAGGCAGGTTTCGAATGTTCAAAAATCCCTTAAATGCCTACTTCAACCAGAACTCCAAATGGCTATCTGAAGAGGATGTCACTTCACCGATAGAACCGGATCTGACAAACCCTTTTCTTGAAGATGACTCTGTGAATGTCATCTTGGAGTGGTTGGACAATGAAGCCACTTCTTCTGAGTAAAGAGACTCTTCCTTTATCTCTAAATACTGCGTTTAGAACTTTCTGCATTGCATTGTATTTTCTTTCCTTGTTGTATGCATAGGAAAACGCCTTTGGATCTCCGGCCGTTGGTCCAAATAGCACATCTTGTAACGCGGCCCTTCTTGCATTCAATAAAACTACGCATGTTTTGTTAAGGACATGTGGAACCACGAATCAGCCCGATGATGATAATGGTCTTCCATACAGAAGCTTGAGGCCTGATTTGCCATATGATTCCTAATCTTCAAAAAAATTTCATGGGGCCGGGATATCCAATGACATGAGGATTAGTCCCCTTTGTACCTACATCTGTTTCGAAAACTTTTTCGAAAAGTCTTCACATGATCATGCATGTCATTTTTACTGAGCACAAACTAACCATACTCATGACATTTCAGGCATATCATCTCAAACATGCATACCAGGTTGTTACAAAATTCAGATCCCTCCATTAACCACTCCTATAACATCGAGGAAGAGGAAGACGGTGATTATGCATCTATCAGAAGAGATTGGAACACCTTTGAAGAATCAAAGCCTCCTACCTCAGAAGAACCAGTCGTTATTAATTTGGGAGACACCGCGAACGTCAAAGAGGTCAAGATCGGCGGACACCTATCCCGAGATGAAAGGCTCGAATTCACCAAGCTACTAAAAGAATATCAAGACATCTTCGCATGGTCTTACGCGGATATGCCAGGCCTTGATCCTAAGATTGTGGAACATGCATTGCCCACAAACCCCAGCATCAAACCTGTCAAACAAGGCAGTAGGCGGATGAAAGCAGAGTTAGAAGACAAGATTAAGGAAGAAGTCATGAAACTTCTTAGGGTAGGCTTCATTGAAGCTATCCCATATTCAGACTGGATTGCGAATATAGTCCCCGTCATGAAGAAGGATGGAAGGGTTCGGATCTGCGTAGATTACCGAGATCTGAATAGAGCAAGTCCAAAAGATGATTTTCCACTCCCCCACATTGATGTATTGGTGGATAGTACGGCAGGTTATGAATTATTCTCATTCATGGATGGATTCTCGGGATATAACCAAATCTTCATGAAACAAGAAGACAAACCCAAGACTGCATTTACCACACCATGGGGAAATTTTTGCTACAAAGTCATGCCCTTTGGATTGAAAAACGCCGGGGCTACCTACCAGAAGGCCATGGTCACGTTATTCCATGATATGATCCACAAAGAGATCGAAGTATATGTCGATGATATGATCGCTAAATCCAAAGAAGGACAAGATCACATACGGGTGTTAAGGAAGCTGTTTGAACGCTTGCGCAAATACAAGTTAAAGCTGAACCCCAACAAATGTGTGTTTGGGGCAAGATCCGGGAAACTCCTTGGGTTCATAGTCAGCAACAGAGGCATTGAAATTGATCCCTCAAAAATCCAGGCCATCCACGATTTATCAACTCCATCCACAGTAAAAGAAGTGAGAAGCCTTCTAGGGAGATTGAACTATATTGCCAGGTTCATCAATCAGATGTCTGATGTGGCTAAGCCAATCTTCAGATTGCTTAAGAAAGGCGCGAAAATAACATGGGATGCCGAGTGCAGCAAGGCATTCCAAATGATCAAAAACTATTTGATCACACCACCGGTGCTTGTGCCACCAATTCCTGGTCACCCATTGACCTTATACCTGACCATACGACAAGAGTCCTTGGGAGCCTTACTTGCCCAAACAAACCCGATAGATGGAAAAGAGAGGGCCATCTATTATCTGAGTAAGAAATTCACGCCATCTGAAGTAAAATATATACCTGTTGAAAGGGCATGCGTAGCAACGGTATGGGTACTTCGCAGACTGAGGCAGTATACCCTACACCACCATATCCAGCTCATAACAGAGAACGATCCTGTCAAGTACCTCCTGGAGAAACCCGCTTTAATTGGGAAATTGGCAAAATGGCAAGTAATGTTGTCTGAATTTGACATCAAATGTTCTCCACAAAAGTCGGTAAAAGGGAGAGCTATAGCTGACATGTTAGCAGAAAGCCCATCAAGCGGTGAGTCACCTAAAGTAATGAACACAGAAAGCCAAATTCTGAACGTAACAGAGGATAAGTGGATCATGTATTTCGATGGTGCTGTCAATCTATCAGGGGAAGGCACCGAGGCAGTGCTGATATCCTCAGATGGTCAACATTACCCTGTCGCGGTAAAGATAACTTTTCCTTGTACCAACAACATTTCGGAGTATGAGGCATGCATTCTGGGCCTACGACTGGCCATTTCTATGAGGATACCTAAGTTGCAAATTTTTGGAGATTCCATGCTCATCATTTTACAGACACAGGGGGAGTGGAAGACGAAAGACGCAAAGCTCATCCCTTATCACAAATACCTTGAAGAATTGATACTCAAATTCAAAGAAGTGTCATTCGAGTACCTACCAAGGTCTCACAATCAATTTGCAGATGCATTAGCCACCCTAGCCTCGATGTTACAAACAACTGAAGGGTTGGATGTAGAACCCCTGAGGATCGGTATTGTTGAAAAGCCAGCTTATTGTATGCTAATCGAAGAAGAATTTGACGGAGAGCCATGGTACTATGACATCAAGAATTACCTCTCAAAAGGGGAATTCCCTGAAGGATGCCAGTCAGGAGACCGAAAATACATAACCAAGATGACCAGCAAGTTCTTCCTCAATGGACAAATTCTGTATAAGAGATCGTTTGATTCTACTCTGTTAAGATGTGTAGATGCCAGAGAAGCAAATATTCTCATGAAAGAGATCCAAGAAGGTGTGTGTGGGCCTCACATGAACGGCCACCTCCTTGCCCGGAAGATCATGCGACTTGGTTATTATTAGATGACCATCGAGTCAGACTGCTGTCAGCACGTCCGGTCATGCCACCAATGCCAAATATACGGTGATAAGATCAATGCACCCCCAAACGAACTACACCAAATGTCTGAAGTTTGGCCTTTCGCTATGTGGGGCATAGACATGATAGGGCCTATTAATCCTGTGGCTTCGAATGGTCATCGCTTCATCTTGGTAGCGATTGATTACTTCACCAAATGGGTAGAAGCCAGCTCTTACAAGAATGTCACTGCAAGAAATGTGGCAAAATTCGTCAAAAGAGATATCATATCCCGGTATGGTACCCCGCAAGCGATCATCACAGATAATGGGTCCAACCTGAACAACAAGATTGTCGATGATCTGCTGGATCACTTTAGCATTCGACATCTGAATTCATCTCCTTACCGTCCACAAATGAATGGGGCAGTGGAAGCAGCCAACAAAAACATCAAGAGAATCTTGGCCAAAACAGCAGAAAACTACAGGGACTGGCACGAAAGGCTACCCTTCGCCTTGATGGCTTACCGAACGTCGATCAGGACTTCTACAGGGGCAACTCCCTACAGTCTAGTGTATGGAATAGAAGCAGTTCTACCAGTGGAAGTTAAGATTCCCTCTTTGAGAATCTTATCCGAAGATAAACTCTCTGAGTCAGAGTATTTCAAGCACAGATATGAACAGCTGAATTTAATAGACGAGAAACGTCTTAAAGCCATTTGCCATGGACAAACTTACCAGAAGAGGGTAGCCAGGCCGTTCAATCGAAAGGTCAAGACCAGAAACTTCGAAGTAAATGACTTGGTAATTATGAAAGTTTTGCCGAGTACTACCCATCCAGGGGGAAAATTCACTCCGAATTACGAAGGTCCCTACATTGTTAAGAAGATCCTTACGGGAGGAGCATTAATTCTTGTAAACTCCGAGGGAGAAGAACTGGGGCACCCTGTGAATTCAGATGCTGTGAAGAGATATTACCCTTGAAATAAAAATCAGATTCCGGTCATATGCCCTGCCTCGAATTGAGCCTACTCTTCATAATAGTCTTTGCATAAGCATGTCATGCATCCATGCATACATTAGCATGTGTTCAATATTGTAGGACCCAAGGAAGCAGGGTCGCGATAGATTGGAATGCATGATCAAGAAAACTTACTGTCGCAATGATCAGATTTTCATGAATCTATCCACTTCCATTGGAGTGCATGATCAAGGGTAAGGCATATCGTTCTAATTTTCTGAAATGCGAGAGCATACACCGACATATTCCTTTTATATTTTTCAGGAATCCCTAGCCGCGCTGGGCAGGTAAGTATTCCTTCCATAATCTTTTAGGTTTATAAGACTATCAGAATCCTTATTGATAGAATTTGAAGGCATCTTGGAATCTAGCATGCATTCAAATCTCATGTCTAGAAAGACGCAAAATTCTCACGGTCATGTCATTGTCACTCATGTTTAAACTTGGAGGTTATCTAAACATGATTGAAATATACATTGTGCCTCATAAATCCCCTTGGAGGGTAAGTTTTGGAGAAAGCAAAATGAACTCTTCCAACAAAAGTTGTTTAAATCGTTCAAAAGGATGTTTCCTCAGACAAAGAGGCAAGCCTGGTCCAAACACGTCCCATACACACTTAAGAGATAAGTGGAGTGGTAAGGATAGCGAGACCTTGACCTACGGACGTAAGGGTTATTCGCAGTAATTACATGGATTGAGACGACGGAGGCATTCGTTTCTCTATCATAAACACTACAGGTGACCATTGATAACCCTTTGAACGACGATTTCATTCTTTACCCCTGTCAAGAATCACCCCACAGTGGGGCAAACTGGAGGTACGCCCAGCGGTATCAGGAGATAAATGGTTAGAAGTTCTCTTGCTCAGACTTGCATCAATCTTCGCGTGTTGCTTGTCATTTTAACTTCTGTGGTAATTCAGGTGCTTTAGGATGACGAAAAGCATTCGTTTCTCTATCCTATACACTTTTACCCTTTGTACAGCCCAGTTGAGCCTATACGTTCATTTCACAAACCCGTTGGTTATCATTGCATATTCCAAGACGGAAGCGACGTCCCTTCAAGAGCGGAAGGGTTCAAAACACAGGATTTGTGAAAAATTCCTAGATTAATGTTTGAGTGCTGAGATTCAAGTTGTACATCTAGCACACTCATTTGAAAATTCTGATCCCCAAAAGAAAAGAAAAGGTGGGATCTCAAAAAAAAAAAGAGGAAAATTCAATCTTGGGTATCAAGAAAAAGCAAAGTGCTTGGTAAAAGCAAGGCCAATGCCCATCCAAATACTTGTACACTTGTGAATCAGGTATTTGATCTTGTAAATGCCAAAAGAGGGCATGATACCTTTGTATAGGTCACCAGTGAGATCTGATTGTAAAAAAAAAAAAAATCCCAAGGGAGCTGGACAGCAAAGGATGCTCCCAAATCATGTCACACTCAGATGATGTAAGCATAAGACAAGGTATTGACGCCGTCTTGACATAAGAGAGATGTTCTCTAAAGAAAAATATGCACTTCAAAGACTGAAGACGCTCTTTGAACCAGAAGGGGCAAGATGGCAGCAAACTTGCAGTGATCACCAATGATAAACCCTTCGCGTATTCTGAGCCAAAAACAATCCTTTTTTGGGTCCCCAATTCTACCTACGTTACAACCCTGAAAAAGCCTTTTCTAATTAAGGCACATGGATTGACATAGGGTTTAATGTCTAAGCTTAGCTCGAAGAAGTTCGAGCAAGATTATTTCTTTCTCATTTTGCAGATTTCTTGACTTGCAAACCTGGAGCAGACATTGAAGACTTCTCTTCGAAAGCCTTGACTTGCACGCAAGTCCCCTTTGAAAACCGTTGACCAAGCCCAACACTACGGTCCCTTGGAAGTCCTCCTGATCAATCGAGGTGTATTCACTGCGAATGATCCTGAACCCTAGGCGCAGGTTTGATAGGAAGTTCGAGTGCATTCTTGGTAAAAGACCATTACCTCAAAACGGTGAGAAGTCCTCTTTGATGAGAATACTCCGTTAGACATTTTAACCAAACTTTTTTGGTAATTTCAGATTGTTAGATTCAAACTTTCCCCACGAGGAATTTTTTATCACTTCCGTGCATTGCAAGGTGTTTTGGGTAACCTCCAGCATCGTAATGCATTCATTGAAATTTTTTCGTGACTATGATATAAGTCATAAAGTGCTGTCAGTTTGACATCAGATATCACTTAAATACCATTGATGTGCCTTTGGTAAGAAAATTTTCAGATTGGAGCTTCTGCAAGATTCTTGATGACTTCAGCTCCTAAAATGGCTTGTACCCCTCTTGGTAAGAAACGTTTAACATGTCTAAACTTCTGCAGAATTCCTGGCAATCCCAGATCTCAGAAGAGCACAACCTCTCTTGGTAAGAAAGAGTTTACATGTTCAAGCTTCTGTAGAACCCTTGGTATCCCCAGACCTCAGAATGCTACTTCTTTTGTGAAGAATATATTTCAAGTTTAAACTTCTGCAAGACCCCTTGGTAACCCCAGGTCTCAGAATGACACATTTCTCTAAAAATGAGAGTTTATATGCCTGAGCTTCTGACAGATTCTAGGTAACCCCTAAACCCATAATAGCTCATGTGGTAAAGCCTAAAGGTTAGGCACACCTCACTTGTATGAATCCTAGTTAATTCCTTAGAATATAGGATCAAAAACTGTTGTCAAAATCTGCTTTCTGTGAGGTTCTAGGTAACCCCTAAACCCAGAATAGCCCATTTGGTAAAGCCTCAAGGTTAGGCACGCCTCATTTGTATAAATCCTAGTTAATTCCTTAGAATATAGGATCAAAATGTTCGACAATCCCTAAGAGACTGGGTGCGTCATCCATAGGTTCCTAGCAGAAAGGAATCCTATTCTCGGCCTGATCCCCCTGACGGATTAAAATGTTCGACAATCCCTAAGAGACTGGGTGTGTCATCCATAGGTTCCTAGCAGAAAGGAATCCTACTCTCGGCCTGATCCCCCTGACGGATTAAAATGTTCGACAATCCCTAAGAGACTGGGTGCGTCATCCATAGGTTCCTAGCAGAAAGGAATCCTATTCTCGGCCTGATCCCCCTGACGGATTAAAATGTTCGACAATCCCTAAGAGACTGGGTGCGTCATCCATAGGTTCCTAGCAGAAAGGAATCCTATTCTCGGCCTGATCCCCCTGACGGATTAAAATGTTCGACAATCCCTAAGAGACTGGGTGCGTCATCCATAGGTTCCTAGCAGAAATGAATCCTATTCATGGTCTGATCCACCATACGGATCAAAACCCCGACAATCCCTAAGAGACTAGGTGCGTCATCCATAGGTTCCTAACAGACAGGAGTCCTATTCATGGTCTGATCCACCATACGGATCAAAATCCCTATTCATGGTCTGATCCACCATACGGATCAAAACCCCAACAATCCCTAAGAGACTGGGTGCGTCATCCATAGGTTCCTAACAGACAGGAGTCCTATTCATGGTCTGATCCACCATACGGATCAAAATCCCTATTCATGGTCTGATCCACCATACGGATCAAAACCCCGACAATCCCTAAGAGACTGGGTGCGTCATCCATAGGTTCCTAACAGACAGGAGTCCTATTCATGGTCTGATCCACCATACGGATCAAAATCCCTATTCATGGTCTGATCCACCATACAAATCAAAATCCCTATTCATGGTCTGATCCACCATACGGATCAAAACCCCGACAATCCCTAAGAGACTGGGTGCGTCATCCATAAGTTCCTAACAGACATGAGTCCTATTCACGGTCTGATCCACCATACGAATCAAAATCCCTATTCATGGTCTGATCCACCATACGGATCAAAATCCCTATTCATGGTCCGATCCACCATACGGATCAAAACCCTGATAATACCTAAGAGACTGGGTGCGTCATCCATAGGTTCCTAACAGACAGGAGTCCTATTCACGGTCTAATCCACCATACGGATCAAAATCCCTATTCATGGTCTGATCCACCATACGAATCAAAATCCCTATTCATGGTCCGATCCACCATACGGATCAAAACCCCGACAATCCCTAAGAGACTGGGTGCGTCATTCACAGGTTCCTGTCAAGTACAAGAATCACATTCTGGTACGGCCTACCATACAGGCTAGAGTTTAACCGCCCTAGGATACTCAAAAGACGAGTCCCTAGGTATTCACTTGAACCCGTTATACACCGCGCAGGCCGCACGAGCATCAGGCAGGCGATCAACAGGTAAGTAACAGGTGGGTCTCTCTACTTTCTCTCTCACGTCAGCAAAAGAATGAAGAGCAAAGCGTTCACCAGTGGGACAAGAAAGATTGAGTGTCAAGATTCGTTTTTCTTTTCCCCAGTCGAGTCGGTCTAGACTCAGGTGTCACCTGTCTTTGAGCGAAACCTCTCACGAGATTCCTCTCAAAGAGGGGCAACTGTTGACACCTGATTTTTTGACCAAGTCTTTTCGGTTTTATTTTTGAAAAATCACAAAAAATTCATAAAAAGTCAAACAAATTACAAAATCAACTTTGGTGGCCTTGGCCAAGCCCAAAGAACCATTCTTGACCAAAAAATAATTTTTCATATTTTTCACATTTTTTAGTATTTTTAGAAAATAGGAAAATACTAGAAAAATCAACAAAAATACAATTTGAGGTCACAAAAATATCCAATATTTTTCCTTTTAATCCCTTGTATTTTTGACCTCGCAAAAAATCCAAAATCAGATTCAATCTTAGGTGTTCCTTTGTAGCCCGCACCATTGAATTTGAGAAAAAAATACCAATTGAGTCTTTTAATTTACCATTTTGGCATTTTTTAAGATCTTGACATTCAATCTAACTGTCCCCTATTTCAATTTAGCCCAATTTTTTGCGCAATTTTCTCAATTGCACGGATTTGACAAAATTACATACTAAAATTGCATTTTAGTCCTTGAAATTAAGCATAATTGAAATTACTTTCAATTCAAGGGCTATCATTGCAAATTAAACATGTTACCCAATGGATTTCACCATTTTAAATCGATTTGAACAGGTGGTTTGACTCAATTTGATCATTTGCACCCTCAATTACACGATCCCCAATTTCCAATTAAATGAAAATTTGGGGGTTTTGTAGAAATTGATGAAAACTTTTGGGCAAAACCACATTTCTAGATAGAATTCATGTTCTAGATTCGATTTTGAGGTTCAATTGCAAAATTTTTCCATCAATTTGGGATTAATTTGAAAAATCCTGTTCGGAACCGGTTCAGATCGGTCAGACCGGCGGTCGGACCGGTCGAACCGGTCCAAAACAGTGTCGTCTTCCCCGCTGAGCCTCCGTGCAGATGAACGATGACCGACTGAGTTTTGAAGACCAAATTGAAGGTCAATTCGCGACTAATTAAAAGGGGAATGATGGCCATTTCGTTCCTCTCATCTTCCCCCGTCGATCGACACCAACAGAACCACCCAACGTCGCCGGACGGGAAAGTAATTGGATGGTCAAGGTCGCAGACTCGCAAAAGTCAACAAAAGCAAGCACTGCTCAGATTCTGGCCAAATTCATGCGAAATGAAGCCCGCCGGAAAACCAAAACGGAGTTAAACGTTTTACCCATCTTTCCCGACGCCGTTTGGACCTAAAATCACGTGATAGCACGTGCTGTGGAAGTCGGTTCGAACTCCCCAAATCGGCGCCAAAATTCCCAGGAGCTATATAAGCTCGCGATGGCTTTCAGTTAGAGAGGAGAACAGATTCAGTTGTAAAAAAGAAAACGAAATCGAGAGAGAAGGAGGAGGAGAGAGGGAGAGCTCGTCCTCCAACCGCCATTGTCGAGGACAGAGCTCGAATCCACAGAGCATCGGTCAGGCCTTTCCAAGCTAGACCAAAGCTCGAGGAGATCGTCGGGAGGTCGCCCATACTGAGAGGAAGCCGATGTCGTTGACGGTACAGTCTGAAACTGCCGGAACAGGTGAGTCACAGCCTCGAGTTCTTCCTTGAGCATTCATGGCGATTCGCACATTCCATGATCATTCTTGCAATTAGTGTGTGCCTTTCATTCCTTGAACATCACTGACCATGTTCGCGTCTTCATTTTGCATTGATTTTGCCCACATGCCCCGAATCGAGTCTTCCGATTTAGCCTCCATAGCCGATTCTTGCCCAGCCAAATCTGGGCCGAGCGAGCTCAATCGGAGCTCGAGGTAAGTCTTCTGGACCTCCATTGATGCTATTCTATGACTGAAATTCTTTGATTTTGAGTGAATCGCATGATTGAGCTTCCATGGCCGTACTCGGCGATTTGCACGATGTTCTTGATTCTGCGAATAAGATGTTTCGATTCTTAGATATGTCGAACTAGAGCTAATCGCGAATCGATTGCCGTTGGTCTCGAGTGATTCCATTAAGATTTCACCGCACGATCATCGCCGGAGAGCCACAGCCGTCCATTCCGTCGGAGTTGCGAGGTTGAAGACGAAGCTGACATGGCGTGGTCAACTGGTCAAATCTCCAGATGTCATCCCGTGATTGGTCCACGTAGTGTCGAGTCAGCATGGCCGTTAGGGTCCGTTATTCGAATTAAAGGATTGGACGACTGAGATAAATCGAACTTAAACTCTAGTGGCCGTCCGATTAATAAATAGAATTAACTGAAAATGATTTTCGAAATCAAAAAATAAACAAAGAGTGGAAACGGTGTCGTATGGATTAATGAGAAGGCGACGTCGTTTAGGGTGATAGAATAGACGGTCTAGATCGAGTCTCAGGATCTAATCGTAGCCGTAGGTTTAAGTAATCGGATCAAACGGTCCCGAGAGAGTCGTCGTTCAATCTAGACCATAGATTCTAGTAATCAGATCTAGTGGGCGCGGACAGCCACGCGGCGTGATGTAGGCCGTCAGATCAGATTACGATAATCCGAAAATAAAAAAAATGAGACGCGACGTCGTTTTGGAGCCGAGGTTCGCGCGGGTCCGGGTCTGGGCCGGGTTCCGGCCCGAGTGGGTCGGGTCGACCCGGTCCGAATAATATTTTTAAATAAAAAAAATCGGAAAATGATTTTAAAAATAAAAAAAAAATCACAAAAATCCTAGAAAATCCAAAAAAATGCTAGAAAATTCTAGAAAATTCCAAAAAATGTGGAAAAATTGTAGGAAAATCCTAGACACTCCAGAAACCCCCAAAAATCAAGGGTTGACCACAGACAACTGGTCAACCCTATTTTTGGGGTTTCTTATCCGTTCTTCCGAGACTTGACGATATTACCCTTTAGGGGTAAGTCGCCTCTGCTGTATATGCGAGATAAGGTCGATAATGCCAAGGTAAGAATTAGGGTCGGGTAGGCGATATTTTCTTAGGTTTGGGTTTTCGAGTCCCGCTTCTTTTCTCAAAATGACAATTTTGCCCTTTAATTGGAAAATTGTCTTTCTTGTTCCGATCAAGTTCTGAAAATTGCTTGAAGTTAGGGTTTGGGTCAGGTGGACGACCAACCCTAATATTTGAGATTTTCAGTTCTCATCTTGGTCTAAAATGACGACTTTACACTTCCAAGGGTAAAATCACTTGAAAATTCCAGAAAAATTCTGAAAAATCCCGAAAAATAGGAAATGGATTGGATTGATGGCCAATCCTATTTCCCCTGTCTTTTCACTTCCCAATTTCTCTAAAATGACAGATTTACCCTTTTTAAGGTAAATTTTCCCCGAACTGTTCAAAATTACGATTCTGCCCCTCATGGGCGAATCGTGCCAAAATCATTCTTGAGCCTTGATTGATATTTCTCTTGGCTAATATGGCCTCATTAGGGATGCCATGCTGATTTCATGTGTTTTATCCGCATGTACTGGATCCTTGATTTGCGCACTTATTTCTATTGATTGTGATTGATAGGGTAGCATTTCCCATCTGCATGAACTCCTAGATTTAAGATCTGTCCCCCACTCGTTTGTATGAAATCCTAGGATCAGATAAACCATTCAGCTTAGGTACCGAAAGGGCGTCAACTCTGACAGTTGGCGTAACTAAGTCCCTGTTGACACCTGATTTTTGATCAGTCTTTCATAGTTTATTTTTTAAAAATTCATAAAAAATCTATAAAAAGTTAAAAAAAAATTAAAAAATCATCTTTGGTAGCCTTGACCAAGCTAAAGGAACCATTTTTGATAAAAAAAAAATAATTTGTCATATTTTTTAATATTTTCCAAAAATAGAAAAATACATGAAAAATGAAGAAAAATAACGTTCGATGTCGTAAAAATATAGAAAAATAGTCAATATTTTTATTTTAATTTCCTTTTCATTTTGAACTCATAAATAGTTAAAATTCAAGTTCAATTGCATGTGTTTCTTCACGACGCATAGAGTTGAATTTGGCAAAAAAATGTCATTCGAGTATTTTAATTTGTAAATTTCTACATATTTTTTAGTCTTGACATCCAATTAGATCGACCACCATCTACAATAAATTCCCCTTGCTGAATATTTTCGTTTTTGTTTCACATGATTTCATGGTGTAAAACGCCGAGTGGATCCCCAAATATAATCGGGTCGGCATGAGCTCGATAGCTCGTCCAAGACCAAACCAGGGCACGGCGAACCCCATGTGAGTACTCTCGAACTCCTTCGATGCTTCCTAATGCTTTTCTTAGGTTAGATCGTGTGTAGAATGGCTAGGACAGCTAAATCATTCTTGAGTTGTGATTGATAAATAGGGCCTTACTAGGAATGCCATGTGATTTATTTGCATATCTAGATTCCTTGAGTTGCGCATTTTATTACTGATTGTGATTGCTAGGATAATCACTCCTATCTGCATGAATTTCAAGATTTAGGGTTCATACCTTACTCATCTGCATGAATCTCAGGCTAGAAAATTCAGTCAACTTAGGTACCGAAAGGGCGTCAACTCTGACAGTTGGTGTAACTAAGTCCCCGAAACCATTTCTCTGGTTCTCGCAGAATTGAATAGAAACTCCCAACTATTCGATTGGGTGGTCCAATCACACCCTAAAAAAATGATTGGTGGCGACTCCATGGCATGCACACTTAGCACATGTCACTAGACCACACTGAAAGTCGATCACGCATACCTCCGTTGCGATTTGGGTAATGGGCCTTGGGAGAGGCCCGCGTCCGACCAGACAGGACGGCCCATTAGCCCTCGAGAGCCCGACAACCTCAAGAGGGTCGCGACAGACTGGCGACTCTGCTGGGGACTGGTTCTTAACCATTTAGTGGACTTGAGCCGATTAAAAAGTTGATTGATTCTTCTAACCTAATTTTTTGCAGATGCTCTCGAAAGTGAGGTGTATATGCTAACGAATGTGTTAGATGTTTTTGTAGATGGGAGAAATAAGGGGTGAAGTGCTTGTTAATTTTGTTTTATGCAGGCAGGAGTTTTGGATGTATGATTGTGTGGATGTTTATATTGAAGCGGTGATTGTTAAATAAAATGCATGTCTATTGCTTTAGCACGACACAATGAATACACACAATTACGCCTAAAACCCCAGGCGCCCTCTTTAGGAACACAATAGAAGGAATTGAAAATGGAATCTCCGTGAGGAAAAACATGGGGTAATCCACTTTTCAATTCCGCTCACTTCGAACTATGGATTGAGTCCCAATGCAACGATAGTTGTGCAATGGAATCGGCTCTTCCCAGAATTCGAGGTGAGAACCTTGGCTTTAGGTACCAAGCCCTATCTTTTGATTTTTAGGAGTTTTCCCTCACTTGTCTCATGCGTTTGTCTATGGAAGGTTAGTATACCTAACACTGCAAAAAATATAGAGAAGCTTGATTTTCTCTTAAGTTTGGTTGGTAAGACTTTTCTATCTCTCGAACTTGTTATAGCTCTTAATCATTATATTCATTGCATAATTCTGGTGATTGGATTAAATGCCATTTTGAGGATAGATATGTGTGTTTTCCTCCCAATGTTCTTGATGGAAGATGAAGATGATGTCATCCCATTACGAGCGCCAAGTGGACAAGAAGAGCCTACTATGGACATCATTGAGGTATCATCTAATGAAGATGACGATTTGGAATAGGTGATCCTGAAGTCACGTCTCAAAGATCGAAACTGGGGCATCTCTAAGTATTAAGATCACATTCCTTTGTTTTATTTTTCATTTCTAGCCTTCTTGTATAGGATTTATTTTGCTGAGATCCTCTCTATCTGATCCCTTAGATTGATTGTATTAGGGATCTATTTGTGTTTATATACATTCAGATTGAAATTTGTTGTATTTCTATTGACTTGTCATTGGAATGTGATAGTGGCATTTCTTCTAATCACTCGAATACTCCAAAATCATTTTTATAATTCCTTTGGATGAAATTGAAATTGGAAGTCTTATACAACCTTTTGGCCGTATAGGGCAATACAATCCCAATTTCGCCAGAAGGAACTATAAACTTGAATTGGTTCATGCATGTTTTGCATCATTGGTAATCCACAATAATTGATCAAGAGTATTCGTGTTTTTCAAATTTAATGAAAAGATAGATATCCAAATTACTCTCGTTCTTAGCAAACAGCTTTAATTTGGATACCGTATCTTCAATTGAATTTAAAACACATCGTAATTGTGTACTTTTGAACATTCCATTGATTTTCTTGGAATTGATCAAAGGCGATTATCGTGAATTACATTCCTTTCAATGATATGCTTTCCTTTGAGGAATATTGATAAAAGCTTTTGCACAAAGCCAAAACCCTTGTAAAAGCTCTTATCCCTATTAATCACAAGTAAACATAATATTGAAAGGATTTATGCTTTATTTTTCAAATTCTTTCTTCTGATTCTGCCTTTTCATTTGAAACAGGTTAAAAACAAGTAGAGAAGAGAAGTCTTTTTGTGGATAATCGCGGTGGGATGTTCCTTTATCCGATCATAAGCAAGATTAAAAAATCAAGATGTACACGCTCGAATCATCAATGTCAAAGCGCAGCTTGCCTAGGTTGAGAGTGGTCAGGTGTTCGAGAAAGTCAGCCATACAGAAGTTGAGACGCATACATTAGAGCTTTCATTCATTTCGCTCAATCGAGGGACCTTAAAAGCAGATCATACAAATCATCGGGGTGGAAACATAAAACCGCAATGAGCCCTAATTAGCATCACAAAGGAACCTAGTTGGCCCTCCATATTATTGATGCTTTGCTTATACTCACCACCTCGAGACTCGAGATCTGCAAGCTTAAGAAGAAGGCGTTTACATTCCCCTTTAAGATCGGCAACCTTGGTCCCGTGATCTTCGGCGGCTATTTCCAGGTCCCGAACTAGTCCTCTCCCATGGGCTATATCCGCGGTAATGCTGTCAAGCCTTTCTTCCTGCCACTCACATTGAAACTTCAACACGACATTACGACGGTCGTGCTCATAGGTGGTCAGGGATAAGGCCAAGCGCTCCACCAAATTTCCCCTCTCGCGAAGCAACATCGAGACTCGCTTGTTGGCGAACTCAACAGCCTTTCTGTGACTATCGGCCACAAGGTTGGCCAACACCAAGCAGTTGGACCGATCCTCATAGCGAGCTCGCAAAACGTGAGCCACGGTAGCTTTTCGATGAGCGACACGGTAAGTCTCTAAAAAGTTTATAAAGAGGGTTGGGAAGATTCTATATTCCCTCTCTAAATTAGTGCCCTCGATGGAGGTGGTGTCTATTTCCACGAGCAAAATACGGATTTCATCTTCAGTTTCTGGGTGATCGGCTATATGAGCATAGCCTCGACCGAGGAGGTTATAGAGTTTTTCCCACTGGGCCAAAATTTCAGCCGAGAAAGCACGAATAGGAGAGGAGGTCATTTTCGTTGGAGTGAGGAAGAAGAAGAAGGGTGTGGTAGAGTGATTAAAATACGAAAAGGAAATTATGTAAGAGCGTTAATCTTCTCTGCATTAACTCCTCCTTTTATAGCAACTCGAGGATGAAGAAAGGTCACAGCAATAATGCTCATGGAGCCAAGTTAATTGGGTAAAGCAATGATGGCTCTTTCGGTGAACCATCAGATCCGTCCCAGTCCGCGATTTCAGGTTTGATAAACCTAAAAAAGTTGTAAAAAGATATGTCAGTGCCACCATATTAAAATTGAGCGAGAGTTAAGCGCAACTATCGAAAAAAGTTGCAAAAGGATTTGGCGGTCCCATCATATTAAAAAACTGAGCGGGAGGCGAGCGTAGTTCCACCTTTTTGAAAATAAGTGGGAGACAGACATGGATATCGAGAAAAGGAAATCGATTTGGTGTCCCTCCATGTTGAAAAGAAGAAAGAAGACGACAAAGCGAGAAATACGAAATCTTGGGAGAAACGCTTGCCTGATGATCTTCATCCATGTTTAAAGAACGTTTCCTGGGCATACAGAACCACTCAAAAGAAAATTTAGAGAGAGTGAGCATACATGAGAGAGTAGAGAACCCTGAGTGAGCAAAAATTGATCGAACATTTTTCGATCCAACATGTTTGAGGGTTACCATCAGTTGCTAGAGGCGACTGATCCAAAAATCTCAGAAAATGAACTACTGAGAGATCTCGAAGATTCTAGGATGGCGTCTGGTTCCAGAACCACAGAACCCAACCCTTTCGGCAACGAAGTTCAGGATCTCAGCAGCGACGACAACAGCAGCAGCGATGGTCAATCCCGGAAAAGGAAACGTCGCCAGTGCCACACTCAGAATGAAATCCAAGAGCTTGAAGCTTTCTTTAGTGAATGCCCTCTCCCGAACATGAAACAAAGAAATGAATTGGGCCAGAAGCTAGGGATGAAACCTTTGAGGGTCAAGTTTTGGTTTCAAAATAAGCGAGCCAAATTGAGGGCTCAACACAGACGTCAAGAACTTGCGATTCTAAAGGAGGAAAACGAAAAGCTTCGAGCAGAGAACATGAGGTATAAGAAAGCTCCCAGCACTATCGCTTGCCTTAATTGCGGTGGCCCTATCACTCTCGGCGAAATGTTCCTTGATAAGTCTTATATGAGGATTGAAAATGCTCATTCACCACCCCACTCCCTCGAACCATCTTCGATACAATCGGATTTTGTTGGAGATATGCATGAACAAATCAATTCTACGAAGTCAATACCGATGCCTTCTAAAGGATGTGATATGCGTCACCATGATTGGAGTTTCCTTAACGATGAGCTTACTATCACGACCGACCAATCCAAAGCTGATGAATTCCCTCCACAACAATTTCCGGCTCGATCAAATCCTACTGGAAATAGGCCAGAGAGCAATAGCCAAGTTGTCAACACTGTTCCGGGTCGCAAGAAGACGAGGGTCAATTGGTCCCCCGAGCTTCATCTCAAGTTCCTTAATGCGGTTCAGCAACTAGGGATCAACTCAGCATATCCAACGCGCATACTTGAGATCATGCGCATACTTGCTAAAGATGGAGTCGCGAGTCACCTCAAGAGCTACAGAAGGGCACTAAGACAGCGCCACACAGCACTGAACCTGAAAGAACTCAACTTGTGCCTAAACACTAGGCATGGCTATAACTACAATGCCCCTGAAGTAAGAAATACCCTGCCGAATCTAGGCACCGACCAAGCTGGTAGCAGCACCATCGACTACTTGGGCGCTAATCAGAATATTCCCCCGAATCATCTCAGCACCCCTCAAGAGTATATGCCACAAGTGCAGCAGGTACGAACTCCTTGGTTTGAGCAGCAACTTTTCGCTAGTGCTCTTCCTATCCCCGATCAACATATTGCGCCTAGTGTTCAAAGATCTGCCCGGCTTGGGCATATGATTTCGGAAGATCAAGCGGGCGGATGCTCTGAGGATTTTTGTTTCTTCCATTCCCAAATGGAAGGTGCTTTTGATAGTGAACCGATCAATCATCCTCTTATAATCTCGAGCAACGACGAAGGTTCTAGCTCGAAGAATCAGATCGCTCACAACAGAAACAGGAATCCTTCAACGCCAAGCGATGATGGTCAACCCGAATATCAGTTGCTCGAAGAATCAAAAGATTTCCTTGATGAGGAGCTCCATATCTGGATCGATCAGTTTAAAACTGATGGACTTATGAAGTTATGATCCAAAATGACGATTATATGTCTGATTCATGGTGTAAGTGGCTGATCACCGAGAATCCTCAAGGGAACTAGGCACATGTGACTGGATGTATCATTAATCTTTCTGTCATAAAGTCTTCCATGCAAGATAATCTTCCTTAATGCCTAGAGTTAATCTGGGGCAGCGATCAGTACTACATGCGAGCATCATCATGCTTGAGTGCGACAATCCCTTGTTAGATTAGAGTCGAGGCGAATCAATTGAACGCCACGAAGAAAAACATTTAAAGGCTTCACATAGGAAAATGCGAGCAAAAGCCCGAGCGAGCTCAAAGACGGTTAGCTCTGTATCGTTCTAAGGGACCTTTAGTCGTTATGAACTCTAAATTGAGCTTGTTTCATTCTCGATGGGGGTCGCTAACTGCTTCAAGAATTTTATAACAAAAAATGAGCCAGTTAGGGACGCCAATAGTGCTGTGTCCTGGTAGTCAGTGAAATGGAAGTGGTACGAAACGTCAGGAGTTCGATCTCGGGATTGAAAAATCATTTTATCAGTTGGTCTATCACCCGATCAAGTTCAAAGAGATTCGACGCAGATGACTATAGAACTTGGGGCAATTCGAAAATCATCGATTCATTTTCATCAAGCGGCGAAGTTGGTATTGTAAAATGTGAAGCATGCAAATGACAAATCCGAAGCAGAAGGAGATGAATCATGATTCGCTTATCCAAGGTCAGGATTTCAACCTTCGACTAAAGCCAAATCTAGGATGAGTTTTTGATCTTGCCCACTCGACAAAACCCATCTCCACTGAAAATGGGGGCAAACCATTCCTACATCCGGAAAGCATGTCGAAGCCGAAGACATCAAATTCATCGTTTAATCCGTGGGGCAAGTCCTTGAAGCGATAGTTATCATCCGCAGAGCGTAATGGAATCCATCCTTTCAATGTAAAACGCATTTGGCCGCGGAGCCACCCATTTGGTAAAAAGAACGTATCGTTCCTAAATGATTTTCAATCAGATGCGGGGATAATGTTCTCTCATTTTCCTCTCAGGTGATGAACAGAGACGAGGCACCCAAGAAGCCATGCATTCAAATAACATAACAGTGCATGAAACACGCCCAAAAAGATGAATGAATCTCCTCCGACATAAATCCTCGAGGTGGATTCGTTGCCCAACCAGACGAAGAAATCATGGCCACAAGCTTGAGGGCCGGCTTCTACAATCTGCACATTGGCATGCAGAATGGAATTCAAATCAAGAGTAAAGTAGTATCGTCCCAATTTGTTTTGAATTTGGAAACCCAAAATAATGCTTAATATTTATCCTTGGCAGGAGCTCGCCATCAGGGCAGACATGTAAGTTTCATTTTTCTCCAAAAACCAAGAAGTCGAAAGAACTTTAGAACACCTAACAATCTTGTGTTACTATGTGAAGTGCAGATTTTCACAACCCTTATACACTCGTTGGAGCATATGACCAAGGGTAAGATGTATCGTTCCAATTTTTGTAAAGTTTTAGAATATACGATGACATATCCCTTTTATATTTCCAGGATCTCCAGCCTCGATGGGCAGGTAAGTATCCCTTTTCCCAATTCATTGGAGATTAAAAACTTTCAGAATTAATTCGATTCTCACATCTAAAAAGACATAGAATTCTTACTTCATTGACATTCATGTTTTAAAACATGAGATTGTCTGAACATGAATTACAAATGTATGGTGCATCACAAAATCCCTTTGAAGGATAAATCTCGATGAAATGAATTTTTCCAACAAGAGTCGTTTGAACTGTTCAAAAGGGTATTTTCTCATAAGAGAAGCGAGCCTAATCCAAACACGTCCCATACACACTTGAGAGATGAGGAGATTGGAAATGATAGCGAAACCTTAACCTATGGATATAAGGGTCATTCGCAACGATTACATGGATCGAGATGACAGAGGCATTTATTTCTTCATTCCAAACACTACAGATGCCCATTGAGAACCCCATTGAACGGCGATTTTCATTCTCAACCCTGTCAAGAACCACCCCACATTGGGGCAAATGAAGATTTATGTTAGTCCAACAGTATCAGAAAGTAAACGGTTTGAAATTTTCTTGCTCGGACTAACATAAATCTTTGTGTGTTGTTTATATGATAATCCAAGTGTCATAGGATGACGAGAATAATTCATTTCTCTATCCTACACACTGTTATCCTTTGCACGGCCAAGTTGAGCCAGCAAATTCATTTCATCAACCTATTGGTGATCATTGCATATTCCAAAGCAAAGGCAACATCACTCTAGGAATGGAAGCGTGCCAAAGTTTAAGTTGCATATCTAGCATGTTGCCAAAAATCCTAGCTCCAAAAGAAAAGAAAAACACGGGATTAAAAAAAGGGGGAAAAGAAAAATCCCTAGACATCAAGAAAAAGCAAAGTGCCTGGTAAAAAGCAAGGCTGATGTCTATTCAAAATATCCCCAGTAAAGTCTAGATATACGATGAAAAGACCCTGCAAAGGAGTCAGATCAAGATGACTACTCTCCAAATGATGTCGTGCTCAAATTGCAAACACACAAACAGACGGTCTCTTAATGTAACAAGAGACGCTTTTAAACATCCTTGTGCGCTCTAAAAGAGGAGTGTACACTTCAAGAAATGGAGATGTTCTTCGAAGGACATGTGGCAAATTTGCAATGATCACCAATGCCAAACCCTTCACAATTTCTGGGCAAAAAATAAGCCTTTTTCGGTCCCCAATCATTCCAATGTTACAACCCTGAAGCAGTCTTATCTGACTAAGACACTTGGGTTAATGTATAACTTAGCTCAAAGAAGTACGAGCAAGACTATTTCTTTCTCATTTTACAGGGTTCTTGACTTGTAAACCCGGAGCAGATAGTGAAAAATTTCGTTCAACGGCCTTGACTCAAAAGTGAGTCCCCCTTGGAAACCGATATCCAAGCCTAACACTACGGTCCCATGAAAGACCTCCTGATCGGTCGAAATGTATGCGTTGCGAATGATCCTGAAACCCAGGCACAGGTCGGTAGGAAATTGAGCACTTTTCCTATTAAAGATCATTATCACAGAGCAGTGAGGAGCCTTCTTGGATGAGAAATACTCCAATGGATGTTTTGAGCAAACTCTTTTTGAAATTTTCAAATTGTTTGATCTAGAGTTTCCGTGCAAGGAATTTATGATCACATCTGTATATGGTAGGAATGTTTTGGATAACCTCCAGCAATCAAAATGCACATTTCATGACTAAAACTTAAGTCGTAGAATTTTGTCAGTTAGACAATTAGTCTTCCCAAAGATTACTAATATCTTCTTGGCGAGGAAAATTTTTTCAGGTCTAAGCTTTCTGCAGGACTTTTGGCCGCCCCAAAGACTGGGTGCGTCATCCTTAGGTGAAGCCTTTTAGTAGGCAAATCTTTTCTAAGATCGATCCACAGAATGATCGAGTCTCCGACTAGCCCCGAAGAGCGGGTACGTCATCCTTTGATTCATATCAATTTGGAATCTCATAAATGGTAGAAACCGCCTGAAGGGTCAACTCAATGGTAGAAACCGCCTGAAGGGTCAATCAATGGTAGAAACCGCCTGAAGGGTCAACACAATGGTAGAAACCGCCTGAAGGGTCAATGTATGGTAGAAACCGCCTGAAGGGTCAACCAATGGTAGAAACCGCCTGAAGGGTCAAAACAATGGTAGAAACCGCCTGAAGGGTCAATGTATGGTAGAAACCGCCTGAAGGGTCAACCAATGGTAGAAACCGCATGAAGGGTCAATGAATGGTAGAAACCGCCTGAAGGGTCAAAGGACTGGTAGAGACCGCCTGAAGGATCAACCCAATGGTCCGATCCACCATACGGATCAAAACCTTGATGAATCCCGAACGCGGGAGGATTCGTTTTCCCTAATAAGCCTTACATTAGGCAAGCCATTTCTAGTTTAGTCCACCACACGGATCAAAACCCTTGGCAAATTCCCAAATGTGGGATGCGTCTTCCTTAGGTTCCTATCAGTTAGGAATCCCATTATGGTTTGACCTACCATACAGGTCAGAGCTTAACATCCCCAAGACACTCCGATGACAAGTCCTTAGGAATCTACTTGAACCCATCAGACACAGAAAATGCCGCAAGCATTCGACAGGTAAGGGGCAGGGAAGTCTATCTACTCCTTAACTTTCTTACATCATATCAGGGAATTGAATGAGCACATCTCTTTTTAAGGAAAAGCACACATTGATGGGCATGAAAATTGGATGTCATGATTTCTTTTCTTTTCCCAGTCGAGTCGATCGGAACACAGGTGTCACCTTGTCTTTGAGAGAAACCTCTGACGAAATTCCTCTCAAAGAGGGGCAGCTGTTGACACCTGATTTTTGATCAGTCTTTCATAGTTTATTTTTTAAAAATTCATAAAAAATCTATAAAAAGTTAAAAAAAATTAAAAAATCATCTTTGGTAGCCTTGACCAAGCTAAAGGAACCATTTTTGATAAAAAAAAAAATAATTTGTCATATTTTTTAATATTTTCCAAAAATAGAAAAATACATGAAAAATGAAGAAAAATAGCGTTCGATGTCGTAAAAATATAGAAAAATAGTCAATATTTTTATTTTAATTTCCTTTTCATTTTGAACTCATAAATAGTCAAAATTCAAGTTCAATTGCATGTGTTTCTTCACGACGCATAGAGTTGAATTTGGCAAAAAAATGTCATTCGAGTATTTTAATTTGTAAATTTCTACATATTTTTTAGTCTTGACGTCCAATTAGATCGACCACCATCTACAATAAATTCCCCTTGCTGAATATTTTCGTTTTTGTTTCACATGATTTCATGGTGTAAAACGCCGAGTGGATCCCCAAATATAATCGGGTCGGCATGAGCTCGATATCTCGTCCAAGACCAAACCAGGGCACGGCGAACCCCATGTGAGTACTCTCGAACTCCTTCGATGCTTCCTAATGCTTTTCTTAGGTTAGATCGTATGTAGAATGGCTAGGACAGCTAAATCATTCTTGAGTTGTGATTGATAAATAGGGCCTTACTAGGAATGCCATGTGATTTATTTGCATATC
Organism: Rhodomyrtus psidioides; assembly: GCA_021437785.1. Taxonomy (NCBI): domain Eukaryota; kingdom Viridiplantae; phylum Streptophyta; class Magnoliopsida; order Myrtales; family Myrtaceae; genus Rhodomyrtus; species Rhodomyrtus psidioides. Next base: position 571,874 of record JAILYB010000127.1, read on the forward strand.
TAGATTCCTTGAGTTGCGCATTTTATTACTGATTGTGATTGCTAGGATAATCACTCCTATCTGCATGAATTTCTAGATTTAGGGTTCATACCTTACTCATCTGCATGAATCTCAGGCTAGAAAATTCAGTCAACTTAGGTACCGAAAGGGCGTCAACTCTGACAGTTGGTGTAACTAAGTCCCCGAAACCATTTCTCTGGTTCTCGCAGAATTGAATAGAAACTCCCAACTATTCGATTGGGTGGTCCAATCACACCCTAAAAAAATGATTGGTGGCGACTCCATGGCATGCACACTTAGCACATGTCACTAGACCACACTGAAAGTCGATCACGCATACCTCCGTTGCGATTTGGGTAATGGGCCTTGGGAGAGGCCCGCGTCCGACCAGACAGGACGGCCCATTAGCCCTCGAGAGCCCGACAACCTCAAGAGGGTCGCGACAGTCCCCGAACTCACTTCTCTGGTTTCCGCAGAATCGAATAGACCACTCCCAACTATTCGATAGGGTTTCCGATCGTACCCTCCACGAAACGATTGGTGGCGACTCCTTGGCATGAACACTCATCACATGTCACTAGACCACACTGAAGGTCGACCACGTATATCCAGCAGTTGCGATTTGGGAAATGGACCTTGGGAGAGGCCCGCGTCCGATCCAGCCAGCTATCGGGCGGCCCATTAGCCCGCTCCCGCCTCCGAGCTCGAGAGGGTCGCGACAATCTTCCCACCCATCATAGTCATCCAAGTCCAATTCGATGAACCAAGCCAGAGCGGCGCCAGCCAGACTTTCTTGGAACGTGTTCATCAGCAGTGGAACATAGTCTGAATATTGCGCCATCTTGCGCGGGTAATATTTGAGGTGAGAGCGGGGACAGCCTGTCCCATCATACTTTCTCACGAAGTCTGGTTCCTTGTAGTCAGGAGGGGTCTCCACCTTGGCAAAAGGAGATATCTTGTCGAAACGGGCCAACTCATAGCCCTGGCTACTTAAACATTCATCGATCTTGGCTATTCTCTTAGCCTATCCTTTAGTTTTCACGGTCTGCTTCCCCTTTTCATCTTTCTCAAGGTTGATGACAACAGGGGGTGTCTTTTACTGTGACTGGATGTTCGGCATACGGACATCTTCCTCTGTACGTTGGGCATCTTATGTCGTCTCTTTATCAGCCATATCGAGCGCGAATGGTGGACTTGAGTTGTTCTGATTAGGAGCCACCGCCTGTCTGGCGTGGGAGGTTTCCAGCATTACCTTAATGTCAGCAATCATAGTCACCATAGCAGTCATTTGAGTCTCCAGCATGCCTACTCGCGAGGTCAACTCATGTTGTTCCATTCTTGTCTTAAGCCGAGTGCGAAAACGATGCGTTGGTAATTCCGTGATGAGAGTGTACCTATTTTTTTAAAAAGGAATTCCAGTGAGTATTTCTTCAGTATTGACAAAAGGAAGTACTTAATTCTACTAATTGCATGTTTTCTATTGGTGAACGAGAAAAAGGACTACCTTGTAAGCCTTAGTCTCATATGAGCAGTTCTTTTAATCATTCTCCAAAAAGAATTCATGAAATTAAAAGAAGCGTAATTTTTTACGATAGTTTTTATGCATTTGTAAAACATGTCCACATTCATGCATATGCGTTCAGAGTAATATTCAGTACAAGTGAATATGCATGAAAATGCATTATAACGTTTGCTTATTTTACACTTGACAGAATAGCCTATTCAAGCCTAGAACGCTTGAGATCTAAAGTGTCCCCATCATCCCAACATGGATCCATCTCTTCAGTCTGTGATTCTTCATCTTCTGAATACAACGTCAATCCCATATCTTCGGGTATGTACGGCTCTACTCCAGGCACGTACGGTATGATATATTCGGGTACATAAGGCTCGACAAGGCTGCGTCTGGTCGCCTCAAAGTGCTGGACGTATTCTGTGGTAGCCCTATGAACGTTCTCCTTGCGAGTCATGTTTTCTGGCCATCTTATATCTTCAGCTTGAGAGTTCTTCAAAGACTGTATAATAAATTCCACCTTAGCTTCAAACTGTTTCTTCCTTTCTCCTGTAAGGGTTTCTTTCGGTATGTCAAATGAGAAGATACCAGGTCGCGGTGGTGAAGGGATCTCTTGTAATGCCCCAAATTGTCGGATAACCCTCTTTGGATAATATGCGGTAGCGCCTGTGAATCCTAGCAAAGGGACTGGGTCTTCGCCATTACATGCGAGCCTGACTTTGCCCAGTGTTGGCAATCTAAGCCGCCATCGGAGTTGTTCTGGTTTCAGAGTTCCAAGAAATTTTTTCCATTCTATGAAGTTGAACTTAGGAATACGTGTATGAGTTCTGACAAAAGTTTTAAGATGATGGGCATCGAAGCTAATCTCAGTGAAACCCATGCGAATATGGAATTGTCTGATATGAGATGTGAACCACAGGTACAGAAGATCACTAGAGGCTCTAAAGATTCATTTCTTGTTTTTCTTGAAGCGATTTAGGGAAAAGAATGTTTCAGCAAGGATAATGTTCGAGTAATCCCACCCACAACAAACTTGTCTGACTACTACAGCCATAATAGGGTCGAAGGTAACAGACGAGATCGGGAATAACACAAAGCTAAAGAAGGCCAAGACAAAGGCTCTACCAGATTTAGTCCATTTAGCGGCATGGAGGTTGGGGAATCGATCTAGAAGGAAGGATAGTGAAATTCGTCCAGAATTACTTTTGGCATCTGCTTTGACTTCGTTTAGACTTGTGTCAAGGAATTCAGCTAGTTGACTCAAGGGCTCAAATCCTATGGGAGGTTGAACTAGTAAGTGAGTAAACTCAACTCCGATGGCGGAGATGTACTCTTCAAGAGTAGGGGTAACGTTCAGCCCTTCCATGCAGAATGTGGCGGTGGTAGGATCCCAATAGAGTGCCATGGCTTGAATAAAGGCAGGTGGGCACTCAATCTTCAGCAGGTCCAATAGATACTCCAGTCGTGATTTGGCGTATTTCTGGCTGGCTTCGCCCATGCTATCCCACCATGATAGGAGCTCGATTCGAGGAACTTTGAACACTTGAATATCATTCTTTCCCATCAAGTCTAAAATATACAAATGATTTTGAAAGTCAATCGTCAAAAATTACTTTAAATATGTGACTATGCAAATGCCATGAAACATGCATGGGCTAACTTAATTGCATAGTTCAATTAAAGAAATGAAAATTAGAACTTTTTTCAGGTACTGAAGGCCTGACTTAAAGTCTAATTTGAATTTTAGGAAAGTGAATTATGCAATTTAGTCAGGTTCACTTGAGTGACTAAGGGAAACAACAACATCACATTCCATTGGTCAATACATCAAATGGGAATAGAGCGGAATGAATCCATTATTACAACTAGGACGCCTAACGAAAGAAAGGTAAAGAGAGACTGTGGCATCCCAGGTCTCCTCCTAGCCTCCAACTTTGATACCAACCCATAGCCCAGCTATCAATTCTCCAAATCTGAAAAAAAAAAAAAAATGTTCCCACAATGTGGGTTAGCGTGACGGCTAGCAAGAAAAACATTCAACCCCACCATAGGGGTCCTAAGACTCCCTAGGACTACTAGCAAGCAATCACATGGTGGATACATATATAAACATTAATCAAATGTCAAAAAGCAATGACAACATGTGAAATGATAATGTCAATGCAATATGGAATGACGTGCTCTTCGCTCATTTACACCATTGCAAGGCCTTCCACCTTGCAATCCCACTCTCCGGGGCTCCGCGACGCATGGTACGACTCTCCCCCGCACACAGCTTAGGATCCACAAGTACGTACAAATCCCCGCACACTGCCCAGGGGCGTCATCTCAATTCAGTGCACTGAAGAGCAAATACTCCACATATCTCATCATATAGCGCGCGGCACCATGTGCCAATGCATGCTCAGCCATGAATCACAAGGTTCTCACCATCAATTCTGTAATTGATAAAACAATGCCATGCCAACAGAATGAGCATGCCAATTCACCAAGATATATACATGTTCATGAGATATGCTACCACCACGATCAATCGAGTAAGGCATTACAATTTGAATCTCAATGACCAAGAAAGAAGTCAATTCTAATAAGTGAATAAATCAAGGCTCCCGTCACAAGATCCATTCGAACATTTCATCAACTTGTGATAACTAGATTTTTTTGTCCAACCTTAGCATGGTCACGGCTTACCACTTCCTCTCTTTGAAGCTCTCGGGTCACCGAGGTTCTAGCCAATCAAGTCACATTCTTATCAAGCTAAAGTAATCAAACCCGGTTCATAAGCAGGGAAAATTCAGCACTGCGGTTATACGAGTCGTCCGTTTTAAAAATAGTAGATGAGCTCCTAAAATCATCAAATTTTACCACGTTGTACTTAAGACCTTGTAAAACATTGTGTCAAGAAATATTGAATTAATCCCATGTAGAAATGTTGCAGTAATTTATGAAATCTAGAGGAAATCCGACCTTCAGTAAATCAGTGCCAATGTCACAGAAATAAATACATTTCGTGGGGTTAACCAGATCAGAAAAATCCCATATTTTTATAAGTTGTATTAAAAGATGTCCTCTTAAACTTTCATGAAGGGAAGTTGATCTAAATCATTTTCCAAAAATCAGTTTAAAATCACGAACCGTAAGGGGTCTCGGTTAAACTTGTCAGAAACAGCTTGAGCCCGTGTGGTTCTAAGGAAATTATAAATATCACTTCAAATCCAAAAATTCCGAAATTAAATTACGTTATATTCAAGGACATGATGAACAAATTTCATGAAGGAAGTTTGGTCAGATTCTCATCACACAAGACTCGACAAAATTCTCAACACATGAAGCACAATTTAGATCCGAAAATCTGACCGGTTTTATTTAGAACCGACTCTGCCTTGACTCCGTAAAATAGGTCCAATACTCCTCAATTTAATTTGTCCACAGTACCTCTACGTTGCCAAGGTATGACACCTCTATGATCAGAGTGGAAAATATCAATTTACACTAGAACAGTCCCTCATTTATCGCTAATACAGACTCGATCTAAAACAGAAGAGATTCTGTTTTTACTCCACAAACCAGACCCAAAACACTTCAATATGCTTAGTTATTCTCATCTCTTCATCATCCACGCCTAGCTCATCAACATCCAATTCAAGCTAGTGCAATATAGCTCAATATTAGCACCAATTCAGCGCCTAAACAGAATCGAATTGCGCTAGTCTAAATCAGTCCACATAATTAATTTCTTGTCCCAGAACCTCATTCGAACTTCCTATCATGGCATTTACACGATGAACATCTATCCTACGATAGGATTGAAGGAATTTCTTGCCTTTTTCTTGTTTGTTCTTGCTTGAATTCGTGGCTTCCTCCTCGGTTCCTCGACGACGAGCCGCACCATTCCTCTTCCTCTCCTTCTTGATTGCTCGGGTGCTCACGAGCTCTCTCTCTCTCCCTCTCTAGCTTCGGTCAAAAATGGGGAAAAGAGGAGATGAAGGACCGAAGAGTTCCTCATGTTTGCATGTCATTGGGAAGCCTCAAGTGACACTTGTCTTGCATGCACCATTTCCCTTCCTCCAATTGCCACTTGGCAATACCCTCAATGGCCACCCATCATTGTCACAAAAGTAGAGATGATGGCTCACCAATGGAGTTCCTTGTATGTTCCCTAAGATTGCCGCCCAATAGAAGCCCATGGAAGGAAGAGTCGCGCGCCACTTGTTGAACATGCAATCTAACCTCATGCATGGGCGCCATTTGTCCTTAAGGTTTTTGCATTATTTGCCACTTCCTTGTCCTCACACGCCACTTGGCTTATCCCTAGGACACTTGTGAGACATGCACCAACATTGAACCTGTCCCACAAGCATGTCCAGGTCCATTTTCGTCCAAACTGACTAAGTTTCGTCCACTTTCTTGATAATCGAACCTCAGATTCATGTTCCTTGTCGTCTTACGGTCGCGTGGGAGAAAACGGAGCTCAATTTGGACTCCGGACGACTTCGAACGAGTCATTTTACTTTCGACGCGCGCTGAAAAACGGAAATACGGGCTCTCGGGTCGTGGCCATTTTTCATGTAAATCCACCTTGCATTAAGGCCAATGAAGCTCCCACAAATGTCCTCTTGCATGTCTTAAGAAGCTCTTGATTTGACACTTGTCTCATATCCCATAATATAATGATTTCTTTCTCAAATTTACGCCAAGTGTCTATGCTCCCAATGGTGACAAGTCATCTAATATAATCTTGATGGGACCATGAACCAATGATCAATCAAATTCTCTTGCTTATTCCCAATGTCATTCGTCCAATGGAAATTCAAGCACATGGGATAGTCTTGCCAAGTGTCTCTACCCTCATTGTCCGAAAATTACTTGTTCTCCAAGGTTAGGGAAATTAAATCACACAACCATGCTCATTTTAATCTCCACGAGCTCTTGATCCATCGGTCATTTATTCATTTCCTTGCTCCCCAAGATAAATCCAATGGTGGCGATTTCCTTCATGTATTTGGCCATGGTATAGATCCAATTAATTCTCCAATTTCCTCATTGATTTCCACTTGATAATAATTTGATCTTAGAACTATAAATCTCAACCAATGCTTTATAATCCTTTGACTTGAAATTCCTCAATTGATTTTCCCTAATATTTCCTTAATTCCATTTGATGGGAAATTGGTCAATGGGACTCGAATTTCTATCCATCATATTCCTCAATGTACACGACCAATTCCTCATAATATCCCCTGAGCCACGACAATCCAAAATTAATCAATTCCTTGGTAATTTCCTAACTCACTTTCACGTATCTCACCTTGACATAACTTGACCACCTTGCTTAAATCCAATACAATGAGGTCTTAAATCTTTGTTCTTAAAGTCAACTCTCCAATCTCTTTTGGATATCCTTGCTCATTGGGAATCTCGTAAACGGGGGATGCCACAGAGACTCTACAAACAAGAAAGCCATAAAAGGCCGATGGAATGTAAAGATCTAAACCACCATTTCCCAAAGGTCTACTCTTCTTTACAATGATAGTTAGTCGGGAAACATCCCTCAGTTGAGTGTAAGGGGTCGTCTTTAGTGAACTGATCGAGGCATGTCAGTTCTTCTGACCATTCTCTGGTCCACGGTATAATGACTTCCGGAGTCTTCTCGCGTTTCTTCTTTTTGAGTACAATGTATTTCGGCCTTGTCTTGATCGCAGGATGTCTCATTTTTCCCCACAGGGTGATCATGGGTACGTCTTCATTTGCTTGTCGTTCAGCCTTTCGACGAGCATACGCGTCCCTAGCTAAGCGGTTGCGATGTTGTTTTTTCATTTCCAAGTAATCCTTGAACATTTCGTCTGCTTGTCGCTTAAACCTGAGGTTATCGACATAGTAGAGGGTTTGGCAATCTTCGGCGTATCCCAACTTGCGTCCAGTTAGCTCTCGACCATGCACAAATCTGGTAAAGTGCAACCTCGTATTCGGTCCAGGGCGAGTGACTTTCCTTAGGCATTCGAAGGTTATCAACTCTGTTGAACTTCTAGGGAATAGCGACATCCTACCCCCCTTATCATCGTTATTTCAATTAGTCACTTGAGTGATTTTCATGATGCATACAAATGCATGTAGATGTATGTAATGCATGAGTCATACTATGGAACAGGGAATAGTAATGTACATTGAAAGTAAATGCCTTACCAACCAAACTCGAGGAATGTGAAATGTTTCCCTGTAACAATGGGCGGTTTTAGGTATACCAACAATCCATAGACATGCGCATGAGACAAGTGGGTATAATCTAAAAATCAAAAATCAGGTGAGGAACCTATGGCTTAAGCTCCCATGATCCAAATGAGGCAGATTCCTCCCCAAGAGTACCCACCCAAGAGGGCTAGATATCGTCAATTTGGATTGTGAGCGGGAACGAACACAAAAGTCTCAAGTGCCATCAAACACGGGATCCTTTCGCATCCTTTCCCTATCTAAGGTAACCTAGAGGTGGTCGCAGTCGGGGTTTGGCCGCCAGTATGTGCGATGTGTCGTGATCATCACAATGCAAGCCATGCACAGCAGTTTGTATCAAACACCGCTTCTATATGTGCATAAGATAAACATACATTCCCAACTCCAACCTGCAGGAAAGATGTCAGCAATCACTACACCCCTTATTTCTCTAATCTGCAAAAACATCTAACACAATGGTTAGCGTACGTACCTCACCTTCAAGAGCGTCTGCAGAAAATAAGGTTAGATAAACCAACCAACTTTTTAATCGGCTCAAGTCCTCTGGTCAGCGAAACCATAGATTCTGGGTTCGATCCCTAGTGGAGTCGCCAGTCTGTCGCGACTCGTCTCGCGAGCGCTAGCCCGGGGGGGCTCTCGAGGGCTAATGGGCCGTCCGATGTCGCCTAATCGGATGCGAGCCTCTCCCAAGATCCATTACCCAAATCGCAATGGCTGGATATACGTGGTCGACCTTCGGTGCGGTCTAGTGACACGTGATATGTGTAAATGCCAAGGAGTCGCCACCAATCGTTTCGTGGAGGGTACGATCAGAAACCCTATCGAATAGTTGGGAGCGATCTATTCGATTCTGCGAAAACCAGAGAAGTGGGATCGGGGACTTTGTTACGCCAACTGTCAGAGTTGACGCCCTTTCGGCACCTAAGTTGAATGATTTATTTAGTCTTAAGATTCATGCAAACGAGTGGGGTACGGATCCTAAATCTAGGAGTTCATCAGGTGGGAATGACTACCCTATCACTCACAATCAGTAGAAATATATGCGCAAATTAAGGATCCAAAACATGCAAATAAATCACACGAAAGCAGCATAGCATCCTTAGTAAGGCCCTATCAGCCTAGAAAAATATCAGTCAAGGCTTATGAATGATTGACATGATTCGCCCTTGAAGGGCAAAATTGTAATTTTGAGAATTTGGGGACAATTTTCCCTAGAAGGGAAAAATCATCATTTCAGATGAAGTGAGTAGTCAAAAGATGGTGGAAATAGGATTGGCGATCACGCCAATCAATTTCCTATTTTTCGAGAATTTCCAGAATTGTTCTGGAATTTAAAAGTGATTTTACCTTTGAAGGGGTAAAATCGTCATTTTGGACGAAGACGAGAGATGAAAATCTCAAACATTAGGGTTGGTCGACCACCTGACCCAAACCCTAATTTTAAGCAATTTTCAAGACCCAATTGGAATAGGAAAGACGATTTACCCTTTGAGGGGTAAAATCGTCATTTCAGGAAAAATGATGAGATTCGAAATCCTAAGCAGAAGGATTCGCCACCTAACTGGCCCTATCCTAATCTAGGCATTTTCGACCTATCTCAAAATACAAAGCAGGAACAAATTACTCTTAAAGGGCATAATCGTCAATTTCCAGAAGAACGGATGAAAAATTCCAAAAATAGGATTGACCAGTTGTCTGTGGTCAATCCTCAATTTTTGGGGATTTCTGGAGTGTCTAGGAATTTCCTACATTTTTCCTACATTTTTTTGGGATTTTCTAGGATTTTCTAGCATTTTTTTTAGGATTTTGTAGAACTTTTCTGATTTTTTTTTATTTTTAAAATCATTTTCTGAATTTTTTATTAAAAAAATGATTCGGACCGGGTCGACCCGACCCATTTGGGTAGGAACCGGGCCCAGACCCGGACCCGCACGACCCACAGACTAAAACGACGCCGTTTCTCTCTTTTTTTATTTTCTGATTGATTGGTCTTGATCCGACGGTCTCTATTGAACTACGTGGCTAATCCACAGCCGCTGGATGATCTGACTGAAATCTACGGTCTAGATTGAACGGAGACTCGATCAGGGCCGTCCGATTGACCTACTAAAATCTACGGCCAGGATTAGAACCCAAGACTTGATCTGGGCCGTTCACCCTTACTAACCTAAACGGCGTCGCCTTCTTACTAACCAAAACGGCACCGTTTCGGTTCAACTTGATTTTTCTATTTTAAAACACTTTCGGATAAACCTAATTACTAATCGGACGGCCACCAATTATTGGACACGATTAATCCTAACCGTTGAATCTAATCCAACTCAGCCTAACAGACTAAAGGTCGTGCTGACTCGACACCTTCGCGGACCAACCATAGGACAACACCTGGGCCTTTGACTCATTGACTCTGCCACATCAGCTTCGTCTTCAACCTCTCGACCCTGGCGAAACGAACAGCTGAACACCTCCGACGACGATCCAACGGTGGAACCTTAACTAAATCGCGCGAGACCAGGACCAATCGAATCGCAATCGTCTCTAGTCTAACATACCTAAGAATCAGAGTATCCTATTTACAAAATCGCGAACATCATGCAGAATGCCGAGTACGGCCATGGAAGTTCGATCGCTCGATTCACATCAAACCATGGCAATTCAGTCACAGAATAGCATCAATAGAGGTTCAAAAGACTTACCTCGAGCTCCGATCGAGCTCGCACGGCCTAGATTTGGCTAGGCAAGAACAAACACGGACCGGCTATGGAGGCTAATTTTGAAGACTCGATTCGAGATATTCGAGCGAAATCGATGCAAAATGAAGATGCAATGATGGTTAGGGATGCTTGAAGAGTAAAGCGCCTACCCTTACTCGAAGAATCAAGGTCGGAATCGAGTTCCGCCATTAAAGCGCAGTGCGAAAGCTTGAAGACCAGACTCACATGTTTTCGTGGTTTCAGCTCGCGCGGTCGACTGCGATCGCTTCCTCCCATATGGGCAGCCTCCTGACGACCTCGTCGAGCTTTGGTTTAGCCTGAGAAGGCCCAACCCACACTCTACAAATCCGAGCTCAAACCTTCGACCACCGTGAGGGAAGGCGAGCTCTCTCTCTCTATCGTTCTCTCTTTTTTGATTATGTTCGCCCTTCTCCAATCGAATCAACCTTCTTCTTCCTCGTTCTTGCTTTCTTTTTATATTTTTCCCTTTGAAAAAACGGTTCGCGCGGGGCGGAAGAGGGCCGGTGACCTACGCATGTGCAGACACGTGTGAAATGGTCACCGACGACCGGTGATCGACGGGAATCAGAAGGCCAGTTCCGTTAAGACCTTCGGTGATCACATTTGACGTGAATTTGGATGAATTTCATCTGAGTTTTGTCGTTGTTGACTTTTGCAGGTACCGCGACCTTGACCGGCCGATTACTCCCCGTTCTGGCGACCATTGGTCGTGATTTTGGTTTCGATCGACGGGGAATGACTTGAGGAACAAAAAGCCCACTAGTGCATCTTCAATTGTAGTCGATTGGTTGATCAATTTCCTCGTTAAAATTCAACCCCGTACTGTTCATCTGTGCCAGAGTCTGAGGAAGAAGATGGCACTGCAGCGAACCGGTTCGACCGATCTGACCGGCGGTCAGATCGGTCTGAACCGGTTTCGAATTGTAATTTTTCAAATTAAACCCAAATTAATGGGACATTTTTGCAATTGGTCCTCAGAATCGAATTTAGGGCATGCATTTTATCTAAAAATGTGGTTTTGCCCAAAAGTTCATATCAATTTCAACAAAAACCCCAAATTTTCATTTAATTGGAATTAGGCAAATCATGAAATTGAAGGCTCAAATGATCAAATTGGACCAAATTACCTATGTCAATCGATTCAAAATGGTGAAAAGCATTGGGTAGTAATTTCAATTTGTAATTGTAGTCCTTGAATTGAAAGTAATTTCAATTATGCCCAATTTCAATGACTAAAATGCAATTTAGTATACAATTTTCCCCAATTCATGCAATTAAACAATATGTGTGGACAATTGGGTTAAAATGCAATAAGGGACAATTAGATTGAATGTCAAGATCCTAAAAAATGCCAAAATTGCAAATTAAAAGACTCAATCGATATTTTTTTTACCAAATTTAATCATATGTGTAACAAAGGAACGCGTAAAATCGAATTTGATTTTGGACTTTTTGTGGGGTCAAAAATACAAGGGATTTAAAATAAAAATATTGACTATTTTTCCATATTTTTGTGACCTCAAATGCTATTTTTCTTGAATTTTCAAGTATTTTTCTAATTTCCAAAAATACTAAAAAAATATGAAAAATATGAAAAATTATTTGTTTTGGTCAAAAATAGTTCCTTACGCTTGGCCAAGGCCACCAAAGTTGATTTTGCAATTGTTTGACTTTTTATGAAATTTTTTATGAATTTTCTAAAGATAAACTAAAAAAGGCTGATCCAAAATTAGGTGTCAACACCAAAATATTCCCTCAACAATCCTTATAGTCAAATGGCCATTTCTCATTCAAATTCTCCAGGTCCACGTACCCGACTCCACATCAATCTTTCCCTTTTGGTCAGTTAATTCGGGAGTGGCCAACTCCGAGCGACTGTTGACACCTAAATTTTATCTTTATTTTTATTTATTTATTATTTATTATTATTATTATTATTTGTGTGAGCGTAAAAATGAGAGTTAGTCATAATTCTCACAAAAATAGTTTCGCATTGTCGCGACCCTCTCGAGATTCGCCATGGGCTCTCGAGGGCTAATGGGCCGTCCAGTCTGGTCGGACGCGGGCCTCTCCCAAGGCCCGTTACCCAAATCGCAACGGAGGTATACGTAGTCGACCTTCAGTGTGGTCTAGTGATATGTGCTAAGTGTGCATGCCATGGAGTCGCCACCAATCATTTTTTTGGAGGGTATGATTGGACCACCCTATTGAATAGTCGGGAGTTTCTATTCAATTCTGCGATAACCAGGGAAATGGGTTCGGGGACTTAGTTACGTCAACTATCAAAGTTGACGCCCTTTCGGTACCTAAGTTGACTGAGTTTTCTGACTTAAGATTTCATACAGATGAGTGGGGTACGAGTCCTAAATCTAGGAGTTCATGCAGATAGGAATGACTATCCTGGCAATCACAATCAATAATAAAGTGCACAAATCAATGAATTCAAATGTACAAATAAATCACATGGCATTCCTAATAAGGCCATATTGGCCTAGAGAAGCATCAATCAGGCTTAGGAATGATTTAGACATGATTTTGCCCATCAGGGGCAAAATCGTAATTTTGAGACAAATGGGACAATTTGCCCAAAAAGGACAAAATCAACATTTCGGAATGAATCCGGAGTCAAAACAGGTTTGGTCACTCAATTGACCCATTTCCTATTTTTTGGCAATTTTCGTGATTTTCGGGAATTTTAGAAACCGATTTACCATTCGAAGGGTAAAATCGTCATTTTCTAAAAATGGAAATGAAATGTGGAAATCTTAGACATAAGGTTTAACCACCCATCTGGCCCATCACAAAATTCTAAGCAATTTCCACAATTCATCAGAATATCAAAGACGATTTACCCTTTGAGGGGTGAAATCGCCATTTTGGATTAAATGGGAGAAAATCCCAAAAATGAAAACAAATCAATTTTTTGTCATTTTCAGCCTTGGACAATTTTTAGAATTTTTCTGCAATTTTTTCTCAATTTTTTTGTTTTTCTTTAATTTTTCCATTTTTTTGGCATTTTTGATTTATTAATATTTTTTTTATATTTTCAGAAAATATTTTAACAAAAAGCATGTCTTTGACAATAGATAACACTCAACCAGATAAATAAGCTAACCACTAGACTGAAACAAATACATACAAATCAAGTCTATAAATGCAATATTTTAGAAAAATAATCCTGATATACAGATCGGGTACGTAAAACATACCGGATTGGACACCGGCCTTCAATCGCCCAGCCTCAGCCTGCGACCATCCCCATGCCCGTTACCTGTCGATCGCCATTAGAATGTCGATAGTCAATTTCACAAATTAAGACTAAAAAATAAAAAAAAAATTAAAAAATTGGACACTGTTCATGCACTGTTCCGACACTGTTCATGCACTGTTCCGACACTGTTCCGACACTGTTCGGACACGGCTCCGACACGGCTCGGACACGGCTCCGACACGGCTCCGACACGTCCGACACGCCCGGACACGCTCCGACACGTCCGACACGCCCGGACACGTCCGGACACGCTCCGACACGTCCGGACACGCTCCGACACGTCCGGACACGCTCCGACGCGTCCGGACACGTTCCGACGCGTCCGGACAAGTTCCGACGACGGGGTGGTGACCCGAGGCTGTTTCTGGGCTCCACCAGCGGCGCGTAGGCTCCATAAGCTCCGAGGGAGGAGGTAGGACTCCGGGGCTGTCGCCGGAGGCGATAGCGCGCTTTGGCGATGACGGATTTGGCCCGATCCGAAGCAATCCCGAACCAAACTCCGAAACGGGTGGAGGCCGGAGGTCTTGGGTTGTTCACGGCAGCTTTGAGGTACGACGGCTAGCGACGACGGCGGAAGGGGGGGTTCCATTTTAGGCGTCCACGAAGAAGAAGAAAAGAAAAGGAAGAAGAAGCTACGGGGGAGGAAGGAGAAGAAGAAGAGGAGGAAGAAGAAGAAGGAGGGGAGACGGATGATGGGAGGGGGGAGGTGAGTAAAAAAATAATAAAAATAAAATAATAATATAATAAAATATTAGAAAGTAATAATAATAATAAAATAATCAAAAGCGAAGACAAAATGATTATTCATCTTTTCTTTTTAAATAATGATGTTTTCAATCCTTTTCCTTTTAATTATTACTAATATTTTTGTCAAATTCATTTTTATGGTGATCAGAGAATACCTAAAATCGAACCTAAATTTTACTGTTTTATGAGGTCAGAAAATAGATAAAATAAAAATAAAAATACCGACTATTCTTATATAATTTTTGTGACCTCAAATATTATTTTTCTTGATTTTCTTCTTTTCTTTTTTTTTGTATTTTTCAAAAATATTAAAAAAATGAAAATTATGAAAATTATTTTTTTGGTCAAAATGGTTCCTAAGGCCAAGCCAAGGCTTCCAAAGTTGATTTTGTGATTTTATGATCTTTTTTTGATATTTTTATGAATTTTTTAAAAAATATAAATAAAAAAAGTTTGATCAAAATTTAGGTGTCAACAGCTGCCCCTCTTTGAGAGGAATCTCGTCAGAGGAATCCCCTCAGAGGTTTCTCTCAAAGACAAGGTGACACCTGAGTCCTGATCGACTCGACTCGTGAAAAGAAATGCTATGACATCGGACCCTTAAGTCTTTTGATGGATGCTCAAATTAATCACCGGTTTACTCTTGCGATTCGAACATGGGCCGGAGTGAGAGAGGCTTACCTGAAGCTCACATGTCAGATGCTGCCGGTTGCGACGACTTTCAAGAAGATACCTAGGACTCGTTCAGAATATCCTAGGGAGATTAAGCTCTGACCTGTATGGTAGGTCATACCATTATGGAGTTCCCAACTGGAAGGAACCTAAGGAAGGCGCATCCCACGTTTTGAAATTTGCCAAGGATTTTGATCCGTATGGTGGATCAGACCATAAGCGGTTCACCTACAGTAAGGCTTACCTAGGAAAATAACTTCTCCAACATTTAGAATTAGTCAAAGTTTTGATCCGTATGGTGGATCGGACCATGGGATTGATCCTTATGGCAGTATCTACCTTTGGATTGACCCTTCAGGCGGTTTCTACCTTTGGTTGACCCTTCAGGCGGTGTCTACCTTGAGTTGACCCTTCAGTCGGTATCTACCTTTGTGTTGACCCTTCAGGCGGTTTCTACCTTGATTTGACCCTTCAGGCGGTATCTACCTTGAGTTGACCCTTCAGGCGGTATCTACCTTTGTGTTGACCCTTCAGGCGGTTTCTACCTTGATTTGACCATTCAGGCGGTATCTACCTTTGATTTGACCCTTCAGGCGGTATCTACCTTCATTTGACCCTTCAGGCGGTATCTACCTTCATTTGACCCTTCAGGCGGTATCTACCTTGTGTTGACCCTTCAGGCGGTATCTACCTTTGATTTGACCCTTCAGGCGGTATCTACCTTCATTTGACCCTTCAGGCGGTATCTACCTTTGTTTTGGTTTGAAGAGGGGTCTCATGACGAGGGTTCTCCACGTCCGATGAGACTGTTTGATATTTGAAAAGAGGTCATAGGACGAGGGTTCTCCACGTCATGCCAGACTGTTTGATATTCTTGAAAAAGGGATCCTAGGACGAGGGTTCTCCACGTCAAGCTAGGACTGCTTGATTTTTGAAAAGGGGTCTCATGACGAGGGTTCTCCACATCCGATGAGATCGCCTAAATTTTGAAATGGGATCACATCCTCACCCCTTCTTTTGAAAGATCCCGAAATTTGTCGGGAATTCAGTTTTGAAGCAGTGAAAGATTTTATTTTGACAAAACTTCAGTTGAGTCTGTTGAGACGACATTCTGGAAGCTGTGTTCTCCAGGTATCCTGTAGAAAGTTCAAACCTGCGTGCTCCACTCCACGGAGCAAATGTTTTTCTGGGATTTGGGGTTTCCAAGAATCCTGCAGAAGTTCGAGCCTGGAAGATTTTTCTTCACCAAGAAAACGTTAGTAATCTTTGGGAAGGCCACGGCTGTCCATTTGACAAAACCGTATGTTTTAAGTTTTAATCATGAAATGTGCATTTTGATGCTGGAGGTTATCCAAAGCATTCTTGCAATATGCAAATGTGATCACAAATCCCTTGGACAGAAAATCTGGATCAACAGTTTGAAAATTCCAAAAAGAGTTTGTTCAAAACATCAATTGGAATATTTCTCGACAATGAGGTCTTCTCACCTGTTTTGCGATAGTGGTTTTTTTTTTTTTTGTAGGGGATGCACTCAATTCCCTACTAACCTGTGCCTAGGTTTTAGGCTCATTCGCAGCGCATACATTTTGATCGGTCGGAAGGTCTTCCACGGGACCGTAATGTTGGGCTTGGTTCTTGATCTTCAAGGGGGACTCACTTTTGAGTCAAGGCCATTGAACGAAAATTTTCACCATCTGCTCCGGGTTTACAAGTCAAGAACCCTGCAAAATGAGAAAGAAATAATCTTGCTCGTACTTCTTCGAGCTAAGCTATATGTTAACCCAAGTGTCTTAGTCAGAGAAGACTGTTTCGGGGTTGTAACATTGGTAGGATTGGGGACCGAAACAGGCTTATTTTTGGCCCAGAATTCGTGACGGGTTTGACATTGGTGATCATTGCTGATTTGCCACCTGTCCTTTCTTTTCTGCATCTTTAGCCTTTGAGGCGCGCAACCTATCTCGCGATGTGCACCAGCTCTTTAAAGAGCGTCTCTTGTTGCATTCAGAGACTAACTCTTTCTATGTCTTTGTTCTGCGCTTGATAGCATTTGGGGAGCAGTCCTTTTGGATTTGGCTCCTTCAGGGATTTCCCCTTTTCCCATCCAGCTTCATTGCGGACCAATTAAACAACTAGCACGAGCATCGGCCTTGCTTTTACTAGGCACTTTGCTTTTTCTTGATGCCGGGGATTTTTCTCATTTTCATTTTTGAAATCCCCCTTTTTCTCATCTTCATGGGATCATGTTAGACATATAGTCTAAACATGCTTTAAATATCAGTCCGAGAATTCTCTTCGTAATCCCTGAGTCTTGAACTCTTCCATTTTTGAAGTGGTGCGACATCCGTCTTGGAATGATCACCAATGGGTTCATGAAATGAATTTGCAGGCTCAACTTGGCTGTGCAAATGATACAGTGTATGGGATAAAGAATGAATGCTTCTCGTCATCCTATGGCACTTGGATTACCATATAAACAACACACAAAGATTAATTAGTCCGAGCAAGAAAATTTCTAACCATTTTCTCCTGACGCTGCTAGACTTACTTCCTTTTTGCCCCGGTGTGGGGTGGTTCTTGACAGGGTTAAGAATGAGAACCGCCGTTCAAATGGGTTATCAACGGTCACCTGTAGTGTTTGGGGGATATGAAACGAATGCCTCCGTCGTCCCAACCCATGTAATCGCTGCAAATTGTCCTTACCCCCGTAGACCCAGATTTTGTTATCTACTCACTTCACTCATCTCTCAAGTGTGTATTGGACATGTTTGGATTAGGATTCGCCTCTCATCTGAGAAAACACCCTTAAACGGTTTGAACAATTTTTATTGGAAAAATTCTTTTTGTTTTCTCCGAAAAATTTCCTCCCAATGGGGCTTTATGATGCACATGCATGTTCCATTCATGTTCAGACAACCTCCCAACTTCAACTGTGGATGTCTATGAGTTTAAAAATTCGATGCCTCTTTTCAGACATAATGATTGAAAGAGTCCTAACACTTTTTTTTATCTTCAACGACTTGGGGAAAAGGGATACTTACCTACCCGCCGCGGCTGGAGATCCCTGAAAATGCGGAAGAAACATGTTATTGTACGTTCATGAATTTTTCAATAAATTAGAACGATACATCTTACCCTTGGTCATGTGTTCCATTGGGTAATACACGGGATGTGAAAACCTGTTTCGCCTTGATGGCGAGCCCCTGTCAAAGAAGGGAATTAGGTGTCAGTTTGCGTTCCAAAATTCAAGACAAATTGGAACGATACCGCCTTGTTCTTGTTTTGTGTTTCCGTTTGAACACAAACGCGCGGCTTGCATAATTTGGCCCTCTATCTTGTGTCCTTGTTGATCTCCCATCTGGTTGGGCGACGAATCCTTCTCAAGAATTTGCCCCAGAGAAGATCCATTTGTGTTTTTGGGCGCACTCCAGCGCCATTCTTCAAGGAAAAAAAGAAGATTTTATCAAAATGCATGTCAAAGCATGTGACGTAGGAGCGATACTTTTTACCATCCACTAGGTCTTATAATCAAAGACCATCTCCTGGAATCCTGACTTCTAAGGCCAATGATTCTATTCGCCTCCCTGTTAGCGCGCTATTTTCATTTGACGCTTTCAGCGCCAACAACTTCCTGTAAAATGAGTAAAAACTCACGTTAGGCATGTGGTCTTGGAAGACCAAATTGGAACGATACAAGGTTACCGTTCACCCAAATTCGTATCTTGGGGTTTGATTCTGATGCGGACGACTCTGTTATTGCGTCTATTGACTTATCCCCAGATCTGATTAAAAATCAATTAGGAACGATACGTCCTTTCACCAAACGAGTGGCTCTGCGGCCCAATGTGTTTTGCACTGAAGGGACGAATTCCACTATGCTCCACGGGTTTGGGGAATTTGCCCCCATTTTCGATAGAAATGAGCCTTATCAAGATGTATACAATAAAAATAGATCCCTAATACAATCAATCTACGGGACGAGATATAGAGGATCTCAGCAAAATTAATTTTATACAAGAGGACTAAGAATGTCAAATCAATCAAAGGAATGTGGCCCGAACACTTGGAGATGCCCCAGTTCCAATCTTCGAGATGTGACTCCAGGATCACCGATTTTTTTTTTTTTAGGTGGTTTTAGATATACCAACCATCTAAAGACATGCACATGAGACAAGGGAGGATAAAACTTCTAAAAATCAAAGGATTTGGCACCTAAGGTCAAGGTTCCCACCTCGAGTTCTAGAAAGAGCCGATTCCATTGCACAACTATCGTTGCATTGGGACTCGATCCATAGTTCGAAGTGAGCGGAATTGAAAAGTGGATTACCCCGTGTTTTTCCTCACGGAGATTCCATTTTCAATCCCTTCTATTGTTTTCCTATAGGCGGCGCCCGGGGTTTTAGGCGCGGTTGTGTGTATTTTCTGTGTCGTGCTAAAGCGATAAACATGCATCTTATTTAACAATCACCGCTTCAATATAAAACATACACACAATCATTCATTCCTACGCCCAACCTGCATAAAACAGAGTTAACAAGTACTCCACCCCTTATTTCTCCAATCTACAAAAAACATTTAACACCTCAAGGGTTAAAGTACGTACCTCACCTTGAAGAGCATCTGCATAAAACATGTTAGAAAAATCAATCACCTTTTTAATCGGCTCAAGTTCTCTAAAGTCCCCAGTGGAGTCGCCAGTCTGTCGCGACCCTCTCGAGATTCGCCATGGGCTCTCGAGGGCTAATGGGCCGTCCAGTCTGGTCGGACGCGGGCCTCTCCCAAGGCCCGTTACCCAAATCGCAACGGAGGTATACGTAGTCGACCTTCAGTGTGGTCTAGTGATATGTGCTAAGTGTGCATGCCATGGAGTCGCCACCAATCATTTTTTTGGAGGGTATGATTGGACCACCCTATTGAATAGTCGGGAGTTTCTATTCAATTCTGCGATAACCAGGGAAATGGGTTCGGGGACTTAGTTACGTCAACTATCAGAGTTGACGCCCTTTCGGTACCTAAGTTGACTGAGTTTTCTGACTTAAGATTTCATACAGATGAGTGGGGTACGAGTCCTAAATCTAGGAGTTCATGCAGATAGGAATGACTATCCTGGCAATCACAATCAATAATAAAGTGCACAAATCAATGAATTCAAATGTACAAATAAATCACATGGCATTCCTAATAAGGCCATATTGGCCTAGAGAAGCATCAATCAGGCTTAGGAATGATTTAGACATGATTTTGCCCATCAGGGGCAAAATCGTAATTTTGAGACAAATGGGACAATTTGCCCAAAAAGGACAAAATCATCATTTCGGAATGAATCCGGAGTCAAAACAGGTTTGGTCACTCAATTGACCAATTTCCTATTTTTTGGCAATTTTCGTGATTTTCGGGAATTTTAGAAACCGATTTACCATTCGAAGGGTAAAATCGTCATTTTCTAAAAATGGAAATGAAATGTGGAAATCTTAGACATAAGGTTTAACCACCCATCTGGCCCATCACAAAATTCTAAGCAATTTCCACAATTCATCAGAATATCAAAGACGATTTACCCTTTGAGGGGTGAAATCGCCATTTTGGATTAAATGGGAGAAAATCCCAAAAATGAAAACAAATCAATTTTTTGTCATTTTCAGCCTTGGACAATTTTTAGAATTTTTCTGCAATTTTTTCTCAATTTTTTTGTTTTTCTTTAATTTTTCCATTTTTTTGGCATTTTTGATTTATTAATATTTTTTTTTATATTTTCAGAAAATATTTTAACAAAAAGCATGTCTTTGACAATAGATAACACTCAACCAGATAAATAAGCTAACCACTAGACTGAAACAAATACATACAAATCAAGTCTATAAATGCAATATTTTAGAAAAATAATCCTGATATACAGATCGGGTACGTAAAACATACCGGATTGGACACCGGCCTTCAATCGCCCAGCCTCAGCCTGCGACCATCCCCATGCCCGTTACATGTCGATCGCCATTAGAATGTCGATAGTCAATTTCACAAATTAAGACTAAAAAATAAAAAAAAATTAAAAAATTGGACATTGTTCATGCACTGTTCATGCACTGTTCCGACACTGTTCCGACACTGTTCGGACACGGCTCCGACACGGCTCGGACACGGCTCCGACACGGCTCCGACACGTCCGACACGCCCGGACACGCTCCGACACGTCCGACACGCCCGGACACGTCCGGACACGCTCCGACACGTCCGGACACGCTCCGACGCGTCCGGACACGTTCCGACGCGTCCGGACACGTTCCGACGACGGGGTGGTGACCCGAGGCTGTTTCTGGGCTCCACCAGCGGCGCGTAGGCTCCATAAGCTCCGAGGGAGGAGGTAAGACTCCGGGGCTGTCGCCGGAGGCGATAGCGCGCTTTGGCGATGACGGATTTGGCCCGATCCGAAGCAATCCCGAACCAAACTCCGAAACGGGTGGAGGCCGGAGGTCTTGGGTTGTTCACGGCGGCTTTGAGGTACGACGGCTAGCGACGACGGCGGAAGGGGGGGTTCCATTTTAGGCGTCCACGAAGAAGAAGAAAAGAAAAGGAAGAAGAAGCTACGAGGGAGGAAGGAGAAGAAGAAGAGGAGGAAGAAGAAGAAGGAGGGGAGACGGATGATGGGAGGGGGGAGGTGAGTAAAAAAATAATAAAAATAAAATAAAAATATAATAAAATATTAGAAAGTAATAATAATAATAAAATAATCAAAAGCGAAGACAAAATGATTATTCATCTTTTCCTTTTAAATGATGATGTTTTCAATCCTTTTCCTTTTAATTATTACTAATATTTTTGCCAAATTCAATTTTATGGTGATCAGAGAATACCTAAAATCGAACCTAAATTTTACTGTTTTATGAGGTCAGAAAATAGATAAAATAAAAATAAAAATACCGACTATTCTTATATAATTTTTGTGACCTCAAATATTATTTTTCTTGATTTTCTTCTTTTCTTTTTTTTTTGTATTTTTCAAAAATATTAAAAAAATGAAAATTATGAAAATTATTTTTTTGGTCAAAATGGTTCCTAAGGCCAAGCCAAGGCTTCCAAAGTTGATTTTGTGATTTTATGATCTTTTTTTGATATTTTTATGAATTTTTTAAAAAATATAAATAAAAAAAGTTTGATCAAAATTTAGGTGTCAACACGCATGCATTGTATATTTTCTGTCATTCATTTGGCATTTAGGATAGAGTGAGTCAATCGAGTTTAAATTTATCAGATAAGTAAATCAACGATGGCAAGATGAGCGAATTCTTATAGTACAATGGCAGTCGATGACGATGGTCAAAGATGCTTCGCGAGCTGAACGGCACAAAATAATCTGAGCGAGAACATAATAAAAAATCCTACTCATTGTCCATCAAATAAAATAAGGGATTCATTCGCTCCACCATCTAAAAAGAAGAGGCATAAGGGAAGTGGGGGACAAGGGTATTAAAAAAAAAAGAAAAAGAAAAGAAAAGCAATGGACGTTGGACCATGCATGAAAAGAGATGCTGGGCAGTGGGGATATAGAGTGATTCGGGGAGGAGATCCAAAAAGAAAAAAAAGAGACCCGCGACTTCACCTCGGCCGGCCGCCATGAACCATCGCCGAGCCCTTCTCCGACACCACTACATCTCAGGAGGAAAACTTCGGCACAGTCATCCTGTGAACCGACCGCGGGAGAACGGTGGACTGAAGGCCAAAGCGGTTCGCGCCGCCGTGCCCGTTCCGACATCGCTGCTTTACGACAACAGCCTCTCACCTCGGCGAATCTCTCTCCGATCCCGACTGTGTCCGACGCTCCCAAACTCATCACCAGTCCTTGCGTCCATCACCACCACCAGTCGTATCGTGCCTCGTCACCTAGTGACGTCCTCATTCGTCAGCCGCTCCGCCTCGCTACACCAGCCGTTCGCCTCAGCTCGTCGGCAGCCGCTATCTAGTCAAGTCGACGGTGGCCTCCGACCCAAGCTCCATCAACCCTGAGCCCAGATCTGAGAACCGAAGCCGCAACGATTCTGTCCCGAGCTCCCTTGAACTTCTCAGAGCCACCAGCAGTACAGACAAGTTCTGGTGTTGGCTTTTCGCGAAGCCGAAGCTCACGTTCAGTCCTCGACGTAGCCGGTTGGTCCTCGGTTCGTTGACCCGACGCCTCAAGTGACTGTCCTGATGCCAACTCGCTGTTAATCTATTGTCTGGAGCTGCTGTCCAGCCGCCGGCTTACCATTCCGAGCCACCCGACACCTCCTTGGACCACATCCAGCTAGCCCGATGCCCTGGTTGTTGGTTCAAGGTCTGCTCACCATTGTTTGGCAACTGAGAGACCGAACCAGACCTCCTTCGCATCTCTCCAACATAATATGGAGACGGACATGGCGTGGGCTCCCGGGGTTCGATCTCCCATCTCACCTCTCGGCTCTCGCCCCCGCTTCTCCTCGGCTCCGATTCCAGAAGATTGCTCCATGTAGTGCGTGATGCGTCGGCGAGGATGGTATTGGTCGGCGCACGGCTGCCCGGGACTGCGACTCCACCGTCGCACACCACCACTCGCGTGGCCAGAGAAGATCGCTCATGTCGTCTGCTTACGTCCCTTTTAGTGGCGAGCGTGATCGCCGATCGAAGGTGAAGCTCTCATGGCGGCGTCGGCGTCCGAGAAGCAAGTGATGGTGGTCGAAGTCTACGAGAGCGACTACGGCGTCCATGCGCTCGAGTGGACGTCGACCACTTCTTCGCTCCCTCGAGGCCCGATTCTCCATTCAAGCTCATCGTCGTCCACGCGAATTCTCCGCTTCCTCGGCCGCCGGTCTCGTTGGATCCGGAGCTGCTGAAGTATTTCCGGTCGTGGAAGCTGATTTGAAGAGGAGTGTCGCGAGAGTTGTGGAGAAAGCCAAGGAACTTTGCATGAGTAGATCGGTTCATGATGTAACAGTTGAAGTGGTGGAAGGCGATGCGAGGAATGTTCTTTGCGATGCTGTTAAAAAAGCCATGCCTCAATCCTGGTAGTTGGAAGCCACGGTTATGGAGCCAAAAAGGGATGTCTTAGGAAGTGTGAGTGACTACTGTGCTCACCATGCTCATTACACCGTGATGATCGTGAAGAAGCCCAAGATTAACACTGAGTTCCCTTCTCTGCTTCTGCATAATCCGTGAATTGTGGTGTCTCTGTGTTGTCATATTGTGGACGCTAAAATCTAGTTCTGTATTCCCCGTGTCCTATTCTGGGCCGGGTTCATGGGCCAGCGACATAGGCTGTGGCCTGAGAAGTAGGCCGGGTATCTGGGCCCGTGTGCCAGGCCCGTGGGCCATTGGCCGAGAGCTTTGGCCCGTGGGTCGAAGAAATTGGGCCGTTGCCCGAGAATTCCGGGCTCATGGTCCACCGTATTCAAAGGTCGCGCCGAAGGATTTTTCGAAGATCACTGCCTATCTCGACCCGAGTATTCGACTATGATGCGTATGGAGGTGCTTGCATGCTGGGGTTGAGCGATTGAAGACCGGTGTCCAATCAGGTATATTTTGCGTACTCGGTTCGTATACTAAAGTTATTTTTCTAAAATACTGCCATTATAGATTTGATTTGCATGTCTTTGTTTCAGTCTAGTGGTTAGTTTATTTACTTGGTCGTGTGTTGTCTATTGTCAAAGATTTTTTTTTTTATTATTTTTATTAAAATATAAAAAAAATTAAAAATAATAATAATAAAAAATTAGAAAAATCAATAAAAAATAGAAAATCATAAAAAAAAACTCAAAAAAATTCGAAAAATTCAGAAAAATTCTAAAAAAATTCTCAAAAATGGGAAATGGCCACAATCAACTGGCCATGGAATATTTTGGGTAATTCGGTATCCAAGTCTTCCAAAAATTGATGATTTTGCCCTTCGGGCTAATCGCCCCCCCCCGAATCTTCTCATTTTACCCCCGGTCCGAAATCATACCTTCCCTAAGCCCTTATGGCTATACTAGGAAGCCATTGATTTGAATTGATGTGCATCGGTGTGATTTATTTATGCATTTAATTGCGCTTTCATTAAAATGGATTGTGATTGATAGGAACAGTCTTCCAATCTGCATGAAACCTTGAATCAAATCTACCTCACCTAAAATTACGCCTGCATGAAATCTTAATTAGGAAAATCACTCGCGTTAGGTACCGAATAACACCGACGTAACCAAGTCCCCGAACCCAAAATCTCTGGTTCCGTAGAACTGATTGATCTCTCACAATCGGTCAGTAAGGTTTCCGGTTTACCCTCCAAGAAAGACCGGTGGCGACTCCAAATGCATGCACAAGTTGCACATGCCACCACGACCACACTGAAGGTCGAAATCGATCGGCTCTTATCGCCGAATCCCCCAAAAAATACTCCCGCCGCGATTTGGTATGGGCCTGGGAGGGCCCGCGCCGATCCAAAAGACCCGCGATCGGTAATCCATTAGCCGCGTCCGTTTTCGGACGGGTCGCGACAGCTGGCGACTCCACTGGGGACTTTGTTCTAGAACCTATGGTTCTAGACCTCAAGTGGACTTAGGCCGTAATCAAAACGCTGAGTGATTTTTCTAACCATGCAGACGCTTTCAAAGGTGAGGTAAGTCCGCTTATGATAGGTGTTATATGTTTTTGCAGATTGGAGTAATAAGGGGGGTAGTTTGTGATTAACTTTGTTTTATGCAGGTTGGGCGTAGGAATGTATGTTGTGTGGATGATTTGAAGTGCTGATTGATAAACTGTTGTGCATGACTTGCATTGTGATGATCACGACACATGGACACACACAACCGCGCCTAAAACCCCAGGCGCCGCCTTTAGGAACACAATAGAAGGAATTGAAAATGGAATCTCCGTGAGGAAAAACACAGGGTAATCCACTTTTCAATTCCGCTCGCTTCGAACTATGGATCGAGTCCCAATGCAACGATAGCTGTGCAATGGAATCGGCTCTTTCTAGAACTCGAGGTGGGAACCTTAACCTTAGGTGCCAAACCCTCTGATTTTTAGAAGTTTACCATCACTTGTCTCATGCGCATGTCTTTGGGCGGTTGGTACACCTAAAACCGCACATAAGTCGACGAGTTTGGTTGGTAAGACTCTCTATCCCTCAAATCTATTACAGTTCATATAAATATAGGCATTTCATTCATTGCATTCTGGTGATTAGATTAAATGCCATTTCAAGGATAGATATGTGTGTTTTTCCCAAACGTCCTTGATAGAAGACGATGAGGATGATATCCCATGGCGAACACCGAGTGAGCAACAAAGGAGCCTACTATGGACATTATTGAGATATCGTCCAATGAAGATGACGAGTTGGGGCAAGTGATCCGGAAGTCACAGATCGAGCTTGGGGCATCCTTGAACGTTAGGATCACATTCCTTTGTTTTATTTTCCATTACTAATCCTCTTGTATAGGGTTTATTTTTATCGAAGTTTTCTCTATCTCACCCCTTAGAGTGATTGTATTAGGGATCTATTGGTGTATACATTCAGATGGAGCTTGGTTGTATTTCTTTTGACGGGTCATGGGAATGTGATAGTGGCATTTTCTCTAATCATCCGAATACTCTCAAGTCAAGTTTATAATTCCTTTAGAGGAAATCAAAATTGGAAATCTTGCATGACCTTTTTGGTCGTATAGGGTAATCCAACCCCAATTTCGCTAGAAGGGATTATACACTTGAATTGATTCATGCATGTCGTACATCATTGGTAATCCACGATAATTGATCAAGAGTATCGGCATTGTTTCGAATTTAATGACGAGATAGATGTCCAAATTGCCCTCGTTCTTACAGAACGGCCTTGATTTGGATGCCGTATCTTCAATTAAATTTAAAACACGTCGTTATGCTTTGTACTTTTGACTAGTTCGTTCTTCTCGAAATTGATCAAAAGCGATTATCGTGAATTACATTCCTTTCAATAATATGCTTTCCTTCGAAGAATACTGATAAAAAACTTTTGCGCAAGATTAAAACCCTTGTAAAAGTTTTTGTCCTTATTAATCACGAGCAAGCATAAGATTGAAAGGGGTTTATGCTTTCTTTTTCAACTTATTTGTTCTGATTCAGTCGTTTCATTTGCAGGTGAAAAATAGGTAATAGAGAGAAATCTTCTCCTGGATGAATCTGAGGCTATTCTTTCATCTGATCATGAGCAAGTTAGAAAATCAGGACATATTTGCTCAACTTATTGATATTATAGTTCAGCTCACCCAAGTTGAAGATGTTCAGATGCTCGAAGAAATGGACCATATAAAAAGCTAAAACACACACACATGAGCTTTCATTCACTTTCGCTCAATCGAAAGACTTTCAAAGCAGATTAATACAGATTAGCGAGGCGGAAAAGTAAAGCCGAACTGAGCCCTAATCAGCAGCACGAAGGAGCTCAATTGGCCCTCCATATGGTTGATTCCCTGCCTACACTCACCGCTCCGTATATCATGATCCGCGAGCTGGAGAAGAAGGCGCTTGCACTCATTCTTAAGGTCAGCAACCTTGGCCCTGTGATCTTCAGCAGCAAGTTCCAAGTCCCGGACCAATTCCCTCCCACGGGATACATCCGCCGTAACAGTATCGAGTCGCTCTTCCAGCCAATCGCTCTGAAACTTCAACATGATGTTACGACGATCATGCTCATAAGTGATCAGGCACAAGGCCAAACGCTCCACCAAATGTCCACGTTCACGAAGCATCGTCGAGACCCGCTCTTTGGCAGTTTCCATAACCTTGTTGTGGCTGTCAGCCACGAAGTTAGTCAACGTCAGGCAGTCACAGCGGTCTTCGTAGCGGGCTCGCAAGACACGAGCCACGAGAACTTCACGGTGAGCAACGCGGTAAGCCTCTAGAAAGTTTGCAAAGAGGGCTGGGAATGTTTTATACTCCTTCTCCAACTCAGTACCCTCGATGGAAGTAGTGTCTGTGGCCGCAAATAGAACGCGGATCTCAGCCTCGATCTCCGGATGATCGGCTATGTAAGCATAGCCCCGACCCAAGAGATTATAGAGTTTTTCCCATCGGGCCGGGACTACGATTGAAAAGACGCAAGCATGGGAAGAGTCAGAGGAAGAAGCAGAAGACGAAGCCATTTCTTGTTGGAAGGATGGAGAGGAAGACGAGTGCGATGGAATGAATGAAAGTGAAAGCTGGGCAAATGAGAGCACTAACCTTCTCCTCGTTTCATAGTAGCTCAAAAATGGAGAAAAGTTACAGCAATAATGCTTGTGGAGCCGGGGTAGTTAATGTAAAGCAGGGGCTGCTCCTCCCGTGAAGCATCAGACATGTCTCGATCCGCGATTTCAGGCCTGACGAGTTTGAAAAGTTGTAAAAGAGCTGTCTATTTCACCATTATTGAGATGGAGCGGGAGTCGAGCGCAAATATCGAAGGAGCCGCGATAGGGTTGATAGCTTTGTCATGATGAAAAGCTGAGCGGGTGGTGGACGTAATTTAGTCATTTGAGAGATAGTGGGGGACAGGTTCGGCTATCGAGGAAAGAAAAGCGATCCGTGATCTCTCCACCATGAAAAGGAAGGAAGACGACAAGACGAGAAACTCAAAATCTCTAGAAGAGCGCTCGCCTGGTGATCGTCTTCCATGCTCGAAGAGCGACTCCTGAATACGCAAAGTCACTCAAAAGAAAGTTTAGAGAGAGTAAACATAGGAAGAGGATTACAAGACCTTGAGTGAATAAAAGAGGACGAACAAACCTTTTCTTGATCCAGTATGTTTAACAGTCATAGTCATTTGTTGGAGATGACTGACCCAAATGTCCTAGGTAATGTGCAGTTGGGAGACCTCGAAGTCTTTGGGATCGAGCCAGATGTCGAAACCATACTACCCAACCCTGCTGGCAACGAGGTTCAGGATCAGGGCAGCGACGATGACAGTGGTGGCGACGACGACAGTAGCAACAACAACGACGGCAGCGGCGATGTCTCATCTCGTGGAAGAAGACGTCGCCGGCCCTATACTGAGAAGGAAATCCAGATACTCGAAGCCGCCTTCAATAAGTGCCGTTACCCGAATACGAGACGAAGAAGAAAATTAGCCCGGAAATTAAAGATGGAACCCTTAAGGGTCAAGCACTGGTTTCAAAACAGACGGGCCAGATCAGTGGTTCGGGGAAAGTGTCAAGAGCTCGAAACTCTAAAAGAAGAATACGCCAAGCTTCGAGCAGAAAACATGTGGTATAAGGAAGTCCTCATCAACGCCGCTTGCCTTAACTGCGGTGGTTCTATCGACACTCGCGAAATGTTCCGTGATAAGTTTTCTATGAGAATCGCAGGTGGTCGTCCGCCACCCCACTCCCTCAAACCATCTTTTGAAAGAGGGGAGGCGCGTTACTACAATTTCCCTGACAATGGGCTTACTATCACCACAGACCAGTTCGAAGTCAACCAGCTTCCCCTGCAACAACCTCTGGCACAACCAGACCCCGCCGAGAGTGAATCGAGGAATGATCGCCGAGTCACGGATGCTATCCTAAGTCGCCAAAAGAAGTTCATATGGTCTCCAGAGCTTCACAGAAAATTCCTTGATGCGGTTCACCAAATAGGGAATGACTCATTATGTCCAACACGCGTACATGAGGTCATGAATGAACCGGGGCTCGCTAGAAGGTTAGTCGCAAACCACCTTAATGGTTACCGCAGGAAGCTACAACGGCGTCATGCCGCACGGCGCCTAGAAGAGCCCGACTCGAACTTGAACATTAGGTACGGCTACGAACGCAACAGCCATGCCTCAAGAAGAGCCCTGCCGAGTCTCGATACCAACCAAGCCGGTAGCTCTACCACCAACTGTTGGAGAATTGGTCAATGTAGCCCTATCAGTCATCTTAATGTTCCTCAAGAATACGTGCCACCGGTGCAACAAATATACACTTCCCCGCTCGAGCAGCAGCCGTCCACCGGCGCTCTTCCTGCTGCTGATCCACCCACGACGTCTAATGTTCAGGAGTTCGCCCAACTAGGGCATATGATCTCAGATGATCTAGTGGGGGAACACTTCGAACAATTTTGCTTCCCTGATCTCTGAGTGAGACACGCTTTTGATAGGAAAGAGGTCGACCCTCCTCTTTTCTTCTCAAACAAAGATGGTGGTCACAGTTCGAAGAATCCATCAGGAGGAGGCTAGCAAACCTTCACGGCCATGATCTGGAGTCGATGACCGCGCACCTGAACCCAGACATGATGGGGTGGTGATCGAACATACCCAGAGAAAGGGGGGGCTTGTACACAAGTAGAACTTATTTCTTATTTGCGCATTGTAAAGTTTCAATCGGAGCAGTTCCTTTCTTCTTTAAGGCCTAGGGTTGATTTCACACAATGATGCTTGCTAACATCATCATGTTTAGCTACAACAATCTTTTGTCACAATGGGTTCGAGGTAAATCGACCAAGCGCACGAAGGCAAACGTGACAGCATAGGTCACAAACATAACGTGAGCGGGCTCGAAAGCGGAAAGATCGTCAGTTGCCTCAAACACTATGATTGCGAAACCAAGGGCAATATTGAATCTTGCGAAGGATAAGCGGAAATGTACATACACTCTCATTTATAGCACTTAACAGGAGACTTTACAAACAGACTACTGAGGAGGAACCGTAAATCCGAAGTGAGTTCTAATGAGCATCACAAATGAGCTCAATTGATTCTCCATGCTATCCATGCCTTGCTTACAACCCACACTCTGGGAATCGAGGTCTACGAGCTTGAAGAAAAGGAGACGACATTTCTCCTTAAGTTCGTTCACCTTGGTCTCATAGTACTCGAACTCAAGCTCTAAGTCCTGAGCCAGCACCCTCCCGCGAGCTATATCCATGCTCAGGTCTTCAAGCCTTTCCTCCAACCAGGCACACTGGAACCTCAGCACGAGGTTGTGCTGATCTTGCTCAAAGGCGGTGTCAAAAAGAGCCAGACGCTCCACCAAGTTGTCCCTCTCACGGACCAACATCGAAACCTGGGCGTGGGCGTATTCAACAGCCCTTTTATGGTTATCGGCCGTCAGCAAGGCCAACATCAGGGACTCAGTTCGGTCCTGATAACGGGCTCGCACGATACCAGCCAAAGTGACCTCCCGGCTAGCAACTTCGTAAGCCTGCAGGAAATTGTTGAAGAGAGTTGGGAAGATCACAAACTCCCTCTGCAGTTTCGTACCTTCAATACACGCAGTATCCAGGGCCGGAATCAGAGTACGAACTTCAACCTCAGCTTCAGGATGACTATTTATGTAGCCATAACCTCTACCCAAGAGGTGATAAAACCTCTCCCATTGGGTTGAAGCTTCGGCTGAGGCAGCGGGTACAGGAGAGGAAGCCATCTGCGATTCAACGACAGAGAAAAGAAGGAATGATGGAGGAGTGTTTGAGAGGTTAGATCGAAATGTTAATCTCCTCGATGTCAACCTCTCGCCCTTTAACGCTCGAACGAGAAAGGGAAAGCTGCAATAATTTTTCTATACGCAGCAGGGCTAATCAAGCCTCATTAATACATCCATGGTGAGTCACAGATCCACCTCTGTCCCGTGATTTCGGGCTTAGAAAAGGTAACAACACCTAAAGGCCGGCGGACCTAATACTTTGGAGACCGAGCTAGGGGGACAGGCGTAATGCTCGATAAAGCAAAAGTCGACACGGGAAATCTACACGCTCCACTCAGGCAAGAGAGAGTAGGGACGGACGGGGGGAATCACGAAGTCTCGAAAGGAACGCCCGTCAGACGCTCGTTACTCGATTTCAAAGGGACGCTTCTTGGAACACGCCTAATCTCTGATAATTACAGAAAGGACGAACATCTGAGAAGGGGTGGAGAAGATCGAGCGAACGAAGACCAGGAAAAGACATTTCGACCCAAAATGTTCAAGGGGTACCGTTATTTGTTGGAAACGCCTGACCTAAATGTTTCCGAACTTGAACGGCTAGAGGAATTTGAAGACCTCGGAAACGAATTCGTCATGAAGGATATGGAAATCGACTCGACCATCCAGGAGACTCAAGCCCTCAGCGACCAAGGCGCCAGCGACGATGATCCGCGCCAGAAAAGAAAGCGTCGCCAGTTCTACACTCCGGATGAGGTCCAGGTACTTGAAGCTATCTTCAGGGGATGCCCTTTCCCGGACACAGAACAGAGGAAGAAGTTGGGTCAAAAACTAGGGACGAGCCCTTTGAGGATCTTGAATTGGTTTCAAAATAAACGAACCAAGCTGAGTAAGCAGTACAAACGACGGGAGACCGCATTTCTAAAGGAACAGAACGAGAAGCTTTGAACAAAGAACGTGAGGTATGAAGAAGTTCTTAGCACTATCGTCTGCCCTAACTGCGGTGGCCCTACCACTCTCAGTAGATTGTTTCCTGTTAAGCCTTCTGCTAGGATCGAAAATACTGGTGATGTGCATGAACAAATCAATCCCACAAAGATAGTGCCAGTGCCTTCTGAAGGAGGAAATATATGCCACTATGATGAGAGTCACCACGTCAGAGCCCAAGAGTCTTCTCCACAACGGCTTCGGGCAGGATCAAATCCTGCTCGAGAAGGGTTAAAGATCAGCCGTCAAGCTGTCAACGCTATTCTGAACCAAGAGAAGAAGATTTTCGCGTGGCCCCTTGAGCTTCACCGCAAGTTCTTAGACGTGGTTCGGCGAATAGGGGTCGACTGTGCACGCCCGAAGAAAGTAATGGAGGCCCTGAATGCACCAGAACTTACCAAGGCTATGGTCTCAAATCACCTCGGTTGTTACAGAAGAGCGCTAAGACAGCGTCATACTAACCTCGGTTGCAAATCCAACACTTATTGGGAAATTGATCAGAATATCCATCTGAGTCATCCCAATTTTCTTCAAGAGTGTGTACCACAGATGCAGCAGGTGCAGCACCCATCCGTCGCTGTTTTTCCGCTTACTAATGAGCTTTCTACGCTTAGTGCTCAAGGACTTGCCGAACTAGGGCATGTGGTTTCAAAGGATCTAACAAAGGAATGCGTTGAGCATTTTTGTTTCCCTAATTCCCAAGTAGAAGATGCTTGTGGGGATCAATCAGTCAACTCCCCTCTCATGTTCTCGAGAAGGGATGGAGGTTCCAGTTCGAAGAACCAGTCGGGCGATACTACCCAACCCATACATCAATATTTCGAAGGGTCAGATGACTTCTGCGATGATCAGTCAGTGATACTTCGATCCAAAATGTTCCAAGGATACCGTCATTTGTTGGAAACGCCTGACTTAGAAGTCTCCGAGCTCGAACTGTTGGAAGAATTTGAAGATCACGGGACTGAATCCGGCATAATGGTCGTGGAGATTGACACTGCCAACGATGAAACTCAAGGTTGTGGTAATGAAAACAATGCCCATAGCAGTGATCAGCGTCAGAAAGGAGAACATCCCCTTCACCGTACTTCAAGTCGAGACCGGGAGCTTGATTTTTTCTTCGAGGAATGCTCCCATCCAGATGAGAAGCAGAGGGCTGAGCTAGGTCAAGAGTTAGGGTGGGAGCCTGGGGAGGTCAATAATTGGTTTCGTAACAAACGAGCCCGGCTGGGGAATCTACATAGACAGCAAGAGCTAGCGATTCTGAAGGAAGAAAATGAAAAGCTTCGAACAGAAAGCGCTAGGTATGAGGAAGCGCTGAGCAGTGCCACTTGCCTTGATTGCAATAACCATATTTTCATCAGTGAAATATTCTCCGAAGAGCCACTTCTAGAGATTGGTAGTGCTCATATGTTACAATGCCTTTCGCAATGTCTTCCGGTGCAGTCAGATACCGTCGAAGGCTTACAAGAGCAGTTTCCAACACAATCAGATCTCATAGAGATTAGTCGGCAAGCTGTTCTTGTTGACAAGAAAGCGCGATTTTCTTGGACTGCTGAACTCCATCAGAAATTTGTTGATACAGTTCGACAGTTGGGGATCGACACGGCACGATCAACGCGCATACACGAAATCCTGAACGTGCCGGGACTCTCTAAAGTTAACGTCGCGAGCCACCTTGGATATTTCAAGAGGTTGCTAAAAGAGGGACGGGTGACACTAAGCTCGGATGGAGCTGGTTCGAACTTAAATGTTGGTCATAACTGCAATCACGATGATTGTAGAGCCGGGAACACCCAACCATGTTTCGGTGTTGACGAGACCAGCAACCATGTCACCGAATCCTCTAACCCAAATCAGAACGCTCCACCAAGCAGTCTCAATACCCCTCAAGTGTATATACCGCAGTTCCCGCAAATAGGAACTCCCCAATTTGAGTACCAACCTGTTGCTAGTGCTCTTCCCATGGCAAATCCAACATTTACATGGGACATGTCTACATATTTGCCGGTCAACAAGGGAGGTTCCAGCTCGAGGAATCAAATCATCCAAGGCGAGAGTGATCTATCGCCAGCGGTCGGTGATACTCGACTTGAGCATCAATGGCTCGGAGATTCGAGCGATTTCCTTGGAGAGGAACTCAATTTCTGGCTCGATCAGTCTGAAGCTGGCGGACTCTTGCAATAGTGATACAAAGCCGACGATCAGGTGTTTGATTCAAGGCGCGATTGTAAAAAAAAATGTTCTGAGAAAAGAGGTTGAATAGCCTGAATGAATGTATTGGCAATCCCATTGTAAAGCTCCCTTGGGGGCATTTCTCATTTACGCTTAAAACTAGTCGTACGAAGATCCGCCTTACCTTTTGAGCATCTTTAAGCTCAGGGGCGAGCTCCCCAAGCAATGATCATCGTTCGCAGAGCATAATGGAATCCATCCCTTCAATGCAAAATGCATCTGGCCGCGAAGCCACCCATTTGGTAAAACGATGTATCGTTCCTAAACGATCTCCAATCGGATACCGAAATAATGTCTTCTTTCTTTTCCTTCTCAGATGATAAACATGGATAAATCACTTAAGGAGTCATGCGTTCAAATAGCAGAACAGACGCTGCCCAGCTGGGAGCAGATGAACCATTGATGTTACAAACACTCCAAGCATGGATAAGCGGATTTGATAGATGTTGTTCATATCAATACGCAACATCAGAATGGGATGAAAATCAAGAGTAAAGTTGTATCGTCCCAATTTGTCTTGAATTTGGGAATATGAATTGACACTTATTGTTTATCCTTGACAGGGGAGCCGCCTTGCAGACGAACAGGTTTTTACATCCCATGTACTACTCGTTAGAGTACATGACTAAGGGTAGGATGTATCGTTTCGATTTTTGGGAAATTCGTGAACATACAATGATATACTTCTTTTACAATTTGCAGGGATCCGCAGCCGCGGGGGACAGGTAAGCATCCCTTTCCCCAATCCATTGAAGATGTTAAATAAAAAAAAAGCTTTCAGAATCTAATGTCTAGAAAAGACATAGAATTCAAACTTCATTGGCATTCATGTTTTGAAACAGGAGGTTGTCTAAACATGAATAAGAACATGCATTGTGCATCATAAAATCACCTTTTGACGGGTAAAATTTTTTGGAGAAAATGAAAGAGATTTTTCCAATAAAAAAATTTGTTCAAAACAATCAAAAGGGCGCTTCCTCAAAAGACGAGAGGCAAAGCCTAAATCCAAACACATCCTATACACACTTGAGAGAGGAGTGGAGCGGATCAGATAGCAAAATCTGGACCTACGGAAGTAGGGACCATTCGCAGCGATTACATGGGTTGGGACGACGGAGGCATTCGTTTCATATCCCCAAAACACTACAGGTGACCGTTGATAACCACTTTGAACGGCGGTTTTCATTCTTAACCCTGTCGAGAACCACCCCACATAGGGGAAAAATGGAGATGAGTCTAGCAGCATCAGGAGAAAATGGTTAGAAATTTTCTTGCTCGGACTAACATTAATCTTTGTGTGTTGCTTATATGGTAATCCAAGTGCCATAGGATGACGAGAAGCATTCATTTCTCTATCCCCCACACCATATCCTTTGCATAGCCGAGTTGAGCCTGCGAATTCATTTCATAAACCCATTGGTGATCATTGCAAGTTCCAAAACAAAGGCAAATCACTTCAGGAACGGAGAAGTTCAAGACTTAGGGTTTACGAAGAAACTGCTAAGTTGATACTCAAGCGTGCTAAGAGCCAAGTCATATATCTAGCACAATTGCCAAGCATCCCACTTGCGACAAGGGATTAAAGAAATCCCCGGCATCAAGAAAAAGCAAAGTGCCTGGTAAAAGCGAGGCCGATGCTCGGGTGAACGATTTGATCGATCCCTAAAGAAACCTGGTAGGGAAAAGAAGAGGGAAAAACCCCTAATGGAGTCAGATCAAGAAGACTGCTCCCCAAATGATGTCAGCCGTGGAGCAAAAACACAGAAAGAGTTGTCAACCTCTTAATACCACAAGAGACGCTCTCTAAAGAGTTTGTACACACCTCAAAAACGGTTGCACGTCTCAAAAATTGAAGATACAGAATGGAAAAGACAGGTGACAAGTTTGCAATGATCACCAAGGTCAATCCCCTCATAAATTCTGGGCCAAAAACAAGCTTTTTTCGGTCCCCCAATCCTACCAACATCATAACCCTGAAACAGCCTTTTCTGACTAAGACACTTGGGTTAACATATAGCTTAGCTCGAAGAGGTACGAGCAAGACTATTTCTTTCTCATTTTGCAGGGTTCTTGACTTGTAAACCCGAAGCAGATGGTGAAAACTTTCGTTCAATGGCTTTGACTCAAAAATGAGTCCCCCTTGAAAACCAATACCAAGCCCAACATTACGGTCCCGTGGAAGACCTCCCGACCGATCAAAATGTATGCGCTGCGAATGAGCCTAAAACCTAGGCACATGTCAGTAGGGAATTGAGTGCATCCCCTAAAAATCATCACCTCAAAACAGGTGAGATGGCCTCCTTGTCGAGAAATATTCCAGTTGACGTTTTGAGCAAACTCTTTTTGGGAATTTTCAAACTGTGGATCCAGATTTTCCATGCAAGGGATTTGTGATCACATTTGCATGTTGCGAAAATGTTTTGGATAACCTCCAGCATCAAAATGCACATCTCATGACTAAAACTTAAGTCATAAAATTTTGTCAATTGGACAATTACTGTCTTCCCAAAGATTATTAACATTTTCTTGGTGAAGAAAAATCTTTCAGGTTTGAACTTTCTGCAGGATACATGGAGAACCCAGCTCCCAGAATGTCGCCTCAACAGACCCAAGTCCTAGCATGACGTGGAGAACCCTCGTCTCGGGACCCCTTTTCAAAAATCTGGCAGTCTCATCGGACGTGGAGAACCCTCGTCATGAGACCCCTTTTCAAAGTCAAAACAATGGTAGATACCGCCTGAAGGGTCAACTCATGGTAGAAACCGCCTGAAGGGTCAAAACTAAGGTAGATACCGCCTGAAGGGTCAACTAAAGGTAGAAACCGCCTGAAGGGTCAACTCAAGGTAGATACCGCCTGAAGGGTCAACTCAAGGTAGATACCGCCTGAAGGGTCAAACTATGGTAGAAACCGCCCGAAGGGTCAACTCACGGTAGATACCGCCTGAAGGGTCAAATATGGTAGAAACCGCCATAAGGGTCAACTCAAGGTAGATATCGCCTGAAGGGTCAAACTATGGTAGAAACCGCCCGAAGGGTCAACTCACGGTAGATACCGCCTGAAGGGTCAAATATGGTAGAAACCGCCATAAGGGTCAACTCAAGGTAGATATCGCCATAAGGGTCAAAACTAAACTCAACGGTAGATACCGCCTGAAGGGTCAAATATGGTAGAAACCGCCGTAAGGATCAACACAGAGGTCCGATCCACCATACGGATCAAAATCCTTGGCAAATCCCAAAGTGTGGGATACGCCTTCCTTAGGTTCCTGTCGGTTAGGGACCCCCATAATGGTATGACCTACCATACAGGTCAGAGCTTAACCTCCCTAGGACACTCTAGTAGCGAGACCCTAGGTATTTTCTTGAATCCATCAGACACCGCGAAAAAAAAAAAAAAAAAAAAAAAAAAAAAAAACTGGATGTCATAACTCATTTTCCTTTGGTTTCCCGAGTCGAGTCGATCAAGACTCAGGTGTCACCTTGTCCTTGAGGGAAACCTCTGAGAGGATTCCTCTGACGAGATTTCTCTCAAAGAGGGGCAGCTGTTGACACCTAAATTTTATCTTTATTTTTATTTATTTATTATTTATTATTATTATTATTATTTGTGTGAGCGTAAAAATGAGAGTTAGTCATAATTCTCACAAAAATAGTTTCGCATGCATTGTATATTTTCTGTCATTCATTTGGCATTTAGGATAGAGTGAGTCAATCGAGTTTAAATTTATCAGATAAGTAAATCAACGATGGCAAGATGAGCGAATTCTTATAGTACAATGGCAGTCGATGACGATGGTCAAAGATGCTTCGTGAGCTGAACGGCACAAAATAATCTGAGCGAGAACGTAATAAAAAATCCTACTCATTGTCCATCAAATAAAATAAGGGATTCATTCGCTCCACCATCTAAAAAGAAGAGGCATAAGGGAAGTGGGGGACAAGGGTATTAAAAAAAAAGAAAAAGAAAAGAAAAGCAATGGACGTTGGACCATGCATGAAAAGAGATGCTGGGCAGTGGGGATATAGAGAGATTCGGGGAGGAGATCCAAAAAGAAAAAAAAAGAGACCCGCGACTTCACCTCGGCCGGCCGCCATGAACCATCGCCGAGCCCTTCTCCGACACCACTACATCTCGGGAGGAAAACTTCGGCACAGTCATCCTGTGAACCGACCGCGGGAGAACGGTGGACTGAAGGCCAAAGCGGTTCGCGCCGCCGTGCCCGTTCCGACATCGCTGCTTTACGACAACAGCCTCTCACCTCGGCGAATCTCTCTCCGATCCCGACTGTGTCCGACGCTCCCAAACTCATCACCAGTCCTTGCGTCCATCACCACCACCAGTCGTATCGTGCCTCGTCACCTAGTGACGTCCTCATTCGTCAGCCGCTCCGCCTCGCTACACCAGCCGTTCGCCTCAGCTCGTCGGCAGCCGCTATCTAGTCAAGTCGACGGTGGCCTCCGACCCAAGCTCCATCAACCCTGAGCCCAGATCTGAGAACCGAAGCCGCAACGATTCTGTCCCGAGCTCCCTTGAACTTCTCAGAGCCACCAGCAGTACAGACAAGTTCTGGTGTTGGCTTTTCGCGAAGCCGAAGCTCACGTTCAGTCCTCGACGTAGCCGGTTGGTCCTCGGTTCGTTGACCCGACGCCTCAAGTGACTGTCCTGATGCCAACTCGCTGTTAATCTATTGTCTGGAGCTGCTGTCCAGCCGCCGGCTTACCATTCCGAGCCACCCGACACCTCCTTGGACCACATCCAGCTAGCCCGATGCCCTGGTTGTTGGTTCAAGGTCTGCTCACCATTGTTTGGCAACTGAGAGACCGAACCAGACCTCCTTCGCATCTCTCCAACATAATATGGAGACGGACATGGCGTGGGCTCCCGGGGTTCGATCTCCCATCTCACCTCTCGGCTCTCGCCCCCGCTTCTCCTCGGCTCCGATTCCAGAAGATTGCTCCATGTAGTGCGTGATGCGTCGGCGAGGATGGTATTGGTCGGCGCACGGCTGCCCGGGACTGCGACTCCACCGTCGCACACCACCACTCGCGTGGCCAGAGAAGATCGCTCATGTCGTCTGCTTGCGTCCCTTTTAGTGGCGAGCGTGATCGCCGATCGAAGGTGAAGCTCTCATGGCGGCGTCGGCGTCCGAGAAGCAAGTGATGGTGGTCGAAGTCTACGAGAGCGACTACGGCGTCCATGCGCTCGAGTGGACGTCGACCACTTCTTCGCTCCCTCGAGGCCCGATTCTCCATTCAAGCTCATCGTCGTCCACGCGAATTCTCCGCTTCCTCGGCCGCCGGTCTCGTTGGATCCGGAGCTGCTGAAGTATTTCCGATCGTGGAAGCTGATTTGAAGAGGAGTGTCGCGAGAGTTGTGGAGAAAGCCAAGGAACTTTGCATGAGTAGATCGGTTCATGATGTAACAGTTGAAGTGGTGGAAGGCGATGCGAGGAATGTTCTTTGCGATGCTGTTAAAAAAGCCATGCCTCAATCCTGGTAGTTGGAAGCCACGGTTATGGAGCCAAAAAGGGATGTCTTAGGAAGTGTGAGTGACTACTGTGCTCACCATGCTCATTACACCGTGATGATCGTGAAGAAGCCCAAGATTAACACTGAGTTCCCTTCTCTGCTTCTGCATAATCCGTGAATTGTGGTGTCTCTGTGTTGTCATATTGTGGACGCTAAAATCTAGTTCTGTATTCCCCGTGTCCTATTCTGGGCCGGGTTCATGGGCCAGCGACATAGGCTGTGGCCTGAGAAGTAGGCCGGGTATCTGGGCCCGTGTGCCAGGCCCGTGGGCCATTGGCCGAGAGCTTTGGCCCGTGGGTCGAAGAAATTGGGCCGTTGCCCGAGAATTCCGGGCTCATGGTCCACCGTATTCAAAGGTCGCGCCGAAGGATTTTTCGAAGATCACTGCCTATCTCGACCCGAGTATTCGACTATGATGCGTATGGAGGTGCTTGCATGCTGGGGTTGAGCGATTGAAGACCGGTGTCCAATCAGGTATATTTTGCGTACCCGGTTCGTATACTAAAGTTATTTTTCTAAAATACTGCCATTATAGATTTGATTTGCATGTCTTTGTTTCAGTCTAGTGGTTAGTTTATTTACTTGGTCGAGTGTTGTCTATTGTCAAAGATTTTTTTTTTATTATTTTTATTAAAATATAAAAAAAAATTAAAAATAATAATAAAAAAAAATTAGAAAAATCAATAAAAAATAGAAAATCATAAAAAAAACTCAAAAAAATTCGAAAAATTCAGAAAAATTCTAAAAAAATTCTCAAAAATGGGAAATGGCCACAATCAACTGGCCATGGAATATTTTGGGTAATTCGGTATCCAAGTCTTCCAAAAATTGATGATTTTGCCCTTCGGGCTAATCGCCCCCCCCGAATCTTCTCATTTTACCCCCGGTCCGAAATCATACCTTCCCTAAGCCCTTATGGCTATACTAGGAAGCCATTGATTTGAATTGATGTGCATCGGTGTGATTTATTTATGCATTTAATTGCGCTTTCATTAAAATGGATTGTGATTGATAGGAACAGTCTTCCAATCTGCATGAAACCTTGAATCAAATCTACCTCACCTAAAATTACGCCTGCATGAAATCTTAATTAGGAAAATCACTCGCGTTAGGTACCGAAAGGGCGTTGGTAATAACACCGACGTAACCAAGTCCCCGAACCCAAAATCTCTGGTTCCGTAGAACTGATTGATCTCTCCTAATCGGTCAGTAAGGTTTCCGGTTTACCCTCCAAGAAAGACCGGTGGCGACTCCAAATGCATGCACAAGTTGCACATGCCACCACGACCACACTGAAGGTCGAAATCGATCGGCTCTTATCGCCGAATCCCCCAAAAAATACTCCCGCCGCGATTTGGTATGGGCCTGGGAGGGCCCGCGCCGATCCAAAAGACCCGCGATCGGTAATCCATTAGCCGCGTCCGTTTTCGGACGCGTCGCGACAGCGACTTACAACTGAAACACATTGATCGATACCTTCTATTTCATAGCTTCAAGAGGGTCGGAATTCGGAATGTCACAGAGCTGACTCTGAACAATGTTCTATATGTGCCAGAAATCCGAAAGAATCTGGTCTCCGGATCTCTGTTGAACAAGCATGGACTTCACATGGTGTTCGAGTCAGATAAAGTTATTCTGACTAAATATGGAATGTATGTGGGGAATGGATATGTATCTGATGGGCTTTTTAAGCTCAATGTCTTGACAATTATCAATAAAGATAATAAGTTTTCCTTGTATTTGTTTGAGTCCTCCAATTTATGGCATGGTAGACTCTGACATGTTAATTATGATACATTGTGTAGATTAATTAACTTGGAACATATACCCTCATTCCAAATTGATTCAAAACACAAATGTGAAATTTGTGTTAAGACGAAATTAACAAAATCATCGTTTCAATCAATTGATAGAAGTACCGTACCTCTTGAATTGATTCATAGTGATGTTTGTGATTTGAAATTCATACAAACAAGATGTGGTAATAAATATTGTATTACCTTTATCGATTATAGCACTAAATACTACTCTGTGTATTTGCTTAAAAGAAATGATGAAGCCTTGGAGAAATTTATTCTCTATAAGAATGAAGTTGAAAATCAACTTGATAACAAAATTAAAAGATTGAAAAGTGATAGAGGCGGTGAGTATGAAGTACCAATTGGTGAATTCTGTGGTCAACATGGAATTATACATGAAGTAACTACGCCCTACTTACCTCAATCAAATTGTGTTGCTGAACGTAAAAATCGCATATTGAAAGAAATGATGAACCCGATGTTACTAAGTTCAGGCTTACCTCAAAATATGTGGGCTGGAGCTATTTTGTCAAGCAATTACCTTTTAAATAAGGTACCTTGAAAGAAAGATGATAAAACCCCTTATGAGCTATGGAAAGGTAGGAGATCATCCTACAAATACTTATGAGTGTGGGGGTGTTTTCAAAAGTGATGGTTCCAACACCAAAGAAAACTAAGATAGGTCCTAAAATGGTGAACTATATCTTTATAGGCTATGTACATAACAGTAATGTATATCGATTCTTGTGTATGAATTTAAGATCCCAGATATACACAAGAATACGATCATGGAGTCTAGGAATGCTTTATTCTTTGAAGATGTATTTTCCTTATAATCCAATTATGGATCAAGTTCGTCCAAACGAACGAATGAAACTATGAATGATGAAAGTCATGATTCAGATCATGAACTGAGACGTAGCAAAAGAG
The DNA here is from genome assembly GCA_021437785.1 of Rhodomyrtus psidioides. NCBI lineage: Eukaryota > Viridiplantae > Streptophyta > Magnoliopsida > Myrtales > Myrtaceae > Rhodomyrtus > Rhodomyrtus psidioides. Next base: position 614,845 of record JAILYB010000127.1, read on the forward strand.
CAAGAGCAGAAAAATCATTTGGAAATGATTTTCTAACTAATTTGTTAGAAAAAGAGCCACTAAATTATACATAGGCTGTGAGTTCTTCTGAGGGACCTCTATGGAATGAGGCAATAAAAAGTAAAGTTGATTCCATTTTGCAGAATCATACTTGGGAGCTAGTGGATCTTCCTCCTGGTTGTAAACCTTTAGGGTCCAAATGGATCTTTAAAAGGAAGATGAAAGCATATGGCTCTATTGATAAGTATAAAGCCAGACTTGTAATCAAAGCATATTGACAATGATAAGGCTTAGATTACTTTGATACTTATTCTCCTGTGACGAGAATAAACTCCATTAGGATGATACTTGCAATTGAAGTATTGTGAAATCTAGAAGTACATCAAATGGATGTAAAAACAGCTTTCCTAAATGGTGATTTGGATGAAGAAATCTATATGAAACAACCTGAACGTTTTATAGTTCTAGGACAAGAAAGGAAAGTCTGTAAATTGGTAAAATCATTGTATGGTCTAAAACAAGCGCAAAGCAGTGGCAGGAAAAGTTTGATAATGCAATGATTACCAATGATTTTAAAATCAATGAATGCGATAAATGTGTCTACATTAAAGAGACAGAAAATGGTTATGTCATTCTATGTCTGTATGTGGATAACATACTCATTATTGGTAGTGACAACAGAATGATCAAATCTATCAAGAATATGTTGAATTCAAGATTTGACATGAAAGATATGGGACTTGCTGATGTGATTTTAGGGATTAAAATCACAAGAACGTCCGAAGGTTTAATTTTAAACCAGTCACACTATGTGGAGAAGATTCTTGAAAAATTCAACATGAATGATTCTGGTATTGCTAGAACACCATTAGATAATAGTCTTCATCTATCCAAAAATAGAGGAGAGAGTATTTCTCAAGTAGAGTACTCTATAATTATTGAAAGTCTAATGTACTTAATGAGTTGTACTAGACCAGATATTGCCTATACGGTTAGTAGATTGAGTAGATACGAGCAATCCGAGTGCTGACCATTGGCAAGCAATAGTGAGAGTACTCAAGTACCTATGGTATACTCAGAATTATGACATGCACTATACCAGGTATCCATCTGTCTTAGAAGGATACAATAGTGCAAACTGGATATCTGATATAAAAGACTCAAAATCTACTAGTAGATATGTATTCACACTGGCAGGTGCAGCTATATCTTGAAAATCTTGTAAACAAACTGTTATAGCCAGATCCATAATGGAATCTGAGTTTATAACTATAGATAAATGTGGTGAAGAGACTGAATGGCTACGTCATTTCTTAGAGGATATTCCAAAATAGCAAAAACATGTTCCACCAATCTGTATACATTGCGATTGTCAATCTCCGATTAGAAGAGCATAAAGTAACATGTATAATGGTAAGTCTAGACATATATGTTGTAGACATAATACTATTAGACAACTACTCTCAACTGGAATTATCTCTATTAACTACGTAAAGTCAAAGGATAATATTGCAGATCCGTTAACCAAAACATTAAACAGAGAGTTAGTTAAAAAGTTGACAATAGGAATGGGACTGAAGCCCAATACAGGAAAGTTGATATAAAGAAAAACCCAACCTAATTGACTGGAGATCCCAAGATCTAGGTTCAAATGACAGTTCTTTGCCCTCCATGGTTTTATCTTTGATTTTGTAATTTGTACTTAGTATTGGTGGTTTTCTCTTCTATAGGGTGGTCAGGATACGCCGGATGCGTGAGTCGAATCAGGAAGCTGTTCTGCTGGCCTTGTGTTCAAAAACTTTCACTTCCAAAGTCATAATCTTCAGGTATACTCAGAGATTGTATTTAGATAATGATGCCCTTTTTTGCTCTGTATTTGTCCTTACATTTTTCGGTGGTTTCATGTTAGTGCTTGTATGTATTTAAGGCTGGAGATCATCACAGTTTGTGATTGTCACATCACGATATCTTTGACAGAGGATTGGTAGAGATAAGTTCTAGTATTGTTCATAGGAATATGAAATGAATGATATCACTGTGGGTGTTTATCCCTCAAACCATTCCTATAAAATATCAATGATTTGATATTCCCAACTATTGTGAGAGTTTATCAAGAAAAGGATAGCAATTATGCTTTAATGATTTTTAAGTGGAGTAAATCAATTACTCAAGATTAAGTAATCACCTATGTGAGAGAGAAGTGGGGCCGCTTCAAAGGAGAATTATTGATGGCTGAATTCTTTAGAAACTCTCACAGAACCAGGACGATGTTCATGGCCAAAACGAACATACGCGTGAGAACTGAACAAACGTTTAGATGATTCATGTACGAAGTGTATGGGTCATTTACTAAGAAAGCAGGACAGTTCAAGGACATCATATCTACTGGACAGCTGGTAAATTAAATATACTTTCACAAGGGAATGTTCAAAGGGTGACACCTACCTATCCTATGCAGGTTTCATTTGTTGAACACTATCACAGAGTCAAAACCAAAATAATTTTCATTCATGTGGAGGATTATTGGAAAATATGAGGTATTTTGATGGGTGAATGAAAGAGAAATTGTTTCTCAAAGAACACCATTGAGTTGGAAGTGGGAAATGAAAGTATGCTAGTCTCACATTAGAAATGAGGAAGGCCTTGAAGTACTTTATATGTGATTACACTCCTTTTGAGTGGTAACTATCATAACAAGTATTATGCCTCGCGTGCACGCGCAGGGGGTTGCAAATCCCAAACCCCGACGGAGGCCCGACAAGTTGAAACTTGGGCGCGAGCACACGACCTACGTACGCGAATGCAGGACCGAAAAGTGGACCTCGCGACAAGCCCATTTTTGCTTATGTTTTAAATTTTTCCAACTCAGCCGTTACAATGTAACAGTTCTTAAGTTAATTATCGACATGTTAATGGGATTAACTAAGCAACGGCTATTTTAATTCTATGGTTACAGAATTAAATACATAACGGCTCTAAAACGGCAGATTTATTCAGCTGTTATTCTTTATTTTCGAAATGTCCCTACTTACCCTATAACTCCCTTTTTCTTGTTTGAAGAGATCAAGAAAGAGATCAGAAAACAAGAAGCGAAAATCTCTCCTCCCTCTCTTTCAAACTCTCTACATTTGCATTGTTTTCGATAGTGTTTACGTGTTGTTTAAGTTCGCCGAAAACTTTGGAGTGTTGAGCTTGCCTCTATCGCTACTTAACCGTTGTATCTTGGGAGACAGACGTTCACGAAACCTCAAAGCACGTACTAGAGGGGATGAGTCTGTTTTAAGGAAACTGTGTCAGACACAGGCCTCGGTATTTTTTATTAATTCAATTTCTTCCTATATTGTTGTATTTCCATTCAGATTTTGTTCTTCTGAAGGTTCAGCTTTTGTCCTTCTGAGGGTTCAGATTCATGCTTCTGACAGGTTCAGATTCATCCTTCTGAAGGTTCAGATTCACTGCTTCTGACGGGTTCAGATTCACTGCTTCTGACGGGTTCATATTCAGCACTTCTGAAGGGTTCAGATTCAGTGCTTCTGAAGGTTCAGATTTTGTGCTTCCGACCTGCTTATGAAGGCTCAGATTTTGTGCTTCTGCCAACTCAGTGTTTGTATGTTTGAGGCAGTTTGCTCACATTTATTATTGCCATTTGAATTTTAAGTATCCTCCAATTTTATAAAACAGAATTGTTATTTTAACACTGTGTTTTTCCCCAACAGAGTTGAGTTCGGTTTATCTGATTATTGAGTGTTTGGTGTCGACTGAGTTATTTCCGATGGTGTCAAGCATTTCCTGGTGTTTCCTTATCGTCTATGTGTAGATGCGTCCTCTAAAATGGTTAATATCTCACTGCTACCATCTCTCTGTGTCGTATTTTCTTGCTCATTGCTTTGGTTATGGTTGGTTCCTTTTATGGTTCTCATCGAAGTTGTCGACTGGTGACCAACATTTGGATAACAGAGGGTGATGGTGGTCGATAGCTCCGATGGTCGATCTAATAACTGGAGGGAGTAGCCGGCGATGTTGGGACGGTGGCGGCGAGGGTTGTGCAAGCCCTTGCCACTGCACCCTTTATTTATTTTTATTATTATTATTATTTAAAATTTAGCTAATTTTTTAGTAATTTTTTAAAATCTTTATATTTTTTTAAATTGTTGATTAGGATTCTCCGGTGAGTCACGGAGATGCCACGTAAGATTTTCGACAAAGCTCATCAGAGTTATCACTGAAATAATTATTTAAAAAAAATTGACAGCAGAGTGATAGCCGTATATAAACTTTATCACTTTTCATGTCCTTCCACCTCTTCCAGACACCATCTAGATTATCGTCATATGAAGTTGATTATCCGATTAATGGATAATCTCGGACGATTGACATGAGCTTATCTCTTACTTTTCACAGCATCACTCTATGATCTCTATACCGTCTCCATGAGACATCGATTTTCTGCGTAATACATCGATCGTAAACATTGAACAGTCATATCCATCGCCTAATCAACCTTAAAGAAGTTCGTTCTTTAGTTATCCGAATAGCGAATCTAGCTTTCGATTTGGTCTCTCGTGATAGATTACTCTGAAACCTTCGTAAATCTCACTTCTAGTGCTCGACAAGGCTGTTCCTTAAATAAAATTTCCAAAGATTGTGATACGTTCTGAGACACATAGGCTTTATTTACGGACAAAAGTTGGGAAATAAAGAGATATCTCTCTCTACATTATTCCAGATGTATGACAGCCATTTGCAAGGGGAATTAAAAACTACTTTAGGTGATCCCAGACACTCGCACTCCCAGAAAATTGTACCTATGATGACGATAATACTACATAACCCTCTAATTAGTCGCCCACATTTCCACGCGAACTTGAGGCAAGGCTGCGGGAAATTGATCAGGCGCAGTACGAAATGCCTTCTCAGGGACCTTGAGGAAGTCTCCTACTATTGCCAAGCTTGGCTCCAGCACCAAACTCTCCCATGCCTTCTCAACATCTTTCCCTGGACTCTCGAAGACCCCGGTCGCGTCGATGCGGTGGATGTTCCACCCACTCTCTTCAGTAAGCCTCCGGATCTTCTGAACTTGGCGACAGGTTAACTCGAAAGTGTTGAGCTTGATCTCGTTGATGGCCTCATCGAGCAGAACCTCTATCGATTTCTCGTCGTCGATCATGCGATTCTCGGCTCTCAGGAAACGGTCCATCTCCGGGACTCCAATTGCACGGCGGATGCCGCTCGAGTAGTCGGCTTCCGGGACGAAAATTCCTCGTACCTCATCTATTAGGCCTGCGGCAACCATCTCGTCCACCCGTTTCGACACACGTTCACTCAAGACGGGCGGTGACACTTCCAACCAGAGGAAACAACAATCGTAAATGGACCTGAAGTTAAGCTTCGGGTCCTCCACGAGCACCTCAATAAAGGAGTTCGATCCTCCAGCGACGATCGCGGCACACCCGCCTTCTGTTATCTGCTCGATGGCGGTCAATGCATTGCGGCAGAAATCTTGCGCCGAGAAGTCGATATCAGGGTCGTCGATCACTCCTAAGAGGTGGTGCGGCACGCCTCGGCGCTCGGGCTCGGTGACCTTGTTGGTGACAACATCGAGCCCCTTGTACACCTGGATTTTGTCGGAATTGATGATCTCGGTTTGAAAATGGATCGCGAGATCGATCGAGAGCTTGGTTTTTCCGGTTCCAGTTGCTCCCATGATAAACACAACCTTGGGCTTGTTCAGCTTTGGAACCCCAGGGATGTACTTCATGACTCCTACGTAAGAAATCAAAATAAAACCAAAAGAAACTTAGATGGTCAGAAATTGTTGATGGAAAGAAGCAAGCATACATAAAGAAATATTTCTAAAGAGGGAAAGCCTAATGTAGAAGTACCATTCCATAAAAGGAAAAAGGAAAAAATAATAATAACAACGAAACGAAAGGAATGCATAATTGGCATTTCCAGTTCTAATGATTTAAAATCATTGATTATTGGTAAGAAGCATGGAACTAAAGAAGACGAATTTAATGGAGGCGACAATGTCGGAATACCGTCCCACGTGTCCCACGCAAATCTAAAGGATGGATGTGAAGCTGGTTTCCGGACATAAGATGTGGTAACGGCACCCCCCAAAAAAAGAGACATAAAACACGACTTTGTCCAGAAAATCTATGAACAAAGTTTTCCCGCGGTTCGCCCTTGCACAACAATGAGAATTATGGATAAAGAGGAAAAACAATCCATGGCATCACAAGAAAAGGAAGTGATAAATACGGCGAAAGATCACAAATTTCTCCTTTTGTTTGATAAACTCATTTTCTCGTCTTCCGAATTTTGAAGGACACTTCCGATTGTAAGAATACTAAATCATGCTCTTTGGATTATTAATGCATGACTAAGAAATGGCGAAAAAAATCCATACTTCGATCACGAAGAGCTTAAAAGACAAAGATATGCAATATCTATCTTCGTGAATAAACACAAGTATCTTAGTCACTGATGCAATACTGTTCCATTACATAGATTGAGATAACTGAAAAAAAAAAAAATTCAAGAACAGAACTCACTTGTCTAACAATTGCACTGGAATGAGACCTTCAAATGAGAGAGACAATGAGGTTTTGGTTTGATATATAACGAGTCTCGCCTGCTTCGGCATCATCTCACAGTGCATCGACTATAAATGGGTCCATTTAATATGGAAGGATTTTTAAGAAGAAATTGGATTTTTTTTCCTTAAAATCAGTATGTTCTTTTTTTTTTTGGTTAAGTAAAATCAGTATGTTCTTAATTGTTACTAAATTCAGAGAATTGTTTGTTTTGGTAATGTATCCATCGACAAGATGAACAACTTACCCTAAATGGGTCAGCTCAATATGGAATGCTTTCCAAGAAAAAATCTGATTTTTCCCCTCAAAATCAGTATGTGCTTAATTAGAACTAAAATAAGAGAGTTGTTTGTTTTGGCAATGTATCTTGGTCAATAAGACATGCAACTTATTTATTTCATAGCACTTTGGGCAACCATCATTGCATTGCCTCCTTTTTGGTTTAATTAGAGTAGGCATTTATACATATACGGGAATATCATCCAATTCTATTTATGCGAAAACTGTTAGGGCATGTTGATCTTGATACATGACACGGGGTGGATCTACAAGATGCTGGTGTTGATACCGAATGGACGTAATAATGACATTATCAATCGAAAGATGTATTGCTTTTTGCCAAATGGCACGGAAATTTAATTCATGTAGATTTCTTTACATCCTTTAATTAATGCCGTAATCCATCCGCATGCACAATGCGCATATCTTGCGCGCCAAACATGATTAGGGTTCTTGATCTTCTAAACATTCGGATTTATCATATTTATAGTTCTTCACGGGAGTTATTGAGCCAATAGTATCTTAACACTTGTTGTAGTTGTTAGAAGACTTGCTAAACTTGGCATGTAGGGTGCCATTTGTTTCATGGAAAATCCATGACTTAGAAGAAAAAAAAAATCGAAAAATGATAGCTTGTATCGCTTACTAAAATGAATTAAAGAATAATATTTCTGTCAACCATAAAAATAGATAGTTATAAATCAATGATGAAAAATATTTATCATTGACTAATTTTTTAAGTGATATAAGCAATTATTTTTCGAAAAACGTTTTCTAAATCTCGGGTTTTTTCGTGAAGCAAAGGTACCCTTAATATCCTTACTTATCTTACGGTATGTATTTTGTAATTTTGAATTAAAAGGGAAAATTTCAACCAAAAAAAAATTCAAAGGGAAAATTACCAAAAAATACCTAAACTATAGCAATTGTGCCAGTTCAGTCCCAAGTTTTTTTTTTTTACCGATTTTCTCCTAAACCTTTTGATTGCATTTGGTCGTCCGCATGAAAACCAGGATAGGATACAGTTTATCGTATCTTATGTTTGGCAGCCTTTCAAGACGGGATAGACTCAGATATAGATGGGATATAGCCTGGATAAAATAAAAAAATAAAAAAATAATAATAAAAAAAACCTAGAGGGGGTTCGATAGACCCGAATAGGATGTCTCTTATCCAAAACAAAAAAGTTATTTTTTTCGACAAACCCAAGCCTCTTCTTTTTCTTTTCCTTCGCTCACAGACACGACACAGTAGCTAAAGTAGTGTGAATCGATGCACCTCCTTTACCATAGCTCTCCAGTTCACATTAAAGCTTTACAAAAATGGCGGGAGAGTTGGACTATCATAATTTTCTGATTCAACAAGCATTGTTATTGGCATTAAGAATGATTTGGGTGCGGATTGCTTTCCAATATTTAGGTAATTGCGATTGGAAATATCTTACCAATTTCCGAGTATCTTTCTGTTTTTGCATTGTCATCGACACCTGATTTTTAATTCTTTTTATTTCAAAAAATTAATTAAAATATCATATGAATTCATAAAATTTAAAAATAAACTTTAAGCCTTGGCCAAGCCTAAAGAATTGATTTTGAGCCAAAAAATAATTTTTTTTTCGAATTTTTAATATTTATTTAATTCGAAAATACACGAAAAATAGGAAAAAAATAGCATTTGTGCCCGAAAAATCCGAAAAAATAGTCAATATTTTTATTTTAATTTGAATTGCATTGTAGCTACTTTAGTTCAAAAAAATTAATTTGAGTCGGTTAATGCATTTAATTCAAAAGATCTCAATTTTACTATGGTCAAACCTATTTCACTTTTGGGCAATAATCATCGCCCTAATCATTTTCCTAATTAAGATCAGCACAAGAGACTCTAGAACCTTCTCATGCGAAGACGAAATGGACAAGAGGACAAGATAGGTGAGTTGTCAAGAGTACAAGAGATATACCCTTTTGTGGTACAAGGAATTTATGGGGATTTGTGCATGGATGGCTCATCATACTCAAGTGCATTCATTCATTCTTGCCTAATAGAGGAGTTGGCCGAAAATTCAAAAAAAAAAAAAGGTGGGTTCATTTGGGCAAAAAAAAAAAACACACACACACACACTCACTCACTCACTCACTCACTCTCTCTCTCTCTCTCTCTCTCTCTCTCTGCTGGTTCTCACCGCCCGACCCTGCCACCTTTGCGCTGCCACTGCGGACAACCAACGGACTATGTTAGCCGACCACCACCACCCCGACACTCCTCTCCCTTTACCTGCCATCACACCAGCCCCTCACCAAACCGCAGCCCTTGTAGGAGGCTGAGACCCCCTCGGCCACATCACTAACGTGGTGCCATCCCGACCGTCTCGACCTCATTTTCGACCCCAAGAACCCCTCGGTCCCATCACCAGCATGGTGCCATCCCGACCGTCTCGACCTCATTTCCGACCCCACCAGTGATTCCTCTTTGATTTCAACATCTTGCATTCATTTTTCGTCATCTTAGATTCTTAGTGCATCCACTCTATCCATAAAGGTTTGTGACGAACGATAAACGGGTTTGATTCCAATATCTTAGCTTATGAACTAGTATGTGGAGGATGGATTTTTAGCCTAAACATGAGGTCAATTGATGGCTTTGATTGATTGAAAATGCTGATTAGTTAGTGAACATGAATTGCTATGTTGTTTGTGCATGTCTATGGGTGTTGGATGATCCTATGGTGCACTATGACATACTTTTGCTCTCGAGCTAGGGTGTGCAACCTTTCTTTAGTGTAGATTTGTGGGTCAAAACGTGGTTATTTCATGGATTGGTGTTCTCGAGATTCGTAGAGCACGCCTCGAGCTTCTATTTGATATACTATGGCACGGAAATGGACACCTATTACTATATCAAAAGGGTCCCATAGTTTGGAGCTTGAATCTATGAATTTGTGAACCTGAATTGGAGATTGAGTTTTCTGACCTAACCTTTGGTGCTTCGTGTTTTTCCATGGATTTTTTCAGACTTTGTTTCATAAGAACATCTTCATGAAAGTCGTTCATAACATTCTGATGCATAACATATAAAAAAATCTAGAAATATTCATGCATGTCTCATATTTTTAGTACATTTAATGAAATCATGTATTTCTATCATTGTTCTGGAGTTCGTCTTGGCCAGTGCATATCTATCTTCAATTACAATAATGACTTGTTTAGAGTCTTTGTTTCCAAAATCACAAAAAATTAAAGTAATTCATTAGTTGTCTTATGTAGTATACTAGAAAATTTGGAGCATTAATTTGATGTCGTAGATGTGCATTTGAGCTTAATCAAAAGGTTTTCCTATTCTGTGAATTTTGATGGTTTGCGGCTGAGTATCCATGAAAAATGATTTTCCACGTAAAAATGGGGGCATTTTCGATAAAAGTGTAGAAAATGAAAATTGCCAATGACACGTGTTCCCATTTGCATATAAAACATCGAAAGCTTTTTATGCAGTTTATTATTTTTCTTGCATTTTATGATCACCGATTTTATCCTCAGCATGTTCCAGGGTAGTAGAGTCTAACTTGTATTTTTCGTGTTAATGCATTGGAAAACCTGAAAAATGGTATGTATGAACACTACAAAAAAATCAGGTTTTACCCACGAAATTTGCAATGAAAAATCTTCCAAAATTCGTTGCAAATCGCTTATGCGACGAAATTTGCAACAACAAAAAAATCGTTGCGAATTCGGCGTTGCAAATTTTGCAACGAAAAATTCGATGCTTCGTCGCAAATTTGCGACGAAAATTGCAACGAATACAATGTCGTCGCTGATTTGCAACAAAAAGTTTATTCGTCGCAAATTTGCAACGAAAATCTATTTCGTCGCAATTGTAAAACTTGCGACGAAGGATACTTTTGTCGCAAAACTTGCGACGAATTTACATGTCGTCACAAATCTGCGACGAATTATTTTTCGTCGCAAATGTTGCGACGACATGTAAATTCGTTGTAAATCTGCGATGATATGTTTGTTCGTCGCAGATTTGCAACGAATTGTCTTTTCGTCGCAAAATTTGCAAATCGGCATTAGCCACGACTTTTTTTCCGTCGCAAAATTCGTCGCTAATTGGTGACCGATTATATAAATATATATTTTTTTTGTCTTGTCAACAATATTCATCAATTTTTAAATATTCTCGATGGATTTTACGGGCATGTAGCCATAATGAACTTCTCAAAAGACCATTTCTGCAGTCGTGGGCTTGCAGTACAATTCCGTAGATGTAAAAATCATCAAACGTATTCCATCAAACACTGAGACTCAAGAATGAACAAAATAAGCCAACTTCTGGAAATTTGCAGCAGTGAAGTCTACATCAGAAGAGAGTGGTAAATCAGCATCAACAGGGTTCTCTCGGTCAATTCTTTCTACGTCAGAAAAAGAACTGATGATCCAACTAGTGCTCCGGTCAACCAATGCAGCATCAGAAGGTACCTCATCATCCACAAACACAACACGTTCCACTGTATCAAGCTGTCTGGAAATGTCTACAAGCTTCTTTAGCTCCTTTTTGCCACAAATAACAGTCGTTACCTCCGTCTACAAATCATTCAAAAAGCTAGTGAAGAACTTTCTGGTGATTATTATCTAAAAAGAGAAGAAAAAAAAATTATTTTCTCTCATGATGTTGGAATCCCAATACATAGTTAATATTTCCATCAGGACTTCAATGAGAAATTAGAAGAGAATTTGTCAGCAGCATCACACATGCATGTACGATAATTTTGAATGAGAAAATGAAATGATTCTAAAATTCATTCTGTCTTCAAGGGTTTTAGACAATGAACATCAAATTTTAATTTGGGGACCTAGCTTTTTAGATATTAGTTCCATTTACTGCACAATTAGGGTCTGTAATGATATCAATCAGATGAATATCATGTCACACAGGAGAAGAATCATGAAATTAGTTATTTAGAGAAGATAGCAAGGTGTAGCTCGCATGGGTGAAGCAACATGATGTCGAGAAGAGAACTCTTGTGCACTCATTTTGACCTTAAAATGAGAACTCTTGAACAAGTAAGGAATCACAGTTTAGACAAATTAAAAGACAGTTGTTCTCTCTTTTTAATGATTCATTCAATATGCACACCTAATCTCAACATTAGCCTAATAAAAAATTACAACACTTCACATCGAAAATGACTGATTACAGAAAAGCCTCAACGTACTAGGATATGTCGACTCAAACTGTAGGAATATCTTACTTTTTACTCATACATCTCACCCTTTGCAGCAGTGTCACTACCACCAAAATGAGACAACAAACAAGTCAGACCAAACATCAACCAGATAATTCCAGGAACGCAGAAGCTAATGGAGAAGGAGAGTTTGCAAAAGCTCGCACAAATATGCAGATTTATTTGAGCAACTGTTAAGCCCACAAAAAAAATGGAAAAGGAGAAAAGCAATAGCAATAAAAGCAATATGCAAAATCTTGATACAATGATCACCGCGATCGTTATTACCTTCGTCAATGATCGTACCATGTCTTCATATCCACCTCCTCAACCTTCTTCATTGATACATCTAAAATAATTCTTCAGCATCATCATCAGCAATATCGTCATGCTCATTGTGTTGCTTAGAATTTTGCCCATCACCTATTTGATTAGTGGAAGGTACAGGAGTAACCCGTTGTTCATTTAGACGGAGGTGTTGCATGATCACTTGCATCTGAGACTGCGTTTGAAGCTCGAAGGATCTATGATGGGTCAATTCCTGATTCATTTTTTGATCTGTTCATCTTTCTCTACAAGCCAATCTTTGACCTATTTAATCTCTTCATCCTTCTCTACAAGCAAATGTCTCAGTTGGGCCATTTCCTCATCCCTTCATGTCCTCTTTCCAGCAGCTGCACTGGAGGACGAACTTCCAACAGCCTTTCCGGTGCAAACCCTTGTCATGGATCCCAGGCCATATGTTTGTCCACTCATTGCCTCCACCAACAATGCCCGTTCGTTAACTGCTGGAAGTTCATCCGCACTCCCACCATCACCGCCACTAGCCGTACTCAACAGCTCATCAAATTTTTCCTACATCAACAAAATATATATGCAAATAAAATAACTTCATATATCTAACTACCATAAACATGAAAATATTCATGGTTTTCAAACCGCGTTTCCATAAAGTCGAAAGCATATAACCTTACATACCTTAATAGATTTCGCTCGATCGCTAATCCGTGTCTTATCTTCTTCTTTTTTTTAAATGTACGTTCAAACGTAGCTACGAACGTTGGTTCCATCCCCAATTCACGTGCCTACAAAATTGAAACACAAATGAGCAATTAAATTAAATTAACTGACCACATATTTAACAGAACTTGTCATCCTTTTTCTATGCTCCGCAACATTGATGGAGCCCCCACCATATGTCGCAGAAACTTTAGTAGAACAAGAAGCTCGATTCTTCTTGTTTTGTTCACTCATTTGCTTATATTTTTCACCAACCCAAGTTATCTTCATTTCCTTCCAATCGCCGCCGTAGATAAAAGGTGACTTTTTCATGGCTGTCTTTGCTCTATTCATCACCGGCTTTTTTCTTAAAAATTCTGTTAATTTCCCCCTCCTCCTCTTCATCCCAGCTGTCCTTTCGCTATTTTCAACGGAAAAACAACTAATTTCATTTACGCCGAACTTAGTTTGTGAGAAAACAAAAGAACAAAACTCACCTTGAACTCATTCCACCACAAATCTGTCACTTGTGTTGGAGCGGCAGTATAAGTAGTCCACGGCCCCCCTCCAATGGTTATTCACAATTTCATTAAGTTCACGCACCACCTCCGTAGCGTCTGTGAATCTGCAAACAGTGACAATTCAGTTAACATCCATATCTAAAACCAAATGAAGGGATGATCGTAAATATTACATTTATGTATATAAAAAAAGTACTTACGAATCTCCATATGACCTAATCACGGTCCTCCTATTTTCTTGAGGTGTGCTTCCCTCATCATGCGAGTGTTCAACTGAAGAAAGTGGAACATAAGCACGTGGAACTCAAGTACGTTCAGGTCGGATGTATAGTGGTTGAGGGTGAGATGAAAGGGCCGGGGACGAGTCAGGGGAAAAGGCCGGGATGAGCCACAGGAAAGGGTCGGGGACGAGCCAAGGGAAGGCAAAGGGAAATGGGAAGGGCCTAGTCTTCCTTGTGAAGATGCACCATGGATGTAGAGGGAATGGGAAGCGCCTCGTCTTCCTTGTGAAGATGCACCATGGATGTGGAGGGAACGGGAAGGGCCTGATCTTCCTTTTGAAGATGCATCATGGATGTGACCTCCACGCTTATACTGACAAGCAAAAAATAATTTCAAACCACAAGATTGAAATCGATAAAATTTTCAAACCTTAATGAGAAAAAGATGAGACACGACATCTTCGACCGATCGAGGCACTAACAAGACATGCATTGACATTAGAGCACGAGATACTTGTGCACAATCAAACTACAAGATTTGCTTCCCGGTTCCCGCTTTTACCACCAACATTGACCGCCCACAGTGAGAAACCACATCCCCTTCATACTGACATTCCAATTAAACAACCATGGTTTAAACCGAGCAGCATCAGACAAGTACACTCAAGTGTGTCAAAAAACTTATCTTACCTCGTGCTTTCCCTCGTCGCTCCTCTATTCAATCACTAGACTACAACCAAAGAACTACGAAGAAATCCAACTTTTTACCCACAAACTCAGCTAATAAAGCGAAAAAAGAGAGTCAAAAATCACCTGATCTATCATTTTCAGCGGCGAAGTGGCGACGGTGAGGTGGCCGGCTTGTGGGTTTCTCGGATCTGCGGCTAGCAGCGGCAGAGGTTGGCACAGGCCTTCTCCTTAGCGAATCCACTGTCGGAGTCGAGCACGCGAAGCAGATGGTTCAAGAGCAACAGCCCCTCGGGAATCAAGATGGGGTTGCTGCTGTCGACGGCGAAAACCCGGGAGAGGGCAGCGACGGCCTTCTCTTTGACCTCGAGAGAGCCAGAATCAAGGAGCTTCACGAGGACGGGGACCCTGAGCGACAGGGACGAGGACGTTCCCGTCGTCCTCAGCGAGGAGGAGCAAGAGGGAGTCTAAGGCCGAGATCTTCGAGTCGGGCGCCAAACTGGAGGCGGGTGAGGAGGTAGCGGGACTGGACGCGGACGGACTCGCGCTTGGAGGAGGAAGAGGAGGAGGGAGGGTCGGGGAGGAGGACGTCGCAGTCGTGGAGGTGGCGGAGGAGGAGGGAGAGGGTGGAGTCGAGGAGGCTCTGGGTGTGAAGGGAGAGGCAGCGAGAGAGGCGAGAGAGAGAGAGAGAACGAGAGTTTGCAAAAAGAGGGGGGCATCTGAGAAGCCCTAATTCTTTTGTTTTGCGACGAACCAATGATGGTCGTTGCAAATTTTGTAACGACCACGTGTTTTCGTTGCAAAACAAGCGAGCAAATGTTGCGGCGACAATGTTCTCAAATTAGGAAAAGCTATCTGAATTAAAGAGAAGAGACATGTCCAACCCACTCAAGATATCACCGAAATCCAAGAGATCACAAGGTTAAGTTAATTCAAAAAATAACTTGATTTCTTACGAATTAAATTAAGATTACCCTAGCCTTCTTTAAAAAAAAAGGTCCTCTACGGCACAAATTAGTGATTACATTGATTTTGATACAAACACCCCTAATCGGTAATGCTTAAAACATCTTAAAAACAAATCAAGATTAATGTCAAATAATCCAACTTTGGCAGCACAATGTTGAAATCAAATTCCGTTCGAGAAGATTATCTAACTCGGATGATCTGCTAAGCAAATTGGACGAAGGCGGGACAATCAAGGAACGCAATAATGGGAAGATTCTGCATGAATGTAATAATGGGAAAATCTTATTAATTGATCCTTTGTTTCCTTCTTTCCTCCGGACAGATACGTATATTCAGCTCTTCAATTGTCCGCGCCCAAATCGTTTTTTGTCGGTCCGATAAATATGCAAACTATGGGCTCCTCATATTTAGGCCCAATACTCAAAAAAAAATCTAACTTTAGCATTTATAATAATTATATTTTAAAAAAATTATCTCATAAAAAATCTCTAACTTTTATTTTTACCTCGATTCTACTCTAAACATTTACTTTTGCGACAAATATTTTTTTCCCTGATTTCCCAAATGGGGTAAATCGATCAGCATAAAGATTCGGCATTTTCATCATCCCCAGTATAACATACAACCCACTAAAGTAGGTTTTCGTGCCTCAGGGAGGAGAGAGTGAAACTTGGGAGAGAGAGCTCGAGAAGCTGGAGTGTGAGAACTCCGTGTATGTATGTTCACATAGCTTGTTCCAAGCTAGGGTAAAGGAGGAAGGTTGCATTAGGCGTAGCGAGCCGTGCAAAATTTGCCATGAAAGTGGGTTTTCGTTGCAAATGAACTATAATTCGTGGCAAATTTTGCAACGAAATCATGTTTTCGTTGCAATAATTTGCAATGAACTATATAATTCGTGGCAAATGTTTGCAACGAAATCATGTTTTCGTTGCAATAATTTGCAATGAACTATATAATTCGTGGCAAATTTTGCAACGAAATCATATTTTCGTTGCAAAAATTTGCGACAAGATGTATCTGCGTCGCTAACTTTGCGACGAATCCGTGATTTCGTCGCAAATTTGAGACGAATTTTCTTTTCGTTACAAATTTCGTCGCAAATTTCGTTGCAAATATTTCGTGGCTAAATCTGTATTTTTTTGTAGTGGAAGTTTGATCAGCATGTCTTAAACTTTCTTTGATTGTTTGGATTGCCTTAATCGGACCTCATCTTCATTATTAATTATGCCTAAATGTGATCAATCCAATTCCCTAAGTGATCCTTTTGTGGGCTCACTAGTCTTATTGTGATTGTTTGTTGTCTTAAGGCTCAAGAAGCCTAAGTGCATGGCTTAATTAAAATCATCGGCATGTGATTTGTTAGATAGATGTTAGGACCGATGTATGATACATGGGTAATAACATGGGGCCGTTAAAATCCAACCTTTCTTGAGCAAGTCGACGGGACCGCATAGGTAATCGCGATGTGTGCACAAAAAGGATTTTCTCGTTGATTTGTGGACATTAATATACTTTGTGAATGTGATCATGCGCGTTTGATTGAGTGGTCTATTATCCTAAGTTGCTTAGTAGTTGGCTCGTTACTTTGAAGAATGGAGGTTTACTACTGATCTTCATCTCCCAATCATGTCTCGGGTTTATTCAATTGGTTTGTAATCATTTAACTCGACGAGTTGCGGGCTTTCTTTCCTTTTTCCTTAGACTAGCTTCTAATTCTTGCATGCATCCTTGTTAAACCTTTGATTGCTTTGGATGATTTTACTTTTTTTTTTAAAATACATTCAAAACCTAGAAAATGCCATGAAAAATACCCACCCGCAAGAACATTTGCATGAACACTTGGGCCTGTATGGATCGTAGCCAAGGAAACTGTTTCTATTCCAAAAGTGTTCCGGGAACACTTTTGGAACAGAAACGCGTATGGTTCAAAAATGTTCCAAAAGTGTTCCGCGGAACATTTTTGTGCCAGGGAGCACTTTTGAAGAAACAAAAAAAAACTTGCTTCTGAGTTTTTGAACACTTTTTGGAACACTTTTGGAACCATCATCTATCGCTGCCGACGCGGCCACCACTCACCGGCCACCGCCGCCTGCTGTCGGTCGCTAGCCCCCGCCGCTAGCCGCCCGCAACCGATCACCGGCAGAAAAAAGTATTTTTTGTGTACTTACCAAACGCGTTTTTTCCTCAAAAATAGTAGCCGAGAACAGAAACACAAAAAAAAAAAAATCTGTTCAAAAAATGCTCCAAGGAACATAAACGTTACCATATGTAGCCTTAGCGACTGACAAAAACATGATTAAAAGTCCAAAATGGTAAAACCTCCTATTGTCACAAGTTAGTTAATAACCAATTTCAGATGGTAACAGCAATGACTCTAGTATAATTACTAGGGTAATCAAGTCTCCGACGCTAGATCTCTGGTTGCGTAGGGATTAGGAAGATCCCCATTCCTAATCGGATTTCTAACCAACCCCAAAAAAAAGTTAGCCGCACTCCAAAGTCTTTAAAAAATATTATTTGCTAATCAAATAGCTTTTTCGAGCACTAAAACGAAATAGCCGACAAGGTCGCCATAGGGTGCAGGGCTAAAGGGTGCACCCCAAGTCTCTTGGAAAAAGCGTGCCGGAACGCGATGAACCATCCGCCGAGTCGAACCCGATCCGGGTCGACTCTCTCTCCCTGGTTCGTCGACAATCCGTCATTCACTGCGTCTTCCCACGAAGGCAAACACCCACGAAATGACCCTGAACCCGAAACACCCCGTGATTGCGACAATGTCCTGGCAAGTGTATCCTATCTGTTCTTGCGGGCATGGAAGGCTGTTGAATGCTTTTGGCATGTGATTCGGCCTATTTCACTTCTAATATTTTTGTGGTTCTACGAAAAGTACGAGATAATGTTGGGTTTTTGTTTGTCAAAAACTAAACCGTGTGAAATTATGACCTAGGCAGTCTTGTTTGTTGTGGTGCAGCAAGTGATGAATTCATATATATATATATTTTTATATTGCAATAGGAGGTCATGGAAAAGGATATTGGCAATGAGTTTAGATTTATTACAAGAAAAAGATTTTTGTTTGTTCCTTCTGCAACGCTCAGCTTTTTGCCTTGGATTTTTGCCTTTCACTTTTTGTCTTGCCAAAATGTTTCTCTTATGAAGACTCCATTGATCATTTCCTTAATTTAGTCACCTGTACTTTTCAACTTGCGTGAGACTTCTTGCATAATGTATCGTGGAGGATTTAAACTGGTTATCTATTAACCCGGAATTCCTCCAAATTTTAGGTCGCGACAGGCGTTGATGGAGATCCAAGATGGGATATCCTGATACAGAAGCATACCTGGATTAAGGCGGCGCAGACCTAATATCGGCTCACGTGTGACAGAGAGATTGTTAGGATGCGTGTGTGAGTGAGTTGTGTTAGAAAGGCTTACATCGAGAATTGATGTGGTGCGGAGCAGTTAATATATTCTAATTGGCCCATAATTCATTAACTTAAGCTTTTAAGTGAAGGTGGGTCCAACTGTATATGTTGACGGGCTCATACATGAGCTCCCTCTTGGCAATCTCCCCGATGAAGTTATATGACTTCTACAGCGTGCTCCCAACACATCGCTTGTCCACTGAAGAGCACCCCCACAAATCGAAAATATTTACTAGCTTTTAGTTATCTTTACTTTTATGCACTATACTTTTAGTCTCCAAACTTGTGCAGTCAATTAAATTCTAGCGTGTTTCATATTTGTAACTTCCAGATCCGCGTCGTAGATTAAATTCTGGCATGTATCTTTCTCATGGATGTTGCATTGTCAATTAAATTTTGGCGTATAATTTTTTTCGTTCTTTCATTTTTCCATTGATTAGATTCTAGCACAATTTGCTAACATGTTGTTCCTTTGTATTGACTATACTTTTCAAGCCTTCTTGTTGATTATATCCCAACACAGTTCATACTCTTATAGTTTTATTCAAAGTTAAACTGTTGATTTATATATCATCTGTCATATTTTTGTTTGGAGTCGCCCCATAACTTGAATCCTCTAATAAAAAATCGAAGGGCGACTTTCGGTGAAAGGTGTTTCGTTGGGGGAGAGATTCCACTAAAGCATCTTTTTGGCATGGCTGGTGAGACTAATGACCCGATTTGAGGAAATATGAGGTGGGTACGAGGAATCAACTTGATATTGACAATGCGAGATAGTAGCAACTCACCACCACCACGTGCTAATGAGCTGGTAGGACGTTCTGAGTCATCTACTACATAGCCGGTGGCAGATCAAGCCCAAAGTGGAGATGTCGACATTCCAAGGCAGCTCACGGATGAGTAGAGAAGGCAGTTGGAGCCAAGTCCAGTAAAGATAGCTACGATGACGAGGGTTCTCAACAAGCACCAGAACGAAACAGCTAACCACAATGAAATACATTGTCGATGTGGTTAAGCCAATGATCATCAATACCTTCCATGAAGTGTCATTCATGGACCGGGAACGTGGAGTCATTCAATTCCGATACAGGCAAATCCCACTAATCCTGCACCTTCTGGGTACCATCCTTCATCTATTGCTGCTCAAATTACCTTTGGAACTTTAGGTCAAATTATACCACCTCCGACACCAGTTAGGATTTCGCAGAGGACTTAAACCGTTGGTACGATCTGTACTAGTGGGCCTGTACCTACTGGTGGAAATAATTTGCCTAAACCTATTCAAGGGAACCCACATGGTCACAAGAATGGGACATAACTTAATCAAACTGCTCAGTAAAATATGTCGTTGGCAAACATGGGAAATATATAGCCAGTTGAGTCAGCACCTCTGATTGATAATGTGAGTCCAATTGGGATGATAACACAATCTAATGTAGGGCCTGTTGGAAAATATAATGGAATGGAATGGAATAACAATGTAGTCAGACTTTGAGGCATGTAGTCACTTTCTTTTGGAATCAATTTGCCCCACGAAGTTGCTATAGGTTTCTGGAAAATTCCCTTAAGAATACAATAAAGTCACAGTGAGAATACTGAATAGCAATTCTAACAAATCTCCTAAAACTCTCTGCAAAACAATGGAAAGGTGATTGTCTTTCTTTTGAAGGAAAACGAAAAATTGAAAGTTACTATGAAAATGAACAGAACTGTCCATTATATAACTTTAGTACAACACATCTCTTGGTGTCCGAACTTCCAATACGAACGCACCTACTTTTTTTCGAAAAATAGTAACACAACTATTCATGTCCGAAAAGGCATAACTCGGACATGACTGCTCGTATGTGAAAAACAACTATTCGGACGCGACCTTTCATTGTTTGAAAACTGTTGCGTTTGAAAAATCGTAACTCTTCATTATATAAAAATTGAAATTAAATAATAATAATAATAATAATAATAATAATAGAAATTAACTTTAATTACTACGTGAACAGTCGTATTGTTTACGAATGCACCTATTCATGTTCGAAAAATAGTAATTCAGACACAATTGTTCATGTCCGAAAAGGCATAATTCGGACATGACTTCTCGTGTGTGAAAAACAACTATTCGGACTCGACTTTTCATTGTCTGAAAACTGTTGCGTTTGAAAAATCGTAACTCTTCATTATACAAAATTTGAAATAATAATAATAATAATAATAATAATAATAGAAATTAACTTTAATCCCTATATGAATAGTCACATTGTTTCGGTAGGGTTAAATAATTAATCATTTTTATTATTTTGAAAATAAAATAAGGTGCTAAGTGCATCTAATGATTAGAGGCGTCAAATGGGTGGGTCGGGTCGGGTATGGGTGGGGTCGAATATGGTCCGACCCATATTGACACATTTAACCCGTTTTGACCCATATTCATCCAATGCAAATTTAGTGACCCATACCCGACCCAACACATACCCGACCCATACCCGACCCGACCCGTATTACTTAAATACTTATATATTTAGCTAAATTATGAAATATTTATTTCTTATAATTTATTAAGAAAAATTATATTGCTAAAACATGCAATTGAATTTTTTCTGAAAAAATTTAAATTTTTTCTTTATAAAATAATTTTTTATTATAACTGGCCACCTGCGACCTTTACTCGCCACTGCTGACCGTTGCCCGCTTCCTGCCATCGTCATCCCCTCAAACTGCTGCTCGCCACCTCCGTCGCCGAAGCTGTAGCTCTCCCCGCACGGGCTGCCGCTTCTGAAGGCGTAGGGGGCGTAATCGGAGCTTGGGAAGGGAGGTGCTCCGGCAGGTTTCGACGCTGACTCGTACCCGATTCTGGTTTATCTTGCCGAGTCAAGTTAAAAGACTTCAATACTAATTGAGCTTTTCCGTTAGTTGCATTCAAAATATCTATAGCTGCCTAAATCAGACATCGAAATCTTTATAGTTTGCGTTGCTAACCTCATATCCAAGAAAATAATAAAATAATCTGAGTTCTTACGGCCCAAGCTTGTGATGGTCTTCAATTTGACTGTACGATCGAGTTGAGTTAAGCTACGGTATTCAAAAAATTATATTCAAATACTCAATCGTATATGGGGGGTTGTCACTGTATTTGTCCAAGTAGGCTCAACTGTACCCCACCCTAGTTCGTCATGTTCGGATGAATTGATCGGGAAAAACGAAGCGTGGGTCGATTTTTTTTTCCACGCAACGCTATATCGATGATGTCGATATGGAAATATACAGCACCGGCACGTACTCCTCATCCAAAACCAAAATCAGAATTTGGCGTCGTCTCTATTAATGGCGTAAAGCAATGTTCGTAGAGGCAACTGCACACGCACTGTGGCGGCGGTCGACGGCCGACGGCGGCGGAGGGTGGTGGTTGGTGATAGTGATCGGAGGTGGGCAGCGGTGACCATTGGCGGCCAAAGCAGAGCGACGGCCAAGGCAGGAGAAAAAAGAAAATAGAAAAGAAAAAAAATAATATAAAAAACAAATTATTAAAATATTAAAAAATTAGATTTTTAAAAAAATATTCACAAAACTTATTTATGATTGCCTTAAGATAGTTTTCTTAGCTAACCCATTTATGGCCCATTTGAAACCCATTTATGACCCATAAAGTTTTTAAGCAACCCATTTATGACCCATTTAAGTACTTAAGTTAACCAATTTTTGACCCACCACCATCAAATATGGGCCAAATGTGGGTTCTAGACCCATTTTGCCACCTCTACTAATGATCGTGCACCCTCATCCGGATCCCCTACCAAAAAGGTAGGGGTGACATTGATTGATCAGGCCATTCAAATCAAAATGGACGGCCATGATCAATCCACATCACTCACTTTTTTAAAAGTTTTGACGTTATTTGCCAAAAACTCTCTCCCTTGAAAAAAGTGAGTGATGTGGATTGATCCTGATCGTCCATTTTTTATTTGGACGGCTCGAATCAACACTAGGGGATCCAGTTCCCATGCGGATATAATGGGGTCTAGCCCACTTGCCCATTTCTTTATTTTGAAAGAGTGTAGTAGCCTTCGAACTAATAAAGAGACTTGCACTCTTCTTTCTATATATTGCGCGGAACAAGCGATCGAACGATAAAATAGACAAAACGAGAAAGTAAATCGAACACCAGATGTACGTGGTTCGGTCGTAAAGACCTACGTCCATGGGGAGAGCAGTAACGAATTCCACTATAGAACGAGCGATACACGGAGATTACAGATCACACTCGAGTTACACAAACATACTCTTGGTGTTTCCCAGCCCCAATTACATCCAATAACGCACACAGTGTTTAGCCCTCAATTCTTAGCGAAATAATCTCTCAAACTCGCAAATGAATTAAAAATACAAATCTAACCTCAAGATTTAATCGGCTTTGACACTTGAATTCTTGATGTGATTCCGCGAACAAACGAAGACACAATGCCAAGCACTCGATGAACGGCGCTTAGAGACTCGCATCAACAGCGGCTTCACGAACAAGGCCCGCGATGAAGCGCTCATGGAAGTGGCGCTTCAAGATTTGTACGAATGTTGCGTACGATTACCAGCATGTCCCTATTTCAATCTTCGTAAACATCCCGCTTCAAGAAGTCTCTCCCTTCGTTTCCCGAACTCCACTGCACGAAGACCCAACTGCAACAACTCCTACGGCTAATTGAAATTCTCATGCCCCTTAAAGCCACGCCACACTCAGATATAATATTATATATTCCATGAGTTGGACAGAAGTCCAAAGTGCACTTTCCTGTTTTCTTTTGAGCGACTCCAATATGAAATCTCAAAGATATCATCCAATGGAAGATATAATTTCCAAAGCATGCGATGTCCACGAATATTCCTTGCTTTATTGAGCGACTTGTACACAGAATTTGATTTCAGAATATGGACTTATCAAAACGGCAACTTAATTCAAAATATTCACTTGGGACTCCAGTTTCAAATACGAAATATACAATTTGAAATATTTCGATTTTCGCTTCACGCTCAAACTCGAGACATATTTTAACAATCTCCACCTTGGCTCAATGTTTGAGCCATGTCACAATCGCTTTATTGATAATCCATACATCATCTGCTACTCTGCCAACAGCCCCAATGGGCTAAACCGCCACAAACATTATCCAAGTTCAAGCCGCGCTTAAACTTCGCCATAACCGAGGTCCTCATCAGAACACCAACTATACATGCACTTTTAACTGCTCCACAAGGACTATTTGACACAAGCTCCTTAGCCACATATAAGGCAAAACCATCGTTGCATCCATATCTGTCAGGAGATCGAATACATACCTTGTCAACATCAGCAGTTATAGCAATTGTTGGCTCTATAGGCTCACCTCGCTACAAGCACCATCTGTGTCGATTACCACGCTAGTATATGCTACCTCAGGAGTTTCTGGTTGTAACTCCACCTCAAGCTTAACATCGTCTAGATCCGTATGAACACTGCCACAATCACTCCTAGCCAGAAGTACTGGAGACTCATCAAAGGTAACTTCTCTGCTGCAAACAGATGAATTTATAATCGGGCACCACAACTGATCGCCACACTCACCTCGTGCATAGCCATGGAATATGCACCTTGCCTCCACATCGAGCTTACCATCACTTACTCGATAATAACACGGGCAATTAAACATTCTAAAATTAGAATAATCAGCAACATTACCTGACCACACTTTTTCGGGAGTCCGATATCCAATTGCAGTCGATGGGGATCTATTCACCAGATAGCTCGCTATACTAAGCGCATCCGCTGGAATTCTCCCAGCTATACCAGCACTAGAGATCCTTTTACGGGCAGTCTCTAGTAACTCTCTGCTCATCAATTTTACAAACTGTTATGGTTTACTGGCACTAGTGCGGTGTTTCACTATGCCCTTTTTCATGTAGAATTTTTTTACCAGCTTCGAGCAGGACTCCATGCTATTGTCAGTTCGCACATGCTTAATCAACTTACCAGTCTCCATTCCAATCAAAGCTCTAGACTGCGTATTCCTGACAACAGCATCAAAATTGTGCTTTCGCACAAATACTCAGGCCTTCATCGAGTAGCCATTAGACTCTCGAACAGATGTCGATGTCTCAAGAGTGAAACTTATCAATGTCTCACCTTGAAGTTCATACAGGCCGCCATGCTTGATTCCTTTCATTATCACCAGGGCACCTCGAATAATTTTCAGGACTTCACATCGTGAAGAATACTTGCATCCAGCTGAATCTAGTGCACCCAAGGAAATTAAGTTCTTTTTCAATTCTGGAGCATGTCGCACTCTAGTCAATGTCCTCACAATACCATCATGCATTCTGATTTTAACATCACCAATACCTATAACATCGCATTCAGCGTTGTTCCCCAACTGCACTTTACTACTATCCATGCATTGATAAGAAGTAAACCAGTTCCTATTTGGTATAGCATGAAAAGAACAACCAGAATCCATAATCCATTCGTCAAACAACAAATTCTCAGTGACAGACAAGACACAATTGACACCATCAGAATTTTCAGCTACAGTGCAACATCATCCGCAGATTCAACTCCAATTCCCTTAGCCCTTTCGTTTTTCATCTTAAAACAATTTCTTCTAAGATGCCCTCTCTTGCCACAGTTCCAACAGACATCACTGCCAGTCCTAGACTGACTACGTCTATTCATGTTCATACTACTTCTGCTAACAATAGTACTAGCTCTTCCTATTTCACCTACTAAAGCTATAGATATAGATTCGCCAGATTTTCTTCTACGGATATCCTCACTCAGAATTAAATCTCGAATCCCATCAAACGTCAAACTAGTTAACCCAGAAGAATTACTAACAGCAGTAACAGTAGTATTCCAACTATCAGGCAATGAGGATAATAGAATCAAAGCACATACCTCATCTTCAAAGTCAATCTCAACTAAACTCAATTGACTAACGATCACATTGAATTCATTGATATGATCAGTAACTGCCACACATTCGCTCATCTTCAAATTAAACAGACGTCGCATTAAATAGACCTTGTTGATCGCAGAGGGCTTCTCGCACATGTCCGACAAGGCTTTCATCAAACCCGCAGTGGTATTCTCCTTGACAATATTAAAAGCGACGTTACGAGCCAACGTCGGCCAAATAACACCCATCGCCCGTCTATCCAGCAATTCCTAATCGGCTTGCTTCATCGTTTCTGGTTTCTTCCCAGACAGGGGCTCGTGCAACTTCATATGATATAAATAATCTTCTATCTGCATCTTCCAGAAACCAAAGTTCTTCCCATCAAATCTGTCGATTTTCACTTTAGCTTCCTCTGTTGCCATCGATTCGCTTCAACTCAAGCAAGCCTAGCTCTAATACCAATTGTTGTGCGGAACAAGCGATCGAACGATAAAATAGACAAAACGAGAAAGTAAATCGAACATCAGATGTGCGTGGTTTGGTTGTAAAGACATACGTCCATGGGGAAAGCAGCAACGAATTCCACTATAGAAGGAGCGATACACGGAGATTACAGATCACACTCGAGTTACACAAACATACTCTTGGTGTTTCCCAGCCCCAATTACATCCAAGAACGCACACAGTGTTTAGCCCCCAATTCTTAGCGAAATAATCTCTCATTCTCGCAAAGGAATTAAAAATACAAATCTAACCTCAAGATTTAATCGGCTTTGACACTTGAATTCTTGATGTAATTCCGCGAACAAACGAAGACACAATACCAAGCACTCTCGATGAACGGCGCTAAGAGACTCGCATCAACAGCGGCTTCACGAATAAGGCCCACGCTCAAGCGCTCATGGAAGTGGCGCTTCAAGATTCGTACGAATGCCACGTACGATTACCAGCGTGTCCCTATTTCAATCTTCGTAAACATCCCGCTTCAAGAAGTCTCTCCCTTCGTTTCCCGAACTCCACTGCACGAAGACCCAACTGCGACAACTCCTACGGCTAATTGAAATTCTCATGCCCTTAAAGCCACGCCACACTCAGATATAATATTATATATTCCATGAGTTGGACAGAAGTCCAAAGTGCACCTTCCTGTTTTCTTTTAACCGACTCCAATATGAAATCTCAAAGAAATCATCCAATGCAAGATATAATTTCCAAAGCATGCGATGTCCACGAATATTCCTTGCTTTATTGAGCGACTTGTACACAGAATATGATTTCAGAATATGGACTTATCAAAACGGCAACTTAATTCAAAATATTCACTTGGGACTCCAATTTCAAATAGGAAATATACAATTTGAAATATTTCGATTTTCGCTTCAGGCTCAAACTCGAGACATATTTTAACACTATACTACGTGGGATTGAAAAAATGCAACTTTTATTTATTTTACAAACAAATTTCAACAGCGCCTACCCCTTATAGGACTAATGTCG
This sequence comes from Rhodomyrtus psidioides, assembly GCA_021437785.1. Lineage (NCBI taxonomy): Eukaryota > Viridiplantae > Streptophyta > Magnoliopsida > Myrtales > Myrtaceae > Rhodomyrtus > Rhodomyrtus psidioides. The sequence goes on from JAILYB010000127.1 coordinate 642,173, forward strand.
TCATCGACAACCAAGGTAGACCACTGTCTCCACCTGGGGGGTGGGATAGCCAATGACCTTGGACCTGTGGTAGAAGCAATGGCGATGCCTAGTCCAGTTTATTCCGCTCGTGGACCAAAAATGGCAGTCGACAATCAAGTTAGACCTCTATCTTTGTCTGGAGGACTACTCGCTCAAGTGATCCTTGTCAAGACGAGCTCGCACCTCACAGTCACCGCCTGACAAGTCGCCTTCATTGCCGCCGTTCAACGGCCTCCGGCCAGTGTCCCTCCCCCCGCTATCTCATGTCTCCCGACTCCCAGATCTCTGGTGAGTTTCTTTTTGTTTCGAGTCCCTTTTCCCAAGGATCTCAGCTAGGCGGCATCATGAGATGGTCACCGAAAGCTCGATTCATTTTGAGCTCGTCCTCAAGCCGTTGTCTCCGAGCCAGATAGGGATTTCCGTGACCGAAACTCGTTCCCAATAACCCTTTTTGCTCTACCCTGTTTCGGTGATAGAAGAGTTGAGTTCGGTTTATCTGATTCTTGAGTGTTTGGTGTCGACTGAGTTATTTCCGATGGTGTCAAGCATTTCCTGGTGTATCCTTATCGTCTATGTGCAGACGCGACCTCTAAAATGGTTAATATCTCCTCTTCACTTTACGATCACAAAACCTGTTCCTTGAAATGCTTGAACCAAACTTGCGCTAATCTTCTGATTCTAGGGTCGTTCTGGACGTACATTTGTCATTAGGCATGGTTTAGTGGATTCTCGCTGTTACCATATCTCTATGTCGTATTTTCTTGCTCATTGCTTTGGTTATGGTTGGTTCCTTTTATGGTTCTCGTCCAAGTTGTCGACTGGTGACCAACATTTTGATAACAGAGGGTGGTGGTGGTCGATAGCTCCGATGGTCAGTGGCGGCGAGGGTCGTGCAAGCCCTTGCCGCTGCACCCTTCTATTTTTTGAATTTTAGCTAACTTTTTTGTAATTTTTGTAATTTTTATCTTTTTTTTATTGTTGATTGGGATTTTCCAGCGAGTCACATATATGCCACGTAAGATTTTCGGCAAAGCTCATCGGATTTATCACTGAGATAATTAATTTTCAAAAAAAAAAAAGGCCGCAAAGTGATTGCTGTACACAAACTTTAGCACTTCTCATGTCCTTTTGCCTCTTTAGATATCTTCCCTTCTAGCTACCATCTTGATTATCCTCATATGAAGTTGATCATCCGATTAATGAATAATCTTGGAGGATTGACATGAACTTATCTCTCACTTTTCACAGCATCACTCTATGATCTCTATACCAATTGTCTCCATGAGACATCGATTTTCTGCGTAAAACATCGATCGTAAACATTGAACAAGTAATATCTATCGCCTAATCAACCTTAAAGGAGTTAGTTCTTTAGTTATTGATTTGGTCTCTCGTGATAGATTACTCTGAATCCTTCATAAAGCTCCCTTCTAGCGCTCGACGAGGATGTTCCTTAAATAAAATTTCCGAAGATTGTGATACGTTCTGAGACACATAGGATTTATTTTCGGACAAAAGTTGGGAAATAGAGAGATATCTCTCTTTACATTATTCCAGATGTATAACAGCCATTTCAAGGGGAATTGAAAACTACATACTTTAGGTGATCCCAGATACTCGCACTAGCATGAAGATTGTACCTATGATCACGATAATACTACATAACCCTCTAATTAGTCGCCCGCATTTCCCCGCGAACTTGAGGCAAGGCTGCGGGAAATTGATCAGGCGCAGTACGAAATGCTTTCTCAGTGCCCTTGAGGAAGTCTCCTACTATTGCCAAGCTTGGCTCCAGCACCAAACTCTCCCATGCCTTCTCAACATCTTTCCCTGGACTCTCGAAGACCCCGGTCGCGTCGATGCGGCAGATGTTCCACCCATGCTCTTCAGTAAGCCTTTGGATCTTCTCGACTTGGCGACAGGTTAGCTTGAAACCGTTGACCTTGATTTCATTGATGGCCTCATCGAGCAGAACCTCCTTCGGTTTCTCATCATCAATCATGCGATTCTCGACTCTCAGGAAATGGTCCATCTCCGGGACTCCAATTGCACGGCGGATGCCTTTCGAGTAGTCGGCCTCCGGGACGAAAATTCCTCGCACCTCATCTATTAGGCCTGCAGCAACCATCTCGTCCACCCGTTTCAGGACTTGTGCATTCAAGACGGGCAGCGACACATCTAGCCAGAGGAAACAACAATCATAAATGGACCTGAAGTTAAGCTTCGGGTCCTCCACGAGCACCTCGATAAAGGAGTTCGATCCCCCAGCGACGATCACGGCACGCCCGCGTTCCGTTATCTGCTCGATGGCGATCAACGCATCGCGGCAGAAATCGTGCGCCGAGTAGTCGACATCAGGGTCGTCGATCATTCCTAAGAGGTGGTGCGGCACGCCTCGGCGCTCAGGCTCGGTGGCCTTGTTGGTGACAACATCGAGCCCCTTGTACACCTGGATTTTGTCGGAATTGATGATCTCCGCTTGAAAATGGACCGCGAGATCGATTGAGAGCTTGGTTTTTCCGGTTCCTGTTGCTCCCATGATAAACACAACCTTGGGCTTGTTCAGCTTTTGAACACCATGGATGTACTTCATGACTCCTATGTTAGAAATCAAAATAAAAACAAAAGAAACTTAGATAGTCATAGATTGTTGATGGAAAGAAGCAATGATACATAAAGAAATATTTCTAAAGAGGAAAAGCCTAATGTAGATAAAGGCATTCGAGAAAGGAAGATATTACAGAAGTAACTTTCCGTAAAAAGAAAAAGGAAATAATAATAATAACGAGACGAAAGGAATGCATAATTGGCATTTCCAGTTGTAATGATTTTATCATTGATTATTGGCAAGACGGAGGGAACTAAAGAAGACGAATTTAATGGAAACTTATCCACTTCTTTAATTTTCTCGAAGAATTTTTCCTTCTAAAATTTTGTCGGATGGTTTCCGCGACAATGTCGGAAAACAGTCCCAGGTGTCCCACGTAAATCTAAAGAAGAAAAAACACGACTTTGTCCAGAAAATTTATGAACAAAGTTTTCCCACGGTTCGCCCTTGCACAACAATGAAAAATATGGATAAACAGGAAAAACAATGCCTGGCATCACAAGAAAATGAAGTGATAAATACGGCGAAAGAACACAAATTTCTCCTTTTGTTTGATAAACTCATTTTTTCGTCTTCCGAATTTTGAAGTACACTTCCAATTGTAAGAATACTAAATCATGCTCTTTGGATTATTAATGCATGAATAAGAAATGGCGAAAAAAATCCATACTTCAACCACAAAGAGCTTAAAAGACAATGATATGCAATATCTATCTTCGTGAATAAACGCAAGTATCTTACCCAAAGAAAAAAGAATAAACACAAGTCACTGATGCAATACTGTTCCATTACATAGATTGCGATAATTGGGAAAAACAAAATCAAGAACAGAACTCACTTGTCTAACAATTGCACTGGAATGAGACCTTCAAATGCGAGAGACAATGAGGTTTTGGTCTGATATATAACGAGTCTCGCCAGCTTTGGCATCGTCTGACAGTGCATCGACTATAAATGGGTCCGTTTAATATGGAAGGGTTTTTAAGAAGAAATTGCATTTTTTTTCTTAAAATCAGTATGTTCTTAATTGGTACTAAACTCAGAGAGAGTTGTTTGTTTTGGTAATGTATCCATCGAAAAGATGAGCAACTTAACCTAAATGGGTCAGCTCAATATGGAATGCTTTCCAAGAAAAAATCTGACTTTTCCCCTCAAAATCATTATGTGCTTAATTGAAAATAAGAGAGTTGTTTGTTTTGGCAATGTGTCTTGGTCAATAAGATGAGCAACTTATTTATTTCATAGCACTTTGGGCAACCATCATTGCATTGCCTCCTTTTTGGTTTAATTAGTGTAGGCATTTATACATGTACGGAATATCATCCAATTCTATTTATGCGAAAACTGTTAGGGCATTATCAATCGAAAGATGTATTGCCTTTTTGCCAAAAGGCATGGAAATTTAATTCAGGTAGATTTCTTTACGTCCTTTATAATTAATGCCGCAATCCATCCGCATGCACAATGCGCATATCTTGCGCGCCAAACATAATTAGGGTTCTTGATCTTCTAAACATTCGGATTTATCATATTTATAGTTCTTTACGGGAGTTATTGAGCCAATAGTATCTTAACACTTGTTGTGGTTGTTAGAAGACTTGCTAAACTTGGCATTTAGGGTGCCATTTGTTTCATGAAAAATCTAAGATTTAGGAAAAAAAAATTCGAAAAATGATAGCTTGTATCGCTTACGAAAGTGAATTAATGAATAATATTTTTGTCACTCACAAAAAAAGTTAGATGTAAGTCAATGATGAAAATATTTATCGTTGACTAATTTTTCTAAGCGATATAAGCAATTATTGACGCAAAGGAAGAGAGAATTGGAAAGGGATTCCAAAAGATAAAGTTTATTCTGAATGATAATGATAATTCTAACAATAACTTAGGCTACTATTTATAGAGATGTCGCCCTTTAGGAAACAAACAAATACTCGAAATCAAATAACAGAATTAAAAGATATTGATAACAAGAAAGTCTTCAAAACGAGTCTAAAATATCTAATCTCGCAATAATCAAGGGAGACAACGATCTCGCAATCTTCTGAAATCTCACAATCTTCTTTAATTGCCGAAATCGACGTAGCAATTTGTATCTTCCAAGATCTCGCCATCTTCTTTGATTTGATATGTTATCCGCTCTTAAAATGCTTGAATGTTTCGACGTACGCATTTGCTAACTGTTTTACATCAGTCTCCTCCACTTCAAAAGAATTCGACCTCGAGTTATTATCAGGATAAAGGGGAGTGTTTGGAGAACGATATTCAAACAGGTCTACCACATTGAATGTCGGGGAGATGTTACGATTACTAGGAAGATAAACAACATAGGCATTGTCATTGACTTCTTTACAATTCAGCAGGGGCCAAATTTTTTGTGCTTCAGCTTGTCATATGTACCGACAGGAAATCGTTCTTTGTGAAGGTAGACCATTACTTCATCACCCTCAGCAAATACTTTGAGGCGTCGACGTTTATCTGCAGCAGCTTTGTAGACAACAATGGAAGTTTCCGGCTGTCACTTCACATCCTCTTGTATCTTTTGCAACTTTGTCTCTAAATTCTCAGCCGTGATATTATATCTTGGGACTTTGGGCAAAGGTACAAGGTCCATTTTATGTTGTGGAGTTCTCCCATAGATGACCTCAAATGGGGATTTAACCGTGGAACGATTGACGGTGTTATTAAAGGCGAACTCAGCAGGAGCAAGACATTGGTCACACTGCTTTTGCATGTCACTATGAGGCTTCGAATGATATCTGCCATAGTACTGTTGACGACTTTAGTTTGACCGACAGTCTGGGGATAGAAGGAGCTTATATACTGTAAATCCGTTCCAAATAAGCGCCACAAAGTCCTCCAAAAATGACTAAGGAGCTTGGTGTCACGATCGAAGGTGATTATCTTGGGCATACCATGTAGGCGGTCTACTTCATGAAAGAATAAGTTCGCCACATGAGAAGCATCAGAAGTCTTTTTGTAGGGAATGAAGTTTTTCATCTTTGTAAACCTGCCTACCACCACAAAAACAGAATCCATACCTCATGGGTTCTGGGAAGACCCAACACGAAATCCATTGAAATGTCTACCCACGGATCAGAAGGAATAGGTAGAGGGGTGTAAAAACCAATATTTTGAGAGTGACCTTTGGCAGTCTGATAGATGTAGCATTTTTTCACAAATCGACCAACATCCCGCTTCAGTTGAGGCCAATAGTACCGTTCTTCAACCAATGCAACAATTTTGTCTCATCCAAAGTGTCCTCTAAGGGTGCCACCATGGAGTTCTCGAATGAGTTGTTCCCACAAAGAGCTGCGAGGGATACACAATCTATTTCCAAAGAACAAGAATTTGTCTTGAACGATCATGTCTCCATAAGAACCTATCGTATAACACTTCTCCCAAATATTCCGAGAAAATAATGGGCACTTTAGGAGTGCCAGCACATCTCTATGGCACTCCACTCAAAAAGTGCCACGTGGCAAGCAGGTCCCACTTTTCAAATTTTTCTAAAATTCATCTCTTATTGGCTTTTTATCTACCTGAAATGCCTTCAACTCCCACGTTCTATTTCTCCCCCAAATTTCTGCAAATCCCACCCTCTCTCAGATGTAACTCTCTTCTTATCTAAGGATTAGAGGTCCCTCCTCGACTCTTTCCCTCTCTCCATCACCTATGCCTTCCTGCCTTCCGTCAGCTTCAATGACCTCCCTGTCGACACCACCCGCATCGAGACCAACATCGCCCTCACGTTGGCGCGCTCACTCCCCCCCTCCCCCCTCCGAGACGAGTTGCAGGGGGTGGAAAACACCACGAAGCTCGTCGCCCTCGTCACCGACCTCTTCAGCACCGACACCTTCAACATGGCCGAGAAGTTCGACGTCTCCCTCCACCTTTTCTTCCTTACCCCAGCCATGTGCCTGTCATTGTTCCTTCACTTGTCGACACTAAACAAAGCGGTTTGTGCTGCTCCAAATAGTAGCCTCCTCCCCCCGATGCTTCTCCTCACTCCCTCGGCGACGACTTCAGGTTTCTTTTCCCGCAGCCTACCAAGAAAATCCCGCCTCTCAAACAGATTTTCGTCATTGCGAGGAGGTTCCGACTGGCCAACGGGAGGGGTATTGACAATTTGCAGAAAGAGAGAGTGAGATCTGCAAAAAATTTGGGAAGAGAGAACGTGGGATTGAGGGTATTTAGGGAATGTAAAAAATGAATGAGAAATAAATCTTAGAAAATCTTGAAACGTGGGACCCGCTTGTCACATGGCAATTTTTGAGTGAAGTGCCATAGAGATGTGTTTGCACTCCTAGAGCACCCAATAATTTCTCATATATTCCCCTTCTTCTTCTTCTTCTTCTTCTTCTCTCTCTCTCTCTCTCTCTCTCTCTCTCTCTCTCTCTCTCTCTCTCTCTCTCTCTCTCTTGTTGACCCACGGACGACTGCCCCTTCTCCTTCCTCTTTTTTTTCTTCTTTCCTTTTCTTTCTTTTGGGTGCGACCAAACCTCCTCTTTGACTCTGCTTCCACCTGACGCTGAGCACCTCAGCCCCAGCCATCCGCCAAAAGCTAGCCACCTCTGCTCATTTCTGTCGCGTCGTCAGCTCGCCGCCCTTCGCGAACTTCCAGAGCTCAGCTTGTCACACCCCGTGTTCCATGTGGGCTCGTCACATCCGCCACGCCGTAATAACAACCCTAGGAACCATCCCACGGCCTGTCGAATAAAACGAAACACGCACACGGAAGGAAATAACAACCCAGACAATAAAATACAAAAGTGACTTGGATGATATGAAAGCAAATATACATAACATAAGCATCTAGTTTGCGACCATCGATCAGGGAAGGGTATAAACCAAAACACACCACTAGGTCGAAGGAACTAAGGGCTACTATCAAAAGACTACTATACCATCGCCCTAACCAAAGACTATCACCAAAAGATTACACACCCCAAAAGCTATCCATGGCAACCTAAGCTGCTCGGTGGAACTGCTCGTCTCGTCGTCATCCTCGGCTTCGTCATCATCAGGAACATAATCAGAGAAAGTCTCAGAGCGGACACCCACAGTGTCATCCTCCATGTCGTCCTCGAAAGCAGATATCTCGATCACTTCATGGTCTTCTTCCATCATAGGGGTCTTCTCAGGGATATTCCTTGAACCTACTACAGAAGCTTCAACATCGACCTCAAGACGAGTTGGATGACACCAACTTGGTACTACTCTTAAAGGGACCTCAGTAGGCTACAACGGACCAAAAGTACTATTATCCCCAACGCGACGAAACCACGCCTCGAAGTAATGCGGCTACCATTCCTCTCTTCCCTCGTCGACCCAAACAGTAGTGCGCTTCCTTACATACACTATAGCCTTACCATATGGGAACTCGTCAAAATAGGCTATCATCTCTTTCGGATCGCCTAATCGTATTGGCAACATGCTTCACGACTTGGGGTCTGAAAAATATGTCCCACTACGGGGTGAGATTTACATCTTAGCAAGTGAATCCTAAACCTAGACTAGACTGCTAGTCCCTCCCGACTATGCAATGAAGCAATAAACAGAAATTCATCAAGACAAATAGCTCATGGCATTCAAATATCAACACCTCAATGTAACTGGCATGAATAAGAATTATAGTCAAGCACATCATACACCATGAGACCAAGCTTATCGCGCTAGCACAGAATGAACTCACAATTATAGCAATTGTCTCAATGGCATTACCAATCTCATCACCAAGGGCCCCCTAGCCACGATGTGTTTCTCAAGGCTCAAAAGAAAATTTTAAGACGCGAGGGCTCACTAGCCATTTTAAAACATAAGGGCTCAATAGCCATTTCAATCTCGCAAGGGCTTAATAGCCATATTCAATCTCATAAGGGCTCAATAGCCATTTCAATCTCATAAGGGCTCAATAGCCATATTCAATCTCATAAGGGCTTAATAGCCATTTCAATCTCGCGAGGGCTTAGTAGCCATATTCAATCTCATAAGGGCTCAATAGCCATTTCAATCTCATAAGGGCTCAATAGCTCAATAGCCATATTCAATCTCATAAGGGCTCAATAGCCATTTCAATCTCATAAGGGATCAATAGCCATTTCAATCTCATAAGGGCTCGATGGCCATTTCAAAGCACAATTGCCAATCACAATTCAATTGTCACACGATCATGCTAATCCTCATTACCAACAAAATCACACTATGTTATTTAACTCATAGAATTCACAAATCAATCAATTCATCAATCCAAAAGCAAACTTCAATCCAATTGACCCTCCAAGACCAGCTAGCTCACGGTCAAATAGTCACGCACGGTCCTAAGAGAAATTCACGACTCTATCAATAAAACTCATCCAATCTCAATTCCACCTAGTAAACACTTCGCCAACACATCAATTAACATCCTAAGGTTCCTTAACGATGATTTTAACACACGGAGACACCTTCACGAACCCTCAAGGTGTTCGGTTTGCTCAATCCCATAACAGGACAGAGTAGGTTCTGCCCTCAATCACACTAATCAGCCCATATTTCAATCCTAAGCTCCAATTTACCACGAAACTAACTTGCCAAAACCTTAATCCACATATCTAGGAAGCTCACCGAGAGTTTCGAAGCGAAATAGAACTTTAAGGACTTTCAATTGGCTCGGTTCCCTTCGGCGTTCAGGCGGTCAGAATTTGCCTCCAAGAAATCACCTCAAATCAGCCATGAAAACCCCTCAAATCAAATAAACTTGCAATCCTAGCTCAGCCAACTCATGTATAACATGTCTAGAAGATCCCACAGCAAATTTGAAATCAATCGAAGCCTCTAAGTGGAAGAACGAAGGCTTTACCTCTACTTGGTCGAAATCTGTCCACTTTCGATTTTGGGGCTGGACGGGACAAACTAGTGCACCAATGGACGATCAACCACTGGGGATGTGTAGAGGAGAGGTTGAGGATGGAGATGGTGGTCAGCGCTCGACCAAGAAGTCGCCGGAGACGGCGGTCGACGGCGGCGAAGGCGACGGGCAAAATTGGTCGGGCAGAACAGGTTCGGGTGAAGAAGAAAGAAGAAGAAAAAGAAGAAGGGAGGGAGAGAGAGAGAGAGTGTGTGCGTGTGTGTGTCCTTCGGCTGAAGCAAGGGGAGAAGAGTCTTCCACAAATTATTTGGTCAAAGACGAAGATTGGTAGGTGGGAGTGGAATTTTAATGCTAATCCCCCCCTTGATGACACTTGTCTTGGCTCTCATAATATCTTGCCATCCATTGACTTCCTTTGACCTTGATTTTCGACAGCCATGGGGAAGTCTAATTGACCAAAATGTCCTTCAATAATCCTTAAGGCAAGAGTAAGGCTCGAGGGGCAAAATGGTGATTTTGTACTTTCCGTCCGAAATTTCACTTTTTCAATTTTAAATTATCATTGACTAGGCGACGTCAAATTCAATTTAAATGTTGGAATTCTTCATTTCCACTTTTCCAATTTCGAGATTCCATTTCGTGATCGATTTTTCGTCAATCGTAAATTCAGTTTATCTCGAACTAACGAGCGGCTTTTACAGGCGTTACACGTATCGACTCTGTGATTCTCACCACACTGAGGACGACTCAAATTACGGCGACTTTGATTGTCATGTAATTGCGATGGTTCATTGCTAGTTCCGACGGTCTCGGTCGTCATTGTTCGACTTAGGAAAATTTTACAAATTATACATTGGTTAAAAAGGCATCACCCGCGCTTCAATCGTATAACACTAGCAATGGATTCCTTAATTGTTCTTAGATCAGCCTTTATTGTTTCTAAATGTTCCCTCAGCAATCCTTATGGTCAAAGCGCCATTTCCTTTTTCGATTTTCATAGGTCCACGTACATTGTCATGCGTTAGCCTTTCCCTTTTGGTCAGTTTACTCAAGATTGATCAGATCCAAGCGAAATAAAACTGAAATATATAGATAGATATTCTTCATTCAATAGTCTCGAAATGGTAAGAAATTTAGAATGTCACAACTCTTTCCCCCTTACAGAAATTTCGTCCTCGAAATTTACAATAAACCCAACTATTCCAACAAATGAGGGTATGACGCCTCATCGCTTCTTCGCTTTCCCACGTAGCGTCTTCCATTCCATGGTACTCCTAGATTACCTTGACTAACGGAATTGTCTTATTCCTCAAGACTTGCTCTTTTCGATCCTCAATTCTGACCAATTTTTCCACATACGTTACTCTGTCGTCTACCTCGATAGTTTCACAGTCCAAAACATGAGTCGGGTCTGGCTCGTACTTTCTCAGCATCGACACATGGAATATATTGTGTACTTGTGACAAGTTCAACGACAGGGCGAGTCGGTAGGCCAAAGTTCCAATTCGCTCCAAAATCTCAAAATGACCTATATACCTCGAACTCAGTTTTCCCTTTCTCCCAAATCGAGACAATCCTCGCATCGGCGATACCTTGAGAAAAACGTGATCGTCAACTTGAAATTCCAAAGGATTGTGTCTTTTATCGGCATAACTCTTCTAACGACTTTGTGCCGTTCTCAACCTTTCTCTAATAACCTTTACTGCCTTAATTGATTGTTCTACTAACTCTGGGTCTGTTATGCTCCTTTCTCCAACTTCATCCCAACATACAAGAGTTCTACAGGCTCTACCATATAATGCTTCAAAAGGTGCCATTCGGATACTCTGCTGGTAGCTATTATTGTAAGCGAACTCCACTAGATGCAGTTGATCCTCTCATCCACCTTTAAAATCTATTACGCAAGCTCGTAACATATCTTCAAGCGTTTGAATTGTTCTTTGTGACTGTCCATTTGCCTGTGGATGGTATGTTGTACTAAACTGCAATTTAGTTCCCAAAGCATCCTGAAGACTTTTCCAGAAATTTGCCGTAAACTTAGGATCCCTGTCTGACATGATCGTGACTGGAACTCCGTGCAACCGTACGATCTGACGCATATACAATTCAGCGTACTTATCCATCGCGAAATCCTTTCGTACGGGTATGAAATGAGCAAACTTGGTCAATCTTTTCACGACTACCCAAATCGAGTCATGACCTCTCTCACTCCTCGGCAATCCCATCACAAAGTCCATGGTTACAAACTCTCATTTCCACTTAGGGATTTCCAAAGGTTGTAACAGTCCGCCGGGCTTATAATGCTGAGCCTTTACTTGCTGACAAGTCAAACACTTTGCTACATGCTTAGCCACATCCACCTTCATTCCATTCCACCAGTAGTGTTGACGCGGATTTTGACACATCTTCGTGCTACCTAGGTGAATATTGTAATTACTCCTATGAGCTTCAGACAAGATCCTTTCCTTAAGTTCCTCATGACCAGGCACACATAAGCGTCCACGAAACCTCAGAATTCTATCTTCTAACACTTGAAACTCAAGTTTCCTTTTCGCTGCGTCCATCTCAAGAATTTTCTGAATTTCAGGGTCCGTAGACTACAAAGCCTTTACTTGTTTCCAGATTTCGAGTTCAATCCTCAAGGTTGCCACTAGACAAGACAGTTGGCAAACTTCCAACTTAAACTCGGAGTCCCTCAGTCCTTCAAGTAATGACCGTCCCTTAACCAACAGGCTTGCGATGCTGGATTTTCTACTAAGCGCATCCGCGACCCCTATTCGCCTTTCCAGGGTGATACAGAATGTCGCTATCATAATCCTTAAGTAATTTCATCCATCGACGCTGCCTCATATTTAATTCTTTCTGCGAAAACAAATACATCAAACTCTGATGGTCTGTGTAAATCTGGAACCGTTCACCACACAAGTAATGCCTCCAAATCTTCAGGGCGAAAATAATAGCAGCTAACTCCAAATCATGCGTTGGATAGTTCATTTCATGAGGTCTCAATTGTCGCGAGGCATAAGCGACGACTTTTCCATGCTGCATCAATACACACCCTAACCCCTTTAGCGAAGCATCGTTATATATCTCATAACCTCCAGGTCCAGAAGGGATAGTTAACACTGGCGCAGTCGTCAAGCGATGCTTAAGTTCCTGGAAACTCCTTTCACACTTGCCCGTCCACTCGAACTTCGTATCCTTTTTAGTTAACCTCGTCAACGGAGTGACTATGGATGAAAACTTTTCCACAAAACGCCTATAGTAACCTGTCAATCCCAGAAAGCTCTGAACTTCAGTAACCATCGTAGGTCTGGGCTGATTCATTACCCCTTCAATCTTGGAATGGTCTATAGAGATTCCTTCCCCAGAAATCACATGACCAAGAAACACCACTTTATTCAACCAAAACTCACAATTACTAAACTTGGCATAGAGCGAATGCTCCCTCAAGGTCTGCAGGACAATCCTCAAGTGTCTTTCATGCTCTTCATTACTCCTCGAGTAAATCAAAATGTCATCAATAAAAACAATGATGAATCGATCCAAATATTCCTTAAATACTCGGTGCATCAGGTCCACAAATGCAGCATGAGCATTAGTCAATCCAAAAGTCATAATTGTAAACTCATAATGCCCATACCTCGTTCTAAAGGCAGTCTTCGAGATGTCCACTTTCTTAATTCTCAGCCGGTGATAACCAGTTCTCATATCTATCTTAGAAAACACAAAGGCTCCTTGCAACTGGGCGAATAAATCATCAATTCTCGGCAACGAATACTTATTCTTAATAGTTATTTGATTCAACTGCCTATAATCGATACACAAGCGTAAGGATCCATCCTTTTTTCTCACAAACAACACTGGTACTCCCCACGGCGACGCGCTCGGTCTAATGAACCATTTATCTAGTAGTTCTTGCATTTGTACCTTTAACTCTTTCAATTCCGATAAGGACATTCTATAAGGTGCCTTTGAGATCGGCTCCGTCCCAGGAGCTAACTCAATCACGAACTCGATTTCTCTCTCGGGTGGCAATCCCGACGATTCCTTAGGAAAAACATCAAAAAATTCACACACCACAGCTATACTATCCAACTTCGGTTCCTCGACTGTTATGTCAACCATGGCAGCTAGATAAGCTCGACACCCTTCACTCAACAGCTTTGTCGCTTCAAACGACGAGACTAAGGGAATCGAGGTTCCTCCTCGACTTCCCACAAATTCAAAACTAGGGCGATCGTCCGGATAGAAACGAATTACCCTACTACCACAATCCACTACAACCCTTTGTTTCTCCAACCAGTCCATCCCAATAATCACATCAAAATCATACATAGGCAACACAGCCAAATCTATCTTTTCCTCGCTACCACCAACGACTAGTTTACAATCCGTACAACCTAGCGAGACTAGCACATTATCCTTTAATAGCGTAGTAACATGCAACATCACATTCAGCGATTTCAACTCTACACCCACCAAATCAGCAAACTAAGCAGACATAAAGGAATGCGAAGCTCCAGGATCAAATAAAGCATAGGCAGCTTGATCGCACAAATAGATCATACCTGTGACCACGCCAGGCGCTTCCTCCGCCTCTTTACGTGCTACAGCATAAACTCTCTCTTAGGCTAGCTGCCGATTCTGATCATTCTGCGGAGCCACTGCCGGTTGTCCAGCCTGCGGTCTTTGTCCCTGAGTTCGGTTCCCTGGAGCTTGGCTTGGACAGTTCTTTATCTGGTAACCCAACTGACCACACTTAAAACACGCAACCGTCCTAGTTGGGCAGGGCCCACTTCCATGTTTTCTGTCACAAAGGCGACAGTCCCAATTTGATTGGTACGATGGCTTCCCAATATTCTTTCGGACAGGCGGGACAAAGCGTCTGTTACTTGTCATCGGTCTCTTACCAAGTTACCGATTGTCTTTCGAAGAAGCAAATCGTGATCCAGAAGCGACAGCTCTTTCTTTCATGTCTCTCTCAATCATCTAACTTCGCTCATAAATCTCTATGTACGTCCTTAGGTTCACAGTTATTATTTAACTCCGAATTTTCGGTCTCAAGCCATCCCGGAATCTCCGCGCTTTCTCGAGCGGATCTTCAACCGACCTGGTGCATACCTCGACAATCTTGCAAACTCAGCCTCGTACTGATCTACTGTCAGCTGATTTTGACGCAGCTGTTGAAATTCTATTTGTTTCCTCTCTCGTACCGTCTCCGAGAAATAATTATCATTGAACGCAGTAGTGAAGGCGGCACAAGTCAAAGCAGCGCCTTCAAGAACACTTCATCCTTCGTGGCACTCCACCAGTCATTGGCAGTGCCTTCCAGCTGATAAACGACTAACAATACTTTCTCTTCGTTGGTGCACCTCAGCACCCCAAAAGCTTTCTCGAGCTTTTCAATCCATCTTGGTGCTAGCTCACGATCTCCCGTGCCATCAAACTGAGTTGGTTTCAGCTTCATAAACTGCTCAACCAACTGACCCATCTGTCTATTGGCATTTCCATCGCCTTGGGCGTTACCAACCTCAACGCTCTGGCCATTGTTTCCATTTTCCAGATTCACAGCAGCTACTGCAACTTTAACAGCTTGAGCTATTATCTCGACTCTATCCTCGGCCTGTCGAATAGCCGCTGCGGCCCTATCCTGAGCTTCATTTCCCATCAATTCTCCAATTTTCTCCAATGCTATGAGGACTCCATCGACTCTTGGATCCTCAACCACAAGCGGTCTCGAGCTAGAAGCTCCTCCTCTTGACCTTCCAGGTCTGTTGCTCATTCTCGCTCGAACTTAAACTACCTGAGTCACTAAGACAAACCCGACCCGTGAATTTGAACCCCAACCCGATTCGTAAGCCTGACCCGATCCGAAACCGTTGAGCCGACCTGACCCAAAGTCCCCATAAACCTGACCCAAAACCCGAACCGAACCTATGAGCCGATCTGACCCGACCCAAACCATAGAGAACCCGATTCGTTCCGTCATCGTTTCTCGAGTCCTACCGTTTTCATCGCCGTCGTGCTCGACTCGACATCGACCGCCAGAATTTGTGAGTTAACACCTAAACTCTGAATAGGGCGTTAACTATGTTTGAGGATTAGAGTAATCGTTGTTAATTGATGATAGAATTATTAACTGGGGTTGGATAATTTAATTAGCTGTGATTGAATTATTGCATGAAGTTGGATCAGCTAGATATTATTATAGTAATATTATTTAAAATCTAGATTAATTAACTTAATCGAATTAATTAATAAATGTCATAGGGATAATTAAATAATTATTATTGGGTGATTATCTGGTGACTGTGGAGTATCATGACTGTTGTTCCTTGATGATTGATCACTCGTATCTAGATGCAAAATCTAGTAGATATTTGTGCATTCATATAACCACATGTAAATCGAGTTTTTGTCATGAAAATGCCTTGAACTGAGTTTGAGCATGACCGTGTGTACGTTGAGTTAAATGAAAAGATAAGAACTGACTTGATTATCTAGGATACTTGTGTAGTCACATGATTATTATCGTCGACTCTATTGCAAAAAATGCTAAGAGATGTGCAAATTCAATCACTTAATAGTAAGGATGAAAGCAAAATAAAACACGAGACACGATATATATGGAAAACCTAAAACGAAAAAAACCACGGGGAGAGAGGGGGGTTTCATTATCTTCAATAACGAGTACAAGCGTACAATCAAAGATCCAAAGATCAGACAAGAAGAAAGTGAAAACAAAGGGATTCGGGGCAGAAACTAAAGTAAGTATCGCTATGTGATATGCAAGATATCTTTTTTTATAGCCTCCATCTAAGAAACCCTAAAACAAAGTGAATGGTCCAAAATAACCTTATCACTAATTTGAAAGTCAAAATATAACAAATCTTCACCTTGACTTCAAATCTCCAAAAGAGCATTTGACCAAACGCCACAAGACCTCTCTCCCTCACCTTCAAGAGTGACCACACAAGGCCACCCACCAAATGGCGAAATTAACGACACACACCCTTGTTGCGAACATGAGCGTACTCGATGTAGGAAACGAGGGATGAACAGTCATCAACACCGCCTAAGCAACTCAAACGGTGAGAACACCAACCAAATCCAAATAATGCTTGAACTTGGTTAAAGTAATTGGTTTAGTCAACATATATGCTGGATTATCCGCTGTAGGTACTTTCTTCACCGTTACTGTACCTTTAGCAACCTCATCACGCACAAAGTGATAACGAATATCAATGTGTTTCGTTCTCTCGTGATACATCACGTTTTTTGTCTACTGAATCGCACTTTGATTATCGCAAAAGATAACGAAGGCTCCCTCCTACTTCACCCCAAGTTTTGTAACCAAGCTTCAACCAAAGAGCTTCTTTTGCTGCTTCAGTTGCTGCCATGTATTCTACTTCGGTGATAAATAAAGTAACTGTGTCTTGCAAAGTTGCTCTCCAACTAATTGTGGAACCACCAAATGTAAAAACATAACCTATCAAAGATCTCCTTTTATCGAGATCACCTGCATAGTCGGAATCAACAAAGCCAATAACTGAATTCCCTATATCACAACTTCTATCAAAGACCAAATCAATATCTGAGGTACCCCGGATATACTGAAGAATCTATTTCACAGCTTGCCAGTAAGCTTTACTCGGATTTGCCATATACTTGCTCACAACACCAACTGCTTGGGAAATGTCTGGACGAGTGCACACCATAACATACATAAGACTACCCACAGCACTAGAATATGGAACTCGAGATATTTCATCTTCCTCTTCTTTGGTTTTAGGTGACAAAGAAGCAGAAAGTCTAAAGTGGAACGCTAAAAGAGTACTTACCGGTTTAGCATTCTTCATACCGAAACGTTCAAACACTTTCTCAATATACTCCTTTTGCAAAAGGTATAACTTCTCAACCTGTCTGTCTCTACGAATCTCCATACCTTGGCAGCTCCAAGATCCTTCATCTCAAATTTTCTTCTAAGTTTCTTCTTTAACAATTGTATCTCTGACATGTCCTTTGCTGCAATAAGCATGTCATCCACATACAATAGCAGATAAACAAAAGAACCATCACGCATTTTTTATAGTGCACACAACTGTCATGCGCACTTCCGAGTAGCCATGACTTAACATAAAGCTATCAAACCTCTTGTACTATTGTCGTGGAGATTGCTTGAGACCATACAAAGAGCGTTTCAACCTACAAACATGATCTTCTTTACTCTCAACAATGAATCCCTCGGGTTGAGACATATAGATTGTCTCCTCAAGCTCACCATACAGAAAAGCGGTCTTAACATCAAGTTGCTCAAGTTCTAGATCATAAAGGGCTACTAAAACGAGCAACACACGAATGGAACTATGTTTCACAACTGGAGAGAACACTTCATTGAATTCGATCCCTTCCTTTTGACTAAAGCGCTTCACTACCAAACGTGCCGTGAATCTTTTATCTCCAACCCCTGGAATTTCCTCTTTTCTTTTTAAAATTCACTTGCATCCAACTACTCTTTTGCCCTTAGGCAATTTCACAATATCTCAAGTTTGGTTCTAATGAAGAGACTCCATCTCTTCATTCATCGCAATAAGCCACTTCTAAAATTTAGAATAAATAGTAGCTTCACGAAACTTAGAAGGTTCTTCAATACCAAGCTCTTCAGCAACTTGTTGACACTTCATTTTAGATCAGCCTTTTTCTAGTTATTTCTTAGAAAATTCATAAAAAAATCATAAAAAATAAAAAAAAAATTTGCAAAATCAACTTTGGTGGCCTTGGCCAAGCCTAAGGAACCATTTTTCATAAAAAAAAATATTTTCATATTTTTGGCATTTTTTAATATTTTCAGAAATTAGGAAAATACTAGAAAAATCAAGAAAAATAGCATTTGAGGTCACAAAAATATGAAAAAATAGTCAATATTTTTATTTTAAATCCCTTGTCTTTTTTACCTCACAAAAAGTCCAAAATCGGATCCAATTTTACGTGTTCCTTTGTAACACATATGATTGAATTTGGTAAAAAAATGTCAATTGAGTTTTTTAATTTACAATTTTGGCATTTTTTAGGATCTTGACATTTAATCTAATTGTCCCTTATTGCAATTTAATCCAATTGCCCTCACAGAATGTTTAATTGCATAAATTGGGCAAAATTGAATACTAAATTGCATTTTAGTCCTTGAAAATTGGGCATAATTGAAATTAATTTCAATTCAAGGATCGCCATTGCAAATTGAATATACCGCCCAATGGTTTTCATTGTTTTGAATCGATTGGCATAGGTGATTTGGTCCAATTTGATCATTTGAACCTTCAATTGCACAATTCCTCGATTTGCAATTAAATGAAAATTTGGGGTTTTTATTGAAATTGATATGAACTTTTGGGAAAAACCACATTTCTAGATAAAATTCATGCCCAAAATTCGATTATGAGGTCCAATTGCAAAAATTTCCCATTAATTTGGGTTTAATTTGAAAAATTACTATTTGGAACCGGTTTGGACCGGTCGAACCGGTTTGCTACAGTGTCGTCTTCCTCCACAAAGAACCGTACGAATGAACAATGTCAGGGTCGATTTCAATGGCAAAATTGAGGGTGAAAACGGCCTTGATTGGAGGAGTTTGAGGGGTTTTGTTCCTCAAGCCATTCCCCGTCGATTAAAACCAAAATCACGACCAATGGTCGCCGGAACGGGGAGTAATCGGCCGGTCAAGGCGCGGGACCTGCAAAAGTCAACAATTACCAAACGCAGGTCAAATTCGTGCCAAATTCGCACAGAATGAGACTCGTCGAGGGACCAAATGAAGCTGGACGGAATGCCCAGCTTCTCCGTCACCGTTAGCATACCATTTGGCACGTGATGGCACGTGAATTCAAGTGGGCAGAGGACCCCCCGATGCGCGGCAAAATTCTTGAAGTCGGTATATAGCTTGGAGAGCCTTGTAGAACGAAAAAGGTGGTTGATTCAGTTGGCGGATGAAAAACTGAATCGAGAGAGAGAGAAAAAGCGAGAGAGAGCTCGCCCTCCAACCGCCATTGTCGAGGGCTCGAGCTCAAATTGTGAGGCGTGAGTTGGGCCACTTGGAGGCCAAACCGAAGCCATTGGGTGTTGTTGGAAGGTCGCCAGAGCTTAAAGGAAGCAATCGCCACCGACCGCGCAACCTGAAACCGCAGAACAAGGTGAGACGTAGCTTCAAGCTTCTCACTATGCATCAATGGCGACTTACCTGTTTCACGTTCATTCTTGCATTTAGCATGTGCATTTTGTTCCCTCGACATCACTGACCATCTTCAAATCCTCATTTTGCATCGATTTCGCCTGAATACCCCGAATCGAGTCTTCGAACTTAGCCTCCATCGCCAACCACTGTTCAAAGTTGCCCAGCCAAATCTGGGCCAAGCGAGCTCAATCGGAGCTCGAGGTAAGTCTTCTGAACATTGATAGATGTTATTCTGTGACTGAATTGCCATGATTTGATGTGAATCGAGCAATTGAACTTCCATGGCCGTACTTGGCATCTCGCATGGCGATCGTGATTTAATGAATGAAACCATGTGATTCTTAGATATGTTGAACTAGAGGCAATTGCGAGTCGATTGGCGTTGGTTTCGCGCGATTTCGTTAAGATCCCACCGTCGGATCATCGTCAGAGAAGCTCAGGCGTTCGTTCCATCGGAGTTGAGAGGTTGAAGACGAAGCTGATGTGGCGTAGTCAGCGGGTCAAAGTTCCTAGGTGGCATTAGGCCATTAGTCCACATGTCGGTCCAGTCAGCAAGGCCGTTGGGGGTTGTTATTCGAATAAGTAGATCGGACGGCTCAAATAAATTGAGCCTAAATTCTATTGGCCGGCCGATTAACAATTAGGTTTATTCGAAAATGTTTTAAATCGAAAAATCAAATTGAACCGAAACGGTGCCGTTTAGATTAGTGAGTAGGCGACGTCGTTTAGGTTAGTATGGGTGGACGGTCCAGATTGAGTCTTGAGTTCTAATCATGACCGTAGGTTTTAATAAGTTGATCAGACGATCCTAGTTGAGTCCCCGTTTCATCTAGGCCGTAAGTTTTAGTAATCAGATTTGGCGGCCGTGGATTAGCCACGTGATTCAATAGGAACCGTCGGATCAGGTCTGGATAATCCGAAAATAAAAAAAGGACGAAACTGCATCGTTTTGGGGAATGGTCGGCGCAGGTCCCGGTTTGGGCCGGGTTCCGAGCCGAGTGGGTTGGGTCGACCAGGTCCGAAATATTTTTTAATAAAAAAAATCAAAAAAATCCTAGAAAATCCAAAAAATAGTAGAAAATCACAGAAAATCCCAAAAAAATGTAGGAAAATTGTAAAAAAATCCTAGATATTCCAGAAATCCCTAAAAATTGAGGATTGACCACAGGCAACTGGTCAATCCTATTTTCGAGGTTTCTTACCCGTTCTTCCGAGAATAGACGATATTACCCTTTAGGGGTAAGTCGCCTCTACTGTATATGCGAGATAAAGTCGATAATTCCAAGGTAAGAATTAGGTCGGTTAGGCGACCTATTCTTGGGCTTGGGTTTTCGAGTCTCATCCCTTTCTCAAAATGACGATTTAACCCCTCAATGGGTAAGTCATCTCTCTCATTCCAATCGAGTCCTGAAAATTATTTGAAATTAGGGTTTGGGTCAGGTGGGTGACCAACCCTAATATTTAAGATTTGCAGTTCTCATCTTCGTCTAAAATGACGATTTTACCCCTCCGAGGGTAAAGTCACTTTTAAAATTCCAGAAAAATTCTGAAAATTCCCAAAAAATAGGAAATTGAAGGATTTTATTGTCAATCCCATTTCCACCATCTCTCGACTGCACATTTCATCTGAAATTACGATTTTTTCCCCTCTGAGACAAACTGTCCTCATATTTCTCAAAATTACGATTTTGACCCTCATGGGCGAATCATTCAAAATCACTCCTAAGCCTTGATTGATACTTCTCTAGGCTAATAGGGTCTCATTAGGGATGCCATGCTGCTTTCATGTGTTTTATCCGTATGTACTGGATCCTTGATTTGCGCATTTACTTTTTACTGATTGTGAGTGATCGAGTAGCAACTCTTATCTGCATGAACTCCTAGATTCAGGATCCGTACCCGACTCGTCTGCATGAATCTTAAGACTAGATAGATCATCCAACTTAGGTGCCGAAAGGGCGTCAACTTTGACAGTTGGCGTAACAATGTCCCCGATCCCGTTTCTCTGGTTTCCGCAGAATCGAATAGATCGCTCCGAACTATTCGATAGGGTTTCCGATCGTACCCTCCACGAAACGATTTATGGCGACTCCTTGGCATGTACACATATCACATGTCACCAGACCACACCGAAGGTCGACCACGTATATCCAGCCGTTGCTATTTAGGTAATGGACCTTGGGAGAGGCCCGCGTCCGATCAGGCGACGATCGGGAGGACCATTAGCCCGTACCTCGACGTGCATGGCCCTCGAGGAGAGGGTCGCGACAGACTGGCGACTCAACTGGGGAATATTCTAAACCAGAATCTCTGGTTTCGCAAAATTCCAAAGGACTTGAACCGATTAAAAAGTTGGTTGGTTTATCTGACCTTATTTTTTGCAGACGCTCTTGAAGGTGAGGTGTGTACGCTAACCATTATGTTAGATGTTTTTACAGATTGAAAAAATAATGGGTGGAGTGATTATTGACATTTTTCCTGCAGGTTGGAATTGGGAATGTATGTTTATCTTACGCACATATTGAAGCGGTGTTTGATGCAAACTGCTGTGCATGACATTGCATTGTGATGATCAGGACACATCGCACACACTGGCGGTCAAACCCCGACTGCAAATCACCTCTAAGTTACCTTAGATAGGGAAAGGATGCGAAGGGATCTCGTGTTTGATGGCATTTAAGACTTTCGTGTTCGTTCCTGCTCACAATCCAAATTGGCGATATCTAGCCCTCTTGGGTGGGTACCCTTTGGGAGGAATCTGCCTCATTTTGATCGTGAGAGCCTGAGCCATAGGTTCATCACCTGATTTCTAATTTTTAGAGTATACCCACTTGTCTCATGCGTATGTCTATGGATGGTTGGTATGCCTAAAACCGCCCATTGTTACAGGGGAACATTACACATTCCCCAAATTTGGTTGGTAAGGCATTTATTTTCAATGTACATTACTATTTCATGTTCCATAATATGACTCATACATTACATACATTTACATGCATCTGCATGCATCATGAAAATCACTCAAATGATTAATTGAAATAACGATGATATGGGAGTAGGATGTCGCTGTTTCCTAGGGGTTCAACAGAGTTGGTGACCTTTGAATACCTAAGGAAAGTCACTCGTCCTGGACCAAACACGAGGTTGTACTTTACTAGATTTGTGCATGGCCGAGAGCTAACTGGACTCAAGTTGGGATACGCCGAAGATTGCCAAACCCGCTACTATGTCGATAACCTCAGGTTTAAGCGACAAGCGGACGAAATGTTCAAAGACTACTTGGAAATGAAAAGACAACATCGCAACCAATTAGCTAGGGACGCGTATGCTCGTCGAAAGGCTGAACGGCAAATTAAGGAAAATATACCCATGATCACCCTTTGGGGAAAAAGGAGACGCCCTGCGACCAAAACTAAGCCGAAGCACATTATACTCAAAAAGGGTGAGGTGCGAAAAGACTCCTGAAGTCATTACACCATAGATCAGAGAATGGCCAGAAGAGCTGAGACACCTCGATCAATTCATTGAAGAAGACTCCTTACACTCAACTGGAGGAGGGTTCCCAGCTGACTATCATTGTAAAGAAAAATAGACCTTTAGGAAAGAATGGGTTAGATCCTCACATTCCATCGGTCTTTTGTAGCTTTCTTGTTTGAAAAGTCTCTCTTTAACTTTCGTTCGTTAGACGTCCTGATTGTAATAAGGGATTCATTCCGCTCTTTTCCCATTTGATGTATTGACCAATGGAATGTGACATTGTTGTTTCTCTTAGTCACTGGAGTGAACCTGACTAAATTGCATAATTCACTTTTTTGAAATTCAAATTAGACTTTAAGTCAGGCCTTCAGTACCTGAAAAAGGTTTTAATTTCCATTTCTTTAATTGAACTATACAATTAAGTTAGCCCATGCATGCTTCATGGCATTTGCATAGTCACGTGTTTAAAGTAATTTTTTACGATTGACTTTTCAAAATCATTTGCGTATTTTAGACTTGATGGGAAAGAATGATATCCAAGTGTTCAAAGTTCCTCAAACCGAGATCCTATTATGGTGGGATAGCATGGGCGAAGCTAGCCAGAAATACGCCAAATCACGACTGGGATATCTAGTGGACCTGCTGAAGATTGAGTGTCCACCTGCCTTTATTCAAGCCATGGCGCTTTATTAGGATCCTATCACCGCTACATTCTGCATGGAAGGGCTGGAAATTACCCCTACTCTTGAAGAGTACAGCGCCACCGTCGGAGTTGAGTTTACTCACTTACTAGTTCAACCTCCCATAGGATTTGAGCCTTTGAGTCAACTAGCTGAATTCCTTGACACAAGCCTCAACGAAGTCAAAGCAAACGCCAAAAGTAATTTTGGACGAATTTCACTATCCTTCCTTCTAGATCGATTCCCCAACCTCCATGCCGCTAAAGGGACTAAATTTGGTAGAGCATTTGTCTTGGCCTTCTTTAGCTTTGTGCTATTCCCAATCTCGTCTGTCACCTTCGACCCTATTATGGCTGTAGTAGTCAGACAAGTCTGTTGTGGGTGGGATTAATCAAACATAATCCTTGCCGAGATCTTCCTTTCCCTAAACCGCTTCAAGAAGAATAAGAATGGAATCTTTAGAGCCTCTAGTGATCTTCTGTACCTGTGGTTCACATCTCATATCAGACAGTTCCATATCCGCATGGGTTTACTGAGATTAGCTCTGATGCCCATCCTCTTAAAACATTTGTCAGAACCTACACACGTATTCATAAGTTCAACTTCATAGAATGGAAGAACTTCCTTGGAACTCTGAAACCAGAACAGCTCCGATGGCGGCTTAGATTGCCAACACTGGGCAAAGTCAGGCTCGCATGTAATGGCAAGGACCTAGTCCCTTTGCTAGGATTCATAGACGCTACCGCATATTATCCGAATAGGGTTATCTGGAAATTTGGGGCATTACAGGAAATTCCTTCTCCTCCCCGGCCTGATATCTTCTCATTTGACATACCAAAAGAGACACTTACAGGAGAAAAGAAGAAACAGATTGAAGCTAAGGTGGAATTTATTATACACTCTTTGAAGAACTCCCAAGCTGAAGATATAAGTGGCCAGAAAACATGACTCGCATGGAGAACATTCACAGGGCCACCACAGAATACATTCAACACTTTGAGGCAGTCAGATGCAGCCTTGTCGAGCCTTATGTACCCGAATACATCGTACCGTACGTGCCTGGAGTATAGCTGTACATACCCGAAGATATGGGATCGCCGTCGTATTCAGAAGATGAAGAGTCTCAGACTGAAGATATGGATCCACGTTGGGATGATGAGGGCACCTTAGACCTCAAGCGTCCTAGACTTGAATAGACTATCCTGTCAAGTGTAAAATAAGCGAACACTATGATGCTTTTTCATGCATACTCACTTGTGCTGAATATTATTTTGGAAGCATATGCAAGAGTGTGGCCATGTTTTACAAATGCATAAAAACTATCGTCAAAGATTACGCTTCTTTTAATTTCATGAATTCTTTTTGGAGAATGATTAAAAGAACTGCTTACATGAGACTAAGGCTCACAAGGTAGTCATTTTTTCTCATTCACCAATAGAAAACATGCAATTAGAAAGATCAAGTACTTCCTTTTGCCAATACTAAAGAAATACTCACTGGAATTCCTTTCAAAAATAGGTACACTCCAATCACGAAATTGCCAACACATCGCTTTCGCACTCGGCTTAAGACAAGAATGGAACAACAGGAGTTGACCCCGCGAGTAGGCATGCTGGAGACGCAGATAGCTGCTATGGCAACTATGATGGCTAATATTAAGGCAATGCTGGAAGCCTCCCACGCCAGACAAGCAGTGGCCCCTAATCAGAACAACTTGAGCCCATCATTTGCGCCCGATATAGCTGATAAAGAGATAGCAGAAGATGCCCAGCGTATAGAGAAGGATGTCTGTATGCCAAACGTCCAGACACAACAAAAGACACCCCCTGTTATCATCAACCTTGAAAAGGATGAAAAGGGGAAACAGACCAGGAAAACTGAAGCAGAGGCTAAGAGAATAGCCAAGATTGAGGAGTGTTTAAGCAGCCAAGGTTATGAGTTGGCCCGTTTCGACAAGATATCTCCATTTGCCAAGGTGGAGACCCGTCCTGACTACAAGGAACCAGATTTCGTGAGAAAGTATAATGGGACAGGCTGTCCCCGTGCTCACCTCAAATATTATCTGCGCAAGATGACGCAATATTCAGACTATGTTCCATTACTGATGAACACATTCCAAGAGAGTCTGGCTGGCGCCGCTCTGGCTTGGTTCATCGAATTGGACCTAGAGGACTATGATGGGTGGGAAGATCTTACAGAGGACTTCCTCAGACAATATAAGTTCAATACGGCTACAGCCCCGACGAGACAAGACCTCCTACGAACCTCAAAAGCAATGGGTGAATTAATCAGAACATGCGCCCAGGGTGGCGAGCTTTGGCGACCCAAGTAAAGCCGTCAATCCCAGAAGACGAACTGATTGAGTTATTCCTGAAAGCACTCCCCTACGAATACTTCGACAGATTGAACACCTCAGGATGTCAAACCTTTACACATTTAATAAAGGTGGCCGAAAGGCTTGAATGGGCTTTAAGGGAAATGAGGTCGCATGAAACTTCTATCATGAAGCAATACCCCCTGAAGAAGGAGAGAGGGGCTGGACTCGACATAGCCTTCATACCAGACCCCCATAAGCCCAAGGTGTTTAGCAATTCTAATCAGACTAAGGGAGGACCATCGTGGTCAACGCCAAAAGGACAAGAACCTAGAAAGAGGCAACCCCAAAAGCAGTTCTCTCAACTCTCGATGCCTTTGTCCAAGTTGCTCCCAATGCTGCTAGAACAACACTTGGTGGCGAAGGAACCATCTAGGGCAAATCCTGTTAAATATCCTGGCTTTGATGAAAGCCAGACATGTGTCTACCACATGGGCGAAAGGGGACACAACGTCGATAATTGGTATATCCTTAAGTTGAAGGTACAAGCTTTGATTGACAACCAGATTCTGAAATTTGACAACATGGCTCCGAATGTACAAGAAAATTCGCTCCCTGATCATCAAGCAATAGGGGTAATATTCGCTGACGAGGAAGAAAGCCACCTTACGTTGAAGGTGGACATACCTACCCTGACCAACACTTTGGAAATCGCCTCACTATACCCGAAAGAAGTGGAGGTCTCTTCTGACATGAAGAAATTATGTATCACTAAGATGATGAGTTTGGGGATAATATCGGATGTTACCGATGAAAAATTCGAGGGAGTCAAGGCCTCTCTAAGCTTGGAAGGGAGCCATTTTATGATTAAAACTGAACGGGGAAGCACGTGGACTATCCCACACGAGAGTCAGGTAGGCGATCTTGGGCCGGTCATCCAGCCGGAAGAAGAACTCGACGAGGAAGAACTGGAAGCTAAGAGGCGAAGTTTAGCAGATCGTAGATTCATGGCTAACGCGTTAGAAATGGGAGAGATCATAGACAACTTGGGTGAAGATTCTGGAAGGTATAATTTTAAGGTGAAATATTCTGCTCCTCCTAACTTCTATTAGAGAATGGAGGATATCATACCAGACGGATTGGGAGGTATGGATGATCCTGTTCAATCGAAAATCCTGAAGGAGGCGGAATAGCCTTTTACGAAAGGGCTTGAATCATCGCTTGACCAGATGATGGATACCAAGCTTGACACAGATCAGTATGCCGAAATAGAGAGATCGAAGGATCAACAACAAGACTCAGTTGAACAACTCAGGGGAATGAGAGAGTACCCACGATTTGCGACATCAGCAAAGCTAAGAAACGACGACTGGCATCGTCAATTCGAAAACGAAATTTTCTCAAAGGACTTTGACAATACTGTGTCAATGATTGAGGCCGCTACAACAGTGGTGATCAAACTGGAAGAGCTTGACAGCTTGAGTGAGGTAGAAGATTGTCTAATCAAATCTGTTGTGATTCGACTACCAAGAGAAGAAACAGGTGATACAGCTGAACCCGAGGCAGCTTGCCCGACGACGATAACCATAAAAGTCCCTCCGGTAGAAGAGTACGATTCTAAGGCAGTTCACTAGGACTATAGGACGGAGGAAGTAGATGTAGTAATGAGATCTGGACGATTCTACGCCCCTAAGGAAGGCGAGTCTGAAAAGAAGGAAGTCTCGAAGGAGGATGCAGAAAAATTCATGTCCATTATTAAAACCAGCGAGTTTGAAGTGATTGAGCAGTTAAGGAAGATGCCGGCCCAAATATCTCTACTGAATTTGTTCATTAATTCAGAGAAGCACAAGAATGTACTATTGAAGATACTGAATAAGGTACATGTCCCTGAAACAATTAATGATGTGCAGTTAGGGGACTTCGTGGGGGCGATCCTGCTGAAAGATCAATTGAGCTTCTCAAATGAAGACTTCCCCATGGAGGGGAGAGGACACAACAAGACCTTATACATTACCGCACAGTGGAATGGAAAAAGAATAGCACACGTGCTGATTGACAACGGATCCGCTTTCAACATATGCCCTTTAGCTACCTTGAGGAGTTTAGGCATCAAAGAAAAGATGATTAAAACCTCCAAAACAGCTGTGAGAGCTTTCGATGGGATGAAGAAGACTGTGGTAGGTGAGATTGAGCTAGACGTGCTCGTTGGCCCAACAAAATTCTCTATAAACTTCCAAGTGATGGATTTGCCTAGTGCATTCGGATTCCTGTTGAGAAGACCTTGGATTCACGTAGCAGGAGCCGTGCCTTCAAGCCTACATCAGAAAGTACGATTTGTAGTATACGGGAAGGTGATTACCGTGCATGGAGAAGTTGATCTCCAAACATATCAAAGCAGCGTCATTCCCTACATCGAACCCGAAATTAGGGTGGAAGCAAGCTACCATTCCCTGGAGTTGGTGGCAACAGTACACACTCTCGTGGGGGCAAGAGTGAGAACTCCCTATATTTCTGAAGCCAACATTTTACCAGTAAAGATGCTACTGGCATACGGATATAACCCTAGAGAAGGTTTGGACAAACATAGCCAAGGAATGAATACCCCTCTACAGTTGAAATCTAACCAGCATAGGATAGGCTTGGGGTATCAGAAAAGCCGCCTAGACGAGTCTGCCCCTAAGACAACAGGCCGAGGCCAAGGTAAGAGCTTGGGACGCCATGGAAGCCAGAAAAATCAGAGAGATTCAGTCGTTGGTTCTCCAACTTGGAAAGGCAAATCCAAGATGTTTTATAGCCCTTTGAACGAGTACTTCAGCAAGAACTCTAGGTGGTTATCTGAAGAAGATGTATCTCCGACAGCAGAACCGGATCTGGCGAACCCTTTCCTGGGAGATAACTTTGTGAACGTCATCATAGAGTGGCTGGGTGATGAAGCCACTACTCATGAGTAAAGAAATATCTTCCCTACTCTAGATACTGCATTCAAATTTCTTGCATTTCGTCGCACTTTCAATTTCCACTGTTTGAAATAAAGGTAGGAAAACGCCTTTGGATCTCAGGCCGTTGGTCCAAACAGCATAGCTTGTAACGCGGCCCATTTTGCATTCAATAAAATCGCATAAGTTTTGTTAAGGACATATGGAACCACAAATCAGCCCGATGATGATATTAGTCTTCCACGCAGAAGCTTGGGGCTTGATTTTCCATATGATTCCTAATTTCTAAAGGATTTCTGAGGAACAAGGATGTCCTATGATATGAGGACTAGTCCCGTTTATACCTGCACGTATTTTGAAATCCCTTTTGAAAAGGTTTTCCACACCCATGCATGACATTTCTATATGAAGTATAGACTAACCATGATCATAACATTTCAAGCATATCATCTCAAACATGCATACCAGGTTATTGTGCGATTCAGATCACCACGTTGGCTGTTCCTACAATATTGAAGAAGAGGATGAGGATGAAGGTTATGAGTCTATCCGCAGAGAATGGAGTGCCTTCGAGGAGTCAGTGCCTCCTACTTCAGAAAAACCGATTGTTATTAAATTGGGCGACCCTATGAATATCAAGGAAATCAAGATCGGTGGGCATTTATCCCGAGATGAAAGGCTCAGGTTTACGAAATTACTAACGGAGTACCAAGATGTCTTCGCATGGTCTTATGCTGACGTGCCGAGTTTGGATTCCAGAATTGTGGAACATGCATTACCCACGGATCCCGGTGTTAAACCTGTCAGACAAGGCAGTAGACGGATGAAAGCCGAATTGGAAGACAAAATTAAAGAAGAAGTGATGAAGCTTCTCAGGGTGGGCTTTATTGAAGCTATCCCATAGTCCCTTCCATGAAGAAGGACGGCAAAGTTCGGATCTGTGCGGATTATCAAGATTTGAATAGAACAAGTCCGAAAGATGATTTCCCGCTACCTCATATTGACGTACTGGTTGATAGTACCGCAGGGTACGAACTATTCTCATTCATGGATGGATCCTCCGGATATAACTAGATCCTCATGAAGAATGAGGACAAACCAAAGACTGCATTTACCACACCTTGGGGAAACTTTTACTACAAGGTTATGCCCTTCAGATTGAAGAACGCAGGGGCCACCTATCAGAAGGCTATGGTTACATTATTCCACGACATGATCCACAAAGAAATCGAAGTATATGTTGATGACATGATCGCCAAGTTCAGGAAGGGACAGGATCACATTCAGGTGTTAAGAAAACTATTTAAGCGACTGCGCAGATACAAGTTGAGGTTGAACCCTAACAAATGTGTGTTTGGGGTAAAATCCGGGAAACTTCTTGGATTCATGGTCAGTAACAGGGGCATTGAGATTGACCCTTCAAAAATTCAAGCTATCCGTGATTTACCAACTCCCTCCACAGTAAAAGAAGTAAGAAGTTTTCTGGGGAGACTGAACTATATTGCCAGATTCATCAATCAGTTATCGGATGTGGCTAAACCAATTTTCAGACTACTTAAAAAGGGCGCAAAGTGACATGGGACGCAGAATGCAGTCAGGCGTTCCAAAAGATCAAGAACTATATAGTCACTCCACCAGTACTTGGCCGCCCATCCCAGGTCATCCCTTGACCTTATATTTGACTATACAGCATGAATCTTTGGGAGCCTTACTCGCCCAAACAAGCCCGATGGATGGAAAAGAAAGAGCCATCTATTACTTGAGCAAGAAATTCACATCGTCTGAAGCAAAATACATACCTGTTGAAAGGGCTTACGTAGAAACTGTATGGGTACTTCGCAGGTTAAGGCAGTATACCCTACATCACCATATTCAGCTGGTAACAGAAAATGACCCTGTTAAGTACCTCCTGGAGAAGCCCGCTCTGATTAGAAAATTAGCAAAATGGCAAGTAATGTTATCTGAATTTGACATCAGGTGCTCTCCATAAAAATCAGTAAAAAGGAGAGCCATAGCTGATATGTTAGCAGAAAACTCACAAATTTGTGAGTCTTCCAGAAAGACAAAGACAGAATATCAAGTTCTGAACCTGGCAAAGGATGAGTGGGTCATGTGTTTCGATGGCGCTGTTAACCTATCTGAAGCCGGTACTGGGGCAGTATTGATATCCCCAGACGATCAATAT
Organism: Rhodomyrtus psidioides; assembly: GCA_021437785.1. Classification (NCBI taxonomy): domain Eukaryota; kingdom Viridiplantae; phylum Streptophyta; class Magnoliopsida; order Myrtales; family Myrtaceae; genus Rhodomyrtus; species Rhodomyrtus psidioides. The sequence continues at coordinate 673,475 of JAILYB010000127.1, forward strand.
TATCCTGTTGCGAAAAAGATGACTTTCCCTTGCACCAACAATATCTCAGAATATGAGGCGTGTATTCTAGGCTTACGGTTAGCCATTTCCATGGGAATACCTAGGCTGCAAGTTTATGGAGATTCAATGCTCATCATATTACAGACATAGGGAGAGTGGAAAACGAAGGACGCAAAACTCATCCCTCATCATGAATACCTTGAAGAGTTGACACTCAAATTCGAAGAGGTGTCATTTGAATACTTACCAAGATCTCATAATCAATTTGCAGATGCACTAGCAACACTGGCCTCAATGTTACAAGTAACTGGTGGGTTAGAAATAGAATCACTAAGGATCGACATAGTCGAAAAATCGACCTATTGCATGATGATAGAAGAGGAATTTGACGGAGAGCCGTGGTACTATGACATCAAGAATTATCTCTTAAAAAGGGAGTTTCCCGAAGGGTGCCAAGCAGGAGACCGAAGATACATAACCAGGATGGCCAGCAAGTTCTTCCTTAGCGGACAAATTCTGTACAAAAGATCATTTGACTCCACTCTGTTAAGGTGCATAGATGCTAAAGAAGCAAATGTTCTGATGAAGGTATATGTGGGCCCCATATGAACGGCCACTTCCTTGCTAAGAAAATCATGCGGCTCGGATATTATTGGATGACCATCGAATCAGACTGTTGCCAACATGTCCGGTCATGCCACCAGTGCCAAATATACGGCGATAAGATTAATGCGCCCCCGAATGAACTGCATCAAATGTCCGAAGCCTGGCCTTTTTCTATGTGGGGGATAGACATGATAGGACCCTCAATCCAACGGCTTCAAATGGTCATCGCTTCATCCTGGTGGCAATCGATTACTTCACAATGTGGATAGAGGCCAATTCTTACAAGAATGTCACCGCAAGGAGTGTGGCAAGGTTTATTAAGAGAGACATAATCTCTCGATATGGTACCCATCAAGCGATCATTACAGATAATTGGTCCAATCTGAACAACAAAATGGTCGATGATCTACTGGACAGCTTTGGTATTCGACATCTTAATTCTTCCCATTACCGCCCACAGATGAATGGGGCAGTAGAAGCGGCTAACAAGAATATCAAAAAGATCCTGGCTAAGACTGCAGAAAATTATAGGGATTGGCATGAAAGGCTACCATTCGCCTTAATGGCATATCGAACTTCGATCAGAACTTCTATAGGGGCAACTCCTTATGCTCTAGTATACGGGATGGAAGCGGTCCTGCCCATGGAAGTTAAGGTTCCCTCTTTAAGAATCTTATCAGAGGGTAAACTTTTTGAAACAGAATACTCCAGACACAGATATGAACAGCTGAATTTGATAGAAGAGAAGCGTCTCAGAGCGATCTGTCATGGTCAAAGCTACCAGAAGAGGGTGGCCAAGTCATTCAATCGAAAGGTTAGAGCCAGAAATTTTGAGGTGAACGACCTGGTGGTAAAGAGGACTCTGCCAAATACTATCCATCTGGGAGGCAAATTTACCCCGAATTACGAAGGCCCCTATATTGTCAAGAAAATTCTCACAAGAGGAGCGTTGATTCTTGTAAATTCTGAAGGAAAAGAATTGGGGCACCCTGTAAATTCAAATGCTGTGAAGAAGTATTATCCATGAAATGAAATTAGATGTTGAATATGTGGCTTGTTTCGAAATGATCCGAACCACCATAACGGTCATTGCATAAGCATATCATGCATCCATGCATACACTAGCATGTGTTCAATTTTGCAGGATTCCAAGAAGCGGACTCAAAATTGGATTCATCCAAACGGAACCCTAGACGGAAGGGTCTTCAACATCAAGTGTCAGGTGATATGTATCTGTTCCATCAAGGATTAAGTCGTCTTTCACTCACAAGAATGTCTATTCTATCCCACATGCAGGAATTCCTGATGAAGACGAAAGACAAACGCAGTAAAATCTCTCTCACTTTCTGTAAGATGAAAAGAGCAAGAGAATGAACAATTCACATGCCCGAACTTAGGAATAAACATTGTTTTTGAAAATAAAAGATGAATCCTTGACATTTGCTGCACACATGTCAGAACCGAAGGTTGTCCAAGCATGATCCAAGCATGCATGATACATCTTTGAAATCTCCAGTGGAGTAAATGCCTGGAGAAAAACAAAGTGATTTTTTCAAAAATATAGCTTGCTTAGACTGTCTAATAGGGATGTTCCTCCAGATGGAAGGCAAACATAACCCAAACACGTCCTACATACACTCGAGAGATGAGAGAAGTGTGACAATAGGAAAGCCTGGATCCGAGGATATAAGGGCCCTTCGCGTCAATTACATAGATTGAGATGACGGAGGCATTCATTTCTCTATCCTAAACACTACAGGTGACCATTGATAACCCTTTGAACAACGGTCACATTCTTTACCCCTGTCAAGAACCACCCCACATTGGGGCCAAGTGGAAGTAAGTCCAGCAGTATCAGGAGGTAAAGGGTCAGAAATTCTCTTGCTCAGACTTGCATCAATCTTCGTGTATTGCTTGTCATTTTAACTTCTCTGATAATTCAAATGCTTTAGGATGACAAAAAGCATTTGTTTCTCTATCATATACACTTTTACTCTTTGCACAGCCCAGTTGAGCCTGTACGTTCGTTTCACAAACCTGTTGGTGATCATTGCATATCCCAAAGCGGAAGCGACATCACTTCAAGAGTGGAAGAGTTCAAAAGAATAGGAATTATGAAAAATTCCTAGGTTAATGTCTGAGTGCTAAGATTCAAGTTGTACATCTAGCACATTTATTTGAAAAAGCTTGATTCCCAAAAGAAAGGAAAATGTGGGATTTCAAAAAAAAATTGAATCTGGGGCATCAAGAAAAAGCAAAGTGCCTGGTAAAAGCAAGGCCAATACACATCCAAATACTCATACACTTGTGAATCATATGTTTGATCTTGTAAATGCCAAAAGATGGCATGATATGTGTATAGGTCACTAGTGAGATATGGTTGTAAAAGAAAATCCCAAGGGAGATAAACTGTGAAAGATACTCTCAGATTATGTCACATTCAGATGACGAAAACATAGACAAAATGTTGACGCCGCACTAACACAAGAGAGAGATTCTCCCAAAGACTACCAATGCACTTCGAAGACTGAAGGCGCTCTCTGAACCAAAAGGGACTAGATCGACAGCAAAACCTGCAGTGATCACCAATGTTAAACCCTTCGTATATTCTGGGCCAAAAAATTAACCTTTTTTTCGGTCCCTAATCATACCTATGTTACAACCCTGAGAAGTCTTTTCTGATTAAAGCATTTGGGTTAATATAGGGTTTAATGTCTAAGCTTAGCTCGAAGAAGTTCGAGCAAGATTATTTCTTTCCCGTTTTGCAGGTTTCTTGACTTGTAAACCCGGAGCAGATGAAGAAAATTTTGTATTCAAAAAGACATGACTCAGAAAGTGAGTCCCCCTTTGAAAACCATTAACCAAGCCCAGCATTACGGTCCCGTAAAGACCTCCCGATTGATCTAAATGTATGCGTTGTGAACGGTCCCGAAAACCCAGGTACAGGGTATTAGGAAATTCGAGTGCTCTTGTTATGAAAAGACCAAGTCAGGAAAATTGGTAAGAAGACCTTTCTGACATAGATATTCCAATAGAATGCTCGAAAGCAAGCTTTGATTGGAAACTTCAAATTGTTTGATCCAAGGATTTTCCTCACAATGATTCTTGATCATCCTCACATGCTTGAAGATATTTTTGATAACCTTCAACATCCTAAGTCATTTTTGCATAATTGCATAGGTTAAAATGAACCTTTACCCATATTATGATTATCATTACCTCAAGAGGACTAATATCTTTGTAAATGGGGAATGAACTTTTAAGTCTAAAACTTTTGATGAGACCCATGGCAGCTCTAGATCCAAGAAGTAGACTTTGCTCCAATGTCGAAAGGACAATCTTCAGAATCATCTCTTTGTGAGATTTCAGTTTTATAGGTTTGAGCCTTCTGCAGGATGCCTGGAGTCCCCAGATCCCAAAATGTCATCTCCAATGTCGAAAGGACAATATTAAGAATCGTCTTTCTATGAGATTTCAGGTAACCCCTAAATCCCAGAAAAATTTTATCAAAGTTTTAGCGAGTTTGAGTTTTCTGCAGGATACTTGGAGTCCCCAAATCCCATAATAACACCTTACACGTCAAAAAGGACCATTTTTAGAACCAGCTGTCTGTAAGGTTCTAGGTAATCCCTGAACCCAGAGTAGCCCATTTGGTAAAACCTAAGAGTTAGATACACCTCACTTGTATAGACCCTAGTTGATTCCTCAGAATATATGATCAGCTTAGTGTTCGACAATCCCTACAGAATGGGTACGTCATCCATAGGTTCCTATCCGAAAGGAGTCCTATTCATGGCATGATCCCACTGACGAATCAAAACGTTCGAGAATCCCTACAGAACGGGTGTGTCATCCATAGGTTCCTAACAGAAAGGAGTCCTATTCATGGCCTGATCCCCCTAACGGATCAAAATGTTCGACAATCCCTACAGAACAGGTGCGTCATCCATAGGTTCCTAGCAGAAAGGAGTCCTATTCATGGTTTGATCTACCATACGGATCAAAACTTCTGACAATCCCTAAAAGAATGGGTGCGCATTCATAGGTTCTTGTCAAATATAGGAATCTCACTCTGGTTTGGCCCACCATACAGGCTAGAGTTTAACCGCACTAGGATGCTCAAGAGACGAGCCCCTAGGTATCCACTTGAACTCGTTATACACCGCGCATGCCGCACGAGCATCAGGTAAGTAAGTAATAGGTGAGCATCTCTATCCCGCCTCTCTCTCTTACATCTGCAAACATAAGGCAAAGCATTCACCAGCGGGACAAGAAAGATTAGATGTCAAGATTCATTTTTCTATTTCCCAGTAGAGTCGATCTAGACTAAGGTGTCACATGTCTTTGAGATAAACCTCTCACGAGATTCCTCTCAAATAGGGGCAGCTGTTGACACCTGATTTTGGATCAGCCTTTTTCTAGTTATTTCTTAGAAAATTCATAAAAAATTAATAAAAAAAAATTGCAAAATCAACTTTGGATGCCTTGGCCAAGCCTAAGGAACCATTTTTCATAAAAAAAATAATAATAATTTTTCATATTTTTGGCATTTTTTAATATTTTCAAAAATTAGGAAAATACTAGAAAAATCAAGAAAAATAGCATTTGAGGTCAAAAAATATGGAAAAATAGTCAATATTTTTATTTTAAATCCCTTTTCTTTTTTACCTCATAAAAAGTCCAAAATCAGATCCAATTTTACATGTTCCTTTGTAAAATATATGATTGAATTTGGTAAAAAAATGTCAATTGAGTCTTTTAATTTGTAATTTTGGTATTTTTTAGGATCTTGACATTTAATCTAATTGTCCCTTATAGTAATTTAACTCAATTTCCCTCACATAATGTTTAATTGCATAAATTGGGCAAAATTGAATACTAAATTGCATTTTAGTCCTTGAGAATTGGGCATAATTGAAATTAATTTCAATTCAAGGACCGCCATTGCAAATTGAACACACTACCCAATGGCTTTCATTGTTTTGAATCGATTGGCTTAGGTGATTTGGTCCAATTTGATCATTTGAACTTCAATTGCACAATTCCCCGATTTGCAATTAAATGAAAATTTGGGGTTTTTATTGAAATTGATATGAACTTTTGGGAAAATCACATTTCTAGATAAAATTCATGCCCTAAATTCGATTCTAAGGTCCAATTGCAAAAATTTCCCATTAATTTGGGTTTAATTTGAAAAATTACGATTTGAAACCGGTTCGGACCGGTCAGACCGGTCGAACCGGTTCGCTATAGTGTCGACTTCCTCCTCAAAGAACCGTACGAATGAACAGTGTCAGCATCGATTTCAATGGCAAAATTGAGGGTGAAAACGGCCTTGATTGAAGGAGTTTGAGGAGGGGTTTTGTTCCTCAAGCCATTCCCCGTCGATTGAAACCAAAATCACGACCAATGGTCGCCGGAACGGGGAGTAATCGGCCGGTCAAGGCGCGGGACGTGTAAAAGTCAACAATTACCAAACGCAGATCAAATTCGCGCCAAATTCGCGCAGAATGAGACTCGTTGGGGGACCAAATGAAGCTGGACAAAATGCCTAGCTTCTCCGTCGCCGTTAGCATACCATTTGGCACATGATGGCACGTGAATTCAAGTGGGCAGAGGACCCCCCGATGCGCGGAAAAATTTTTGAAGTCGGTATATAGCTTGGAGAGCCTTCTAGAACGAAAAAGGTGATTAATTCAGTTGGCGGATGAAAAACTGAATCGAGAGAGAGTGAGAGAAAAAGCGAGAGAGAGCTCGTCGTCCAACCGCCATTGTCGAGGGCTCGAGCTCGAACTGTGAGGCGCGGGTTGGGCCACTTGGAGGCCAAACCGAAGCCATTGAGTGTTGTTGGAAGGTCGCCAGAGCTTCAAGGAAGCAATCGCCGCCGACCGCCCAGCCTGAAACCGCAGAACAAGGTGAGACGTAGCTTCAAGCTTTTCACTGTGCATCAATGGAAACTTACCTGTTTCACGTTCATTCTTGCATTTAGCATGTGCATTTTGTTCCCTCGACATCACTGACCATCTTCAAATCCTCATTTTGCATCGATTTCGCCTGAATACCCCGAATCGAGTCTTCGAACTTAGCCTCCATCGCTGACCACTGTTCAAAGTCACACAACCAAATCTGGGCCGAGCGAGCTCAATCGGAGCTCGAGGTAAGTCTTCGGAACATTGATTGATGTTATCGAAGCTGACGTGGCGTAGTCAACGGGTCAAAGTTCCTAGGTGGCATTAGGCCATTGGTCCACGTGTCAATCCAGTCAGCACGGCCGTTGGGGGTTGTTATTCGAATAAGTAGATCGAACGGCTCAGATAAATTGAGCCTAAATTCTATTGGCCGTCCGATTAACAATTAGGTTTATTCGAAAATGTTTTAAATCGAAAAATCAAATTGAACCGAAGCGGTGCCGTTTAGATTAGTGAGTAGGCGACGTCATTTAGGTTAGTATGGGTGGACGGTCCAGATTAAACTCCACCTCTTTCACTATATTCTCTTCTTGAATATCTGCAGACTCAACAACTTTTCTTTGATCTAGCATAAAATTGTCATCAAAAGTAACATCCCTACTGATTATAAACTTTGGTGACTGAGGGTCAGAACACCACAATCTATATCCCTTAACTCCATCTGCATAACCAACAAAAATACATTTCTTGGCTCTAGGTTCAAGCTTACCTTCTTTTACATGATAATAAGCAGGACATTCAAATACTTTCAATATAGAATAATCAGAATGTTTATCAGACCATACCTCATTTGGAGTCTTACATTCAATTGCGGTAGAAGAAGAACGATTCACCAAATAACATGTCGTGTTCACGGCTTCAGCCCAAAAATCTTTATCAAGTCCAGCATTAGAAAGCATACATCTAGCTCTCTCTAAAAGTGTTCGATTCATGCGCTCCGCCACCCCATTCTGCTGAGGCGTATACCTAACTGTTCGATGTCGAACAATCCCTGAATCTTCACAGTACTTATTAAAATCACCTCCGCAAAACTCAAGACCATTGTCTGTTCTGAGACGCTTTATCTTCTTACCAGTTTGATTTTCAATCAATATCTTCCACTTCTTGAATGTATCAAAGACGTCACTTTTACGCTTCAAGAAATAAACCCAGACTTCCCTAGAAAAGTCATCAATAAATGTCAAAAAATAAACTACACCACCTTTAGATGTAACCTCTGCAGGTCCCCACAAATCGAAGTGAATATAATCAACTGTGCCCTTCGTCGAGTGCACCCCAGTACTGAAACTAACTTTGCATTGTTTCCCGTAAACACATGCTCACAAAAATCAAGTGGAACTGTATGCTCCCCACAGAGTAAACCACGCTTACTCGGGATAGTCATTCCTCTTTCACTCATGTGGCCCAACCGCAGGTGCCACAACCTTGATTTGTCAGAATCTGAAGATGATGATATATTTAAAGAACCCACAACGGTACTTCCCTGCATGATATAAAGACTATTCTTCTTGTTACCTCTCATCACAATCAAGGAGCCCTTTGAAATTTTCAAAACTCCACAATTACCAGTATACATGCATCCAGTAGAATCCAAACTGCTCAAAAAAAAAAGTTCTTCTTCAAATCTGGGATGTGCCTAACATTTGTCAAAGTTCTTACTACTTTGTCATGACATTTGATCTGCATTGTACCAATACCCACATTCTTGCAAACTACATTGTTACCCATCAAAACTGAACCACTAGTGACTTTCTCATATGTATAGAACCAATATCTATTTGGACACATATGGTATGAACAAGCCGAATCCAAAATCCATTCATCGTCTACACGACAATTCGAAAACAAAACAGTAAGAACATTATCTGCAATAGCAGACTCAATATCCTTTACCAGACTAGCCGAATCATAATTGTCTGTTGACTTTTTCCCCTTAGCTTTGAGTAAAGGACACTCGATTTTATAGTGTCCGAATTTTTGACAATAGTAACATTCAACCTTTTTCTTGTCCTGGCCTGATCTAGATTTCAAACGCCCTTTACTATTACCGCATCTATTCCGATGATTTGACCTTCTCCTAACAATTAAGCCATCTACTTTATCTGCACTACTACTCGCATTTAACTTTGTACGTATCTCCTTGGAATTCAGCGAGGCATTCACATCCTCAAGAGTTATGGATTCTCTTCCGTACAACATAGAATTCACAAAATTCTCATACAAGCTCGGTAGCGAGCATAACACAATTAGGGCTTGATCCTCATCATCTAACTTAAAATCTAGATTTTTCATATCCATAACGATTTTATTAAATTCATCTAGATGTTCTTGGATAGGAGTACCTTCTTACATCTTTAATGTATAAAGACGCTGCTTTAAGAATAATCTCGTCGTAAGAGACTTCTTTATATAGAGACTTTCTATCTTTTTCCATAATCCCGATGCCGTTTCTTCATCAGCAACTTCACGAAACACCTTGTCAGACAACGACAATAGGATGGTGCTATGCGCCCTCTCTTCCATCTCTGCGATCTCTGTTGTCGTCATGTCATCGGAATATTTCTCATCCAAGTCTATAACCGAACCTTCCCGACGCAGCAAAGCTTTCATCTTTATCCTCCATAACCCGAAATTATTTTGGCCATCAAAGGGTGCCACTTTAAACTTGATAGATGCAATCTCGAACAAAAGAACGAAATTCCTTAGCTCTGATACCAATTTGTTGTAGAAAACGCTAAGAGATGCGCAAATTCAAACGCGTAATAGCAAGGATGAAAGCAAAATAAAACACGAGACACGATATACGTGAAAAATCCAAAACGAGAAAAACCACGGAGAGAGAGAGGGGTTTCACTATCTTCAATAACGAGTACAAGCGTACAATCAAATATCCAAAGATCAAATAAGAAGAAAGTAAAAACAAAGGGTTTCAGGGCAGAAGCTAAAGTAAGTATCACTATGTGATATGCAAGATATCCTTTTTATATCCCCCATCTAAGAAACCCTAAAACAAAGTGAATGGTCCAAAATAACCTTATCACTAATTTGAAAGTCAGAATATAATAGACTCGAGGGTACCATGGGATGATACTTGATATATCCGTCCTAGGGGTACCAAGGGGATTATCAGTCACCATATGGCTGTCCCGGTCGTACTAGGGAAATTATTATCGTCATCCCGAGGGTACCAGGGGACGATACCTGATATACCCCTCTTGGGAGTACCAGAGGGATTATCAGTCACCATATGTTCATCCGTGGGGTACCATGGGGATTATTATCGTCGGCCCGGAGATACTAGGGGACAATACCTGATATATCCGTCCGGGGGTACCAAGAGGATTATCATTCGCCATTGTTGTTATCCATTTTATAACGATGCCTGGTATTGTCAGAAGAGCATGGTTTTGCTAGACCGGGAACAGTCATTAATAACTAGAACACATGTGGTACATTGTGTATGCAAATTGTGATGAGTGTTCTGGTTATCTGCCTAAGTTGTATGCAATTGATTTCATGTATATATAAACTGTTTATGTGTAGGCCAAGGTGGGGTAGGAACGCATGTGATTGATGATTCGTTGTAATGCTATGCTTGATCGTGCGATAATTAGAGCGTGGTAAGGATTGCACGCTATTGATATGTCATCGATATTATCCTGCATTTTTAGGCTGCCTTAAGCGAGTCAGTGTCCTATTCGGACTTAGGTGTTGACACACGGAGATTTTATATCTCGCCCATTGTTATTAACCATTTTTTCAAGTCCCTAACTATGGAGTAGCAACTTTCACCCAAAAAAAAAACTATGGAGTAGCAACATACAAGATCTGAGTAGAGAATATGGACGTAGGTCTTTTTTTGGAGTAGCACGGAGTAGGGTTAATGATCCTAAACTGATATCTTTTGGTGGTCATAGGAAACAACTTGAAGAGTAGGCTCATAGATATTATAGCCCCCACATGACAACACTTTTGCTTTTTTATTTCTCTGCCAAAAGTCAATCTGGTAAAGAAATTCGTTTGGTAAAGACATTGCCGAAATAGAAAGCTGTTTAGTAAAACATTTTACTTCTGATAGGATTTTTGCTTTCTGAAGTGGAAAATCACTTCTGATGGCGTTTTCTGCCAATCAAGTAAAAAAATCACTTCTCTCTTTCTCTACCTCATCCTATCGTTACGCATCAGTCTTCTCTTTTGGACGTGCTTCTCTCCATCGTAGCTCCAGAATGAAAAGCTCCGTCACTCGAGTCACGCATCCGCCTCCACCTCCGTCTTCGCCTCCGCTCTGCTATCGCCTCCCGATTTGCACATCCGACGACCTCAACGAGCCATTGATTGTGATTTGTCCGTCCGAGCCGGTAATCCTGTTCTGTATCCATCGCCAGCTGGAGACCGATCGGTAGCCACGGACCCGATTACCCCCTTCGAGGAGCCTCCGCTTCTGCCGTCACCTTCCGAAAATCGATCAGCAGCTTCGATTTGTCTTTTGTGTCCGAGGAAATCAAATCTGCAAGGTTAGGATTTGCTCCGTCAGACTTGTTCTGTGTTGTTTGTTAATGCAGATTCAACTTTTGTGTCTGATTTGTCTTTTGCTTGTTCTCTGTTGGGCTTGAATCATCTCAATCATGATTGGATTTACTCGTCGTCGAATGCTTCTACCCTAGCCAACCAAAAAAGAAAAGATTGATAGGCAACATCCTTGGGTCTTGTGTTGTTCCAAATTTCTCATTTTTCTCTTAAATGGATGTCAACCAGACTGGGGCTTGGCAAATGATTAACGAAGGGTACAGCCTCTCTCTCTCTCTCTCTCTCTCTCTCTCTCTCTCTCTCTCTCTAAATGATGAGGAAATCCCAACTTAGATTAGGTAAACCCAAGGCCCGTGAAGGCTTCTCTTTTTCCTTTTAAATCTTTTGGGCACACAGAGTGTCTCCTTCTTCAAATATTTTCGCAATTGTTGGTGATATGAATCTATATACTTAGTTCTAGTAAATTTCCATTAAAATATGAATTAAATTGGGGGACCTTAATTTGCTAGCTCATATCAATGTCTGTTGATTTGATGAGTAGTTTTACTGAGATTGATCTGATGGGACAATTTAGATCTTAAGCTTGCTATGTGGGTGTGACAAAGTGGATGCCATAGGTTCTTATAATAGTAAGAGTTTGATCGATCTTCCATTTTAGTAAGTTTTATGTTGCTGCAGCACCCTTATGTGGGAGGAGGATTATTACTTTTTTTTTTATAAATGATCACGAGATGGTATGGGCACTTGTTAGTGGCTTTGGGTATGTTGAGGATGATGTGTTGTTTGCGCCGGAGATAAACAAAGTATCTTATTGAATCGGCCTTGGAATGCCAAGCAGAGTGTTGAATACCCTTCAAATTGCTTTTTGACATTAGGCCTCAGTCAACCCTCTCGTTCCAAAAGAGTCTCAAGATGTTTCATCGCCTACACAGGAAGCATTTAAGCTTTTATAGATCTTTAAAGTTACCATTAACCTCCTCTTATACATATCATCCAATATGGCTGATGAGGCTGCAGTGTTCCATGCTTTCATGTAGGCATAGGCTAGACTACTATATATGACACTATCTCCTGATATGCCCTTCTCTTTCATTATTGTAAAGACTTTTTCAGCATAATCAATCTTCTCTCTTTTACAGAACCTCCTTATCAGCGCCCTGTACAGAGAAACATCGACACAAAGACCTCTCTTTTTGCACTGAAACTTTTTGCTTCATGCTTTTTGTCCACATAACATTCCTTTTGACGTTCTATCTGATTTGTTGAACATGAATAGGATCATATAACCGAGACCTTCCTATTACCGTCCACACGTCTTCTTCATAACTATTACATGCTCAAAAGAGAATTCAAATTTCGAGAATTCTTGCTTAATTGGAGGGCAAATAAAAATGATCATGATGGACAACACAGATCAGAGGAAAAAGGTAACTCTCTGAACTCCGATGGACGTGAAAATTGTGTGTATAACTTACTCTTTCAAAAAATCTCAGCTACATAGATTGTGCATTTGACTCTTGAATTTCGTCCTCACATACGAGAGAGTCATAGTAATTAAGAAACAATTCAATACGGTTAGATCGTAAAGGTCATCATTCGGCATAGCCTAAAGCGGATAATGTAGTTAACTCCATCGCATGCAGCTGCATCGTGCTATTTCAAACGGAGCCATGAACCATACATGCTTTTTGCAGCTCAGAAAATTAAATCCACTGCTATGAATCATAACTACAGAGGATCACTAAACTAGGCCGAGGTGAAACTCAACGAAGCCGAATGTTGCAGCTAGATTCTTGAACGCGAACACCAAAAAATTTAAAACAAAGAACAGAGAGAGAAACTTTTGGCCAATAGCAAGATAAAACACCATTCACTTCATTCAACCCACTAACAGAGAGCATATACATACAGAACAAGTTTATGATCCTTTACTCTATGGCAGCTACATAAATTGTGGTATTACTATAAACAACAACAATAACCACAAAGGATTTCAATCTACAATTTTCTTTCTTCAAATAGGCCGACTCTTGTTTTACTTGTTTCATTTGTTTCAGTTGTGCCTTGAGAGCTTTGACCTTAGCGACTATTGAACAACCATCATCCTTATCATGAGTCGATATTGGTTCTTGTTTGGCATTATTCCGCTGAAAACTTCTAGACACGCTACTTAACGATTGATTGATTTCCCCATCATCAACCCAAATGAAAAAAATTACAACTTTCCCCTTTATTACTGTGATTGTATCTTGGGCAGCCATGATATTGTCTTCCCCAGTTTTCCTTCGTCCTTGCTTTTCGCAGAGGAGCTTTCAGGCCACAATAGCAAAACACATATGTATCTTTGTCAATTGGAGGAACCAACGTCTTTGATTGTGCCATCTGCAAGGGAAAAGTTAGGATAACACAAAATTCCTTAAGAAAAAAAAAAAGAGGTTATTCTATTCCATGTATTCTTGAGGGGACAAGTGCATAGAGTGGCTGCTTTAGTCTCAAAACTTTTGTAGTTTATAAATTCCACGCATGGAATGTAGGAGGGAAAACTTGCCAATAGAGCATCTGGACCTGGGTTCAAAGGTCAGAATTGGATTCTTAATAGGATAACTTGCTCTTTTATCATCTTTATAGGTGTTTTATTTTATTTTTGAATCGGAATCCGTATAGGTATTTGATATTGCATTTTTTAAACAGAAGTATGCAGAACTGAAGGTAGAGTTAAGTAGAACAGAAAGACATATTTTGAAAGAGATAGGTTTCATCTGTCATGTTGCGCATCCTCACAAATTCATTTCAAACTACCTCGCTACATTAGGAACACCTCTAGATTTGAGACAAGAAGCCTGGAATCTGGCAAATGATAGGTAATTATCTGTATGACATATCAATCTTGATTAGTGGCTTGATGTTTTATGCACTTCACTGTTGGTGTTATTCTATTCCACGTATTCTGATCTTTGAACCCAGGTCCAGTCTCAAAACAAGGGTTATTCAAATAGTTGTCCACTTCTTTTCTATCTTCATCTATCAAAACCTCTAAAGAGGTTTCACCCAACACTTAGCATACGAGCTTCACGCCCCGACAAATTGTGGAATCGATCGTAAGTAGGAGCACTCGACAGCAGGACATGCATATCCACCAGACACCATCCGCATAATTAGGAAGGACATTCAAGATTATGCAAACTCACCTTGGTGACGAGCTGTCGGCGCAAAAATTGGCTCTTTGGAAGCTGAAGCAAAACTGGCAACACCAACTCAAGTCGACCGGGGGAACTCACCGAGCCGTCGTGGTGTGAAAATCCCCAGGTGCATCGTCAGAGTCATTGGCCGTCATCCATAATCGAGGGGTCAAGGGCTTTGCTAGTGAGCATCCAACGGCTGACGAGAGTGGCCACGAAGGGGAGGAGCGAGGGTCATAGAGCATCTGATGGCCGTCAACGGCTGTCTTTCGTCCTAAAGGAGTGACGATCTTCAGTGGTTAGCAAATTAGGATTCTGATTTTGCCTATTCTGGTTTTGGGAAGAGCGTGGGTCGTCGAGCGTACGTTTTTTTATTTTGCCCAAAAACGAAAGAATACCCAAAAAAAATTACATTTTAGGTTAAGATCAATAGTTTTTATAAAAGAATTTTGTGCTAATAAACATTTCCGAAGTAGAAATTTCCAGCCATTATCAAACGAATTTCTATTCCATAAATAGAAATTCCAAGTCATTATCAAACGAATTTCTATTTCAGAAGTTGAAATTTGTTTCAGTTATTAAACGCATTTCTCTATTAGAAATCAACTTCTGCTCAAAAGCAAAAGCAAAAAAATCAACTTCTTGCCAGAACTCACTTCTAAGCAAAGAAGTATTGTCATGTGCAGCCTATAGCTTCCAAAGAGTAAACAAAGATAAATAAATAAAAAGATCTTTTGCTGAATTGTTTGATGTGACTGATGTTTTTATCATGCTTTTCTATCCCTGTATATGTTATAATTATTTGGGAGTAGCACGTTCCGCATGCGTCTAATAAAAAGATAAAAATAATGAATCAATGACGTACTTGGGATGTCGTCCTTTTATGACTTGAGGCGATTTGGTAGGGTGGTTGCGGGCCCGGGGATTGGGGCGTGACATCGGCCAACCCTCCCACGAGCTTCGCCTGGCCTCTGTGACTTCTGGGGTAACAACCAATAGAAACGATAGCCCACCAAAGTTTCGGTCGACCAAGCGATGTTCCTACCCATTCTGTCCCGTCACGACCGAGAGGTCACCGGCGACCAAACATCCAAACCAACCAAACCCAACAGGCAAACAAGCATGGGCAGAAATGACACGAACCAAAATAGGCAACAATAGACACAAATAGACCATAATTTGGCTTAAAGGTTCGCGTGCACCGATGGGCAAATCATCAAACAGGCAACGTGTATGCTTGAAAACTGCTTCTAAGACTTGATCGAGACAAACCAAACCAAACCGAGCAACAACCACAGCATAAACACAAAATGCCATGTTCAAACTATCACGCCAACTCCACGAAAACTCGCCAGACCGAGGGATTGAGGTCTCGGCCTGGCGAGCTCCTCGGCGGAAACAAAGCACTCAAGGGATGAGAGGAGACCGACCTGATTTCGAGCTGGACCTTGTAACGGACGGCAAGGAGACGACGGTTGGACGCCCACGGAAGCTTTCCCTCCTCGATCGCTCAACGAGTCCTCCTTCCCCATCAAATTTTCTCGTGACGGGTCGCCCGCGCGGATCTAATTTTTATTTTCCTAAACCTTCAATAGAACACGAAAGAAGGCAAATTCTAATTTTTACCTTTTCCTATTATTAAATTTAAGTGTCAACAAAGTTAACGAGGGAATTTGTAGCAGCCATGTAACTTCCAGAATTTAGTTGGCGGGATCTTGAGGGCTGGGGTACTCTCTAGCCGATCCATATTGCAGTAGTGGCTAAGAAGATGGTCGAAAAATGAGACGAATGCCACGAGGTTCGCCAACTTCTGGCGTCAAACAAACTAGTCCTCCTCCTCACACCCATCAGTACGCCCTTGGCCCTTTGCACGGGGGCGGATGGATACATTCGGGTTCGTTCCCGCGTCCATGTCTCACTGGAGGAAACACGTGATAGTGGCTGTTGCCGGTGACAATTTCACTCGGGTGAGTGGAAGCAGAGGCCTTACCTCGAATAATAGGACTCGGCTCGATTACAAAGAGTCTGAATGCTCTGCAATGACTTGAAGTACGCAGAAGCAGACCAAAGAAAGAGTTGGCTGGTGCCGTTGCGCCACGTCGCCTAGTGCTTAGTGTAATTTTCGCGAATTAGGTGCTTATATAGTAAAATTTATGGACTTATTATCTACCTTGCCCCTTTAGTCTGAGACTAATGATGCCGGTGTTGACTCAGCATGTCTTAGAATCATAATTTTTGACAAGACTAAAAAAAGAAACCGTGAGCCCCCTGAGCTTGGATCGCCTGCCCCTACCCTCAAGACGCAAGCCCTCCATTCCTTTTTTTTTTACTTTACCTGGATCCCTTGCCAAGGTATTTCCTTGGCTGGGGGATCCTGGGGGCCACCACAATGAAGGGTGGGGATCACTCTGCCAGGAAAAACCTTGAAAGGCGATCCTAACCCTCTCTGCCCCTATAAAAAGGGATGAAGGGCCCGGATCAAATGGCACCCCCTCAGAGGAGCCGGATCCAGTCCCCCCCTCCCAAAACGGATCCAGATCCCATAACCATGGGGCAAGAAGGTCAGGGGGGATCCGGGCCCTCCACCTTTCAATAGGGGGGAAAGTTTAAAAAAAATATGGAGAGTGGTGATTGGATGTGAGGCACCCCATGGGCAGGCGATCCAATTCCTCCCAAAACTGGAGAACCCAAGCTCCGAAAGGAAACGAAGAAAGGCCAGAGGAGCCCTTTTATTTTATTTTTATTTTTTTTTAGGAGCCCTTAGTAAGGGCTGAATTGGAAAAAAAAAATAAATGAATAAACAATGGGGAAGACACCCAGTCGGCCCAGAATTAGGGTTTTGCGTTCTTGAAGCCGACTATAAATTTCGCCACCCAGTCGGCCCAGAATAAAGACTGCGTAGCTCGCAGCAGTTCAAAGGTGAACTCCCATGGAACTCGTAATCGCTCGCCGCTGCTGCTGCTGCTTCTTCTTCTTCGTTTTCTTACGTGATCTGGTCAGATCGATTAGAGAAAGCGGCCTCCATTAATCCCAGACGAGATTTGAGGGGGTTTCCTTCCCGTGCTCGTCTGATTCATGGGAGGCCCAGATGAAATGTCCTTTGGGAGCTTCGCTGATGACGCCTCTATTACGCTCACCTTGGGGCGTTTGATAGTAGCTTTCCCATACATGAATTCATCGTCGTCGTCGTCATCGATCTTATCTTTATCTTCACCATTTTCAGAAATCGATCTGTATTTTTCCTTTTTTGTTTCTGCGTTCCCGGTTGAGGGCTAGGGTTTGAATCCGTGGATGCGACGTTGAAGACGAGATCTTTTCTGAACGCCAGGGGAACTTTCGCGCACTGTGATTTCGGAATGCGGCGTCCCAATTGCTCAGAATTGATTAGTTTAGGAAGTGGGGCTAAGGCTAACCGATCATATTTATTTCACCGAATTGATTTTTTTGCATTCCGAAAAAGTTAGAAAAATGAATCTTCTAATCCTGAAAAAAAAAAATTATTGCGGAGAGTCCCAATTTGAAAAAGGAAAATTCCATTTAAGGGCCTGAAGTGCATGGATTTTCTCAAAGAAGGGCCTGCATTGGATTTTGTTGCAAAAAGGGCCTGAAATGTTTTTTTTGTTTCAAAAGAGGGCCTGATAAGAGGGTAGTTCCGTCTTTTAACGTGTTAATTTCATTTTCATTTTTCCCCTTTTTCTTTTCCCTCCCCGTCCCTCATCCCTCCTTCCTGTTCATCCTCCACCTCCAGGCGTCGCTGGCGTCGCTCGTCCATGCGGAGCCACCCCTCTGTCCTCCGTCGTCGCTTGCGACCATGAAGAAGACGTCGTCACCAGCTCCAGATCTGGAGTCACAACTCCATTTCTGGAACAGCAGCGTCGCCGGCGCCGTAGTCCAAGTCGAGTTCTCCGCCGTCGCTCACGACTATGGACGAGCCGCCATCGCCAGATCTGGACGGGCCGTGTCGCCGATGCTTCCAAGCCGAATCACCCTCTCGTCCAGGCTCCCCAGAACTGTCGACGAGCCAACACATCTTCGACTTGAGCAGGCACCAACACACCTTGGTGGTCCTCTTTTCCCTCTGTTTTGTCGAACTTGAGCAGGAAAGGGATAAGGTTTTTCATGCCCAAATCAACGAAATAGAAAGAACCGCCTGCGTTGAATGTCAAACAACGCAACGTTTTCACCAAAACCAAACACTCTGCTTGAAGGACCTGAGAGGAAAGAGAGGGGATCTGGTCTTAGGCTACAAAGAAGCCAAGATCAGACCCAGCAAGCTTATAGGCGAGAGAGAGCACATAGAGAGAGAGAGAGAGAGAGAGAGAGAGAGAGAGAGAGAGAGAGAGAGAGAGAGAGAGAGAGAGAGAGAGAGAGAGAGAGAGAGAGAGAGAGAGAGAGAGTGCGCGCACGTTCGAGCACCGAGAAATCGAGAGACGATGGAGAGATCGACTAATTTGTCTTGTGGCAGCTGCTATCGGTACAGCCTGAAATGACCACCCTGCTGTAGGCAACGACGGCAGCGCCAGGTTATCGGAGTAGTTTCCCTCGGGTTCATGGCAGGTTGCTTATAGCATGGGCCTCGTGAATCAGGCCGACGGGTTGGCTTGGCGATCTGCCGCGGTGGTCTATGTTTGAGTCAGATCAGGTAGCTTGCGTCGGTGGCCATCTCGCGCCCGACGTCCAATGGTGTCCCTTAAGCGTGAGCAGAAGCAGGCGAGCTCGTATCAATGGCAACGCAAGCGTGAGTAGAGGTGGCGCAGAATTAGGCCAATGGCAACACGAGGGGTAGGCCTGACCAGAAACGATGGTGTGGTGGGCTAATCCCGGCGTCGATGGTTCAGTGGCAAAGTGGGACACGGGAGCAGGCCGACAACGGGTCTTCTCAGTCTGTGCAGAGAGCGCGACAGCGGGATGAACAAATCCCAGATTTTCGCCATCACCATGAAGAATTATCAGAGATGATGTGCCACCACCATGAAGCATTACCAGAGAGGATCTGCCACCGGGATGAGCTTGGGGAGTCGGTGGTAGTGGCAGCGGGCAATGAGACTGAGTTGGTGCACGTCTTATTCCCATGAAGAAGAAGACGTGCTGGAGGTGGAGATGAACAGGAGGGAAAGAAAAACAGTCGGAGGGGGAGGAAAAGAAAAAAGGAAAGGGGAATAGAAAAAAGAAAAGAAAATATAAAGAGGAAAGGAAAAAAATGAAAACCAAATTAAAACGTTAAAAGACGGAACTATCCTTCTATCAGGCATTCTTTTGAAACAAAAAGGGTATTTCGGGCCCTTTTTTTGCAACAAAATCCAGTGCAGGCCCTTCTTTGAGAAAATCCATGCACTTCAGGCCCTTAAATGGAATTTTCCCTTTGAAAAATGAATTTTCGAAAAGCATTTTCTTTCGTCGAAATTTTCACTCATAGTTTCGATCTTAGAGTCAATTTTGTCTGAAAACAGAAGGTTGCAGAAAAGAGACTTAAAAGATAGCAAACAGAGAGAAAGAACCCTGTCGAAGAGACCGAGTGGCGGTGGTGGCATCAAGAATGACACAGGTCTGGCCGCCAAAATGACCATGACCCGATTTCTCTCGCCAGGCTCAGGGACGAATACTTCGCCGGCCCTGTCCCTGCCTAAGAGAGAAATTCACTCGATTCTCTATGCTGCTTTCTTGAGAAGAAAAAGGCAATGCAATGCTATTTCATTTCTCATTTCTCAGCTCAAACACGTAAATCACACGTCCATCACATACGTCTCGTGATGAAAATCGCGAACGTGTGAACACATCCAAACAAGTACGCCAGTCAGGTCTCTATCGCTTTAGCAACAGAGCGGATCCAAGAACCACGCACATCGACCCGCAGCTTACGCTAGAGACGGACCAGAAACAAGCACGAGTTGCTCGCCTCCGGAAAATTTGATCAAACAATGAATGAGAAACAAAGTGACAATTGGCGAGAAAAAGCACGTGTAATCAGTGAATTTCATTTGATCTTCCTGCACGAAGGCAAATTGCCCCTAAGAAAGGCTCAAAACGTGCACGTGATGAGCATATTTAGGTCGGCCCACCATTCTTTTCAACGGCGATGAGCTTTGGGACAAGAGTACTCTTAAAACAAAATCAAAAGTCTTCACGGAGTTGTAAGAAACGAGAGCCCCGTCAAATGGTCATTAAGTCAGGGTCAACTAGGTTCTCTCTTCTTCTTCTTTTCGAAAGAGTCATCTAAGTTCACGGGGTATTATAAAACAAAGTCAAGTCTGGCAAAAAAATTCGAGAAACGAGTGCCACTTCCAGGGATTTTGCGAGAAATTCCCCCCTTTTATTTTTCTGTCTTATTAGACTCGATCAATTCACAAGTGGAAAGCTAATTTTTCCTGTCCGAGATCATACTTTCCATGCACATACCATACTGGAAAATTTTGATATGCAATATACCATCAAGCCTAAAAAAAAACGCTATTAATTTTGTAAATAGTACAATCATGAAAACAGCTGTTCTGGTATTAGTGGACAGGCGGCGCGGCGCCCCTGCGCCCAAGGTTTTGGTTTTTTTTTTTTTTTTCAGAATTCAACACCAATTGAGCAGAACGGAACCAGTATATTTCAAAGCAATGTGTCCCTAAAAGGTCGTTCCCCTAACCAGGTCAAGTTTATTCGTCACCAACCATCAAACGAAACCGGATAACTCGTGTACTAGTTTAAAAGAGATGCATTACTGATACCTCCAACCGAGAAGGTAAGGACCATTATTCGCCCAAGGGCATAGGCGCAAAGTATATTTGATCTCCAGAGAATGTTCAAGACAGCCAATAACCATCAGGAATTCCTCTTTCATTTGAAAATATTGCGACCTCGCAAAAGTAGTCACCTATGTTTCAATCAAGAAACCAAGAACAGCCAGTTTAATGAACACGCTACTTTCAAACTCCAGCCCAGACACATGCTTGAGCTTGAGCCTTCGTAATGTAAGATGAGTTGCTGACCAATGGCAAGAAAACATTCCAAACTTCACCAGTGGACTGAAGGTTTCAACAAGGCAGGACCAGAAGGAAGTAATACAAGGGTTTCGTTTGAGATATACAATCAGGTAGCAATTCCCCTTACCTCACTCACCTTCATAGCAGGTAGCTTATGGTTGCATCTCCATCTGGTAAAAAGAGGGGATAGGTGGTTGCTGGAATGAAGAAATTCGCAACCCAACAGGGAATTCCGGCTTTATGTTTTGGACATGAAACATGAACAGTTACTATCATATCTTGAAAATTGGAGGGAAATCTGTCATCCATCTCTTTCAATACTTTAAAAGTCGGATCTTCATTAATTTCTGGAACATAAGGTGCTAAAACTTCTACAAAAATTAGGTCTCAAGGACGGGAGAGCGTGATACGTCTACTTGTTGTATAAGTGGACAAAGGTGAAGAGAAAGAAGCCCGCCATCTGCATCAAAAAGGAATTCTATCAGAAAAATTGTAAGTCTGCAGAAGGAAATAGTGTCGGTCAATAGAGACCCCATGATGATGATCAAGTTAATAATCGTTTAGGCCCCAATAAAAAGGTCAAGCTAAGGAGCATACCCAATTCGATTAGATTGATTTAGAGAGGAATTTAAATTTCTAAATAAACAAATGCAGAGTTCATAGGGTACCAAAACTCTCGGAACAAAAACCAGATCAAACAAATGAAAGTTAAACCATACTGCTTTTACTTTGAATCAAACCACTATCTAAGAGTCTAAATCTTTCCCCCACAATTAGCAATGTAACCCAAGCTCGATGGAGAACACTGTTCGCAGCCTATGACCAAATGATTTTCAAGTGATTTACATATTTTAATATCAAAACATCAACATCACCTTAATCCCAAACTAGTTGGGGTCGGTGGTCAATATTTTAATATCAAAAACCAAACAAAATTCACCAGCTCTAATTTCATCCAAAACGTAACAAAATTGAAGAACCAAAGACACAGAAGTTTTGTTGGGTGTGATTTGAATATTTGCTTCCCAGTTTTTACTTTCAGCCCCCCGTATCACACACAAAAATTGACAAGGAACAGGAAAGTCTAGTGTCAAGAAAAGGACAAGGAAAGTATCACTTGGATGCTTCAGTTTATGTACAACTACAGAACCATAAAAATGATATCAATGGTGGGAGTTCCCTAATCTAATAAGCTAGAAGCAGAGTGGGAACACTTCATGGATGGATTAAAGTATATGCCGAGTTTTCAAGTCCCTTAGTCCGATGCCCAAAGAGATAGGGTGTTACCACCACAGTGGAAAACAATAACAAGAGACTAGTGGTCCAGATGATCATACCATAGAGAATGCTGCACCATAATAGGGATGGGCAGCTGGAATAAATCTTTCATACTCATTGTGTCTGAAAGGACGTACTGGAATCTGCAATGGAATGTTTTCAAACCAAAACACATGACTGCTGTACGAGCCACAACAGCTTTCAATATGATAGACAGCCAAAAAAACAAAATTGCATACAAACAGCAAATGATAAGGATTCATCCTCATATAATTAAGTTTGATTATTTTTTATTCTTTCTTATAAGATAGAACTTTATCGATACACAAATACTTCAGGTCCATCAGGAATAGACAAGAACAACAAACTGATAGCACAAAAATTATGCTCAAATTTAATGGCAAAAGGCACTGAAGATGTATTCTTGGTATGTACGAGACATTTTCTCGATTTGACAACAATTTTTTGCTTAGAGCCTTCTTATAAGGCAATGAAATCGGCTTTGACCATCTACAGTTCAAGCAGGAGGTAGCTCTATTCAGGCATCACTTGGAATAGCACAAATGGGTTTTAGAGAGTGGGTTGCTTTTTGCCATTTTTTCTTCTTCAAACAGTACCTGGATGAGCATGTTCTCGTAAAGCAACACCAACTGCAGTTAAGAGTTGTAGACTACTACTTTGCACTGCGCAAATTATGTCTTCTCTGCAGTTGCTACTGGCAAGTAACCATACCAGGATGCTTATTTCAAAGGTGAAAAATCACACCATCATTGACTCTCACAAAGAAATGAAAATGTCTTCCAACCACCAACATAGAATCCAGACAGATCAATGGATGGTTCACAAGCTCACACAAAAGAAAAGTGCAAATAAGCTATAAGATAGATATCTAAGATGGAAGAGTCAAATACCTGCTTTGATAGGGACAAGCTAGAGTATCCAAGCCTTTGGTATTCAACCTTGAACTGGAAAACACCATAGACATCCGGAACCTTAAACGAAGTAGAATAGACACCCTGCAGGAAGACATGATAACAGCTGATAAACTTTCTGGAATGAGGGAAGGCAGAGATGGTGCAGAGTTACTGAAATATCACCTTTTTGTCAGTAGATAAAGCTTTCAGAACATAAGGGCTCATCATGTAAAACTGAACTTGAACATCATCTGAAACATATGGTTCCCAGCTGCTTCCAGACCATTCGTATATCTCAATTGAGTATTCCTGCAACGAAATGTCAATCCAAGTGGAATTTTGCTTTTCAAAATCCAAACCATCTTTCTTTTAAGCATTTCAATCAGAAGGAATAAACTTACCAGGTCATCATTGATCCTATAGATCGCAGGTTCATCAGCTTCCCCAACTTTATTGTGTTTCACATTCACAGCCTATGAATGAGGAAGTGTTTTAAGATGATGAAGTACAAACAGAAAATAAATTTGCAGCAGCAACAAACCATGACTAAGCATTATTATATTGCAGTTGACCAAACAAAGACCCCATAAACCAGTACACTCTATTGTTGGATATGAACGGTTATGTGAGAACTAAAAAGTAATCCAGATGGGACCTTTTCTGGTAGAATTCCCACATAAAATCACAAGACACTCCACCAGATGACCCATATAAACCTCAACTTTCACAAAGAAAAATACCTTATACCAAAAACGTAAAGCCACTCTACTTATGCTGAATGTCTCACCTTCAGATGTCCTCTCTCATGGAATATCCATTTGCTAATTTCAGTGAGGAACTGCTCATTTCCTGCTTTCTCATGCCTGTTTGAACAAAAGCATATTCATCAAATCCTGTACCAGGTGCAGATTTAGCAATATTCCTTAAGTAACACACCAGCATAACACCATCTAAAATCATTTTGTACGTCTTAGGCACATGTCATTCTGGGAAAGACAGTACACAACAAACGCCACATTGAAGACCCTCAAGAAGATAATCAACGTCCAAAATCTACAACTCCACATTATGGCCCAATACACTTGGTCCAAAATGATGAAAGTTGCCTTCCTAAAGCAGTGGATGGGCAGCAGCTATAATTTCAAAGAACTCTCTGAAATCTAAGCAGATCCCACATGTAACATTATAGACAATTCCTAAACACATCACAGAATTTGAAATGCATCATCAGACAGTTTAAACCTTCTGTGCAAGTTCAGATAGTATAAAAAACAATTTTGACACATTAATACCACCAAGACCAATGACTATCAGACTGAAATGAGTAGAATGTATACTATCACCTATGAACACAAAAGCCGGACAACTTCAATTAAACTTTCCTTAACTTTCTTGATATGGCAGCATGCCCAATTTTCTTCTCATATTGACAGTTTTTGAGAGCACAAGGTCTCAAGGGACTTGGGGAGATCACCAAGACTTCCCACTAAAACAACCTCAACCCAGCAGTGCAAAGAGCAGCAATGCTAAGAGAGACGCTCAGTCTTCATCGAGTTACTACAGCACTCAAAAGAAACCAACATCTCCTTCATATTAACAAAAAGTATTTGAGAGCACAAGGTCTCAAGGGACTTGGGGAGATCACCAAGACTTCCCACTAAAACAACCTCAACCCAGCAGTGCAAAGAACCTCTTCTAATCTGAACCTGTGACAGACAAAGGTCACACAAGGAGCAACCATACCATTTAATCAAACCTCAAGCTCAACAGACTGAATTTGCTTCTCATTCCCTTAATATGATATGAGGTAACATAAGCTTTCTTAAACATGCATCTACAACTCGGGACCGACCTGAAAATGCAATAATTGGGAACTTTGAAATAAATGTGAGATTTAATTCAACATTTTGACCTAAAATTAAATTTTTCCCCCATCAGTTTTTTAAAAAGGAATATAGCTAAGTCAACATTCAACATGTCCATTTCGATGTGTCCCCACAAATTGATAAAACTTAATAAACAATTCAAAAAAAAAAATCAAATTGTAGCTGCCACAGATAAATCAAACATATTAAATATTCCTTTTTATTGGAATTTTTAGGGTAAGAACACTAACCTAATTACTAAAATCACTGCACTTGATTTATTTGTAATTGTTGATCAAATTGTGCCCCCACTAAAAAAAAAAATTATATCCGTCCCGGTCTACAATGCCCTCGTTCTTTTTTCCTGGGATAATTAGTAAGGATACCCCATACGATGAGCAGATTCATGCTCCAAGGAAGGATTGAATAAAAAAGAAAATAAAGCAGGGTTTCCAAATGAAACAGAAATTTAAAACATCCTACTTTGGAAAAATATCCAAATTGTAATAGTAGTACCACACATAAATGCGTATTTAAAATGCCATTCAGAAAGAAACACCAAAAATTAACAAGAAGTCATAGCCTCACCCACCTGGTTGAGCTCCCAGCCTTCTGCACACTAGATCTGAACAATCTGATAAACAACCAGATATCAGCTTGGAAAATGGGAAGAGGGAAAGGACAAATTAGATCCCTAAATTTTACTACATACCGATTGCTGAATATACTCAAGGAGCCGGTAATCAATACTCTAGCATTGTTTCTCGCCTGAAATTCGAGGCATGTAAAGTGAGAAATGTTGTTGGACTGCTTGCTACTATAGAAACAAATTGACCACTTCAAAAGCAGGTTTAATGGTAAGAGAGAAGAAATCTTTTATATAGAAGCAAAGAGGAAAGCCCAATGAGAAACGAGACTTCCCTTTTGCTAAGAGAGATCCTAGAATTAAGGAATTCAGAGACGACAAGCAAAGAAATTTCTAACTAAAGGATTTCAAAAAAAAAAAAAGATAAAGATAAAAGGCTGAAGCTATTGAGAAAATGCTCGACTGAATCCAATGTCCCCTCGTGCTGCAAATTCGATGAGGAATAAAGGACTAGGTGAATAATATACGCATGTCCCCAGCTTGTGTGCATCTTATGCAATGTCCATTTTTTTCATTCATAAAGTTACTCAAAATTGCCAAAATAATTGGTAGAACGCCGCAAACTTTATGCAGTGCAAGTCCAACTTCCTCTGTGACCCCAAAAGAATAAGTCCCACTTCCTTATCCCAAAGAGTCCTATACTCAGTATTGCCACAAGCGCTACAAAGTCATGTTAACCTTCCCATGCATACAATTTAGAAACCGTAACGCAATTCTACAGTAATGTACAGGCACGATGCAATGAAAAAAGTAAGTACCATCACAACCCGAAGCATGATTCTAGTATTTGAAATAACCATGGTTTGATCAATAACATTCTAAAAGCAGACTATATACCATACTACGAAAATTTTTGCAGCCACAGCATAAAAATTATGTCCATAAAAGACCCGTCTAAGAGATATCGTTCGAGAAGACATTCAGCAAAAAATTTAGCCATTTTAATAAGTATACTTCAGATATTCATTGCCCGTGAGAAAAATCCCAGCAATTCAAATCAAATGGAAGTAATTTTGTAATGTGTCTAAACACACAAAAGCAACGTGAGAGGATACACCAAGGGAACACTTTAAAGAAAAATTAAGTTAAGCTATCTACCAAAACAAAAAGCATTATATGAGAGCCAATTGACATACACATCCACCAAAAAGGTAAAATATCAAGTCTAATGTCTCAGATGTTGTTTCAATTCCTCCAGCTAATTATCAACATATATATCAGCAGCAACATAACAATATTGTCAATTCAAAGAGCAAAACTTATAAACACACATCGTCTAATGCAAAACCAATCTCCATGAATGCTTAAATATAAGCAAACCTACGGTTTATCTCGGTAATGCGCAGAAATTAGATCCTTTGTGAAATCTGATTTCACTCATAATTTATAGCAAACTACCTAGAAGAAGAACAAGGACATCAAGGGCAAGGTGAAAGACCAAATTACAAGATGCCAACCAGAACAGCTCAACTAACCTGCATAACCGAAACCAGTGATATAGCAGATCCAGTAAGTGATGGCGGGTTTGACAACTTGGACTTTGGATTAGCAGAGTAGGCAGAAGGAGAGGCTGCAAGAACCTTCAAGACCTATAAATGGTGCACAATATAGCAAAGTTGAAGAAAACTCTCAATACCAAAAATGAACTGAAAACAAGCATTTCTAGATGACAAAAAATGAAAACTTGTAATAGCAAAAGAGACTAACATATTACCAGATGGTTGGAAGGATTTAAAGAATGTCCAATCCCCTGAAAAAGTACTGGAGCCTGGAACCATGGGAGCTTATTAGATAAACCCCTATCAGATAAACCCCATTTGGCAACATGCGTAAGACCTTCATCAGAAATCATCCGGACCATATACTCACAAGCATGCATCAATAAAATCATCCGAGGAGGATCTTTGCTTTATGTCTTGTTATCATTATAACCAGGGACATGTCTAATATTTAAATACTGACACCATTGACAAATTTAAAAGAGCCAAAATGATAAAACAACTGCTATAACAGAAGGTACCAAAAGTAAGTCTCAGTAAAGAAAGATAGGACTTTAATCCTACACTAGTGTCATTACATGACATAAGCATAGAAAACATGTACCAGAACAACCTAACATGTAAGTATGCACATAAATAACCCCAAGACAGGATCTTTTACTTGCCTCAATTTTCTTATTCCCGAGGATGACACTACAATCGATGAAATCGTCGGCAGCAATCAGTGTATGGTCCCCTTCTGTGTCCGAAATTGCATAGCCAATGTGATCAATAACCATAGCCACAGGATCCTGCACCACATGCAATGAAGATCAACGACATGACCCAATATTCCCGCATCCAAATGAAAGGGCAAACAGATATCAAAATTACAAGCTAACTGCTGCATTTGAAAACACCGAATCACACAAAAGAAAACTCATGATGAAATTGCTACTAAAAATCTTCAAATGACAGAACATGATATCATAGCAACAATCTGAAAATAGGCATAAAGCTATGCAGACCTCGTCAAAATCAACTCCGCACTCGGTAGCGATTTCTCGAATCAAATCTGAAGCATTGGCATCAGCAGCAATAATCAAATCATGGCCCGAGTCAACAAAATCCAGAATGGCAGCCTGGTCAAGAGATCCTCCAAAACCTATTTCATCGAGCAAGCAAAAGCGATCAACCAAACTACTTCTCGGATCACATCCAACGATCACGATACGTAAAATGGATAAGGACGAACAGCAAATTTATTCAATTAAACGACGCGCAAGCTGCATATCCAGATTCGTCCCAGCTAAGTTAAATTCGACCCGGGAAGTCAAAGAGAGAACGCCAAAGCAATGTGGAGCGACAAAGAACTCACGCTCGGTCGCCGGACAAAACAAAATCAGGCCGTCGTACAAGTACTGGCCGTATCTCTGGAGGCCGATTTTGGGGTCGTCGGCGAGCTTGAAGTCGAGGTCGTAGCCGCGAGACTGGAGGGACCTGAAGTAGAGTGAGTGCGACGACTTGATCGCCAAGTCGTCGAGCAGGACGAGGACTCTCCGGCCCTTGGGGCTTTCGAGAGAGGCGGAGAGGAAGGGGAGGAGGGAGATCAGAACCAGAAGGATCAGAGATCTCGCCATTGCCGGCCGAGGAATTAGGGTTTTGGCCACGACTGTGTGATCTCTCCCTCTCTCTCTCTTGACTCTCGTTGACTCTTCTGCGAGTTTGCAGTGTGGTGCGAACTTGAAGAGTCGGGACGACGGGACCGGGCATCATGAAAGAGAGGAGGGGGGGTGGGGGTGTTTGAGTGCAGCGGGGAAGAGCGAGACGTTGTCGTTTTGGCTTTGAATAGGAAACAAAAATCAGGGCCACCTTGGTTAATAAGCTTTTTTAAAAGAAAAGAAAAAAAAAAACAAAAAGCAAGGATTTTATCCGAGTTTTACAAAAAAAAATATTCGAAAATTTGAAGTTTCGGATGTTTCGAGATAAGAAAAAGTCACCGTGTTTCGTCGAGAAATTATAATCAGTTGTAAACAAGTAGTAAAAATCTGTTTATGCACACCTTATTGAGGAAAGTATACAATTTTATCCATACTGTTTCAGGACAGTTCACTTTTAGTCTTTATAATTTATCACACAAATGGTGTTTAAACTTTGATCTAATATGTCATATCGTCCTTGAATTTTTAACTTTTTTGTCTGATGTAGTCCATGATCTTTATACTGATGTACAATATTATCCTTGAACCTTCAATTTATTGAATATTATTTTCAAACTTTTGTTACATGTTCAATCTAGTCCTTAAACTATACGAAAGTGTTCAATGTTGCAACATCCATTATTTCTATACTGTCCTCTTTCTCAAATCGACAGTTTTAGAATTTTCTTAGTTGGTCAAACTCAACATGCCACGTCGAATATTGTCCAATAACATTTCTTTCTCAAAACGACGGTTTCAGGGTAGTTTACTTTTAATCTTTATGATTTATTGATAAAATTACAGATATGGTTTATAAATTTTGGCTCAATATGCAATGTCGTCATTGAATTTTTAATTTTGTTTCAATGTGGTTCATGATCTTTATTCTAATATGCAATGTCATCCTTGAATATTTAATTTGCTTATGTGGCTACATATTTATTCTGGTATTTAGATTATACAAGAGTGTCCAATGTTCCTAAACTTGAATTAATAGAGGAACATTAAATATATTACTATATTTATATGGATATATTTGAATTAAGGAAAATAATATGCACGGTTAATTAGACATGGCCACGGGCCGGTTTTGGCCCGAAACCGACCCATGGAATAACCGGACCGGCCAGTTGACCGGGGTACCGGCTACGAACCAGAATCGACCCAGAACCGTCGGTTCTGAATCGGCTATTAACCATTGAGCCCAACGGCTATTAGGCCCAACGGCCCTCCCCTCTCCCCCCCCCCCCCCCCCCCCTCACCCATTTTTTCCTTAACTAATTAATCTAATTATATCCTCCCCCATCTATAAATACACCTCCTCTTTTCATTTTTCCTCACAAATTCTCTCAATCCTAGCTAAATTCTCTGAATCGGCTTTCCGATCAATTCTCTCAAAAAATGGCAAGTGGAAGCAGAGATACTAGAAAGAACCCGATGGGAGAATCCGATTATCCTCATCCTGGATATGATCCTCGTAATTATGCATATTGGGTAGACAACAATGATAATATCAATGTTGTTTTCAATCCCAACTTCGAGCACATCCCAACGCAAGAAAGTCTTCATCTTCGTACTAGTATCGAAGAATCGTCAACAGTAAATGAGCCGGAACAGCAGGCCGCCCGGGAGGATACATCCAACTTATGGTAACACTTTGACAATGTACATGTAGACGGAGACAAGTATAAGGTAAATGATGGGCAAAAGTACACTTTTAGTGTCAAAAGTTGCGTACGGAGATCATTTTAATGCCAAAAGTTTCAAACGGATCACTTTACTGCCAACTTTTTTTAAAAAAGATCACTTAAGTGCCAACTTCTTTTAAAAATGATAACTTTTAAAGCTATAGCTGACGTGGCTCGTAGAAAATCCGACACGTATTATTTTTATTATTTTTTCAGCTAACATGGCACATCAGAGTTGGCACTAAAAATGATCGTTTTCAAAAGAAGTAAATTTTTAATTTGTAAATTTTTGTGTTACATAGACGTGGCACATCTATGTGTTACAAAGGAACATCTAAAATTGAACTTGGTAAAAAATATCATTTGAGTTTTTTAATTTATAAATTTTTGCATCTTTAGAGTCTTGACATTTAACTTGATTGCCCTGCATTGCAATTTAGTCCAATTGTTCACCGAAATTACCCAATTACGTGAATTGGGCAAATTTGCATACTGTTATTGCAATTTGGTCCCCGAATTTGAAAAAAAAATGAAATTACTTCTAATTCAGGGATCAACGTGCAAAGATAAGACCTCTCCCTCATGTTTTTTACCATTCTAAATCGATTGGCAAGGATAATTCGATCTAATTTGACCATTACGGCTTTCAATTTGATAATTTGGATAATCGGATCCTAGACCAAAATTGGGGTTTTTGATCAATTCATGATGAGATTTTGAGGAAAATGCCATTTCTAGATATAATTCATTCTCCTGATTTCAATTTTGTGATTTAATTTGACAAATTGCAAAGAAGTGCAGGTCAATTTGAAGAAATTGGATCAACCGGGTCTGCTGGATCGAACCGGGTCCGACCTAGAGACCCGATCGAACAGTGTCATCTTCCCCAAATCAGGTCATGCGCAATTTGAAAATTCTAGGCTGAATTTCGGAGATCAAATTGAGGACCAATTAGACCATGATTGGAGCCCATATGGGATGGGCATTGAAGCCTTCATCGATCTGAACCAATCAAGACAAATTTAAAAGCCAATGGTCGCCGGAGCTGCGACGGCAAGACAGATTTGTGCACCGTCCAAGCACGATCAAATGCAAACCAAATCCGTGCCAAATTCACATCAAATTGGCGTGCGCTGGATGAGCTAATTGAGCTGGACGAAATGCCCAACGTCTCCATCGCTAATTGGACCAAATGGCACGCACAATCACATGCCATGTCAAGTCGGTGAATGTCCACCGATCGGGCGGGAAATCAAAAATTGGATTATAGCCTTCGAAGGCTCTCTAGAACAAAAAAAGAGGCTCATTCTATTTTCACGGACGAACAGAAAAGAGAGAGAAGGAGAAAAGGTATAGAGAGAGTCTCACGACCACCATTGCCACGAATTTGAGCTCCGACTGTGCAGAGCTCATCGGAACAACTCAGGCCAAGTCGAACCTCCAGATCACCGTGAAAAAGCTTGCTTGAGCTCTGTGGAGTCTTTCACACCAGCTCGTGCCGCCTGCGATCTCGAAAAACGGTAAGTTGAACTTCGAGCTTGACTTCTGCTCGTTAATGGTGAAGCTTCATTCTGACTTTAATCCTTACAATTGATGTGTGCGTATTATATCCAAGGCATCACTAAGCACTACTCTGTATTTTGATTGCATTGAAATTGAGTCAAACCTCGCATTCGAATCCTATTGTCATCGCCGATTCAGTCGAAGCATGTCTAGGTTATCCTAGACCTTACCAGATCAATCTGACCGGTAGGTAAGTGTTCTGAACTCACCTAGATGAGATCTTGCGAAGGAATTAGTCCAATGTGCTCTCTGTTGCTTGATTAAAGTAGCTATTACCGAACTAATTTAAGCTTCATTATTCTAGCTTTTGTGGATAATCATGTCTAGTAGTGAGATATGTTATGCGCGATGTTGAGATGAGTTGAATGGTGCCAGTCTCGCTCGATTACGTCGAGCTTTCACCGTCAGATTGCCGTTGGAAGCTCTCGGCCGTCCATTGCAGGAGGAGAGCGCTCGAGGAAGAAGACGATCACGTGGCAATCAGCCGATCAACATGCTAACGTGGCGTGGACGTGGCGCTGACATGACATGTCACGTGGCAACCACATCAGCTAGGTCGTTAGAGTCGAAAGTCATTATGTTAGACGATTCGACGGCCTAGGTTTGGCCACATGTTGGCTTGGTAGCCGTCGGATCAATTTTGAATATCCTGTTAATAAAAACTAATTTTTTTCAAAAATAAAAAATAAATGGTTTGATCGGATGGTTGAGGATTAGCCGATCGTTCGATCACAGCTGTAGATTTAGGTAATCAGATCGAACGGTTCTCATTTAGTCGGATTTCGATCTGAGCCATAGATTTCCGTCAACAGATCCAGTGGCTGTAGAGTAGCCACGTGGTTCAATAGGAACCGTAGGATTAGACTGATAATAAGAAAATATGAATAAATAGCAAACGGCGTCATTTTGGGGCTTCGGTTCGCACACATCCTAGTCTGGGCCAAGTGTCCAGTCCGCGTGGATCGGGCCAACCCAGTCCGAACAATTCTTTTTAATAAAAAAACAAACATTTTCAAAACAAAATGAATTTTTAAAAATCAGAAAAATTCTATAAAAAAATGTTAGAAAATCCTAGAAAATCCCAAAAAAAGTAGAAAAAATTATAGAAAATTCCTAGACACTCTATAAACTCCCAAAAATTGAGGAGAACCATAGACAATTGGTCAATCATATTTCTAGGATTTCTTATTCGTTCTTTCGAAAATTGACGATAATGCCCTTTAGAGATAAATCGTCCATGTTTTATATCAAAGATAGGTCGAAAATGCCTAGATTATGATTAGGGTCAATTAGGTGGCCGATCCTTCTGCTTGGGTTTTCGAATATCATCTTTTCCCTGAAAGATGATTTTGCCTCTCAAAAGGTAAATCGTTTTTCCCATTCCAATGAGTCGTGGCAATTGCTAGAATTAGGTGATAGGTCAGGTGGATGGCCAATCATTCTATATGGGATTTTCACGTCTCGTTCATTTTAGAAAAATAACGATTTTACCTCTCAAAGGGTAAATCGCCTTCTAATATTCCAAAAAATTCTGAAAATTGTTGAAAAATAGGAAATAAATTAATTTGATAATCAATCCTATTTTCGATTCCTTTTGACTCCAAATTTCTTCTGAAATGACGATTTCTTCCTTTTTGGCAAATTATCTCCTCATGGGAAAATCATGTCTAAATCACTCTTGAGCTATGATTGATACTTCTCTAGGCCAAGAGGGCCTTATTATAGATGTCATGTTGTATTCATGTGATTTATTCGCATATCCTGGATCCTTGATTTGTGCACATTCTTTTCCTGGTTGTGAGTGCTATAGTAATCACTCGTATCTGCATGAAATCCTATATTTAGGGTTCATATCCCATTCATCTACATGAAATTTTGGGTTAGATAATTCAGTCAACTTAGGTACTGAAATGGCATCAACTCTTATAGTTGGCGTAACTAAGTCCCCGATCTCACTTTTCTGGTTCTTCAGAATCGAATAGAAGCTCCCGACTATTCGATAGGGT
Source organism: Rhodomyrtus psidioides (assembly GCA_021437785.1). Lineage (NCBI taxonomy): Eukaryota > Viridiplantae > Streptophyta > Magnoliopsida > Myrtales > Myrtaceae > Rhodomyrtus > Rhodomyrtus psidioides. The sequence goes on from JAILYB010000127.1 coordinate 707,862, forward strand.
TTTCAATTGTACCCTCCACGAAATAATTGGTGGCAACTCATTGGCATGCACACGTAGCACATGTCACTAGACCACACTAAAGGTCGACCATGTATATCTCTGTTGCGACTTGGGTAACGGGCCTTGGGAGAGACACGCGTCGGACCAGACCCGGACTGCCCATTAACCTTCGCATCCGGGCTCCGAGATGGGAGGGTCGCGACAGTAAACTATATTTTCGTTACATTGATCAATTTTATAAAGAAACATTGGTCGAATATGTTGCCATTGAACATTTATCGTTTACTACTGGTGAAAAATGTAATTTGAATTATTTGATAAACATTGCATGTACTCCGCAAGTAAAACCTGTTCCGAGAAATACTCTTAAACGCCAACTTTTAAGGTTTATTAAAAAAAAAGACTTTGGCAAACTTTTTTACGGATTTCAATGGACGTGTGCATATATGTAGCGACATTTGGAGTGATCCTTCGCAAATCCATTCTTATATGAGTATCACATATCATTGGATAGGTGACGATTGAAACATTCAAAAAAGAGTTCTTGCATTTCGAGTGTTTGATGAAAGGCATCGGCCAATAATATTTATAAAATAATTATGCAAGTTTCAGAAGAATATAATTTGATTAATAAAAAAATTTCAATTGATTTTGATAATGTCGCGGTAAATACTGCTTCCATTCCTGAGTTAAAAAGAATTTGTAAACCTTCTTTTGGCGGATAATTTTTTCACATTAGATGTGTTTGCCAAGTTTTAAATTTATCTGTATAAAATGATTTACGAACTCTTGAGGCTTTTCTCGCCCCAATAAAAAGAGCAATTAAATTTTTTATGGACCTGTCCCTAAGTTATGAAAGAATGGGGTAGATTTTGTAAGCAAAATGGAAAAAAAAAAACAAAAAGATTTCCAAAAGATGTTCCTACTCGTTGGAATTTTACCTATGAGCTGCTTATCAATCTTTTGATTACAAAGATTTATTATGTGTGTTTATTTCGAATGATATTACCGAAATTAGTTTATTCCCGCAAGATTAGGATGTTTGAAAAAAAATTTAGATTTTTGAAAGTTTTTAATGTTACTAATTATACTTTATCTGGTGTTTATTATCCTACTACGCATTTATTTTTAATAGAGCGTTAATATTGCTGGCGTTTTTTGTGATTATGAAAATGATGCTCAATTAGATCAGACTATTATTGCAATGCGAGAAAATAATTGAATTATTATTTCAACATTTCTCTTGTTTATTTGGTTACTATTGTTTTCGATCCATGCACTAAATTAGATTGTTTATATGATTATCTTAGTGTTTATTATTATGATTGTTTACATTTGAATGAAAAAAAGATATTAAAATTATACAATGAGAGGTTAAAGACGCTATAGTAGCATTATATAATGAAGTTTGTAGTAGATATGGTTTAGGTGATAGTGGATCTTCCCAACCCAGTGGCTCATAAAGCGAGGAGGGTGGTAGAATTGGTAGATGGTATGATATGCTCATGAATAGGAAAAAAAGGCAAAAGGGAGCAACATGTAGTATTTGCGTATTAGAAAACTATTTAACCATTTCTTTTGAGTACCGTGATTCCGAACACGATGCAAATTTCAAAATTCTAAAGTGGTGAAAGAGTTACTCAACCGATTACCTAGTTCTCGCTCTCATTGCAAGACATATGTTAGCAACCCCTTCTTTAACAGTTGCAATTGAACAAACATTTAGCGTTGGATGATTAATTTTGAATGCCCGCAGTTCAAAATTAAGTCCAGATGCTGTTGAGACTCAAGCTTGTGTCGATGATTGGATAAATGTTAGATTTCGACAACAATAGCTTGATTGAGATGACGAATTCTTTAATGATGATGGTAGAGATACCACTGTCATAGGTATCACAATAAATAGCGACGATTAACGGTGAGGTAAGTTGGGGTTATCAAAGGTAAAAGCACTACATGAGCTTTGATTCTTCTATCTCAAAAAGATATGTAGACGTTTAATGATAATTCATTAAGTTCAAGCTTTCCCCCCCTCTTTTTCCCCTAAGTTTGATTATAATTTATAATTTTTTATTTAAAAATTAATTTTAAAAATCGGAATCGGAACTGGCTCGGAAACGAAACCCCCCCTTCAAAGGCAAGTTCCGGTTCGTGAACAGCCCATCGCCATGTCTAGTTAATATCTTACAAAAGGCTCAAATAGCCTTGCGAAGGCCCCAGATGGCCTAGCGCACCTGCCCCGCCATGAAGCACGGCCCAGTGCCAATGCGACAGTGTCAGTGGCGATTGCAGCTCACGCTTAGATTTTGCTACTTAAATTTGACCAAACTTTAATCCATTGGTCCAACGTTGATCCAAATTTTATGTTTACAGAAAACTGCTTATTTGAATTCATTTAAAATGCAATTTGACTTTGGAAAATGGGTCCGGTCGAATCGTATATTAAAGATAAATCATATATTCCCAACAAATTAAAAGTGATTTTAGTGCGTGCTATACATTTTGTGACAGAGATCCAACTATAGAAGTAAATGTGACTTTACTTCATAATATTCACAGTAATTTGTTTTTTTTTTTGTGCAATCCATTGTGTGATAGAAGATGGGAGAATTATATAAAAAAAAGTCTCAAACTTATTACAATTTTACCAATTCAATTTTAGATCTTTTGCATTTGTGCCAATTCAGCTCATTCGATCAATTTTGACCGAAAATCGCTAACGTAACGCGACCACGATAACATGAACAACTTTTAATAATGTTTTGTAATATACTTTAAATGTATTTATAAAATATTTATTTTTATTTTTTCTCTTTCTTTCTTTTTTCTTCCCTTTCTTCTTCCTCCAGCCGATTGCCGAAACTTCTCGATTGGCCAAAGATGAGGGTTGGCAAGATTGACCTTGCTGGCCTTTGGCGAAACTTGCCTTGATCGGTTACTAGTGAGGGCAAGACTTACCCGCCCCTGGTGAGGCCGAGTAGGGGTGAGCATGGTTCCAGGGTAGAACCGAGAACCGGAGAATCGAACCGCCGGTTCCGGTTCCCGGTTCCCTATGGAACCTACCCGAAATCGAAACCGTATTTTTAAAAATCCTAATTTTCTAATTCCTACTTTCTATTTTAGTGAATCTATGCTTCCACTTTTTATTCTCACGTCTTTTCCCAACAAGCATCTTGGGCTTCCCACACTTCTTGACCAAAGCGTCCACCTCTTTGCAAATTAGCTTCTGATTTTGATCAACACAATGAGATATATCACCCAAATGTCCACCAAACAAAAAAAAAAAATTCTCATCCAACAAGAATTTCAAGATTCGTTTCTTGGAAGAACCCACATCTAACATTCGTGATTTTTCCTTTCCCAGTACACAGAAAAGAAATGCAGAAGGACAGCAGAATTGTCAATATTTGTGTACGGCGCTCACTTTAGTGCCAATATTTTTTTTCGGATCACTTAAGTGCCAAATCGGAGACACGACGATCACTTAAGTGTCAATTTCGGCAAAAAAACGATCAATTAGGTGTCAATTCCGACAAAACAATACACGTGGTATTTTTTATTAATTTCTTAATATTATGTGGAATTTTTTTTAAAAAAAGGCTGTCTACATGGCGTATCACGTGGCAATCATGTGCACTTTTAAAATAAAAAATTCCCTTATTCTTTTTTTAATTATAAGTAACCAAAAAAAAAATGTAGCCTTGCAATTGCCGCTCAGCCAGTCGACGATTGGGGGGGTGCCCCGGGGGTCGCCGGGGCTCCTCGGGGCCTCGCCAAGGATCGGTGAAGCCTGGCCTTGGCTGGCCGAGGGCTCGCAAATCCCACGGTGAGGCTCGTCCACGCCCAGATTTGGGCGTGGTCGAGCCTCACCGTGGCTAAGTGAGGCCGGAATCGCCCAGCGGCTGGATATGATGCAGGTGGTGGTAGTGCAGGGCAACGTCGGGGATGGGTTTTGGCCAGCAAAGAACAAACGAAGAAGAAGGAGATGAAGGAAGAAAGAAAGAAGAAAGAGTGGCAGCAGATGGGAGGGGTCATGCCATCCAGTCATCATCGCTCTAGTCGACCATCGCGCGGCTAAGCCTCGTCCCGAGACCATAGCTACTCAACCCGCGACCCTCATCCCTTTGCTCACACCCGACGCCTCAGCCCAGTCCGTCGCCGCTCGAACCAGCCACCACCTCGACCCAAACTATGACTCCTCCGTCCCGTCTGAGCCAAGGCCACTCGAGCTCCGAGATTTGTGAACCCGCGACCCGTTAGCCTTTCGTGAGCTCGCCCGTCGGCCTGTCACTAATCCCGAGCCAGTTGATCCCTCTGAGCCGTCACCTTCCATCTCGCCCGCGACCCGTGCAACCCAGATCCAAGCCTCCAATACTCCATCTGACGCCACCCGAAGCCGCTTAGCCCTTCCCGACGGCTTTGATTGCTGTTTCGACAACGCTCACCGTTGTTCCGCCACCCAAAGCTACTGTCCCGAGCGACCCAACGCCCATACGACCATCTTATACCCAGAAACGACCACCCACAGCCACCCCCAACCTCTGTTCATCCTCCCCGACACCTCCGCCGAAGCCACAGGTTGCTGTTATTCCACAGCTGGGCGATTCTGGCCTCGCCCAGCCACGGCGAGGCCTCATCGACCCCTGGTAAGGCCTCGACCGCCCCAGCGACCCCCCACCCATCAGCTACCGCCGAGTCGCCGCTCAACTGCAACTTGTTTTTTTTTTTATAGCATATTTTTAGGTTTTTAATTTACTTTTAAGTTTTTTAATATTAAGTGGGTTTTTTTATTGATTTTCAATTTATTTTTTCTAACATGGAAGCTCCGGTGAGCCACGTAAGCGCCACGCGTCATTTCCGGCAAGCCACGTCGGACTTGACACTGAAATAGTCATTTTTCAAAAAAATTGACACTAAAGTGATCCGAAAAAAAATATTGGTACCAAAGTGAGCGCCGTACACAAATATTGACACTTCCACTGTCCTTCTGCCGAGAAGAAAGAGAAAATGTTCCATATCTAGTCCTCCAATTTAGTGCAATTTTTGCAATTGAGTCTCTCAAAATGGTCTTGAAGGAGTTCGCATTTCCAAAATGCTACCAGTTTCATCCATCTCAATGGAAGTGATCAATGCAGGTAGAGTGTAAATTGATGGGGAAGAGCGTACCACTTAGGTCGAGCGTTCAGACCGTCGAGGCCACCGTCAAGACCGTCGTCAGGCCGTTGTACGATAGGTTCTAGGGTACCCTGGAACCGGATCCGAAACCTGTGACAAGGTAGGTTCCAGGGTATAGTGGGTAGGTTTCAGGTTTCAAAAAATAAGGAACCTGTACTAGCGGGTAGATTCCAGGTTCTAGGTGGAACCTACCCGAAACCTGGAACTGCTCACCCCTAAGGCCGAGCCTCACTAGATCAACTACGGCAAGGTCGTTTATGGTAAAGTCAATTTAATATCTCTATATATAGGCAATATAGGATATTTGATAAGTGAGAATACATGTACGACAATTAATTTCATGAAATACCAATCATGAATCATGCTCATATGATATGAATAACTTCGCATGCTTTTTCACGCCATTTATGGGATAAAAAAGCACTATACTTTCAAACAAGCTAACTACAGAAAAGTGGAGAAATAATTTAGTCAACACAAAACTTATCATCATCCATCTCATCTCATTGCCCCTCAATCCATGATGCCCTCACCAAGTTTTTGTTCTTTTGAGTGCAAGGACTCAAATCATTCATGTGTGTTCCATTCCAACCTAGGATCAAACTCAACAAAATCAAAGAAATTTGAAACAAGGACTATTTCCACATCCAAGCCACAAACTGAAGTGAAATTTCTACCCCTTCAAGCCAAGCCAAATTGCTAAGGCGAGCATTGCAAAATCGCTTGATGGAACGGCGAGCTATCTAATAAAAGATTATGTCAGGACAAAGGGGGGAAAAACACACGGTCTTTACCCTTCTTTAGATAAGCAACTTTTGGATTTGGGCGTCTTTAACTCCCAGGGAGGCAAGCAGCCTTTGTAAAGAGAGTGTAGAAACAGTGAGGACATGGAGACTTCCCTCTCGTGTAACGAGATCGAAGGCAAGCAACTGAAGGCGCTCCTCAGTCTCTTCCTCTCGTTTTCGCCTCCTTGGTAATTCGGGTTGTGGCATAGTGAAGGAACCTTGAAAGCCTCGGGGAGTATGCAGTTGCACATCGAACCTTCAACATCAGCGAAAGAAGATGCTAGTCGGTTAGAGTTAAGTAGGACTTGAAGCTATGACGTTATGCCCCATTCTATTTGAAGAGAGATCCTCAATTCAATGGCATGTTACCATCAGATACAAATAGCTGTGTGAACTGAGCAGAAAAAGGTTAAATGCATATGGTGCACAATGAGTTGGAGGATAATGGCAATACCTATTCTTGCAAGCCGGTTTACCCATCTCGGGATAGTCTTCCCGGTCAGCTTGAAGCACATGTCTTCACAGAAATGATTGCAGTTCTTAATGATCAAGTGATACGTATCGCCATGATAGCTTGCAGATTGACGCTCGATGAAATCTCTGACCTGGATAGGATCCAAGCTCGTCGTCCCCACAAGTATGGACTTCCTGAACTTAAAGCCAGGACACTGTCTCGGTTCAACTTCAAACACGCCACTTGATGGATACTGGTGAGCTCCAAACGCATATTCCACGCCATAAACTGCATGAGCGAGTACAAGTTTACATGCATATGAGAAAATAAAGCAAAATAAAACTCTCAAAGTTGAGTGTGCAATTGCTTGTTCTAAAACACCAACATTAGAGGACAACAAAATAACACTCTAGTGTGGATGACTGCTTGTTCTAAAACAAAAATCTTTAGAGTTGATTATATCTTCCATCTTATCACCTCTCCGTCACATGAAGGCTTCAGGGAAGTGAAGACTGAAGAGTACGAAGGCAACACACGGATGTGAAATAAATGAGAAATTCGCATACTGGCGAACTTGAGTGGGCAAATGTTTGTCTAAGAGCTTAATGGCACAAACTACACATTATTTACTGACAAAATAAGGCTGCATAACGCATCTCTTTCTATTTGAGAGGTGGAAAAAGCACTCTTGTTGAAAGGTTCTATACTTCTGCTCTTTCAAAAGGAACAGCCTCTTTTAAATGGCTCTAGAATCAAATGGTGGATTGTAAGCCACGGTTATAACAATACACACTCAAAGAAGCAACACTACAGTTGCATCATATTCATGGGTATTGGACTGTTGTTGATAGGCACATGGACATGAGTAGATATACAAGTCAAGAATTTGGAATGGTTAACCTACCTTCAACACCAGAGTGAAAAACACCAATTCCTGACCAGTAGAAGTAATCATTAACCGCTGTCAAGTCATAAACATTCAGAAAAACGGGAGCATTTCCTCGTCCATATGGTGCCGGTTTCACTTTTTGAAACAAGCAGAAATAGTTGGCAGACTTTCCTCGTGTACGACGAGACACAATAGATCTCCAGCAGCTTACTGGTCGTGCTTTCATGCTTGTGGATAAAACCAGGACCCAATTAACCTAGTCCCCACCTGCAAACATTTGAATCATGAATTTCCACTATTGTGCCTAGAAACTGCACCAGCACCAAAAACAACAAAGCTTAAGTGGAAAGAAATCTGCGTTAGCTAGGTCATTTTCGCTTCAAATACATCAATCCAGCACTGAGTGAAGAGAAAATGCATCATTAATGTGATAACTCTAGCATTTATGCTTGGAGAATTTTGTTTTTTTCCGTTATTCTAAAGGGTATACATCTAGCAGTCAGTTGCAGTCGTGATCTTACCAACTGAAAGCTACCTTTTTAACCTGAAACCACATTAGGCAACCACCAATATGCTTAGCTACATGCTTATCACGAAGTTCAAAGAGGACAATGTTATAAAGAACTTATGTCCCGCCCCGCGAAGGCTGATAGAACGACTCAATCCTGAATCCAACCAGCTACCTAATACTAGTGTTTTAAAGGTAAGGTTTCAAACGTGTAGCCCATAAGAAAGGGAACAGAGAAGGGACCGTGCATTAGACCTTCAGGCTCTGATACCGTGAAATCTCAACCTAAGACCCGAAGCTGTGAGGCATCATTCTTCTCTTTTTAGTTTCTCTTTTGGTTAATTGAAACATCTCTTTCACTTCCAACTTCAGCTGGAGAGAAAAATTTCAGCTCCCTTACACACGCACGCAGAGAGAGAGAGAGAGAGAGGGTACACAGTATGATTTCACTTCTTCACAAGCTTAAAAATAGAGAGCCTGAAGAGAGTAAAGCAAGATTTTTGGGTCAAACATTGCAGTGCATGACATGAACAAATAAAAGAACGCCATTCAAATTGAAGAGAAAACTACCAGCATTTCTCTCAAAAAGGCTCGAGAAATGCATACTGAATCAATGATCCAAGAACCAACCCACAAAAAAGGAAAACGAAAAAAACAAGAAACGAAAGAACCAAGAAGATAGATAAGCTAAAAGACCAGAAATTTCTGAGGAGAGAAAAGTCCTCGACATTAACCCACCTTGGAGAAGAAACCCATTTAGATCTCGAGACTGGAAAACGTTGTTCGGCCAAGAATCGAGCAGCCCATTTTTCCCCCGGAGCAGAGGAAAACACCTGAAGGTACCTGAGAATAGACGAGACGAAGGAGCGTGAAGGTTTCCTCCCTTCTTTTGTTTTTTTATTCCTTCATTTCATTTTTTTGCTTTCTCGTTTTTTGGGTATATGGGAGCAAAAGGCCTTGTCAAACTTGTCAAGTCTCGTTACCTTTTGGGGTAATGTAAATTGTGAATGCTTGGCGCGGCTTTTAAGTTTTGAACATTTTGCCTTTTAATTTTTAGAATTTTGAAAACCGAATTTCTAACGAATATTGAAGAAAATCCCCAGTTTCAAAACAAATAATAAAAAAAATAAAATAGGAATCACCTCAAGTATTTTCACAACTTCTTGAGTTGATTAATATTTTTAATGATAATAGCACATTCAGGGGAGATTTCTAGTTAGCTAGCGTAAAGCGAAATCGTTGTTGTTGAAAAAAGGTCTTACGGTGTGCGCTCATGCGGGCAATCACACCTGGCCCTAAAGATAACAGTAGAAGCAAGTTATCTGCAATTTTGAAATACAACGTGAAGACTCTTCATGTCTGTTGGCTTGCGTCAAAAAGAACTGGCGCTCTCCCTCCTCAGTAATTGACGACGTTTTGGTCGTTCACACAAAAAAAAAAGGACGACGAACATCTCTCCCCCCTCTATGTCAATCACATCAAAGGCGAAGAAACTTTTGGGACTGCGAAGGCGACATCTAATCTGTGGAAAGTGGGTACGGTTCCTTGTGTGATCATATTCCGATCGGTGATACAAGTAAGTTGATCTTGGACATAATTCATTAGTTTTCCGCACGTATTTCGTATACAAATTAAGAATGTGTTTCCATCAGTTGTGATCAACAAAAATAGTAAGAAAAATAATGTAACAAAAAGCAAAATGAATCCGGAACGCAAGCATTATGAAAAAATAATAAAGCCGACCTTAAATAGATTGCCAGAAGATGGATATTGATGTTCTATCTTCTAATCATCTAGCATGTCAATAGATTTAATTAGATTTGAGATTTTATTAAAATCAATCGCTTTTTTTTAAGCCAGTAAATCAATCACTTTAACAAGCAAGCAGCCCCATGAGTCTCTTCAAACTGGAGACCAAATTGATTATTTTCATAGATCAAAATCGTCGTCGTTCGCGTTTGTTTTGGTTCGTTCTTTGAATATTGACAAGGACAGAAAGGCCACTGTCGTTTTTCCTGATGAAGACTGAGTAGAGAGAGAGAGAGAGAGAGAGAGAGAGAGAGAGAGAGAGTGAGTGAGTAAAGAAAGAAAAAGATGCAAAAGAAGCTGCAGATTTGACAGCAATGCGTATAAAGTGTTAAAAAGGGGAGATTTTGATGTTCATGTGAATCTCTTTCTGGGTCCAACTCTCCATTGTTCATGTTTTGACTTGACCAGCTTTTAAGATTGTCTGTTTGAAAAAACTAAATTGGAGTGTAGGCATGTGCATAGCCATTTTTAGTTACGCCTAATCCCACAAAAAACCTGAAATTTTGGTGTTTATCTCAAAAATATTCATAACATTTTTTTGTCTCCTAAAAAACCTTCAATTTTTTATTTTGTTCCAAAAAAACATCAAATTTTGGTCTTTGTCCCAAAAATATCTACAACTTTTTTTGTCTCCTAAAAAACCTCAAACTTTTAATTTTGTCTCAAATCTGCCACAATTGTTACAAAAAAAGAGTATTTCGCGCCCAGTTGAACAGAACCCACGATTGTTAGACAAAGATCAAAATGTACTTTCAATTGTTTCAAGGGAGAATATTTAACATATTGCAGCCGCATTTATTCATTTCGATACATAATTGAGTTATCCAAGATTCACATACAAATTTCAGTGGAAACAAGATATTAATGAATCTTCTTCTTATACTTCAAATCTTTATCGAAATGATGATCACAACAAAGCGTTGGAGGCAGCAGCTTATCATCACAGAGGTAGGGTCGGCACAATGATCCTTGGTGAGAGGCTCGATTGGCATCAATGACTATCAATGGGTAAGGAGCCGAGGACGATGGTTGCTATTGTTTCGAGTTAAGGCGACACCATCGGGCGACGGTCGAGAATCACTTGGAGTTTCGACAGAAGCTAGATGGCCGGCATCGGAATCATCGAGAATTCTACGAGATGGAAGGGAGAGATATGAAAAGAGCACGATTGAAAACCAGCCCTAATTGCTAATCTAAAGAGAGAACATTTTTTGAGAATTTTTCCAAGTCAACAACGAATATGTAATTATAATGAGGTGAAACTGCTACCTAAGATACAAAATCAAAAGTTTGAGGTTTTTAAGGAGACAAAAAAAGTTATGGATAATTTTGAGACAGAAGCCAAAATTTGAGGATTTTTTGGTGATTGGACTAGTAGATTTGGGACAATTCAAAAGTTGAAGGTTTTTTAGGAGACAAAAAAAAATTGTGGACATTTTTGGGACAAAGACCAAAGTTTGAGGTATTTTTGAGATTGGATTGGTAGATTTGGGACAAAATAAAAAGTTGAAGGTTTTTTAGGAGACAAAAAAAAGTTGTGGATATTTTTGGGATAAGCACCAAAGTTTGAGGTTTTTTTTTTTGGATTGGGCCTTTTTAGTTACATTCTCAATTGATCTGAATGGTCACATTAGCTGATTTAAATAATGAGCGATTTCATCCGGTACAAGAAGTTACACAAATAGAATGTCAAAAGAGCCGTTTTTTTTAACGGTAAAAAAAAAATAGACCGAGGTTTGGAACGATAATCGATGGAATTGGGATAGTGTGATCCACCTATGAGACAAATAGTAGATGTTTTTAGAGTTGACGTGGATCTATTAGGGGTGAGAAAAAAAAATCACGATCCACCCAAACTGGATCGGACCGTAGTCAACCGACCAATTTTGGATGGTAATCGAGGAGTACGGTTCGATTTTTTGTTTCAATTTTCTGGAACCAGCGAGTACCGGTTCGATTCCCGATTTCGAGTGAGAACCATCCAACCGGCCCAACCGAACTGGTCTTTTTGTATAATACAAATGTATATTCTTTTAAAATAACTTTTGCAAATATTACAATACTTGTTATCTTGCATATTGAAATTTTTCCATGTGGCAATGTTATTAAATCGCTGTCCCCATTGTTATCTTGCATTATTGAAATTTTTCTCCTTCAACCGCTAGGGATTGATTCCATTTTCTTTTTTTAATTGATGTTAGTGCTCGATAGGACCATAACCGGGAACCGGACCGGATTGATGGCTCGATTTTCAGATGGATCCATGAAACGAGTGAATGGTTCATGGTTCACATTTTGCGAAATCGGTCCCTAGCGAGTGGTTCTCGGTTCTAACGTGGAAACCATCCATCCTAGATCGATCACCCCTAGGGTCTACTACTCAAGTTTGCCTCCATTCAACTTGATCGGATAATATAGGATATAATGCTCTACTTTGAAAGGATTGAGTTTCGATTTTCAAATGCAACTTTGACTCAATATAATATTTCATAAACTCGAGCTCGATTGAATTTGATTATCGATCTTGATACTCAAAATGTTAACCGTGAACTTGGCCATATTTCTCATCAAGAAATTTACTTACACCATGCGTTTAGATCTTATATCTAAGAGCCTAATTGATAACATTTCTGTTCAAAAAAGTGATCATGATTAGAATTAATTTTTTATTATTATTTTATTCTATTCCCTAGATGAGTTTTTGTGACATTATGAATTTCCGCCCCTCGAGGCTTGAGATATGAAATGGAAGCTCGAATTGGCAATTGGAAATGAAGAATTTCAAATTGGAAAACGATTTGACGTCGTCTCGCCTATGGCCATTCAAATCGAGAAAAAATGAATTTTCGGACGAAAAATGCCAAATGACCATTTTGCCCCTCGCCCATTTGTTTTTGCCTTAAGGAAAATTGAAGGTCAAAATGGTCATTTCCCCTCCCCATGAGCTGTCAAAACTTGATGAGCAAGAAGTCAAAAGAAGTCAATGATATTGTTGGACCATGCCACTTGTCATCCATTGGAGGCCTTAGGCATTAATTACCTTACCTAATCCCATCTTGTCAAAATAGCTCCAATAATTTGGATGACAACCCCCTTACCTTCAGTTTGGACGAGCACTTCTCCCCTCTCCTTCATCATCTTCACTTTTCCTCTCCTTTCCTCCATAGCCAGACTGCATCGTCCGACCAGTTTCTGTGCCTCCGTTCGGTCTGTACGAATGGCCCTTTCCGTCGTCTTTTGGTCGAGTACTCTTACCACAGGTTAGTTCAAGATGTCCTTGACATTTTTCCGTTGGTTTCATGATTTTTGGAGGTCTGGTTAATTTATGGTGATTTTTGGAAGAAAAGCGGACGGAATCTGAGCTAACTGAGAGAGGGTTCTTGTTCGACCCCTTAGAGAGTTCATTTGACTCTGAAATTTTTGTGAGAGCTACATGACATATAGTACTCAAGTTCTATGAGAAGAAATGGTAATTTTGTCGGATTTTTAGAAGGTTTTCATGGCTGACTTTGGGTGATCAAATCTGAATAGAAAACTGATTGTTGCACGCCAAGAGAAAACCGGGCTGTTGGAGGGTCTTGAGGACTTGTTTGGCAACGAAATTCTCGGTAAGCTTCCAAAACTCATTAATTGAGATAGTAGTGAATTAAATTCGTGATAATGAGGACCCAAAGTGGAAGTATGGACTAATATGTACGGTTGAATGGAAACCGAGTATGTTCTGTTCTTGCCCTGTTCTGATCGGTGCTGTTGGAGTTGTTTTCAGTGATAAATTGGTGTCAAAGTAACTCATGAGACCTTATGAGATGTTGTGTGAGGTGTTAATTGGAAGTATATGAAGTGACTTGGGATTTATGAGTGATTTAAGGGCTAATTTGTGCATGAAACGCCAAGTTGCATTATGTCTTGCATTTTGCTGCCTAAACAGAATATATTAAGGGTTTGTGGAAGTATTGTGGTGTATTCGATCATTTGATAAGGCATCTTGAGTTGCCATTTGATTAATTATTGAGGGATTAGTACCAAGGAAGTGAGAATCGATTGGATTTTGACCCAAAAATTAATGAATTTCCTAGGACGGTACAAGAACCTTGGGTTGCCGAACATTTGTGGGATTGAGGAGAATTGAGCGAAGTGAATTTTGCTAATTGCTTGAGGTAAGTGGTTCCTAAACCCTTACTCGAACTCTAGGACGCTACTGGATGTTTGAATTGTGCAGTGTGATTGTTAATGAAGACATAGTGATTGGTGATGTGTGATTTTTATTACAAGTATGCTTATGAGATATCAATGGGCTATGATGCCCAGTGACTGCATGGCTTGGAGCCCTGATGCAGGTAAATGGCCATGGTGCCCTGTGAAATTACATCGCGGCGAGTCGTTGTGTGGTAAAAGTACGGTGATTGATGATGTGCGATTTTTATGGCTAGTATGCCTTTGTGATATTAATTGGCTTGTATGCCTTCGTGGTATTAATTGGCTGGAATGCCTTGTTATTGAATTGGCTGTAATGCCCTGTTATTGAATGGGCTATAGTGCTCCATCGATCATTGGCTTGGTGCCCCGGAGATCAAATTGGCTTGGTGCCCCAGAAATCGAATTGGCTTGGTGCCCCAGTTATATGAATGGCCTTAGTGCTGATGTTATATGAATGGGCCGTAGTGCCCCAGCGATCAATTGGCTTGGTGCCCCGGAGATCGCATTGGCTTGATGCCCCGGTTATTACATGGCTATAATGCCTTGACGCAACTATATTGGCTTGGTGCCCCGGTTGTTATGGCCAGAGTGCCCTTGTGATTTTAAATAGTTAGAGAGCTCTGTGATAACTGATTAGAGTACCCTAGTGATCCCGATTGGCATGTGGCCCCGGTGATATCAGTTGGCAAGAGTGCCAGAGAAATACATTGCGGCGGAGAGCCTAGGCGATGAATGACTGTGGTAACTGCGAAAGTTAGGTGTGCTTGTTTATGTAGCATGTGCTTGAAGCTTGAACTCATGAGGTTAAGGACGACCGATTGTGATTCTTGTTAATGCATGGCTTGCGGAAATGCTTGATCTATGAATGCCTTGTGCCATTGTATTGATGAATGCCTGCGTCTGGTATTGTTTTGGTGGTCTGGTGGGACTGGTGGTCTGGTGGGACTGGTGGTCAGGTATAGGCTTAGGGTTCACTTACTGAGATATATATGTATATCTCACCCCGTTGGGGATTAACTTTTTCAGGTCCTAGACGTTGGAAACCCGAGGTTGCCATGGATTGGCATTGGAAGAAGTGTTTAAAGAAGATGGATGTAAACTTATTTATGATCTTAGGAATTTTACTTTGATTTATGGATTTAGAATTGAACCATGGGTATTGGAAGACTGTAACCTTTGAAGTGAATTTGTCAATATTGAGGGGTGTACCTTTTTATGTCCTAAGTCATCTCGGGTTTATTTTGTCTGGAGTCGTTTTCTTGCTTCCGCGTCAAGGTGTCCTTTAGGTGAATGAAGCAGTTGGCCGTGGATCCTGGGAGACTATAGAGTTATAACGACATAGTGGAATGTTCGCGAGCTCGTCGGGTTCGGAGCGTGACAGTTTTAGAGAATCAAAACGTGTTTGGTAACTGCATAAAATTTATATTTTCGGAATAGAATCGTTTTTTCCTTTTGGTAACTGCACAAAATTTCTGTTTTGAGAAATAATTTCTCTTCCCAATTTATCATTTAAATCAAATAGTTACATAATTACATTTGATGACTTTCCTCAGAACCGTTGCGATCCTCTTGTACCATGACTTTTTTTTTTTTGCCAAAATATGGATGCTTCAGATTTTTTCTTTGGAAGAATAATACGCTAAAGTAAGCATATGCCAGGGATAAAAGAGGTTGTAGCGTCCCATACCGCCATTATCTATCGGGAAAGCTTTCCAAAATCTGCTCTCTTCTTTAATCTTTTTCTTACTCAGAATATTTAATGCATGTGAAAGACTAAGTAATTAAGATGGACATACAAGCACAAGTGCATGGAATACAAAGCACAAATGGCAGGTACGCCTAACCAGATTCACATGCAATTCTTTTATTACAATACAACTCACACAGACTTCATATTCATATCTCATTCGATTCATTTACATCATTTATTCAATCTCACCATCCACTCCTTTATACATATCTATATAAATATTTACTTTATTTACAACATTCACATGGGACAAGTATGACTGAGGGGAAATCTACTTCATAATAATACAACTCCATCTATGTTTACTCATTTCTTCAGTCCTCTTGAAACCCGAAGATCAAACCAGTGTGAGAGATGAATTCCTCACTATCCTGTTCGCCGTTGGCTGATCCAAGCGCATTGAACTGATGAGGCGGAATAGGACCTAACCATCTCGATATACCACGACGGTATATGGCCTTGAACTCAAAGGCGACTAAACTGACTGGTGGTCCTTCCTCAACATAAACCCTAGATCAGATGATCTTGTAATGAGTTCTCATCGAGTTGTTGCGTCAGACGTGAACATGTTCTAGTATGTATCTACATATCCACAAAGGTTCACCATAGAGATGTTGCTGCACCGGAATCGGATTATCCAACATACTGTTAATCTGAAAAAGGGTTTCAACTATCGGAGTGAGTGGATTACACCCAACAAGAAGATTCCTAAGCCAAACGACTAATCCATCCATATGATCGTAAAATTACAAGAAAAGGACCACCAACGCTAGATCCAAACACATAGAAGTGTATAACCCACAATTCATCACTTATGGGAATCAAAATGCCGAATCATTATAACCAATCATCATTACAATCAAGATTGATCGGCTCTTAACACTCACAATAACGAAACATAGACAAATTAGTGATAAGGATTAGAAATCGACTTGCCTCGATTATTCAAGAAATCAACAATCAATTCAAAAATAATAATCGAAGGATGGACATACAAACGGATGGCCGAACGAACGGCTAGAGCTCCGAAAGATTTAAGGCGATCGCGAGCAGCGACGACTACAACGATCTTAAGCAGTAACGACTACGGTGCCGCGGTCGCGGGCGGACGGATGGCAATGACGACGGTTGGCAATGATCATGGACAGGAACAGATGGTCAAAGGGCGGTTAGCGATCTCGGAAGTAGAGTGACGATGTTTTGACGATTGTTCTGACAATCGTTTTGATGAGTAAACTAACTCAAAGTTTTACACAGGGGAAGCAGCTGAAGGCTAGTCAGTTTAGGCCAGCGAACTTGCAGTCAATAGATTACGACGAGTCAGCAGCTTGCAGTGCGCTAAAGCGCCACACGTGTTAAGCAGTGATACGTGTGTGGCGCGCACGACTATCACGTGGCACCATAGGACACATGGCACACTACCTTGCCACGTGCTGACACGTGGTTCCTATGCTGCTCCCGCTTGTCCCAAATTTTCACATATTTGATCCGATGGGATCCTAATTAAATACATAATGTCCCTAAAAATAATATCGAGTCACTAATAATTCCTCAAGAATATCCTTGAGTAGTTTGTAACCTTTCACTTCGTTATTTGAATAGCCTTTCATAATAATCAAAATCAACTTAACGAATAAAAATCTCTTATAGCTTATCCAATAAAACGAACTCATCAAATGCTAATTCATCCTTATGCAAGTGAGGATTTTCGGGTCATCACAGAGTCTCTGATGATCTTTTATTGGTGAGAATGAATAAATTCCATCTTTACCACATAGGTGGCTCCGTTTTACCCTTGGATATCATGCAGATGGTCACTGATGTAGCATGGTATTTCGGTAATAAATCAAACTGATCTTAGGAAAAATCCGAAGGCAAATTCACCATAAACAGGATTGGCTAGTTGAATGGACCAATTTCTTACTTTTTGAGATTTTTTTGGGAATTTTTGAAATTTTTCGGAACGATTTGTCCATGAGGGGCAAAATCATCATTTGGGAAAAATCGAAAGATAAAATCATCAAAAATAGGATTGACCAGTTGAAATGACCAATTTTCTAATTTTTTAGATTTTTTTTTCTGATTTTCCCAAAATTTTTTAGAATGTTTTAGAATTTTCCATTTTTTGAATTTTTAATCATTTTTTTTATTTTTTTTATTAATTTCTGAAATTTTTATTAAAAAAATATCCAGATCGGGTTGGGTTGACCCAGCCCACGCTTCGCGTTGCTTTTTTGATTCTCAAAGTGAGAGACGACTATTGTTGCCTTTTTTATTCTCAAAAGTGTTCTTTTTTTGGAGAGCCAACCTTTTTTGTTCTTATTTTTGATCCAAAAGCGTTCCCGGGAGCAGAATCAGAATCAAAATTAGAATTAGAATAATTTGATTTGCTAAATATGTTTTTGATTCTTTTTTGTTTCGGAGAATAGAATTAGAGGAACAAAAATGTTACCAAACAAGCACCTAGATTTCCCCTCCCATACTAAGTTAGTGCAGAGTAGAGGTATCAATATGGGTTCATTACTCGTTTTTAACCCATTTTTTATATAAATGGGCTCTATGTGAGTTGTTAGCTTTTAAATGGCCAAATAAAAAAGGATCAAAAAAATAAAGTTAAATCAGATGGGTCAGAAATAGGTTATAGATCCCACATAGAATCCATTTTCAGCCCATCAAAAGATCAAGTCATCGTTGTACTTGAAATGGGTCATGGGCTGCCAACCACTGTCACCCACCGCCCGCCGATCGCTTCCTACTGCCGCCAACCGCCGCCCGCCCACCACCGTTCGACGACCAGTGCTGCACCTTCGTTTTATTTTTACTTATTCATTTGATGAATTCCCTCAATATCTAAGCTCAATAATTCTCAGTTTCAATTTGGAAGCGAAACTTAGGAGGCCATCCATCGAGGGAGCTCGGATGGTGTGTGGACCTGAGGAAGCGCTTGTGGTTGTACTCAGTGTGCACCAACGCGACGTGGAATAGGGTTTATGTGCCGGATAGGGGATAGAGTTGATGTGTGTTTACTGTTTAGTGTGCTTTTGTTTCAAGTACATCTCGCTTTAGCTCGTAAAACAAACCCAAACTTTTGTTTCATTCATCCCTCGTACAACAAGAGAACAAGCGAGAGTCGTCAAAATGAACGTGGTGAATCCCCCGGCCGTCCGCTTTTTCTTTACTCTATTTTCATTCGGTTCTCCTAGGCGGATTCTAACTCCTGACCTTGTCTGGAGAAGTATTTTTCTTTGCTCAAGACATCGCCGACCCCCCCGTTGCCGGAGAAAAAAGAAAACAAAAATTACTTTTTAAAAAAATAAAAAATATTTTTTAACAGTAAAAAAAAATTGAATTAAAAAAATATGAAAAAAATGGTTAGAATAGGTTAAATGAGCTGTATAGATTTTCCTAGAATACTAGTGTGTTTTGGTAATATGGGTGAAAAATGGTCGAGTCAGGTATGAATCATTTGCGGGTCAGGTCGAGTATTGATCATTAAATATGGGTCAAAGCAAGTTAGACAGGTCAATATGAGTCGGACCATAATCGATCGACCCAAACCCGATATCACTCGTTTGACACCTCTAGTGTAGAGAGAATTGAGAAGCATTAAGGAGATAAAAATGGTCAGTCTCGCTCATGTGTACTTGAAACACTATTTATAGGTTTACTTTTTCAAACTATAGAGTAATGCTTAACAAGTGAAGGTCTTCGAATAATAAGTGGATGTGATTGACCTAATAAATGACATTCGTACCGCTCTGGGGACTAATACATGTCTAAACTTTCAAATATTGATCTCTCCACTAATAAACTAATCTTTAAGATAGTGTCTTGTCAAGTGCTACCAACTACGCAACTCGAGGGCTGAACCATCTTTTGGTGGGTCTTCCCATCGGATCGTGCACTTAAGTCGTTGGTATATAAACGAATAACATGTCAGAGATTAATTGGTCCATTAAATCTGCCTCCATCAATCTCAAAATAGAATTTGCTCCGAGTTTGAGCAACCAACTTCTGACAACAATATTGGACAATAACATCATCATACAACTTTCTCAGTTAAGCAATGCTCGCTCTCATGACTTCGCTGGTTTGTTTTACCTTTTACAGGACAATTTCTCAGTGGAGCAGTAAGCATGACTCGTGCAATGTACAGTACTCGTTGACTGATGAGTGAACTAACAACAATTTGATAACGCTACTGCTACTCAGAGTCAATATTTTCAAGCTCGAGCTAGACTCGAAAAAAAAAAAACCTCGAACTTGTATTAGAGATCTCAAAAGTCCAGTACATTCTGTTCAGCTTTCTCATGCTCGTGTCAGGCTAAGTCTATCCTATAATTCCTTTTACTGAACTTTGAAGTTTGACCCACACATGCAGATCCAAAAGGCAGCTCTTCTCCTGAAAATTACTTGGACTCAATTACTGTTGAGCCTAGTAAAAGGTATATTCATGTTGCGGATACTTTGTGAAGATCTTTTATGATGGTTCCAATGGAGCTGGTTTGGCTTTGCAAGTTGAATTCATGTCACTCTTCTGAACCTCCTCTTACAGAAAATTAATATGTATCAACGGTTTACATATTATACATAGTGTTCTGGGTGGATAACATTCATGAGAATGGCAGGGATATTGCATCCAAAGGAATGATATCGCCTTTGCGGGAGGGGCGTGCGAGAAAATGACACTAAAAGCGGATGAGTACCGCAGGATATTTATTTCTCTGAATTGGTGACATCAATTTGGTTTGAAGAAATGATCTCAGAAAATACACAGCATGAAAAGTACAAGTGAGTCTCCTCAGATACTCAAGATAATATTTCACCGACATACACCATCAGCACGGAGTTTGGAGAGTGTTGCCACGTCCATCATGGTACATATTTTTACTCATCCCTGATCACCACAAGCTCTAAAGAGTAATGACTCAAACGAATTCAACAAATTCGGACTTGCTTAGGCCGTACCTTAGGAGGAATTCAAGATGGACGCCCCGAAAAAAACTGTCTTATTCTCCTGATGCCATGGAGGCTGTCCAGAATGAGACGGCTTGGTATGACCGGACATGGTCTGGAAATCCATACCTGCATTCCACATAAGCATATCGACATAGCCGGTATTAGACCATTGCACACATCATTATCCCCTCGAAATGTTGCACCTTTATACCTTTATCCAACTACAAGCTCCTCCTAGACAGCGACTTCTGAAAATATCTTCGCCATCATGTATCAGGAAGTCCTTGGAGATAATGGTGGCTTACTTGGCAAACCGGGGACAGTCCAAGAAAGTCCCAGCCGCAGGCTATTAGTCTTCTTCCACAAATGGGTCTTCTTTCCTGGTTCTGCCATTTTCAGCAAATCGAGCCTTCGATTTAGATTCCTGACCTACTTTATGATATCAGCGTTCACCGGCAACATGACGAACTCGGATTTCGACAAGTTAACCTGTCAGATGGTTCTGAAGAAGGTGCTCCAACCTGACAGAAAACAACCAAACATAAAAAGTGTCGTACAAGTAGCAACAAGCAAGTTTCCCACCCTATTTCTACAGCCAAATATTTTTTTTTTTTCCAACAACATTTTACAGATCCTACTAATCCTCTGTTATGGCGTCTGAGAAGTTTTCCTACCTCAATAATATTACATAATGTAAAAAGTGAGCGTAAACCTTTTTTCTTTTCAGAGTGGCAAATCCAATCACCGATCATAATTGTCTATATTTAATTATTTCAATAAACGGCACACTCGTTTATGCTTAAAGACAAAAATTCAGTAAAAACTAATAATTTAGTAGGATTAGTTGATTTCGTTGTAACCTGCAGCAAATTACGTTTTCCTCATACTGATTTTGATTTATCAGGAAAATAGAAGATTATGAACAAACTTCTTCAGTATTTTAGGGAGATTTGAAGGTGGTAAGGACAAAATCTTGCAACAACTTGAACTATATATGCAGATCTTGAGTAAACTAATCTTATGGTAGTTCGACATCAGCTTTTTCAGCTCCTTTGATGCCACATCATATGTTTAGAGAGACTAATACTATTTGTAAGAGGGATAGAGAGGCTTGGCATATGGCGGATCAATGGCTAGTACGGAAAATTAGATAGTTACAAAATAAGGAAAGACAGAGTTTGCAAAAGTTGAATGTGGGTTTCTATGCATCAGACATGACAAGCGTAATTGATGAAGCTAGTATGAGTAAGGTTGCATTGGCTTTTATCCAAGCCACATCCAAGAACTATATATACCACTTCGTCCTTTAGTAGTTATCTGCCATCCTATTTTAGTATAAAATTCAACTAATTGAGCAAAACCTCTGTTAGCCTGAAGGCTTTGGCATGAACAAGCTTTGCCAAGCTTCATCTGGCGGTACTTCTTATCCATCACAGTCGTTCTTCATCTCCGCCGTCCAGTTTGTTGTACACCAATGAATGCATTTCCTTCTTCAAATTACATATGCCATACCGTCAAGCATTGAAACACGATTCAAATAGTGTCAAGAGAAAGTATTGTTGGCAAGAATGTTCATAGCTGATAAGCAAAACTACAAGCCTGTGATTGTCCCCTTCTAATAAATTTTTACAATTTTCTTTCATATACGTTATACGGTTGTGAAATGACATGCAGTTCATGCATTTCTTTCCCAACAGATTTTCATGTCAATGCGGCAAAGTGAATTTTCACAATGTATTTTCTTTTGCATGTACTTACTATTATAATAGTAATGAGAAAGTTATGTCCATGGTTCATCTCCTCTTCAGAAATAATCTGTAGAATCTATATATGCCACTTTCTTAGTACATGCTCATCCAAACAAAGTTTTAATGCACAGTGGAGCTATAGAAACCTTTACAGTGCGTAGGCTGCCAGTTACTTTTAATAGTATCTAGATGAGGGCAATAGTCCCCACCATTCTACACTTGAGTTTATTGCTGTGTGTTTATCTGTAAAATGAACACTTTTATATATTTAAGACGAATATCAGTCGCATCATGACACAGAGGGGGCAAAGTCTAATTCATATTGAATCTTTCAGCCCATGTTTTTGTACCTCATCCTCTTCTAAATATCTATGCTCTTGAAAGAAACCACAGACTTTCCCGTACCAAGCATTTGAATTCACCTGTCCGTTTATGTTTATGTAAAACTTGTAATCTTTCCTACACTTGAATTGGATAGCGCACATAATTCTGCAGATAGGAACTCCAAGATCGAATAGATAGCCTCTGCTTTTGAGTGCGATGTATCACCAGAGGTAAATGCATGAATTCCATTTTCAAGATACACCCAACTGCAACCAGCAAGCTTCTTGGTTTCCTTCCCTCTCATTTTCTCTCTTATCTTGCGCATCTCTGCCCAATTTTCCTCAGCTGCATATACATTTGCCAGCTGCACATACCGAGATCCATTATTTTCCTCGATAACCAACAGTTGCTCTGCTGCTGCTCTTGCAAGACTGAGGTTCCTATTCATCTTACAGGCGTTCAAAAAAGCCCCCAAAATCACAGCATCCGAATTCCTAGGAATTTTCTTCATGAGATCCATTGCTTTTTCTAGTTGATTTGCCCTTCCATACAGATCAATCATACAGGCATAGTGATCAGTTTCAGGCAATATTTTGTAATCTTCTACCATGGACTTGAAGTACTTTTCCCCTATCTCCACTAAGCCGCTATGACGGCAAGCAGATAGAAGTGCAATAAATGTGACCTCGTCGGGTTTCAACCCTCTCTCTAACATTTCTGTATACAGCTTCATAGCTTGATCTTCATGCCCATGATTTGCGTATCCGGAAATCATGATATTGTAGAGAATCAAATCTCTTTCTGTGAGTTTTTGAAATATCTTTCCAGCATATCCAGTACTACCAGACTTAAAATACATGTCGATGGTGGCACTAATCAGCTTCTCCTCCATTTCCATCCCTGTTCTCAGTGAGTAAGCATGAATTTGTTTCCCAAGATCCAGGGCCGCTTGCAATGCACAGGCACCTAGCAAGCAGATGATTATGGGTGCTTCAAAAGAAATTTTTGCAATCCTTCTATATTCATTCACCAGTTCAAACATAGCTTCACATTGCTGTGCTTTGACGTACCCAGTAAACAAAGCTGTCCACACGATAGAATTCTTTTCCGTCAGAGAATCAAAAAGTCTCCGTGCTTCTGACATGTTACCTTGAGATGAATGACCCACGATCATAGAAGTTGTTGAAAAAGAGTTCTCGCACTCAATCGTTGCATAAACTAAGTCTGCATTTCTCATATTTCCACACTTGCAGTAAACATCCACTAGGGCACTCTTAACAAACAGATTCGATATCAAACCCTCTCTCAAAACCCAAGCATGAATCTCCTTTCCAAGTTTCGAATTCCGAATGATGGAGCAAGCATTCAGAACACTAGCGAATGTGTGCTCATTCCACCTAAATCCACTGTCCCTCATTTTCATAAAGAAATTCAGGGACTCCTCCTCATGACCATTCTGCGCATAGCCAGAAATCAAAGTATTCCAAGACACCGTATCATTTAATTCGGTCAATCTCTGAAAGAGATCCAAAGCCATTTCCATCTTACCTTCCCTACAACAAGCTGCCATCATCGCATTCTTGGAAACCAAATCGACCTCCACTTTTGACTCAGAGAACACCCTGTAAGCTTCTCCAAAACTCCCACATTTAGAGTACATGTCAATTAAGGAGCTCGTGACATACCCATCTGCATCATTCCCCGTCCTCACCATATACGCATGCAACTGTGACCCATAACACTCCACACGTAACTTTGCCACCAAGTTAAGCATCGCTGTCAAAGTAAATTCGTCAAACTTAAGACGATCCCGCATCGACTGCATCTCGTCAAACCATTCGAGCGCATCGTTCTCGTGTCCCTCAACAGTCACGTAGCCGGCCAGTATCGAATTATAAGTTACCAAGTCCCTGTCAGTGGCGGAGTCAAACAATGCTCTCGCTCGGGTCAAGTTCCGAGCTTTTACGTGAGCCGAGATCAGGGCATTCCAAGAGTACACGTTCCGTCGGGGCATTTCGTCGAATAGCTTGTGGGCTTCTCGCAAGAGGCCATTTTGGGAGTAGAGGCGGATGAGCTGGTTGAACAAGAAAGTGCTCGGGACAAGACCGGATTTAACTGCTCTCGCCTGGTACGCTAAACCGTCTTTCAAGGACCTCATTTACATGTTTTCGGATCTTACATGAGATTGTACCAAAGAAAAGAACTCGTCACTGCTCAAACAACACTCTCCTTCACGCTTCTACAACAATAATAAAGGCTCATCTTCCAGGTAGAGAAGAGATTTTAGTGACGTGAGTCCATCTCCTGGTGGAGAGAGAGAGAGAAAGGAATCAATGGCAGCGTCACAGGTTGCTAATGATGGCTACGCGACTTCGCAAAATGACATTATGGTCGAATGATTCTTTTTCGAAGTTCTCATTAATAATTCACTATTTTTTTTCCTTATCCTTTTTTATAACTTATTTAAACTGAGGGAAAAAAAGCACTTAACAGAAAATTGAAGGGGAAAGTGAATTTTACACGCTTAAATGTCACATGCAGACAAGTGGTAAAGTACAGTCTTCACAAAATCTTTAACGTGTACCATTCTATAGTTTGGAAAATCAAACGAGATTTCAAGATATAAATCTTGCAAGTATTGATCTTATCAACAAGTGTGTGTCCCTACGTGTCAAGAACGCAAGGCATCGAATTCTTCAATACCCTTGTGAGCCGAAGAGTGGAATTTTATGACATTGGGGGAAAACATGGAGTGATGTGGAAGGGATGATATAACTAGTTTGTAAGAGTGGCTTCGGGACGTTTATGCTAAGAATTTTAGGACAGAATGGTTGTTAACACATAACTTTTCACAGACAGGTCCAACAAAGTTATGGATCACTTTACATCAAATGCATCACCTAAGATACGTGATTGAACACAGTACACACTATTTACTGAAAACATGGATCTATAACAGATTTTATCGGGAAAACATTGTAGCAACAAGACAGAATCATAACTTGGGTCAAAGATCCTGATTACAAGCATATAAATTACCTGGTTCAACATAATAGCACCGTAGCCTATACCAATGTGCTTCTGTGAAGAAAACACTGCAAATAACAGTAAGATTAGTGAGGACATAAGTCGAATTTTTGAAAGTGTAGACAAGAAATTTTTGACATAATTTTTACCTATCAGTAAATATTAGACTAGCATAATGCCGTTCAAACTTACTTCCATCATATCCATGGATAATTGAAAAGTTTTCAGTCTGCGTGAGCAAAATTATCCCATTTCGATCAATAAAGGTGACTCACCAACCCAATCCTTAAACCCCTAACGTGAGTTCATATGACGATAAAAATGAATAAAATACAAGAGATCTCTCTTAAAATGGATGGGTACAAGAAATGGTTGACAACCTTACAAAAGGGACACAGTAAAGAACTTGGAGCTTCAGAGAGCTTGCAAGCAACCGCTTTAATCCACTGCACAATGCATTTATAGCAAAATTTATCTGCAGCATGACATACATATGTATTAGAAATACATGTTGATGATCTATTGGGAGCAGAGGAAATTGCATAACATTTCGCACTCTACAACACAGCATAAAGGGTTATCTCCAAAGAAAGAACTCTAAGATTCATTTATGTTAGCTTATGCATTCCTTATTTTCACTTAGACTACAAAGGAGCAACTTTTGAACAGGCTATCTAATTATCTCCCTTCTTCCGAAGCAATATTGGAAGACACGCCCTGCTCAAGCTATCATCACCGAGGCAAATAAACACTTCTCATGCACACATAATCCAGCAGCACATTCAATGTCTGTATGCAAGCTAAGGTCGCACGCTCAAATGATACGTTGCGACAGTACGTAAGCTAGTACCATTTGAAACAACTTGACCCACGTACATGTCAACACTGAGAGACCGTGAGAACGCCAACTTTTTTTTTTTTTGGTCGAACGAATGCCAACTTGACAATCACCATTGTCATTGATCATGTAATGCAGGACTAGGGTCTTACTAATATGGAGCAGCATAATTTGGCGATAAAACATCCTCAACGACAACATCAATATTGCGCTTGAAGCCAGAAAGTTCATGATTTATTGTTAACCAATTTCTCTTCACCATTGTTAATAGCGAACTTTCTTTTAACTATTGGACCTTCACATTCATGGGCCCCTCTGATACTAAAAAAATTTCTTTCAAGCAAGAACAGGGCCATTGATCTACTATGAAACCACCAGGGCTTCCTACAACAGACAACGAACAACCATTAATCTCAGCCAACAACAGTCGCGGAAGAACTTTAGTCAGAGAATCCAGTCATCTCCCGAATATCTTCAAACAGGGACTGAGCTTAGTCATGCAATTTTCATAGCAATTGCATATGTATTCCTCATTTTCACAGTGGCATCTATAATATTAGAAAAAGCTGCAAACAAAAGAAATCACAGTATTACCATGAAAATCTTCAATTATCAAAACATGAAAAACTGGTAGTTGCAAATTATGTTGCAAGATTGAAAATGCTATGAGATTCCACACCAGTGTGAACTGGACTGAATCATTAGATGAGTCTATTAACATATAGAAGCAATACGTGGAGTAAGTTTTGATATAGCGGTAAGAAGGTAACCATAATAAACTCCAGACAAGCTACGCATTCTCCTCAGTGAAGAGTTCAGAAAGCTAAAATCAAATAACACAGATGCAGAGGGAGAGAGACGAAGAACAGACGAGCATTGAAGACGATTGAAGAGGGGGATTGGAGAGGACGATTGATTGAAGAGGAGAACGAGGATTTTAGGGCTCGTGATTGCGATTTGGGGCAAAACAGAGGAACGAAAAAAAATTTGCAGAGAGAGAGAGTGAGTGAGACCTGCGCGTGGAGGGAACTTGGAGGTAGTCGCCGTCCCCGTCGTCACGTCACTCGAAACGCTGCCTAGACTCCCGCGGGACGAGCCTTTGTACGAACTCGCCATCGACGAAGAGAGAACTCCAACATCCGAAGGAGGTCGAACTCCGAAGTACGAGTGGACCCAAATTGCGAGGGAACTTCAAATCGCCTTTTTCTCGCCAAGCTCCGGATATCTGCTCGCCCTCGAAGCCACTGACACGCCTCTGGATTTGGTGTCGGGAAGGTCGACGGTGGTTCCGCGGAGGCTGGCGTCGAAGGGTAGCGTCACCGGAGCGAGAGGAGGAGGAGGAGGGAGAGAGAGAGAGAGAAAGAGGTAAAAGAGGAAGGAGGAGGGACGGGACGATCTCTCAGATTTGAGGAGAGAGAAAAATATGTATATTTTTTTAAATTCAAATTTGAACCCAAAATTTGGCCGGATGACGTAGCTTTATCTAAGCCTTCCGAACGGACGGCTCGGATTAAAGAATGACCATTTTGAGGGTGGTCAGGCGGGAACCGAATCTCCTAACCTTCAGGTCCGAAGGTTAGGAAGGTTTGGTTCAATCCCATCCGTCCGTTGATGGAACGGACGGATGGGATTGATGGCTAAAAAAAGTGACTCGAAAAAAAAAAAAACTCAATCGCAATTTGGTTCAATCCCATCCGTCTGTTCCATCAACGGATGGATGGGATTGAACCAAACCTTCCCTAACCTTCAAGCTTGAAGGTTAGGCGATTCGGATCCGATTAGGCTATCCCAATCCCCCATATGTTTGCCTTCATTTCGTTTCCTTTTTATTTTGGCTTTAAAAGCTGCATCCAGAACTCTCATAAATATATGGAAGTATCTATTTTCCAAATTTGTTGCTTAAATTTACGATTTGAGTGCGATGTATGATTGCTACATGTTAAGGAACCTTATCGTTAATGACCATAACCTTAGCCGTATATTTTTGATATGTACCTGCATCTTTTGTCCAGTCTTCTGCATGTGCCTTTATATTACGTATTATAATATTACAAAAGAACATGATCAGGGCAGGAGGAAGGATCCTCACGAGGTGGTATATCGGAACAGGAGGATCGAGGACCTGGGCCATACACTTTCGTCTGGTTCATCCCAAGCCACATATCTACGAAGAGAGTCATGTTCGACGAGTCCCACACAAGTCTCATGATTTGTAAGCATCCTATATCAGTTTGTCTCATACCAAGCTCATGATTTATCAAGTCCGAAAAAACAAATGTCATGAGTAGTGCATGCGCATTTCAAAATTGAACAGTATTAATGCAAGAAACTCGTGCAATGCATGAACATCCTCACTGCTCTTCACGTACCACCCACTTTCAAGTCATCCCTTATCTTAGGCTTACCGTTCTCAACCATTAAGCGACCAACAATATCAAAAGATCAAATGCTTATGCTTAAGCTCTTCATCTGGTCGCTGTCACTTCGGAATCAAATCATATAAACAAACTGGCTCGTTGTCCAACATCGATTAACTAAACTGCAAAATACAAGTTCAAATCCATACCTAAAATTTCACACTTCTTGCTCGCGTCTTGAGAACCTCTTATCATCATTTAGGGCCATCGATAGAGACGACATCTCTCCTCTTTCAGTCCTCTCGTCACTTTTCCCTCAACTTAAGATAGAACGAGTCTCATTTAAAAAAAAAATACAAGATAATAAAACCAAAATAAAAAAAAAAAAAAATTTAAAAAAATCCCTAAAAATAGAATAAGCTCAAATTAGGCTAGATTGACATCATTTTCATAAATTTGGGCCTAAACTTCTTAGATTTCATAGAGTTTGTTCTTTTTTAGGAAAACCATAAGCACTTTTGAAATTAAAAATTGAACTACATTTCTCTAAGCCTTTAGGGCTTCGTCAAGATTTTATGATGCGATTTATCAATGCCATAATTCCTTAATTGTGCACTTGATTTTATCAATTGTGATTTGCTTAGGTTTATGTACTTTAGACGTAGTCTAATTTTAGAAAATTTTGGAAAAAGATAAAATAATAATAATAATAACTGGCGTGAACACTTAGCAAGCAAATATCGGTTGTCTACTACTCAAAAGAGTTGTATGAAACTCCACAATAAATGACGAAAATAAATTGTGATGATTGTTGATATTTATCTTTATATTTTAATATGCAATATGTTACATAAGAGAATCAATATGAACTAATATTCGGTTAATTCATGCCGTGTCTAGCAATAACACCTAGAGGGGCTGAATAGGTGATTCTAAACTATTTGAAACTTACTGCAGAATTAAAACAATTTCAAATCACAGTATGAACGAAAATCAATAAAATGACGTGCGAGTAATCTAAACACAATAGTAAGAGTTTAGGGAAGAGAAGGTTGCACGCAGTGTTTATATTGGTTCGGCTTGTTAGGCCTACACTCACTCTCTCACAATGACAGCTGATTGGATGGATTCCAATAGAATGTATCAAAAGAGGTTACAAGAGATGTTTTTCACAATCGCTCTTACAGGACCTCTCAAAGATAGTGTCTTTCACTCTTTGGAACAAATATATGAATTTGAATAGCTCAAGCACCTTGGAATTTTTTATGTTCTCAACCCACTCTGCTGGTCAGTACTTGCAGGATTATTAACAATACCTTTTTTGAAGCCATGGATCTACTTTTAAACTCCTTTCCTCCCAAACTAGCCGTTGGACAGACCTTCAAAAGATCGTTCTTCAATCATTATTGGACATCATCAATCGTGATTAAACGAGATTGTATCTAGAGAAGATATGTTATCCGTTGAGTATAGTCTGAACTCTTCAGATTCAGTCGCCCATACAACTAAATATTCAGTTTCCAAAAGTAGAATTGATTCAAATAATCAGCTATTTTTATTCCTAGAAGGTAATTTCCAATCGAAGATATTCTCCTGATCTGATTGAAAAATAATCTTGTCAATCAAAGATTACGAACTTGCATAAAAGATTCCGCAATTATCGAAAACCTACCAAACGTGGATCTTTAAAGTCTGTCTGAGAGATATTGTAGAATCTGAACATTATTCAGAAGCAGTCTTCAGAAGCAGAGACTTTCTGAATCTGAATAGACTTAGAATAGTGATTCTGAGTTTCAATAAAGTCCTTGCTGACATGTCACATAAATCTTTAGAAGAATAGGTCTTCAGAAGCAGTAACCTTTTCCATCTAAACGACTTAGAGAAGCAAAAATATGATCAATATACTTTGAGTTTGAACATCAGCTTTGGATCAATAAGGGCTTTTGTTCACTTATTCAACCTGCAATAAAAGTTTAATAAACATTATACAGATTCTTTTTGAATAAGGATAGTTTTGTCAAAATCAAAATATTCAGAAGGAAGGTTTTCTTAACAATTCGAAATGTAGGATGAAATTTCACAGAGTAACTACATACCTGTAAAAGAGAAGTGATTAGTTAATTTGAGGTTTCCAAAGTACACCGTACACTGGATTTCTTTCGCAATGAATACACATATAAGTTGCAAGTAGATTCTAGTGAGTACATATCTTCTGCCTGCACCATAGCAAGTTTAAAACTAATCCGATTAAAGGAAAGAACATATGGACTAACTGCAGGAATGAAATAATGTTCCAAATTCTGAAAATTTGATACCATCAGCATGAAAAATAGTGAAAAGATCCATGAATACTGCGAGTTTTAGGATTACCTCGATCAGGTCCGGTTCTTTGATAGTAGGTTCCTAGTCCGATTAAATTCGATTCCTATGCGGGAAGCGGACCGAGCAGTTCAGGAATCGAGAACTGGATCAATTTTTAGGTTGGATCGGTCTGATTCTCGGTCTACTAGGGCCCCAAGCTCACTTCTATATAAAACAATTATAATCGGCATTGGATGTGATAGAAGTGCAACTGTTTTGTTAAGTAACATATTCTCATGTACACATCTTGTCTTTCCTATGATTATCGACATAAAAGCATGCATAAGCAAGTAATAAGTGAGTAGCTTCGAATCTAGCTACAAGTGCGTTAAATTTCATTATAATCCATGCCGTCCTCTTGAGAATAACCTCCAACAACTAATCTGGTTTTATTCCTTACCACTTTACCTGTCCATAGTATTTTGGTACACCCATTCCGTACCTCTAACCGGATGGTCTTCTATCCTCAATACAAGTTCCTATTCTTCATTTTCTTTGAATTGAGATAGCTCTTCTTGCATGACTCTTTTTCTTTGAATTGGTAAGGCTCTTCTTGCTTAAGTTCAATTGAATTTCGATTGTACAGTGCTTCCTCCAAATCCTTTGGTTCTATAAATAGGAGCGCCCTGGAGTTCATCAATTCTCTGGAGGATGATTTGATTTCTAAGACATCTATGAGGATTCGCTCTTTTTGGATGATCGATTTGAACTTCCAATCCCTAAGGAGAGGTGCAGAATCTGTGGCTTGTTATTCTTTTGCCTTTCTCTGCATTCTGGATTGGTTCTTCATCTTCCACAGCTTATACAACCTTTGAGAATGTTCAAATTTCCAATAGTTACCATTTTAATAGCACTGTCTGCCAAGTGCCAACTGATCTTTTTGTTTTTTTTTTTCTTTTCTCAATACTTAGCTTTGTTTACCTTTGATATGATGCATGACAAGTGTAGTAACTAAAAATGAAAATTACTAAAGCAATGTTTTGCCTACTGATCAAATGTAATAATCAATTACAATTGACAGAGCAATGTAATCGAAGTATATCAACACAATGTACCCAACTCGATATCAATTTCGTCTACTATATGTAACAGATGACAGCCTTGTTACTTCAAATCATATAATAAACACCATCTCATCGTTCTAGTTTGAACTTATAGATGGTCAGCCTCAGAATTTGGAGGCAGATAAAAACGAAAGGAGATCTTTGCAGGCATCTGAATCCGTAGAATCGGGGTTAAAGCGTGCCACAACAACCGGAAAATCACACTGGATGAGACATACCGATTAACTCTGAGACCACAGTTCCCGAATAAATGGTACTCAATCAAGGCATTTGTCCTGCCGGAAGAAGAAATTCAAATGCGTAGAGAAAAGACTGAGGATATTTATTGAAACTGTAAAATGTTTTATAGACACTTCTTCATCGGAAGGGTTCATCTACTAATGGAACTGATGCAGTAATAGAAACTGAATACTGTACATGTGTCGGTATCTCAACTCTACTTGTAGAGTAGATATTTTACACCTCCAATGTACGAAATGAAAGTCCAAAAACGAAATAAGGTAAACAACAAAGAGTAGTCTTGAGTCCAATTCTGAACCAGTTACCAATCGTCGTTATCTCGAAGCTGGCAGCAGTTTACACTGGTCCATCATAAACAACCTTTGCAGCCGAGTAAACAAACCTAGCATCATCTGCCAAGGAAGCGTAGGCACAATCATTCCTGGCCTCATTACATATTACTTCACATCCATTTCAACAAAGACAATAGGAATCCAACATCATGATTGAACTGACGAATGCTTGTGTGATTTATTCTGTTCCTGTCTTGGACAGGCAATATGGTGCAGAATGCAGCTCTATAGTATTCTCAGCACATTCGTTAGCTTGCTCCTATTGAGAGGAAATATCATGTTCAGAACCAGCCTCTACAAGTTGTATGATATATTTTCTTCATGAGCCACACGTTTCCATTACACCAATTTGCATCTTACCTACTCTATGGAAATTATTGAAATTAACACAACAAAAGAAGTAGAATCAAACAAACTGATATAATATCCAAGAATGCACAAACTTCCTGCCGTCTTTATTGAAAGAACATTCATACCTGCAACTCTAATTAAATCAAACGTCAAAGGTACGTTCGAATCTGCCTCGACAGTGGCTTTTGCTGCTGCAATACCGACTGAGATGGCCTGTATAATGTTCGCACCTTCACATATCGATGCAAGTGTAGCACCCACCAAGCAATCGCCAGCCCCAGTAAGCTTCTTAACAGATGCAGGAAGGCCAGGAAGGTGCAAAGCAAAGAGACGAGAGGTTCCCTCAATCTGTCTCATAGCATGAAACTTATGCGAAGGGAAATCAGATGAGATCAGTCTGTGGAGTTCTGAAGTTATGCCAAGGGGTTGGGGTTTCTCCACAACAGCTCTCGTCAAGATAGACCCCTCTTTAGAACATAGAAATACTCCTCGTGCGCCTATAGTTACAACTACAATTTTTATGCCCTTCTCAAGCAGAAGAATTATTGCGGGTGTTAGCATCTTGATGAGAGATTCTGGAGGACAATTCTTTTCGCTGTTACACCTTTCACTCAAACCATATAATTTTCCAGGAGACAGAGCATCTGCCATTGCAAAGAGCTCTTCTTCATTTGGAGATACATAAGTTACCTGCAAAGAGCCCACTCTGTGTCAGTGATGAAGCTTTCGGAATCTAGGAACCACTTAATGCCACTCTTAAACTATGCCCATGTGAGCTGAATTTCGTTTATCCAAATGACATTGTTTTCATGACTGAAAAGGATGCCAAAACCAAGAAGTCAACAATGAAAACCAGCAACATTTTATATCATTGCCTAATTGATATTGTTGAAATATATAAATAATAAATCACGCCTTCCGCTAACAGCTTAAGCTTTTAGAGCAGAGTTGGCTGTGGTCCCATAAAATCTTTCATGGTATCAAAGCAGGAGGTCTTGAGTTCAAATCTTTCCAGGCCCTTATTTGCTTCCCCAATGAATATATCCATGCTTAGTACTAGGCAAAAAGACCAGATAATGCGTGAGGGGGAGTGTTGAAATATATAAATATTAAATCACGCCTTCTTCTAACAGCTTAAGCTTTTAGAGAAATTGGCTGTGGTCCCATAAAATCTTTCAGATATGAACTTGATGAGGTAAATTTTTACTAAAAAATAGATCTTGTCCAAGTTTTAACAATATCAGAAACATGAATTAATTTTGTATAATGTATGGTTTATAGTTTCGTAGTTGAATTAAGAAAAGATTATGTGTAACCCACTTAAGTGTATTCACTATGCAAAAGTTTCCTTCAACTCATCTAGACTGCAAATTAAAAACCTAGTGGAAGCATAACATCACCAGCCACCCTGACACCTGGATATATTATCACCGGGCTATGAATTTGACATACATTATTAACGGAAGTCTATGCAAAGCCACTAAATTTTTTTTTCGATATACTACATGCAGAATTCTCCAACCTAAACCATAACTTTCACCATTTTCCTCCATATTCATGCAGATGGTAAGCAATTCTATGAAATATGTTTAAAACAACTGCTTTATTCATTTTCCAGCATACATAACTAATGGTCTGAGTTAATCAATTTGAAGCACTAAACTTTCCTCATCATAATATTTCCCTTTTTGCTCTCTGTCAGTCTGGTGCTAAGGATCATGCTATTGGATCCGAAAAAAAAATACTTTATTAGCAATCGAATCAAAGCTTTGAGATTGAAAGACATGATCTCATGAATTCCATAAGATGTATTATTGACCTTATCCGAATGTTTATCAACTTCAGAATTAAATAAGATTACTCAGCACATGGAAAATAGCACAAAAGAAAGCAAATGCACATCACAAGGCAAAGCACTCACATACTTCACAAGAGGAGCAATTTTTTTGGATTTAGCAACTGATACAGGTTCAAACCACAGAGGAATGTTATCTCCAGCAGCCACTGTGCACAAAATTCAAAGAAAAACCGAGTAAGTGAATTCTGAAGAGCTTTCTACTGACTCAGAGTAGATCATTTAATCAAGCCAGATGAAACATCAAACCACATCGAATGTTCAGAATTACATTGACATGAAGCTTCAAGGGCATGATCGTTCAGGTTAGCATCAACCATCAGTACTGGAGCAGAAGATATCTTGTATCTAAATTGTTGAATCCACTCAGCAGTGAGAAATTTCTCCTAAAGTTCATCAGTGAGTGCCTTCATGGATCTTACAAAGGACACAAGTATGCCTGTTCAACCTGATATTTTTTAGCAACAATTTACTTACAA
Organism: Rhodomyrtus psidioides; assembly: GCA_021437785.1. NCBI lineage: Eukaryota > Viridiplantae > Streptophyta > Magnoliopsida > Myrtales > Myrtaceae > Rhodomyrtus > Rhodomyrtus psidioides. The sequence goes on from JAILYB010000127.1 coordinate 743,364, forward strand.
TTGACTCAAAGCTTGCAACACCAGCAGCTACCTCCCCATTTGGATCAAGTACACAGCAGACCACAGCAGTTGTAATGTCTTGGGTTTGAAGAATACCTGCCTTGAAATGGCTGAGTTTAAGAACGAGAAGCACATTCATGAACAGCCCATGCATCTATATAACTTATTTGAAGCCAAAAAAGAGGAGAGTAGCCAGTTCATTATTATTACAAAGTAAAAAGAGCGATTAGAAGAATAAATTTGAGTAATGTACTTAGCTGCCTGTAAGGCTAAATATAGCAAAATTCCATCACTACTATTTAGTTAGCAGATTTTACTAGGCATATCAGACAAATAGTTAAACTGAGCATGTTAACCTTCACTAGAACTCCCAGTAGATCTCCAATGCTCCAACAAGTAACTCCCTGACGCATAGGGCAAAGTATGATGTTAGCAAAATTGTATGAAGACAGAAACCTCAACAAGAAAAACTGATAAATAGACAAACGACAAAGAAGTCACCTGCCTCGGTGAGCGACCTACAACCATGCATGAAGGATGAACAGACGCTACATCAAGGAGGAGCCAAATAAAAAGAACATTCTCAAACCTTAGTACCTCGAATATAATGGAGTTCACTGACAAACTCTCAATCTGAAAAGTGAAGATGACATTTGGCAAAATTCTGAGGGTCAATCACAATCTAAGTGGCACCGACACCGACACCGACACGCGGACACGACACAACACGACACGATACGCCGACACGCTATTTCTCAAAAACAGAAAAATCCGACACATCGGAGACACGTTGTATTAAATATATATTTTTAAATATAAAAAAATAAATAAAGCTAGGTACCTAGAGAAAATACAAATAATAAAACGAGAAAGAAGATTAAATTGCAATTAATGCTCTTTTTGTTGTGGTTTGTCCTCGGGCCCCACCAATTTTTATGGAAAAATTTAATTATTATAGGTGTGACATGTCCTTTGCTCCATTGGTACTAACGATTCAACTTCAGCAGCCTTCACCTCCATTCTCTCTCTTTCTCTAGATCTAGGGTTTTACTTTTATACCATCCTTTTCTACGCCTCCTTCTCTGCGACTTCATGATCTCCGTCTTCTTCTTGCCGATGCTTCTGCCGTCCCTCGTAATATCAAAGTGTATGTCTTGCTTCCCACTTCTCGTTCTTCCTTTCCGTTTTCCACTTCATCTCTTTCGCTCTCTCTTCCACATCTCTCGTGGCCGGTTGACGTTCTCCTCCCCCTCTCCCTTCCAGATCTGCGATTTCCCCGGCGAGATCTCACCCCTACTCCGGAAGGCCGATGAAGCACGCGTCAAGTCACGGCGGACCACTTTGATTTCCTTGCCGACTCGCGTGTCGCCAACGTTGACTCCGTGTCCGTTGTCCGACACGCGTTGACCGCGTGTCGGACGCGAGTCAGTGTCCAACACGTGTCCGACACTGACGCGTTGACCCTTCAGGCGTGTCGGTGCTTCATAGATCACAATCCCTAACAGACCTCCAAAAAGATCTCAACTTGGGACCACCACAAAATTTATTGATTCTGATGAGAATCTGGCTGGCATACCCAAGAGTTACAGTTACAATTAACAGATGATTATTTAAAAAGATATTTTTTTCTCTAAAAATAGTTAGGCTTGACAATATACCTTGTGAATCTAAAGGAAACTCTCTCAAATTACAACAGAAGCAGATAGGATGGATATAGACATAGTCATGACTCCAAACAAAATCATGCACTCTTACTGAGAAAAGACAATAGGTTCTTTACTTTTATCACATCTTTTAATAAAGTTGGAGCTAAAGGATTTATCCAGTATTTTTCTCCATGCCCTGTGGCTTAAGAGAAGAAGGAAATTGAACAAGACAAACACTAAATAACCTTTAACCTGAAACTCTACAAAACATTACGTCTTAGATTGCCATGCATCAAGTTCATATGCCAAAATACTTGTTTGAGCCAAAATGGTGCCTTGAAAAGTCATGCTGAAACAGAAAGTACGTAGGCTACTTCAGATGTGCTGTACTGACCTGCCATGTCAAGGCCCACAGCACTGATAAAGAAGGGCTTTCCTCCCAGCTTTGACATGCAATCGGCAATATTTCTCGCTACACCTCCTAAAACATAGTGAACCTAAAAGACCGCTGTCAGACATAGACTCGCAAAGAAAGTACTGAACAGTGTAGTGTGTTGTCACATAGGTTCTCAACTGATGCAGTCGGCAGAGAAGGTTTTGGAGATATTTAAGTTTTAGGGGCAGAGTAAGAAAAGCTGTGGAGATATTTAAGTTTTAGGGGCAGAGTAAGAAAAGCTGATACTGGTACTTAACACTATCTTCACCAAGGGATCAATGGTTGGATCACCACCTTTCCATCCATTAAAAATTTCATGCTTCGATAAGCTGAGCTTCTTCTTTTTCCTTGAAGGCCGCTAGTCATCCTCATCTTGTCGAGGGGTATGGAAATTCTTGCAGTGGCAATCTACCTAGAAGCAATGGGCTGTATGAGGATCCTTGGAGTATAAGAGGGGTTGTCCTACAGAGTTGAAAAACGATTCCAATTCTTTCTCCTTCACCGTCATCTTCTTGTATACAGTTGCATCATCAAGATTATAGGAAAAATTGAAGAAGAGCCTTCTTCCTTTTCTCTTGAGCAATCAAATTTGAATGACCCCACTGCTGTCCTTTTCTTTGGTGAATTTTGACTTTGAAGACTGTATAGGCCGAACATTTTGATGAAGATTTTCATGGTTAGTCGAAGGAGGTTGATTAACTCAGAACGAGGAATCTGTCTTGGAATGTGACACACGAAGTCATCTATTTGTTGTTCACGAACATCGAAAGGGCATCCCCCAGTGTGGTTTTAATCTCTGTACACCATCTAGTTGCCACAATCAAATCTGGAATCTGAGACTCCAATAATCTGTAATTGAACCTTCAGGATGACAGTAAGCAATTTAGGATCTGAAAGAGCTATAATGAATTTCCTATTCCTATCACTTCATTCCCTCTTTTGGTCTATCTACATTCCAGGAAATAAAACGCTCCAGGATCACCACAACCAGGAGCTGTGTAAGGCCATTTGATTGGATTCCTGAATCAGTTCATACTATGCATATAAGATCCATCTATATATACAATATAGATAGATATAAGAATTAAATACTATTGCTCTAAAACAAGCTCGTATTTTATCTGTTTACCTTTTCTTAATAATAAGTATTGCCATCAACCGGCTGTTCGAGCTCATATTCTACTTAAAGGTTTGACCTCTATAACCTTATGCAAAGTTCGAGAATAGGGTTACAATCCATGCATTGAGAGTTGTTTCGACTATGCCAATGTAAGCACGTCGGTAGTCGAACATCCTAGTATCAAATAGTACCATTCTGGCCACTACATGCAATTCTTTACTACCATGGAAGGAGAGAGCAAGGCATATAGCAACAATGTGGAGGTGCTATAGCCTTGTTGGAGCCACTTGGGCAGGAACTTGTGAGAGATTTAAAAATTTCACAAAGTTTTAACGTTGAGTAGCAGGAACAAGATGTTGATCGAAGCAGGTTGACTGGACGTACTCTGTCAATAAGCTTTCTTATAGATTTTATTGGTGAAAAGGAAGCAGGTTTAGCTAAGGCAGAATACGGATTTACAAGAATATGATGGGTATTAGAGATCTTTTCATTCTCAGAGGCATTGGATTAAAGAGATAGGAGGATCAAGAGTAATAAAGCATCTACACAATTAGGAGTATTGCTTTCTGTGGATTTAGTCATGATGGGATAATTCTTCCACTTAGTACTGACGCATTATCAGGCACGGGGTAATAATCTTAGTCCGATATCTTATGAAGATGGCTCTGATAACGTGAGGTGTTTATGGTACCAACAAATGACTATCTGAGATAGAAATATTATACCACTAGACGGCCCTTCCCTTGGTCTCTTAGAGAGACTGTCTTTTAGTCTCCAGACGCCATATAAGGCTCTTAGAACTCAAAAACATTTTGAAGCATAGGATCCACAGAGTGGCAAGTGGGGAGTATACTTGTGAAACCATATTCATCTTATCAGACTAATAGTGCAAATCTAAACTTTTAATGACATCAGCCTTCAAAAAAGAAAAAAAGTGTTCTAAAAGTCCACGACAGTGTGTATATAGGCTAGAAGTTTATAAGCTCCAATCCTATTCCACTTCTCAGAGAACTTAGCCTTATATAAACAAGGCTGAGGGCACGACAGGGTAATAAAAACTTTCGTTACTACAATCATACTAAGATGCTGCGATTGAAAAAAAAATGCTCCTACAAGATAGTAATTCCCATTTTAGGAAAGAGATGTCAGATAAAGTAAATAAAACACTTTGGCCTATACTAATGGCTGACAATAGCATGCTTTTGGGGTAGTGGTCAATACTTAATTAAAGCAGATTCTTATTAAGGGCTTGTGATATGAGCGAAGATTGGGTCCCAATCTCTATCATCTGTGCTAGAATCCATATCAGGACCTTTTGGACCAATGTGTACTATTATCCACTAAGTCCAAAAGTGTACTATCGTCAGCCATTAGTATAGGTTAGAGTGCTTTGTTTGCTCTACATCTCTTTCTTAAAAGTGTGAATTATTGTCTTGTAGAAGTATCTTTCAAATTCCAACGATTTTGCATTAATGCAGTAACAAAAGCTTGTATTACCCCAAGTGTAGCCTATATAATAAGACCAGTGTTTGTAAACTTCAAGCTTATATGCACTGACATGACTTTATGAAACACTTTCTTTCTTCCTCAATAGTTTGATGTCGTTACAAGTTTAGAGCTACACTGTTAGTATGATAAGATGAATTGGTTCCACAACTGTCAGTCCACTTGCCACTCAGTGGATTTTGTGGATGAGAAAATTTCTAAGTCCTGAGAGCCTTATGGTATAGATAAATGGTGCTTCGAAACTTAAGCTAATCCCATTGAACTTATGCTGTGTAGTGAGATAGCATATTTGTTGTTTGGGGGGGGGGGGGGGGTGTAGTCATCTGTCTATACCAATAGACCCCTATCTATGTAGAATGATATCATCATGACTAAATCCTTATAAAGCAACATTCGTATCTATTCAATGATTCGGTACTAAGAAGAAGAATGATCCCATCGTGACTAAATCCTTAGAAAGCAACACTCTTTCAAATTTCCAATTGCTTACCCCTGAAAGTTCAATTACAAATCACTGGAGCTCCCAAGACTCCATATTCAATTGTGGCAACTCTCCACTGCCAAAATGGTGCACAAGTTCAAACCACGCCATAAACTTAACTTTGGCAAGAGCAAAGGATGCCATTTCGATCTCTATAGATGACTTCGTGCATCATGTTCCAAGATAGGTTCCTTGTTTGGAGTTGGTCAAACTCCTTCCAGATACCTAGGCAACTACCTATGAAAAGCTCTATAAAAAAGTTCAGCTCATACAGTCTTCACAGTAAAAGTCCACCAAGAAAAAACACAACAATGAATTGATCACTCAGAGAAACGGTAGGAAACTCTTCTTCCATCTTTCCTACAATCTTGATGATTCAGCATAAAAATACTAGAAGAAGGTGAAGGAGAAAGACTTAAAATAGAGCCTTTCAACTATAAAGGACAGCTCCTTGTATACTTCAAGGATCCTCTATGAAAAATGTCATGCTAGCTGCACTTCTTTCTCCTGGAAGGCTTGTCTACCTATGAAAAGCTCTATAAAAAAGTTCAGCTCATACAGTCTTCACAGTAAAAGTCCACCAAGAAAAAACACAACAATGAATTGATCACTCAGAGAAACGGTAGGAAACTCTTCTTCCATCTTTCCTACAATCTTGATGATTCAGCATAAAAATACTAGAAGAAGGTGAAGGAGAAAGACTTAAAATAGAGCCTTTCAACTATAAAGGACAGCTCCTTGTATACTTCAAGGATCCTCATATAGGCCATTGGATTTAGATTGTCGGGTAAGAACTGCCAGGCCCCTCCAGAAGAAGAGGATGACAAGCCTTCCAGGAGAAAGAAGTGCAGCTAGCATGACATTTTTCATAGAGGGAAGACAGAGATCCAACCATAGGACCCTTGGAGAAGATAGTGGTAAGTAAGTACTAGTATCCGGTACCTTACTCCACCACTTACTATTACACATCGCCAAAACCTTCTCCGCCACCATTATGCAAGCACAAACCCACTCCTCCAAAGACAAAACCACTTCCATCCCAGTTTCTCCCTTCTACAAACCTATCCTTAAATGGGTAAGGAAACATTCTTTCTGTGAAGCAGAAGCTGCACAATCTTGTGCCAAAGAAGCCGTCCCGCAATAAGTCCTGGATTTACATTTGTGGAACTCTCAATAGTCTAAGATAATCAATTGTACATATCATAGAAACCTCATGGACAGATGAGGGGTGAGGAGTCTATGGTATAAACAAATGACTATATGAAACTATGGCAGTTCAACAGAAAGAAGAAATAAGACTTATGGGAGTAATGCTTCTTTGACACAAGACTGTGCGTCCTATTTTATATCTTCACTTTCCTAGTGTTTCTGCAATTCAACCTTTCTCATTCTACATGACGTGTCTGTCCTGCATTCCAGCGTTATCTTCATATGATGTTCTCCCATTAGTTTTGGCCGGGTTCTCCATGTTATTGACAGAGATGGGTGTCAACCTAAATTACAGACTAACACTTGTTAGATTACTGCAGGAACTTTAAATTTCTCCCAAATGGGCCAAACTAGAGAACTCCCAACTCTCTTTCAACTGAGAACCAGACTAAGAGCACAAAAAATTGATGCAGAGTTTGGCATTTTTGAGCAGCCAGCATCGACTAATTTCAATCTTAAACTCGCATTGCAAGCAAGGTAAACAGCCCACAAAAGAATTCATTAAAAAGATCAAGAATAACTAAACAAACAGATAAGTGAAGAAAAAAATATACTTACTTTGCCGGGGATTGTGGTTCCAGGAGCAGGAGAAGAGAGAGGGAGGGCATGAATGTCCAACACCATACCACCGATAATCACAGCTTCTCTTCCATCTCTATGGCTTAATTGATCCGTTCCCAGTACAGTCTTCATCAACAATACGAGAAACAAGAAATTCACGATATCACTAAGCGCCAATTAGTTACATCGAACATTTCCCGCAAACGAAACAACAGCAGACGCGCGGAGAGAGAGAGAGAGAGAGAGATCTCACTAACCGGGTGAAGAAGGGAGCTCGCATCAGAAGCTTGTGGTGAAAGATGACGATACAGAGACTGAATCCTCCCCTGAGCTCTGCTTTCTACAGCCATCTCTCCTTCGCTCTGTTGCTTGGCACTCAGGACTCTTGACTCTCTGGCTTTTTTTTTTTCAATGTGAAGAAAGACAGACAGAGACAGACAGCGTGGGGCGACCTTTGACGTTAAAGATGTGGCGGTTTTATTATTAATAATTAAATTTGTAATATTCGATAAAAAAAAACTAAATTTGTTTAAATTTTATGTAATCAAATTAAATATTAAAATTCAACTTATTTTCTCAAATGCAACGTATTGATCATAATAGGAATCATATACATCCGAATATTAAAACGAATCACGATATTTTTTTATCACTCATATATAAAATTAATTTATCAAAATATATATATATACTTTTCGGCGACACATAATTTTGCTCATGTGTTTTTTCATTTTTACATGATTTTAGTCTCCCTCCCCCAATCATTTTTTTCTCCATGTGAAATGTCTAGCACCTGTCCGTTTATATCAACCAATACACCTGCTTCACAGTCTCAAGTTCTGTGTCTCTAGTGGGCACAGCACCACCACACCAGATGATCCATCATCGTGCAGCCACACGCTTGACCATCCCCCTATCAAGCTTTCCTTTTGGCCAACGAAATGGGAACTTTTCAAGCTTTGCTTCTTTGGCGTCAGCACTCAGCTTCCGCAGATGGCGAAGATGGAGAGTCGTCAAACCTACACAAGTAATGGACGCCCGGTCCTTCGACCCACTCGGGAATGAACCAGACCGATGATCTGGTTCTAGGGTGAGTCCAAGAATCAATGGGCAATTTTCAATTCTCAGTATTGGCGTGAGCTGTATTTCCTATAAGTTATGAAGTTTTTTCCTTTATTACAGTTTTTTTCCTGATTTATTGATATGCTAGGGTTAGTCCATGTATTGTATATAAGGTCGATTGTAATGTTGTACATATTCATACTGAATACAGAGGAAAATATATTTCTTCATGATATCAGAGCCTAGGGTTTGCTCCTTGTGAATACGGTACGTTAATCCCCGATTACGGTGGTCCCGCTCGCCGGTGAGCGAGATGGGCCCCCTCGGAAAGAAAAAAAAATTTCAGCTCGTTTTCTTTATCGCATCGTCGTCTCGCACCGACCGATTTCATCTCGCACAATCGCGTTCGATCTCGGATCCATGGCGGATGAAAGCCCTAGAGAAGCAATGATTCCCCATCAAAATCAAGGAGGGAATTTGACTACGGAAGCATTTTTGGAGAATCTAACCGCCAGATTGACTCAAATTCTGAATCAGAACCAGACTCCTCCTCCTCCTCTAGCACCAACATTGCAGAATGATTCGGATTCATCTCAGATTGCGATTAAGTTGGATGGAACCAACTATGGCTTATGGTCTCATGTTGTCGAGATGTACATTACAGACAAAGACAAGCTAGGGCATATCAATGAAGACCTCCCTCAGTCTTTGCCTATAGATCCTGTTTTTCAGAAGTAGAAAACCGAGGATTCGACTGCGAAAGAATGGCTCATCAACTCCATGGATCTGGCGTTGATTGGCAATATTATCAAATTCCATGCCGCTAAAGCTGTGTGGAATTCCGTAGCTACCACCTTTTTTTTTATGGCACCGATACTTCCCAAGTGTATGATTTAAAGCGCCAAGACTCAAGCAAGCTAGAGGACCAATCGAAAAAAAATACTACAATGATCTTCAAGGACTATGGCGTGAAATTAATTTCCGTAGGTCTAATCCTATGGTGTGTCCCACAGATATTGAGCGCTACAATAATGTTGTTCAAGAGGACAAGGTTTACCTCTTTCTAGATAGACTTGATGATCGTCTCGACAAGGTTCGTGCATATGTTGTGCAGATGCAACATTTCCCCACCGTTGAGCAAGCCAATGCACGCGTTCATAGGGAAGAAGTGCGCCAAACCGTGATGCTGACCAATGTCGATGGCTTTCCTATGGTACAGCAATGGTCACACGGGGCAGTCGAGGAGACCCATCTCTACAGATGATGGCAGGCAGTTCGGTGGGTAAAGGTGGGTGCTCTCGGTCTGCTGTCAAGGCCAAGTCTCAGGTGCTCATCTACTGTTCTCATTGTGGCAATTCCAAACACACTAGGGATACTTATTTTAAGCTACATGGATTTCCGGATTGGTGGGACAATTTTCAAGCGAAGAAGAAGAAATCTGAAGCAAAGCCGGGTAAGAGTGTAGGGCAGACATCCTTGGTGACTGAGAGTTCGTCTCTTTCTTTAGTCCCGATGGTACCTTCAGCTAATACTTCCACTGTTCCTTCTGAAGGTAATTGTGGTTATGGTTTTGTCATTACTTGTCATGGTGGAAACAATGGATGGATTATCGACTCAGGTGCTACCGATCACATGACGCCTCACTCTAATGACCTAGTGAACCGTACCTCACCGTGATGAGACAGTGTGCATAATGCTAATGAAAATCGCCATCCGGTCACCGGGGCTGAAAGTGTGGCTCTCACGCCATCTCTTTCTCTATCTCATACATTACTTGTGCCCTTTTTATCCAACCGTTTATTGTCTATTGGACAAATTACTAAGGAGTTGAATTGATGTGCTCTTATGTACCCAGATTTCTGCTTGTTTCTGGATATTTTCACGAAGGAGATTATTGGGCGTGGTACTAAGAAGGAGGGGCTATATATTGTGGATGATCTCAGCTCTAGTTATACATATCATACTCCCGGTCAGTCTGTTAGTAAGGAGAAAGATGTTTGGTTTTGGCATTATCAGTTGGGACACCCATCATTTAGATGTTTGAAGTATTTATTTCTTGAGTTGTTTCGTGGTTTATTAGATTCTGCTTTTCAATGTGAAACATGCATTATGGCAAATAGTAATAGTGTTTCTTTTCCTTTAAGCTCTAATAAAAGTAGCAAGCCTTTTTGTCTGGTTCATTCTGATGTGTAGGGTGCATCTCTAATTACTACAATGTTTGGAATGAGATGGTTTATAATCTTTGTTGATGACTGCACACGTATGACATGATTGTATATGATGAAGCATAAAGATGAGGCTTCTAACATATTCTGCATGTTTAATAAAATGGTTGCTACTCAATTTGGAGCTTGTATTCAGATTCTTCGCACGGACAATGGTGGGGAATATATCAATCAACACCTTATCTCTTATTTTAAGGAACATGGTCTTATCCACAAGACATCTTGCACTCAAACCCCTCAGCAGAACGGTGTGGCCGAACGAAAGAACCGCCACATTCTAGAGACGGCAAGAGCTCTTCTTGTCGGCAGAAATGTTCCAAAAAGATTTTGAGATGTAGCGGTGGTCACAGCCGTTCACTTGATGAATCGTATGCCCTCTCGGGTGTTGCAATTTCAAACTCAATTACAAATTCTATCTCAGTTTGTGTCTCTCCCTTCAGTCTTGGCAATACCTCATAAAATGTTTGGGTGTGTGGCTTTTGTGCATCTTCACAAGAAACAACACACCAAACTTGACCCGTGTACGGTACGGTGTATATTTGTTGGCTATGGAACTCACCAAAAGGGGCATCACTGCTATGATCCGACGATCAAGAAGACACATGTTACCATGGATGTGACTTTTCCGGAGTCCGAGTCCTATTTTTCTCCACCTTAATACTCCTTTCAAGGGGAGAATTACATTGAAAGGAAAATTTGTTGGGATATTGACGTGGAGGGTGCGGAGTCAGGAGGACACGTAGAGTCCGGGTACAACTGGGTGGGGCTAGACCATTAACCAGCTCACGAAAAGTTTCAATTGTGTAGTTTAATGAGGACTTAGGCCATGGTTCGATGGCAGCCAATGATGGAGTACGGTTATTCCCAGAGCAATTCAGATCACACTTTATTTTTGAAGCAAAGCCAAGGTAAGGTGACTGCCCTGATCATATATGTTGATGATAAGATCATAACATGAGATGATACTGAAGAAATTTCGAGGCTTCAAGAAAAGTTGGCATAAGAGTTTGATATGAAGAACTTGAGAGGACTGGAGTATTTCTTGGGTATTAAGGTAGTTAGGTCTAAGGAAGGAATTTTCTTATCATAGAGAAAATATGTATTTGATTTGTTGGCTGAAGTGGGAATGTTAGACTGTAAGCCCGCTGATACTCCTATGGTACAGAATCATAAACTTAGAGAGTATTCTGATCAAGTGCCGACTAATAATGAGAGGTATAAAAGGTTGGTATGAAGATCAATTTATTTGTCTCACACTCGCCCATACATTGCTTATGTAGTAAGTGTCGTGAGTCAATTTATGCATGCTCCTAGTGAAGAATATATGAATGCAGTATATCGTATCCTTCGATATCTAAAGTCGGCTCTAGGGAAATGGATAATTTTTACAAAGAATGGTCACCTTGTAGTGGAAGAATATACAGATGCAGACTGGGCAGGGAACACAACAAATAGAAGGTCGACGTTAGTTTATCTCACATTTGTAGGAGGTAACTTGATCATGTGGAGGAGAAAGAAGTAAAAAGTTGTAGCCTTGTCCAGTGCCAAAGCAGAATTCAGAAGAGTAGCGAAGGCGTTGTATGAGTTATTATGGCTTCAAAGGTTGATGTCCAAACTTGGGAATCCACCAGAGTCTGGGATGAAGTTGTTTTGTGATAATAAAGCCGTTATAGCTATTTCTCACAATCCGGTTCAGCATGATCGAACCAAATATGTTGAGGTTGATAGACACTTTGTTAATGAGAATTTGGATATTAAAGTAATTCAATTGCCTTTTGTCAAATCTGAAGATCAATTGGCTGACGTATTGACCAAAACTGTGTCAAGTAGAGCATTTCAGAGTTCACTCATCAAGATGGGTATCGAAGATATCTTCTCACCCATTTGAGGGGAAGTATTGACGTGAGCTGTATTTCCTACAAATTAGGAAGTTTTTTTTCCTTTATTACAATTTTTTCCTGATTTATTGATATGCTAGAGTTAGCATATGTATTGGATATAAGGTCGATTGTAATGCTGTACAGATTCATACTGAATACAGAGGAAAATATATTTCTTCACCCAGTTCATGGAATCGGTCATTCCCATGGGTTTCCCAATTTCAGGATGAAAACCGGCCCTCCCCTAACAGGCACCAATATAGCCTTTCCTTTCGATAAGACACAACACGCTAAATTCTAATCTCGAAAAATACTATATGCAAAGCATAATTAGCTAGAAGATGTAAGAAGTAATCTCTATAGGAAAAATAAAAGGAGGTGTAATAAAAGTCTTTAACATTTTCAATCTTTAACACAATTTCAGTTAACACAAAAGGAAAATCGGGTGTCAAGTTTATTGACACCTGATTTTTGACCATCTATTATTGTGATTTTTATTTTTTTAAAATTAATTAAAAATATAAAAAAAAGTCATAAAATCACAAAATCAACTTTGGAAGCCTTGGCTTAGCCCCAGGAACCAATTTTGAACAAAAATATTTTTCGTAATTTTTAATAATTTTTTATTTATTATTGTGATTTTTATTCTTTAAAATTAATTAAAAATATAAAAAAAGTCATAAAATCACAAAATCAACTTTGGAAGCCTTGGCTTAGCCCCAGGAGCCAATTTTGAACAAAAATATTTTTTGTAATTTTTAATAATTTTTTATTTATCATTGTGATTTTTATTCTTTAAAATTAATTAAAAATATAAAAAAAGTCATAAAATCACAAAATCAACTTTGGAAGCCTTGGCTTAGCCCCAGGAACCAATTTTGAACAAAAAATGTTTTTCGTAATTTTTAATAATTTTTTATTTATTATTGTGATTTTTATTCTTTAAAATTAATTAAAAATATAAAAAAAATCATAAAATCACAAAATCAACTTTGGAAGCCTTGGCTTAGCCCCAGGAGCCAATTTTGAACAAAAATATTTTTTGTAATTTTTAATAATTTTTTATTTATCATTGTGATTTTTATTCTTTAAAATTAATTAAAAATATAAAAAAAAGTCATAAAATCACAAAATCAACTTTGGAAGCCTTGGCTTAGCCCCAGGAACCAATTTTGAATAAAAAATGTTTTTCGTAATTTTTAATAATTTTTTATTTATTTATTAAATTACTAAAAATACCCAAAAAAATCAGAAAAATACCATTCGTGGTCAGAAAAATACACAAAAATATTCAATATTTTTTTTTAATTTCCTCTTCAAGTGTGTCGCCTTAAATCTTGAAAATACGGCTTGGGTCACTATGTTCCTTCACAAACATAAACCCGAATCGAAAAAAAAAATCATATTATGTCTTTTAATTTGCAATTTTTGTAATTTTGAAGTCTCGGCATCCGATTTGATTACCCTACGTTGAAATTTGATTAAATTGTTCACACAAGGGAGGGGAATGTACGTGTGGTTCTTATTTTTATTTTATTTTATTTTATTTTATGTTTTAGTGGTGGACGTTGGAGATGTCATTTTGGACACGGATGATGGATAGTGAAGTGGAGTGGAAAAATAAAGAAAGTGGAGTGGAAGAATAAAGAAGTAAAAAGAAGAGATGGGAGTGGGTGGAGGAACAAAGAAAAGAAAAGAAAAGAAAAGAGAGGATAAGAAAAGAAAAAGAAAGATCCAAGGAGGGTGGAAGGTGGAAGTCCTCGGATGACCACACGAGCTTTCTTTTGCATGCCTTCCAAGTTTAGGCGAAAAGGCATAAGAAAGAGAATGGAACATTCATCATGGGAATCTTCATCATGACAACTTCCTTTCATCATGATCATTTTCTTTATGATCATGTCGAGTCCCATTTTCATCAAGAAGGAGGAGTCGGGCGAGGCCATCGGGATTCCTCGACAAAAAAGCACGGACCGAACCTCATCGGAGCGGCAACTCGTGGCCTTCGAACGGACGACATCGTACGGTCGAAACCGCTCAGCCATCGCGACAGTCCGTCGCCGACCTTCGTCCTATGCCGACGACGCCAAGATCCGCCGAAGCTCCCGAATCCTCGTCACCTCATATTGAACGAAAGCGAAGTCGACGAACCCTCCTCCAAGCTTAGTGACGACCTGAGGAAGCCACAGAACCGGTCGGCGCGCTTTTTCATCACCGAGTCGAGTAACCACCGAGATTGAGCTTTCGCTCGGCCGTTAATGGCATATTTCCATACAGTCTATGGTTTGTTGATTTTTTCTTGAGCTCGAATTACTCCTTGTGTGTTACTGATTCCATTCCTATGTTTGTTTTTTCGTTTTCGTTGCATATAATTCGTTGAGTCGGCCCCCGGACCGCCGGACCTGTCACGAGTTAGGGAGCACGCCTTGAGCAACGATGAACTCCCTCAATGGCTCAGGTAAGTCTTTTGGAACTCCTAGGAAGCTTCCCGATAATTTATTTTAGCCATGTAACGTGTAGAATGGCTAGGCCGGGACTTTCGCCGGAATTCGGTCTCGGTCGGGGTTACAGGTATAGCAATCGTAATTCTGCTGTGTTGAGGCTGAGATATGTCGTAGAGGAGCTCGATAGGAGCATTTTGGCGAAAATTTCAAGTCAATCGGATATCGGACGACCAAGTTATGGCCTTCCGACGTGGCGCCGACGAAGGGTCGCCGGCGCCGGTCGTCTTCTCCGGCGAAACCCTTTGCCGGTCAACGAGTCAACGATGACGTGGCACGCCACGTGGGCAGCCAAGTCAGCAATGTGGGTCTGTGTCTTTTAAAATAAAACGCCGAATCGGATGGCCGTGGATGTGCCACGTGTCGCGATTCGGTGATTTTCAAAATAATTTTTTTTTATATATTAAAAAAATGAATTTCGGATTTATAAAAATTAAAATGATCGGATGGTCAGTGAGATGCCACGTGGCGAGCTGAGGACCGTCAGATGGTTTTATTTTCAGAAATTTCGAAAAATCATAAAAAAATAATAATAAATCAAAAAAATCAATAAAAAAATAGAAAATCATAAAAAAATTCAAACAAATTCGGAAAATTCAGAAAAATTCTAAAAAATTCCAGAAAATAGGAAATGGCCACATTCAACTGGCCATGACCTGTTCCGGGTCTTTCGACCCCCGATCTTTTCCGAAATGACGGTTTTGCCCTTCCGGCAAACCGTCTTCCAAAAAAATTCTAAAAAATTCAGGAAAATCCCAAAAAATAGGAAATGGCCACGAGCAACTGGCCAAGACTCATTCCGGGTGTTTTGAACCCCGACCCTTCTTAAAAATGACGATTTCGCCCTTCGGGCGAACCGTCTTCCCAAAAATTGAAGAAAAATCAAGAAATTCCAAAAAATTCTCAAGAATGGGAAATGGCTACAATCAACTAGCCATGGAATATTTTGGGTAATTCGGTATCCAAATCTTCCAAAAATTGGCGATTTTGCCCTTCGGGCTAAATCGTCTCCAAATCCTCCCATTTTACCCCGGTCCGAAATCACACCTTCCCTAAGCCCTTATGGCTATATTAGGAAGCCATTGATTTGGATTGATGTGCATCGATGAGGTTTATTTATGCATTTGATTGCGCTTTCATTAAAATTGATTGTGGTTGATAGGAATAGTCTTCCAATCCGCATGAAACCTTGAATCAAACTTACCCCATCCAAAACTGCGCCTGCATGAACTCTTAGCCAGGAAAATCACTCGCGTTAGGTACCGAAAGGGCGTTGGTAATGACATCAACGTAACCAAGTCCCCGAACTCAAAATCTCTGGTTCCGCAGAATTGATCGATCTCTCCCAATCGGTCAGTAAGGTTTCCGGTCTACCCTCCAAGAAAGACCGGTGGCGACTCCAAATGCATGCACAATTTGCACATGCCACCACGACCACACTGAAGGTCGAGAGCGATCGACTCTTATCGTCGAATCCTTTGAAAAATACTCCCGCCGCGATTTGGTATGGGCCTGGGAGGGCCCGCGCCGATCCAAGACCCGCGATCGGTAATCCATTAGCCGCGTCCGCTTTCGGACGGGTCGCGACAGCTGGCGACTCCACTGGGGACCTTTGTTCTAGAACCTATGGTTCTAGACCTCAAGTGAACTTAGGCCGTAATTAAAACGCTGAGTGATTTTTCTAACCCTGTAGGCGCTCTTGAAGGTGAGGTAAGTCCGCTCATGGTAGATGTTATATGTTTTTACAGATTGGAGAGATAAGGGGTGTAGTCCGTGATTAACATTGTTTTATGCAGGTTGGCGTAGGAATGTATGTTGTATGGATGATTTGAAGCGCCGATTGATAAACTATTGTGCATGACTCGCATTGTGGTGATCACGACACATGGACACACACAACCGCGCCTAAAACCTCGGGCGCCCTCTTTAGGAAAACAATAGAAGGAATTGAAAATGGAATCTCCGTGAGGAAAAACATGGGGTAATCCACTTTTCAATTCCGCTCACTTCGAACTATGGATCGAGTCCCAATGCAACGATAGTTGTGCAATGGAATCGGCTCTTTCTAGAACTCGAGGTGGGAACCTTGACCTTAGGTGCCAAATCCTTTGATTTTTAGAAGTTTTATCCTCACTTGTCTCATGTGCATGTCTTTAGATGGTTGGTATATCTAAAACCACCTAAAAAAATCGGTGATCCTGGAGTCACATCTCGAAGACTGGAACTGGGGCATCTCCAAGTGTTCGGACCACATTCCTTTGATTGATTTGACATTCTTAGTTCTCTTGTATAAGATTAATTTTGCTGAGATCCTCTCTATCTCGTCCCTTAGATTGATTGTATTATGGATCTATTTGTATTGTATACATCTTGATAAGGCTCATTTCTATCGAAAATGGGGGCAAATTCCCCAAACCCGTGGAGCATAGTGGAATTCGTCCCTTCAGTGCAAAATACATTTGGCCGCAGAGCCACTCGTTTGGTGAAAGGACGTATCGTTCCTAATTGATTTTTAATCAGATCTGGGGATAAGTTTTTCTCCATTTTTTTTTAATCTCAGGTGATAAAAGAGACAATGCACCCAAAAGCTCATGCATTCAAATGACAAAACAGACGTCGCCCAGCTGGGGCAAATGAACCTTAGGCGTTGCAAATACCTTCAAGCACGGATGGAGGAATTTGATAGATGTTGTGCATATCAATATGCAACATCAAAACGGAATGCAAATCAAGTGTAAAAGGACGTATCGTTCCAAAATGATTATTTTCTTGATATGGGAATAATGTTTCCTTTCTTTTTCCTCTCAGATGATGATCAAGAGCAGAGGACACAAGATGTAATGCTTTCAAATAACAAACAGGGAACATCAAATACCTCAAATGGCGACTGTGATCGAGAGAATCACCAAACCGCCACATGACGAATCCCAAGAATATCAAGCTGTCTTGAGACAGATAAAATTGATCAAGGACTCTAACAATCGAGAAGGATGATCAGAATCTGCAAAAATCAATGGGAGCAGGTCCCCCCCATTTGCTTTGAGGAGCCAAACCGGGGGTAAACTCTCATGATCCCCCATGAAAGCGCATCAGACCAGGGTCATCGAATCCAGAGAGGACAAACAGCAAAACCATGCCTAACTGGGGCAAGTGAATCATTTGTACGCCGGACGTTTCTCCTCTGGCAAAGTCAATGGACGCAATAACAGAGTCGTCCACATCAGAATCAAACCCCAAGATACGAATATGGGTGAACGGTAACCTTGTATCGTTCCATTTTGGTCTTCGAAGACCACATGCCTAACATGAGTTTTTACTCATTTAACAGGGAGTCGTTGGCACCGAAAGCCTCAAAAGAAAAGAACTCGCCAACGAGGAGGCGAATAAAGCTATTGACCTTGGGAGTCAGCACTCCAAGAAATGGTCTTTGATTATAAGACCTAGTGGAGGGTAAAAAGTGTCGCTCCTACGTCCCGTGCTTTGACATGCATTTTGATAAGATTTTCTTTTTTTCCTTGAATAAAAGGAACCTTGAAGAATGGCGCTGGAATGCGCCCAAAAACACAAATGGATCTCCTCTGGGGCAAATCCTTGAGAATGATTCATCGCCAACCAAACGGAGGGATCAGGACCACAAGATAGAGGGCCAGATTCTGCAAGCCGCGCGTTTGTGTTCAAATGGAAACACAAAGCAAGAACAAGGCTGTATCGTTCCAATTTGCCTTGAATTTTGGAATGCAAACTGACACCTAATTTTTTTGACGGGGGCTCGCCATCAAGGCGAAACAGGTTTTCACATCCCATGTATTACCCATTGGGATACATGATCAAGGGTAAGATGTATCGTTCTAGTTTTTTTGAAAAATTCGTGAACGTACAATAACATGTTTCTTCCGCATTTTCAGGGATCTTCAGCCGTGGGGGACAGGTAAGTATCCCTTTCCCCAATCCATTGAAGATGTTAAATAAAAAACATAGAGAAAAAAAAGAAAAGCTTTCAGAATCTAATGTCTAGAAAAGACATAGAATTCAAACTTCATTGGCATTCATGTTTTGAAATAGGAGGTTATGTGAACATGAATAAGAACATGCATTGTGCACCATAAAATCCCCTTGACGGGTAAAATTTTTGGGAAAACGAAAGAGATTTTTCCAATCAAAAGTTGTTCAAAACTCTCAAAAGGATGTTTTCTCAAAAGACGAGAGGCAAAGCCTAGTCCAAACACGTCCTATACACACTTAAGAGAGAAGTGGAGCGAATCAGACAGCAAAATCTGGACCTACAGAAGTAGGGACCATTCGCAGCGATTACATGGGTTGGGACGACGGAGGCATTCGTTTCATATCCCTCAAACACTACAGGTGACCGTTGATAACCCCTTTGAACGGCGGTTTTCATTCTTAACCCTGTCAAGAACCACCCCACATCGGGGCAAAATGGAGGTGAGTCCAGCAGCATCAGGAGAAAATGGTTAGAAATTTTCTTGCTCGGACTAACATTAATCTTTGTGTGTTGTTTATATGGTAATCCAAGTGCCATAGGATGATGAGAAGCATTCATTTCTCTATCCCACACACCGAATCCTTTGCATAACCAAGTTGAGCCTGCAAAACCATTTCATAAACCCGTTGGTGATCATTGCACATTCCAAGACGGATCCAGCATCACTTCAGAAACGAAGGAGTGCAAGATTTAGGGTTTGCAAAAAAAAAATTCCTAAGTTAATGTTTAACCTTGTTAGACCTTTGATCATAGGTCTAACACGATCCCATGAAGATGAGAAAAAGTGGGATTTCAAAAATGAATGAGAAAAATCCACGGCATCGAGAAAAAGTAAAGTGCCTGGTAAAAGCAAGGCCGATGCTCGTGTAAGTTGTTTGATTGATCCGCAATGAAGCCGGATGGGAAAAGAGGAAATCCCTAAAGGAGTCAGATCAAAAAGACTACTCCCCAAATGGTGTCAAGCGTGGAGCAGAGACGCAGACAGAATCATCAGTCTCTTAATGCGACGAAACGCTCTCTGAAGAGCTGGTGCACACCTCAAAATCGGTTGCGCATCCCAAAAACTGAAGGTGCAGAGAGGAAAAGGGCAGGTGGTAAATTTGCAATGATCACCAATGTCAAACCCTTCGTAATTTCTGGGCCAAAAACAAGCCTTTTTCGGTCCCCAATCCTACCAATGTTACAACCCTGAAACAGTCTTCTCTGACTAAGACACTTGGGTTAACATATTGCTTAGCTCGAAGAAGTACGAGCAAGACTATTTCTTTCTCATTTTGCAGGGTTTTCGACTTGTAAACCCGAAGCAGATGATGAAGACTTTCATTCAATGGCCTTGACTCCAAAGCGGGTCCCCCTTGAAAACCAATATCCAAGCCCAACATTACGGTCCCGTGGAAGACCTCCCGACCGATCAAAATGTATGCGCTGCGAATGAGCCTAAGACCTAGGCACAGGTTAGTAGGGAATTGAGTGCGTTCCCTATAAAGACCACTATCTCAAAACAGGTGAAAAGACCTCCTCGTCGAGAAATATCCCAATAGATGTTTTGAACAAACTCTTTTTGGAAATTTCAAATTGTTTGATCCAGATTTGCCGCACAAGGAATTTGTGATCACATCTGTGTGTTGCAAGAATGCTTTGGATAACCTCCAGCATCAAAATGCACATTTCACAATTAAAACTTAAGTCATACGGTTTTTGTCAAATGGACAGCCATGGTCTTCCCAAAGATTACTAACGTTTTCTTGGTGAAGAAAAATCTTTCAACCTCAAACTTCTGCAGGATACCTGGAGAACCCAGCTCCCAGAATGTCGCCTCAACAGACTAAAGCAAGGCTTTGTCAAAATAAAATCTTTCACTGCTTCAAAACTGAATTCCCGACAAATTTCGGGATCTTTCAAAAGAAGGGGTGAGGACGTGACCCCTTTTCAAGATTTAGGCAGTCTCATCGGACGTGGAGAACCCTCGTCCCGAGACTCCTTTTTAAAATTTAGGCAGTCTCATCGGACGTGGAGAACCCTCGTCATGAGACCTCTTTTCAAAAGTCAAGCAGTCCTAGCTTGACGTGGAGAACCCTCGTCCTAGGACCCCTTTTCAAAAATATCAAACAGTCCTAGCATGACGTGGAGAACCCTCGTCCTAGGACCTCTTTTCAAATATCAAACAGTCCCAGCAGACGTGGAGAACCCTCGTCTCGGGACCCCTCTTTCAAAAAAGCAGTCTCATCGGACATGGAGAACCCTCGTCATGAGACCTCTTTTCAAAAGTCAGGCAGTCTCATCGGACGTGGAGAACCCTCGTCATGAGACCCCTTTTCAAAAATCAAGCAGTCCTAGCTTGACGTGGAGAACCCTCGTCCTAGGATCCCTTTTCAAAAATATCAAACGGTCTCATCGGACGTGGAGAACCCTCGTCATGAGACCCATTTTCAAAGCAAACAAATGGTAGATACCGCCTGAAGGGTCAATTCAAGGTAGATACCGCCTGAAGGGTCAACTCAAGGTAGAAACCGCCTGAAGGGTCAAACTCAAGGTAGATACCGCCTGAAGGGTCAAGTCATGGTAGATACCGCCTGAAGGGTCAACTCAAGGTAGAAACCGCCTGAAGGGTCAACCAAGGTAGAAACCGCCTGAAGGGTCAAATCAAAGGTAGATACCGCCTGAAGGGTCAACTCCAGGTAGATACCGCCTGAAGGGTCAAATTGATGGTAGATACCGACATAAGGGTCAGCTCATTGGTAGAAACCGCCATAAGGATCAAACTAAACTCAACCAAAGGTAGAAACCGCCTAAAGGATCAATACAAAGGTCCGATCCACCATACGGATCAAAATCCTTGGCAAATCCCAAAGCATGGGATGCGCCTTCCTTAGGTTCCTACCAGTTAGGAATCCCATAATGGTATGACCTACCATACAGGTCAGAGCTTAATCTCCCTAGGATATTCTGAACGAGTCCTAGGTATATTCTTGAAAGTTATCGCAACCGGCAGCATCCGACAGGTGAGCTTCAGGTAAGCCTCTCTCACTCCGGCCCATGTCCAAATTGTTAGAGTAAACCAGGGATTAATTTGAGCTTTTATCAAGAGCCTTAAGGATCCGATGTCATAGCATTTCTTCTTTCATTTTCCCAGTTGAGTCGGTTAGGAATCAGGCGCCATCTTATCTTTGAGAAAAACCTCTAACGAGATTCCTCTCAAAGATGGGCAGCTATTGACACCTGATTTTTGACCATCTATTATTGTGATTTTTATTTTTTTAAAATTAATTAAAAATATAAAAAAGTCATAAAATCACAAAATCAACTTTGGAAGCCTTGGCTTAGCCCCAGGAACCAATTTTGAACAAAAATATTTTTCGTAATTTTTAATAATTTTTTATTTATTATTGTGATTTTTATTCTTTAAAATTAATTAAAAATATAAAAAAAGTCATAAAATCACAAAATCAACTTTGGAAGCCTTGGCTTAGCCCCAGGAGCCAATTTTGAACAAAAATATTTTTTGTAATTTTTAATAATTTTTTATTTATCATTGTGATTTTTATTCTTTAAAATTAATTAAAAATATAAAAAAAGTCATAAAATCACAAAATCAACTTTGGAAGCCTTGGCTTAGCCCCAGGAACCAATTTTGAACAAAAAATGTTTTTCGTAATTTTTAATAATTTTTTATTTATTATTGTGATTTTTATTCTTTAAAATTAATTAAAAATATAAAAAAAATCATAAAATCACAAAATCAACTTTGGAAGCCTTGGCTTAGCCCCAGGAGCCAATTTTGAACAAAAATATTTTTTGTAATTTTTAATAATTTTTTATTTATCATTGTGATTTTTATTCTTTAAAATTAATTAAAAATATAAAAAAAGTCATAAAATCACAAAATCAACTTTGGAAGCCTTGGCTTAGCCCCAGGAACCAATTTTGAACAAAAAATGTTTTTCGTAATTTTTAATAATTTTTTATTTATTTATTAAATTACTAAAAATACCCAAAAAAATCAGAAAAATACCATTCGTGGTCAGAAAAATACACAAAAATATTCAATATTTTTTTTAATTTCCTCTTCAAGTGTGTCGCCTTAAATCTTGAAAATACGGCTTGGGTCACTATGTTCCTTCACAAACATAAACCCGAATCGAAAAAAAAAATCATATTATGTCTTTTAATTTGCAATTTTTGTAATTTTGAAGTCTCGGCATCCGATTTGATTACCCTACGTTGAAATTTGATTAAATTGTTCACACAAAGGAGGGGAATGTACGTGTGGTTCTTATTTTTATTTTATTTTATTTTATTTTATTTTATTTTATGTTTTAGTGGTGGACGTTGGAGATGTCATTTTGGACACGGATGATGGATAGTGAAGTGGAGTGGAAAAATAAAGAAAGTGGAGTGGAAGAATAAAGAAGTAAAAAGAAGAGATGGGAGTGGGTGGAGGAACAAAGAAAAGAAAAGAAAAGAAAAGAGAGGATAAGAAAAGAAAAAGAAAGATCCAAGGAGGGTGGAAGGTGGAAGTCCTCGGATGACCACACGAGCTTTCTTTTGCATGCCTTCCAAGTTTAGGCGAAAAGGCATAAGAAAGAGAATGGAACATTCATCATGGGAATCTTCATCATGACAACTTCCTTTCATCATGATCATTTTCTTTATGATCATGTCGAGTCCCATTTTCATCAAGAAGGAGGAGTCGGGCGAGGCCATCGGGATTCCTCGACAAAAAAGCACGGACCGAACCTCATCGGAGCGGCAACTCGTGGCCTTCGAACGGACGACATCGTACGGTCGAAACCGCTCAGCCATCGCGACAGTCCGTCGCCGACCTTCGTCCTATGCCGACGACGCCAAGATCCGCCGAAGCTCCCGAATCCTCGTCACCTCATATTGAACGAAAGCGAAGTCGACGAACCCTCCTCCAAGCTTAGTGACGACCTGAGGAAGCCACAGAACCGGTCGGCGCGCTTTTTCATCACCGAGTCGAGTAACCACCGAGATTGAGCTTTCGCTCGGCCGTTAATGGCATATTTCCATACAGTCTATGGTTTGTTGATTTTTTCTTGAGCTCGAATTACTCCTTGTGTGTTACTGATTCCATTCCTATGTTTGTTTTTTCGTTTTCGTTGCATATAATTCGTTGAGTCGGCCCCCGGACCGCCGGACCTGTCACGAGTTAGGGAGCACGCCTTGAGCAACGATGAACTCCCTCAATGGCTCAGGTAAGTCTTTTGGAACTCCTAGGAAGCTTCCCGATAATTTATTTTAGCCATGTAACGTGTAGAATGGCTAGGCCGGGACTTTCGCCGGAATTCGGTCTCGGTCGGGGTTGCAGGTATAGCAATCGTAATTCTGCTGTGTTGAGGCTGAGATATGTCGTAGAGGAGCTCGATAGGAGCATTTTGGCGAAAATTTCAAGTCAATCGGATATCGGACGACCAAGTTATGGCCTTCCGACGTGGCACCGACGAAGGGTCGCCGGCGCCGGTCGTCTTCTCCGGCGAAACCCTTTGCCGGTCAACGAGTCAACGATGACGTGGCACGCCACGTGGGCAGCCAAGTCAGCAATGTGGGTCTGTGTCTTTTAAAATAAAACGCCGAATCGGATGGCCGTGGATGTGCCACGTGTCGCGATTCGGTGATTTTCAAAATAATTTTTTTTTATATATTAAAAAAATGAATTTCGGATTTATAAAAATTAAAATGATCGGATGGTCAGTGAGATGCCACGTGGCGAGCTGAGGACCGTCAGATGGTTTTATTTTCAGAAATTTCGAAAAATCATAAAAAAATAATAATAAATCAAAAAAATCAATAAAAAAATAGAAAATCATAAAAAAATTCAAACAAATTCGGAAAATTCAGAAAAATTCTAAAAAATTCCAGAAAATAGGAAATGGCCACATTCAACTGGCCATGACCTGTTCCGGGTCTTTCGACCCCCGATCTTTTCCGAAATGACGGTTTTGCCCTTCCGGCAAACCGTCTTCCAAAAAAATTCTAAAAAATTCAGGAAAATCCCAAAAAATAGGAAATGGCCACGAGCAACTGGCCAAGACTCATTCCGGGTGTTTTGAACCCCGACCCTTCTTAAAAATGACGATTTCGCCCTTCGGGCGAACCGTCTTCCCAAAAATTGAAGAAAAATCAAGAAATTCCAAAAAATTCTCAAGAATGGGAAATGGCTACAATCAACTAGCCATGGAATATTTTGGGTAATTCGGTATCCAAATCTTCCAAAAATTGGCGATTTTGCCCTTCGGGCTAAATCGTCTCCAAATCCTCCCATTTTACCCCGGTCCGAAATCACACCTTCCCTAAGCCCTTATGGCTATATTAGGAAGCCATTGATTTGGATTGATGTGCATCGATGAGGTTTATTTATGCATTTGATTGCGCTTTCATTAAAATTGATTGTGGTTGATAGGAATAGTCTTCCAATCCGCATGAAACCTTGAATCAAACTTACCCCATCCAAAACTGCGCCTGCATGAACTCTTAGCCAGGAAAATCACTCGCGTTAGGTACCGAAAGGGCGTTGGTAATGACATCAACGTAACCAAGTCCCCGAACTCAAAATCTCTGGTTCCGCAGAATTGATCGATCTCTCCCAATCGGTCAGTAAGGTTTCCGGTCTACCCTCCAAGAAAGACCGGTGGCGACTCCAAATGCATGCACAATTTGCACATGCCACCACGACCACACTGAAGGTCGAGAGCGATCGACTCTTATCGTCGAATCCTTTGAAAAATACTCCCGCCGCGATTTGGTATGGGCCTGGGAGGGCCCGCGCCGATCCAAGACCCGCGATCGGTAATCCATTAGCCGCGTCCGCTTTCGGACGGGTCGCGACAAAGTTTTATGTTGGCAAGCATCCAATAACTAAATGTTTTTCTGACCAAGTAATATGCATTACCAGTCTCTGTACGAAGGTGACACGAAATGAACTGGGTGTCAACAGGTCGTCTCTAAACCTAGCTTCTCGATATCTTCTTGAGAATAGGAAATACTGATGTGGCATGAGCATTCTCGGTAACTATGCCCAAATTTGGCTTTCTCAGTATGCAATCTATATGGTTGAGAACAAGTTTATCCTTGAATCTGAAAATCTATAAAAATCGCGTGAGAGGGTGCTTCACCTTCATAACATTCAACAAGCTATCTTCCCTCTCTCTCCCTCCTCTCTTTTCCAACTTGTGTCCCCTGCAGCAGTCAATTGCAAGGAGAAGTTCTTGACCATTTTTTTTTTTTTGCAAGAAGCAGTTCATTTAGGTAAGCAAAAATCCAATTTATATTCAATTGTGCAAGAAGAGTTTGTTGTAATTTGTTTGAAAAAAAAACAAAACAAAATAGTGCCTTTTTTATATCCGACATAGGATAGAAGCGAGAGAGAAAGTCTCTTTATTAGTTAGAAAGCTATTATAGTCTTTCAGATAAAGAGAAGTGGGTAAGTGGGCTAGACCCACCATACCTGCGTGCAGGTGTGCAATCAATTTATTTTTTATTTTTTATTTTTTATTTTTATTTTTGAAATTATAATTAAAATAAATTGTTCATTCCTAGCGAAAGAGTGCGACTGTATATGTAGAAGTTGCAATTATTTTATTAAATTTATTTTCGAATTTTAATTATCTGTTTATGTTCAAGAGTTATAATCTTTTAGACAAGGCAGTTTTCGGACAATGAAGTGTTGCGTTTGAATAAATAGTTTTTGGACAACGAAGAGTTGTGTTTGAATTAACTATTCTTCAGACGTGAAGTGGCATGTCCAAAACTAACTGTTCTTTAGACACGAATAGTTGTGATTGAATGATACACATGAAAGGTTGTCTTCTTTGAAGTTTTATATATTTAGTGACTTTGTTCGTTTTCAGATACAATTTCTGAACTTCAATTTTCGTTTATTCTCAAAAAGACACTCAGCCATTGTTTCAAATTATTTCTCTTGAGAAATCCTGGAGAAATATCAGAATTGCTATTTGCTATTCTCATTGAGACTTTGTTGTATTTTGGAGGATATTTGCCGAAACCATTAGCAATGTTGTGGGACAAATAAATCCTTAAAGAAAGATATTTACTTTTGGGATTTTTTGTATGACATTGTCCTGAATTATGAAGATTAGTTTCAGCTCGTTCTAGCAGTCATGTCTTGTGTGAAAGTTCCAACGTTTTGGTTAAAGTACTATCAAATCCAAAAAATGCGATAGAATAATATTTTTTCAGTACTTATAAAAAAAAAGTTGTACTATAAATCTCTTAAGTCGTCTTATGTTTTATTCCCTAGCTTTCTCAATCGATTTAACTCTTTTCCTCAAAATGATCAAGATAATTTTTTTAATTTTTTGGTAGACCCTTTAGTTCTTACTTCTCAATAATCACTCCTAATAAAAAAATTGTGAATTTCGCGTCTTTTTAGCTGCTTAAATATAGGACATGGTTATTGCCATATTGGTATCAAGTCGTTCAGTAAATATATGTGCTTTTTGCTATTGAATCAATGGAGCAACCCCAGTATCAAGTATCAAATCATTCTCGTGCTATATTTTCTTGGGGCTAATTCCCTAAAAAAAACATCAACTTTAACACTAGTGATGATTTTGGCCCGAATTTTTTTTTTGTCTCGTAAAAAAGCACAAACTTTAGGTCCAATGACGATTCTGGCCGGAACTTTTTTTCATTAATGAAAAAGAACAAACTTTAACTCGAGTCCTAAATATGGCCCCTCTTAATTTGGAGCCATTAGTTGTCCAATGTGGCAATTTCACGTCACCAATAGATCCACGTGGCTTGCTGATGTGGATTTAAGGCATCATCTTCTTAGCACGGAATTTAAAGTGTTCATCTGTTTCACTTCTGACACAACTTGAAGGATGGCAATCGCTTCACCCGCAAGCATCAGCTGCCTGACTAGAATCCAAAGTTGTGTATTATCACCAACGGAGAGATGCTATATACGAGATCCGCCAAGCTCACGACTAAAATCTTCTTTTTTAACAAGCCCAACCCTACCTTCTCCCTTGGTCTGGGACCCGGTTCACCGTGAGCTCGGACACCTCGGTTATCAAAAAAAAAAAAACCTACCTTCTCCCCGAAGAGAATGAACAACTTCTTATTCCGTGCCAATAAGACGATGAATAGTATCTTAAATCCATGTCAACAAGCCACATGAATTTATTGATAACGTGAAATTGTCACGTTGGACAACTAATGGTTCTAAATTAAGGGGGTCGAATTTGGGACTCGAGTTAAAGCTTGTGCTTTTTCATGGGATAAAAAAAATTGGCCCAGAATGATCATTGAACCTAAAGTTGGTGTTTTTTTTTATGAAACAAAAAAAAGTTTGGGCCGGAATCGTCATTAAACCTAAAGTTTGTGCTTTTTTAGGGGATTAGCCGTATTTTCTTGCATAAAATGTGTCTCTCATCTGTCGCGACCCTCTCCCGAGCGCGGAGGCGGGAGCGGGGCTAATGGGCCGCCCGATCGCTGGCTTGATCGGACGCGGGCCTCTCCCAAGGCCCATTACCCAAGTCGTAACTGCTGGATGTACGTGGTCGACCTTCAGTGTGGTCTAGTGACATGTGATGAGTGTACATGTCAAGGAGTCGCCACCAATCGTTTCGTGGAGGGTACGATCGGAAAACCCTATCGAATAGTTGGGAGTGATCTATTCGATTCTGCAGAAACCAGAGAAGTGGGTTCGGGGACTTAGTTACGCCAACTGTCAGAGTTGACGCCCTTTCGGTACCTAAGCTGGATGGTTTATCTGATCCTAGGATTTCATACAGACGAGTGGGGTATAGATCCTAAAACTAGGAGTTCATGCAGATGGGAAATACTACCCTATCACTCACAATCAATAGAATTAAGTGCGCAAATCAAGGATCCAGTACATGCGGATAAAACACATGAAATCAGCATGGCATCCCTAATGAGGCCCTATTACCCTAGAGAAATATCAATCAAGGCTTAGTAATGATTTGGGCATGATTCGCCCATGAGGGGCAGAATCGTAATTTTGAACAGTTCGGGGAAAATTTACCTTTAAAAGGGTAAATCTGTCATTTTAGAGAAATTGGGAAGTCAAAAGACAGGGGAAATAGGATTGGCCATCAATCCAATCCATTTCCTATTTTTCAGGATTTTCCAGAATTTTTCTGGAATTTAAAAGTGACTTCACCCTCAAAAGGGTAAAATCGTCATTTTAGACAAAGATGAGAACTGAAAACCTCAAATATTAGGGCTGGTCGTCCACCTGACCCAAACCCTAACTTCAAGCAATTTTCAGCACTCGATTGAGACAAGAAAGACAATTTTCCCATTGAAGGGCAAAATCGTCATTTTGAGAAAAAAGGGTGGGACTCGAAACCCAAACTTAAGAATTGGTCGTCTAATCGATCCTAATTCTTACCTTGGCGTTATCGGCCTTATCTTGTATACACAGCAGAGGCGACTTACCCCTAAAGGGTAATGTCGTCAAGTCTTGGAAGAACGGATGAGAAACCCCAAAAATAGGGTTGACCAGTTGTCTGTGGTCAACCCTCGATTTTTGGGGGGTTTCTGGAGTGTCTAGGATTTTCCTACAATTTTTCCACATTTTTTTGGATTTTTTTTGGAATTTTCTAGCATTTTTTGGATTTTCTGAAATTTTTCCGATTTTTTTTTATTTTTAAAATCATTATTTTTATTTTTTATTAAAAAAATATGATTCGGACCGGGTCGACCCGACCCACTCGGGTCGGAACCCGGCCCAGAACCGGAACCGCGCGAACCCCGGCTCCAAAACGACACCGCATTTCATTTTTTATTTTCGGATTATCCTAATCTGATCTGACGGCCTACATCACGCCGCGTGGCTTGTCTGCGCCCATTAGATCTGATTACTGGAACCTACGGTCTAGATTGAACAATGACTCGATCGGGACCGTTTGATTGACTTACTAAATCTATGGCCACGATTAGAACATAGGACTTAATCTGAACCGTCCATACCCACTTATCCTAAACGACGCCGCTCCACTACTAACCCAAACGGTGTCGTCTCAACCCGTTTTGCTTTTCTGATTAAAAACCATTTTTGAATTATCCTAATTTCTAATCGGACGGTCCTTATTTAATAAACTCGATTAACCTAGGCCGTTCGATCTAATGCTGACTTGCCCT
The DNA here is from genome assembly GCA_021437785.1 of Rhodomyrtus psidioides. NCBI lineage: Eukaryota > Viridiplantae > Streptophyta > Magnoliopsida > Myrtales > Myrtaceae > Rhodomyrtus > Rhodomyrtus psidioides. The sequence goes on from JAILYB010000127.1 coordinate 773,145, forward strand.
AACAGACTAACGGTCGAGCTGACTCGACGCTATCGTGGACCAATGACACTTTGCCACCTAGGACGCTGACTCGCTGACCGCGCCACGTCAACTTCGTCTTCAACCTCGCGACTCCGGCAGAACGGACGGCTGTGCTTCTCCGGTGGTGATCTAACGGTGGAATCTTGACGGATCGGAGCGAGACCGGCGGCAATCGACTCGCGATGATCTCTATTTTAACATATCTAGGAATCGCAACATTTTATTCACAGAATCGCAAGAATCATGCAAAGTGCCGAATACGGCCATGGGAGTTCGATCGCGTAATCTATCTAAAATCACAGCAATTCAATCACAGAACAACACCGGTAGAGATTCAGAAGACTCACCTCGAGCTCCGATTGAGCTCGCTCGGCCCAGATTGGGCTGGGGAAAGATGAACAGTGGCTCGGCAATGGAGGTTGGATTGGAAGACTCGATTGGGCGTGTTAAGAAAAAATCGATGCAAACAAGATACGCGACGATGGTCAGTGATGTTCAGGGAATGAAACGCACACATTAATTGTATGAATGATTAAGAAATGCGCGAATCGCCATGGAAGCTTGAAGAAAAACTTGGGACTGCAACTCACCTGTTCTCGCGGATTCCTCGTGCGCGGCCGACGGCGATTGCTCCCTGGCACTCTGGGCAACCTTCAGAGGGTCTTCTTTGGCTTTGGTTCAGCCGGAAACGGCCCAACCGATGCCTTGCAGTCGAGCTCAAATTCTCGACGACCGGGGTCGGAGAACGGGCTCTCTCTCGTGTTCTCTCTCTCTCGCGCGATTCTGTTCCCTCTTCTCTAATTGAATCTCTTCCTCCTTTAAACAGAAAACGAACGCAGGCTTTTATAGCTCTTCGATTTTCGGCGCCGAACGGTGGACCTCCAACTGACTCGGTTTGGCACGTGTAGTCACGTGCAATTGGGTCAAAACGAAGTCGGGGAAGATGGGCATTTCGCTCAGTTCCTTTTGGTTCCGCGGTGAGCTCCATTTCGCACGAATTTGGCAAAGATTTGAGCTGTTTTTGCCTTTGTTGACTTTTGCAGGTCCGAAGGTTTGACTGGCCGATTGCTCCCTGCTCCGGCGGCGTTAGATGGTGCTGTTGGTGTCGATCGACGGGGGAAGATGGGAGGAACAAAATGCCCACACTTCTTCTTTCAATTGGTCGCGAATTGACCTTCAATTTTGTCTTCAAAACTCAGTCGATTCACCATTCATCTGCTCGAGCTCTTTGGGGAAGACGACACTGTAGCGGACCGGTTTGACCGGTCTGACCGGTCTGAACCGGTTCCGAACGGGATTTTTCAAATTAATCCCAAATTAATGGGAAAATTTTGCAATTAAACCTCAAAATCGAATCTAGAGCATGAATTCTATCTAGAAATGTGGTTTTGCCCAAAAGTTTTCATCAATTTCTACAAAACCCCCAAATTTTCATTTAATTGGAAATTGGGGATCGTGTAATTGAGGGTGCAAATGATCAAATTGAGTCAAACCACCTGTTCCAATCGATTTAAAATGGTGAAATCAATTGGGTAGCATGTTTAATTTGCAATGATAGCCCTTGAATTGAAAGTAATTTCAATTATGCTTAATTTCAAGGACTAAAATGCAATTTTAGTATGTAATTTTGTCAAATCCGTGCAATTGAGCATATTGTGCAAACAATTGGGCTAAATTGAAATAGGGGATAGTCAGATTGAATGTCAAGATCTTAAAAAATGCCAAAATTGCAAATTAAAAGACTCAATTGTTATTTTTTCTTCAAATTCAATAGTACGGGTTATAAAGGAACACCTAAAATTGAATCCGATTCTTCAAATTGTTCATAAGAATATGTTTTCCTGAGATATGGAATTACCAGGGATCTTGTAGGAAAATAAACTTGAAAGCTCTTCTCCACAGAGCAAGGCATCCTTCTAGAATCTGGGGCTACCATGATTCCTATAGAAGTTTAACCAAGAACAGTAGCATTCTATAATCTGAGGTTACCAAGAATCTGTCAGAAGCTTAGGCATATAAACTCTCCTTCTTAGAGAAATGTGTCATTCTGAGACCTGGGGTTACCAGGGGTCCTGCAGAAGTTTAAACTTGAAATATATTCTTCACAAAAGATGTAGCATTCTGAGGTCTGGGGATACCAGGGGTCCTACAGAAGCTTGAACATGTAAACTCTTTCTTACCAAGAGAGGTTGTGTTATTCTGAGATCTGGGATTGCCAGGAATTCTGCAGAAGTTTAGACATGTAAATTGTTTCTTACCAAGAGTGCTGCAAGCCATTCTGGGAGCTGAAGTCATCAAGAATCTTGCAAAAGCTCCAACCTGAAAATTTTCTTACCAAAGGCACATCAATGGTCTTTAAGTGATATGTGATGTCAGACTGACAACACTTTATGACTTATATCATAGTCATGAAAAAATTTCAGTGAATATATTACGAGGTTGGAGGTTACCCAAAACACCTTGCAACATACGGGAGTGATCAAAAGTTCCTTGCGGGGAAAGTTTGAATCAAACAATCTGAAATTACCAAAAGAGTTTGGTTAAAACGTCCAACGGAGTATTCTCATCAAAGAGGACTTCTCACCGTTTTGAGGTAATGGTCTTTTACCAAGAATGCACTCGAACTTCCTATCAAACCTGCGCCCAGGGTTCAGGATCATTCGCAGTGAATACACCTCGATCGATCAGGAGGACTTCCAAGGGACCGTAATGTTGGGCTTGGTCAACGGTTTTCAAAGGGGGACTTGCGTGCAAGTCAAGGCTTTCGAAGAGAAGTCTTCAACGTCTGCTCCAGGTTTACAAGTCAAGAAACCTGCGAAATGAGAAAGAAATAATCTTGCTCGAACTTCTTCGAGCTAAGCTTAGACATTAAACCCTATGTCAATCCAAGTGCCTTAATCATAAAAGGCTTTTCAGGGTTGTAACGTAGGTAGGATTGGGGACCAAAAAAGGCTTGTTTTTGGCTTAGAATATGCGAAGGGTCTAACATTGGTGATCACTGCAGGTTTGCCGCCGATCTTGTCCCTTCTCGTCCAAAGAGCGTCTTTAGTCTTTGAAGTGCATATCTGTCTTTAGAGAACGTCTCTCTCATGTCAAGACGGCGTCAATACCTTGTCTATGCTTTTGTCATCTAAATGTGACATAATCTGGGAGTATCCTTTGCTGTCCAGCTCCCTTGGGATTTTTTTTATAATCAGATCTCACTAGTGACCTATACAAAGGTATCATGCCATCTTTTGGCATTTACAAAATCAAACACATGATTCACAAGTGTACAAGTATTTGGACGGCATTGGCCTTGCTTTTACCAGGCACTTTGCTTTTTCTTGATGCCCAGGATTGAATTTTTCTCTTTCTTTTCTTTTTCTCATCTTTTGTCGAGATCCCACATTGTCTTTTCTTTTGGGGATCAGAATTTTCAAATGCGTGTGCCAGATGTACAACTTGAATCTCAGCACTCCAACATTAATCTAGGAATTTTTCGCAAATCCTGTGTTTTGAACTCTTCCGCTCTTGAAGGGACGTCGCTTCCGTCTTGGAATATGCAATGATCACCGACGGGTTTGTAAAATGAATGTATAGGCTCAACTGGGCTGTACAAAGGGTAAAAGTGTGTAGGATAGAGAAACGAATGCTTTTCGTCATCCTAAAGCACCTGAATTACCATAGAAGTTAAAATGACAAGCAACACACGAAGATTGATGCAAGTCTGAGCAAGAGAACTTCTAACCATTTACCTCCTGATACCTCTGGACGTACCTCCAGTTTGCCCCACTGTGGGGTGGTTCTTGACAGGGGTATAGAATAAAATCATCGTTCAAATGGTTATCAATGGTCACCTGTAGTGTTTATGATAGAGAAACGAATGCCTCCGTCGTCTCAATCCATGTAATCACCGCGAATAACCCTTACGTCCGTAGGTTAAGGTCTCGCTATCCTTACCATTCCACTTATCTCTTAAGTGTGTATGGGATGTGTTTGGACCAAGCTTGCCTCTTGTCTGAGGAAACATCCTTTTGAATGATTTAAACAACTTTTGTTTGGAAGAGTTCATTTTGCTTTCTCCAAAACTGACCCTCCAAGGGGATTTATGATGCACAATGCATATTTCAATCATGTTCGGATAACCTCCAAGTTTAAACATGAATGCCAATGACATGACTATGAGAATTTTGCGTCTTTCTAGACATGAGATTTGAATATATGCTAGATTCTAAGAAGCCTTCAAATTCTATCAATAAGGATTCCGACAGTCTTGTAAACCTAAAAGATTAGGGAAGGAATACTTACCTGCCCAGCGCGACTAGGGATTCCTGAAAAACATAAAAGGAATATGTCAGTGTATGCTTTCGAATTTCAGAAAATTAGAACGATACACCTTACCCTTGATCATGCATTTCAATGGAAGTGGATAGATTCACGAAAATCTGCATTTTTCTTAACAACACAAGATGGTTAAGTTGTTCTAAAATTTCTTAAAATTCTTAGTCTTTGGAGAAGAAGACGTGCACCTGACCACCATGACGTTAGGTCTCCTTGATCATGCGTTCCAACTTATCGCGACCCTGCTTCCTTGGATCCTGCAATATTGAACACATGCTAATGTATGCATAGATGCATGACATGCTTATGCAAAGACTATCACGAAGAGTAGGCTCAATTCGAGGCAGGGCATATGACCAGAATCTGATTTTATTTCAAGGGTAATATTTCTTCACAGCATCTGAATTCACAGGGTGCCCTAATTCTTCTCCCTCGGAGTTTACAAGAATTAATGCTCCTCCCATGAGGATCTTCTTAACAATGTAGGGGCCTTCGTAATTTGGAGTGAATTTTCCCCCTGGATGGGTAGTACTTGGCAAAACTTTCCTAATTACCAAATCATTTACTTCGAAGTTTCTGGTCTTGACCTTTCGATTGAACGCCCTGGCTACCCTCTTCTGGTAAGTTTGTCCATGGCAAATGGCTTTAAGACATTTCTCATCTATTAAGTTCAGCTGTTCATATCTGTGCTTGAAATACTCTGACTCAGAGAGTTTATCTTCGGAAAAGATTCTCAAAGAGGGAATCTTAACTTCTACTGGTAGAACTGCTTCTGTCCCATATACCAAACTATAGGGAGTTGCCCCTGTAGAAGTCCTGACCGACGTTCGGTAAGCCATCAAGGCGAAGGGCAGCCTTTCGTGCCAATCCCTGTAGTTTTCTGCTGTTTTAGCCAAGATTCTCTTGATGTTTTTATTGGCTGCTTCCACTGCCCCATTCATCTGTGGGCGGTAAGGAGATGAATTCAGATGTCGAATGCTAAAGTGATCCAGCAGACCATCGACAATCTTGTTGTTTAGGTTGGACCCATTATCTGTGATGATCGCTTGAGGGGTACCATACCGGGATATGATATCTCTTTTGACAAATCTTGCCACATTTCTTGCAGTGACATTCTTGTAAGAGCTGGCTTCTACCCATTTGGTGAAGTAATCAATCGCTACCAAGATGAAGCGATGACCATTCGAAGCCACAGGATTAATAGGCCCTATCATGTCTATCCCCCACATAGAGAAAGGCCAAACTTCAGACATTTGGTGTAGTTCGTTCGGGGGTGCGTTAATCTTATCCCCGTATATTTGGCATTGGTGGCATGACCGGACGTGCTGACAGCAGTCTGATTCGATGGTCATCCAATAATAACCTAGCCGCATGATCTTCCGGGCAAGGAGGTGGCCGTTCATGTGAGGCCCACACGCACCCTCATGGATCTCTTTCATGAGAATATTTGCTTCTTTGGCGCCTACACATCTTAACAGAGTAGAATCAAACGATCTCTTGTACAGAATTTGTCCATTGAGGAAGAACTTGCTGGCCATCTTGGTTATGTATTTTCGGTCTCCTGACTGGCATCCTTCAGGGAATTCCCTTTTCAAGAGGTAATTCTTGATGTCATAGTACCATGGCTCTCCATCACATTCCTCTTCGATTAGCATGCAATAAGCTGGCTTTTCAACGATACCGATCCTCAGGGGTTCTACATCCAACCCTTCAGTTGTTTGTAACATCGAGGCTAGGGTGGCTAATGCATCTGCAAATTGATTGTGAGACCTTGATAGGTATTCGAATGACACTTCTTCGAACTTGAGTATCAATTCTTCAAGGTATTCATGGTAGGGGATGAGTTTTGCATCTTTCGTCTTCCACTCCCCTTGTGTCTGTAGAATAATGAGCATGGAGTCTCCAAAGACCTGCAATCTAGGTATCTTCATGGAAAGGGCTAGTCGTAGGCCTAGAATGCATGCCTTATATTCTGAAATATTGTTGGTACAAGGAAAAGTTATCTTTGCCGCGACAGGGTAATGTTGACCATCTGGGGATATCAGTACTGCCCCAGTGCCTGCCCCTGATAGGTTAACAGCACCATCGAAATACATGATCCACTTATCCTCTGCTAAGTTCAGAATTCGGCCTTCTGTGTTCGCTACTTCAGGGGACTCACCGCTTGACGGGCTTTCTGCCAGCATGTCAGCTATAGCTCTCCCTTTTACCGACTTCTGTGGGGAACACTTGATGTCAAATTCAGACAACATTACTTGCCACTTCGCTAATTTCCCAATTAGAGCGGGTTTCTCCAGGAGGTATTTGATAGGATCGTTCTCTGTTATGAGTTGGATATGGTGGTGTAGGGTATACTGCCTCAGTCTGCGAAGTACCCATACCGTTGCTACGCAGGCCCTTTCGACTGGTATATATTTTGCTTCAGATGGCGTGAATTTCTTACTCAGGTAATAGATAGCCCTCTCTTTACCATCTATCGGGCTTGTCTGGGCAAGTAAGGCTCCCAAGGACTCTTGTCGTATGGTCAGGTATAAGGTCAATGGGTGACCAGGAATTGGTGGCACAAGCACCGGTGGTGTGATCAAATAGTTTTTGATCATTTGGAATGCCTTGCTGCACTCGGCGTCCCATGTTATTTTCGCGCCTTTCTTAAGCAATTTGAAGATTGGCTTAGCCACATCAGACAGCTGATTGATAAACCTGGCAATATAGTTCAATCTCCCTAGAAGGCTTCTCACTTCTTTTACTATGGATGGAGTTGATAAATCGTGGATGGCCTGGATTTTTGAGGGATCAATCTCAATGCCCCTGTTGCTGACTATGAACCCAAGGAGTTTCCCGGATCTTGCCCCAAACACGCATTTGTTAGGGTTCAGCTTTAACTTGTATTTGCGCAGGCGCTCAAACAGCTTCCTTAATACCTGTATGTGATCTTGTCCTTTCTTGGATTTAGCGATCATGTCATCAACATATACTTCAATCTCTTTGTGGATCATATCATGGAATAACGTGACCATAGCCTTCTGGTAGGTAGCCCCGGCGTTTTTCAATCCAAAGGGCATGACTTTGTAGCAAAAATTCCCCCATGGTGTGGTAAATGCAGTCTTGGGTTTGTCTTCTTGTTTCATGAAGATTTGGTTGTATCCCGAGAATCCATCCATGAATGAGAATAATTCATAACCCGCCGTACTATCCACCAATACATCAATGTGGGGGAGTGGAAAATCATCTTTTGGGCTTGCTCTATTCAGATCTCGGTAATCTACGCAGATCCGAACTTTTCCGTCTTTCTTCATGACAGGGACTATATTTGCAACCCAGTCTGAATATGGGATAGCTTCAATGAAGCCTACCCTAAGGAGTTTCATGACTTCTTCCTTAATCTTGTCTTCTAACTCGGCTTTCATCCGCCTACTGCCTTGTTTGACAGGTTTGATGCCAGGATCCGTGGGCAATGCATGTTCCACAATCTTAGGATCAAGGCCTGGCATGTCCGCGTAAGACCATGCGAAGATGTCTTGATATTCTTTTAGTAGCTTGGTGAACTCGAGCCTTTCATCACGGGATAGGTGTCCGCCGATCTTGACCTCTTTGACGTTCACGGTGTCTCCCAAATTAATGACAATTGGTTCTTCTGAGGTAGGAGGCTTTGACTCTTCAAAGGTGTTCCAATCCCTACGGATAGACGCGTAATCCTCGTCTTCATCTTCCTCAATGTTATAGGAGTGGTTAATGGAGGGATCCGAATTTTGTAACAACCTGGTATGCATGTTTGAGATGATATGCCTGAAATGTCATGAGTATGGTTAGTTTGTGCTCAGTAAAAATGACATGCATGATTATGTAAAGTTTTTTCGAAAAAGTTTTTCGAAATAGATGTAGGTACAGATGGGACTAATCCTCATGTCATTGGATATCCCGGCCCCTTGAAAATCTTTTGAAGATTAGGAATCATATGGCAAATCAGGCCTCAAGCTTCTATATGGAAGACCATTATCATCATCGGGCTGATTCGTGGTTCCATATGTCCTTAACAAAACATGCGTGGTTTTATTGAATGCGAAATGGGCCGCGTTACAAGATGTGCTATTTGGACCAACGGCCGGAGATCCAAAGGCGTTTTCTTATGCGTTCAATTAGGAAAGAAAATACAGTGAAATGCAGAAAGTTCTAAATGCAGTATTTAAAGATGAAGGAAGAGTCTATTTACTCAGAAGAAGTGGCTTCACTGTCCAACCACTCCATGATGACATTCACAGAGTCATCTTCGAGAAAAGGATTTGTCAGATCTGGTTCCATCGGCGAAGTGATACCCTCTTCAGATAGCCATTTGGAGTTCTGGTCGAAGTAGGTATTTAAGGGATTCTTGAACATTCGAGATCTTCCCTTCCAGGTTGGAGAACCGATGAATGAGCTATTCGGGCTGTTTTCGCCTCCACGGCGTCCCAGGATTTTGCCTCGGCCTCGGCCTGTTGCTTTCGGGACAGAATCATTCATGGGATACTTCTGGTACCCCAAGCCCATTTTATGTGGATTAGCCTTCAACTGTAGCGGGGCATTTATACCCTGATTATGTTTGCCTAGGCCTTTTTCAGGATTGAACCCGTATGCCAGCAGCATCTTAGCTGGTAGAAGACTGGCTTCTGAGATGTAAGGAGTTCTCAACTTCGACCCTACTGGGGTATGAACTGTTGCTACCAACTCTAGGGAGTGATAGCTCGCTTCAGTTTTCTCTTCAGGCTCAATATAGGGAATGGCACTGTTCTGGTATGCCAGGAGGTCGACTTCCCCATGTATGGTAATCACCTTCCCATCTACAACGAAACGTACTTTTTGGTGCAGGCTCGAAGGGACAGCTCCTGCTGTATGGATCCAAGGTCTTCCTAGCAGGAATCCAAATGCACTGGGCAGATCCATTACTTGAAAGTTTATAGAGAACTTTGTCGGGCCGATGAATACGTCAAGCTCGATCTCTCCTTCTACAGTCTTCCTCATGCCGTCGAATGCTCTTACAGCTGTCTTGGATGCCTTGACCATCTCTTCATTGATTCCCAGCCTCCTTATGGTAGCCAAAGGACAGATGTTAAAGGCTGATCCATTATCGATCAATACGTGTGCCACTCTTTTGCCGTTACATTGGGTAGAGATGTATAAAGCTTTGTTGTGCCCTCTTCCTTCCATGGGGAAGTCCTCGTCAGAGAAGCTCAATTGGTCTTTTAAGAGAATTGCCCCTACAAAGTCCCCTAGTTGGACCTCATTAATTGTTTCAGGGACGTGTACTTCATTGAGTACCTTCAATAGTGCGTTCTTGTGCTTCTCTGAATTGATGAATAGGTCTAGCAGGGATATCTGAGCGGGCATCTTCCTCAGCTGCTCTATCACTTCAAACTCGCTGGTTTTGATGATCGATACGAGCTTTTCGGCATCTTCCTTTGAGACATTTTTTTTTTCAGATTCACCCTCTCTGGGGGCATAAAATCTTCCAGACCTCATTATTGCATCTACTTGTGTGGTCTCATAGTCCCAATGAACAGCTTTGGGATCATACTCTTCTACTGGGGGGACTTTTATCGTTATAGTTGTCTGATGAGGTACCTCTGGTCCTGACGTATTGCTCTCTTCCTCCTGAGGCAATTGAATTATGACAGGCCTCACTGGGCAATCTTCTACCTTGCTCAGGCTATCCAGCTCATCCAATCTGATCACCACGGCCGTGGCTACTTCGATCATCAATATGGCGTTGTCGAGTTCTTCCATACCGTTTGAGGTTTCTGGTTGAGAGAGATCATCCATACCTCCCCATCCGTCCGGTATGACGTCTTCAATCTTCTGATAAAAGCTGGGAGGGGCCGAATATTTCACCTTGAAATTGTATCCTCCAGAATCTTGACCCAGGTTGTCTATAATTTCGCTCTTCTCAAGTGCGTCAACCATAAACTTGAGGTCTGCTAGACTTCTCCTTCTGGCTTCTATTTCGTCTTCTTCAAATTCTTCCTCTGACTGAGTAGCTGGCCCCAGGCTGCTTACCAAGTTCTCATGTGAGGTACCACAGGTGTTACTCTGCCCAGCTGTGATCAAGAAGTGGTTTCTTTTCAAAGATAGAGATGCTTCGATCCCTTCAAATTCTTCATCAGTGATATCGGACACTATCCCCAAGCTCTTCATCTTGTCGATACACAACTTCTTTTGGTCGGTTGATATCTCCCTTTCTTTTGGGTATGATGAAGCGATTGTTAGCAGGGTGTCCAGCTTAGGCATATCTACCTTCAGTTTAAGGTAATCCTCCTCTTCTTCAGTGAATATTGCCCCTATTGCTTGATGATCTGGCAACGGATTTTCTTGTACATTTGGGGCTGTATTGTCAAATTTCAAAATCTGACTATCAATTAGGGCTTGCACTTTCAGCTTCAGGACATAGCAGTTATCCACATTATGCCCTCTTTCGCCCATATGGTAGGCACAGGTCTGGCTCTCATCAAAGCCAGGATATCTTGCGGGGTTTGCCCTAGGTGGTTCTTTTGCCACCAAGTGTTGCTCCAGCAGCATCGGGAGTAGCTTGGATAAAGGTCTCGGGAGCTGAGAGAATTGTCTCTGGGGTTGCTTTCTTCTAGGCTCTTGTACCTTTGGCGCTGACCAGGATGATCCGCCTTTGGCCTGATTAGAATTGCCAAATGGCTTTAACTTGTGGGGATCTGGTATAAATGCTATGTCCAATCCGGCTTCTCTTTCCTTTCTCAGAGGGTACTGTTTCCTAGTAGGAGCTTCCTGAGGCCTTCTTTCTTTCAAGACCCATTCCAGCCTCTCAGCAACCTTAATCAGGTGTGCGAATGTCTGACATCCAGAAGTGTTCAGTCTGTCAAAGTACTCGTAGGGGAGTGCTTTTAGGAATAAGTCGATCAGCTCCTCTTCTGGAATTGAAGGCTTTACTTGGGTAGCCAAGGCTCGCCACCTCTGAGCATATGTCCTGATCGATTCGCCCCTCGCTTTTGAAGTTCGTAGGAGGTCTTCTCTTGTTGGGGCTGTAGCCGTGTTAAATTTGTACTGCCTGAGGAAGTCTTCTGCAAGGTCCTCCCATCCGTCATAATCCTCTAAGTCTAGCTCAATAAACCAAGCCAGAGCGGCGCCAGCCAAACTCTCTTGGAATGTGTTCATCAACAACGGAATGTGATCCGAGTAGTGCGCCATCTTGCGCAGGTAGTACTTGAGGTGGGCACGGGGACAGCCTGTCCCATTGTATTTTCTCACGAACTCTGGCTCCCTATAGTCAGGAGGAGTCTCTATTTTAGCAAAAGGAGATGTTTTGTCGAAGCGGGCCAGCTCATAGCCTTGACTGCTCAAGCATTCTTCGATCTTGGCCAATCTCTTAGCCTCTGCCTCTGTCTTCACAGTTTGTTTTCCCTTCTCCTCTTTTTCAAGGTTGATGACAACAGGCGAGGCTTTTTGTTGTGCCCGACTATTTGGTTCATGAACGTTTTCCTCTGTATGTTGGGTATCCCTGGTTGCTTCTTTATCTGTTACATCAGGTACCATGGAAGGGCCTGAGTTGTTCTGATTGTGGGCGGTTGTCTGTCTAGCTTGGTTGGTCTCCAGCATGGCCTTAATGTCAGCCATCATAGTTGCCAGGGCAGTCATCTGAGATTCCAACATGCCTACGCGCGGAGTCAATTCCTGCTGTTCCATTCTCGTCTTTAGGCGGGTACGGAAACGATGCGTTGGCAATTCCGTGATGAGAGTGTTCCTGTTTAAAAAGATCTCTGTGAGTGCTTCGCTTATTTAGCAAAAAGAAGCAGCTAATTCTTTTAGTTGCATGCTTCTTGTCAGTAGATGAGAAAAAGGGCTACTTTGTGAGCCTTAGCCTCATGTAAGTAGTTCTTTTAATCATTTCCCGACAAGAACTCATGGAATTAAAAGAAGCGTAATTTCTGACGATAGTTTTTTATGCATTTGCAAAACATGTTCACATTCATACTCATGTGTCCAAGATAGTATTCCACAGAAATGAGAATGTATGAGAAGGCATCACAATGCTTGCTTATTTTACACTTGACAGAATAGTCTATTCAAGTCTAGGACGTTTGAAGCCTAAGGTATCCTCATCATCCCAGTATAGATTCCCCTCTTCAGCTTGGGGCTCCTCGTCTTCTGAACATGACAGTGGTCCCATGTCTTCGGGTATGTAGGGCTCTATTCCAAGTACGTACGGCACGATGTATTCAGGTATGTAGGGCTCGACAAGGCTTCGTCGGATCGCTTTGAAATGTTGAATGTATTCTGTGGTGGCTCTATGAGTGTTTTCTTCTCGAGTCATGTCTTCTGGCCAACTTATTTCTTCAGCCTGGGAATTCTTCAAGGAGTGTATGATGGATGCCACCTTGGCTTCAAATTGTTTCTTCTCCTCCTCCGTGAGGGTCTGGCTTGGTAAGTCAAAGGAAAAGACACCAGGTCGCGGTGAAGAAGGGATCTCCTGAAGTGCTCCAAACTGTCGAATCACCCTCCTTGGATAGTATGCAGTTGCGCCCGTGAATCCTAGCAAGGGGACTGGGCTTCCGTCATCGCAGGTCAATCTGACTTTGCTCAGCGTCGGCAACCTTAGCCGCCATCGGAGTTGCTCAGGTTTTAGGACTTCGAGGAAGTTCTTCCATTCTACAAAGTTAAACTTAGGAACACGTGTATGGGTTCTAGCAAATGTTTTAAGAGGGTGTGCATTGGGGCTGATTTCAGTGAAACCCATGCGGATGTGGAATTGTCTGATATGGGATGTGAACCACAGATACAGCAGATCACTAGAAGCTCTAAAGATTCCCTTTTTGCTTTTCTTGAAACGATTTAGGGAGAGGGAGGTTTCGGCAAGGAGGATGTTTGAGTAATCCCACCCACAACAGACTTGCCTAGCTACTATAGCCATGATAGGGTCGAAGGTGACAGTTGAGATTGGGAATAGCACAAAGCTAAAGAATGCCAAGATAAAGGCTCTACCAGATTTGGTTCCTTTAGAAGCAGGAAGGCGGGAAAATCGGTCTATAAGGAAGGATAGGGAAACTCTTCCAGAATTGCTTTTCGCATCTACTTTGACTTCATTTAGGTTTGTGTCAAGGAATTCAGCTACCTGACTTATGGGTTCAAGTCCTATAGGGGGTCGGACGAGCGTAGGGGTGAATTCAACTCCGATGACAGCGCTGTATTCCTCGATAGTGGGAGTGATCTCTAATCCTTCCATGCAAAATGTAGCGGTGGTAGGATCCCAGTAGAGCGCCATGGCTTGAATAAAGGCAGGTGGGCACTCAATCTTCAGTAGGTCCAGTAGGTATCCTAGTCGTGACTCCGCATACTTCTGGCTGGCTTCGCCCATGCCATCCCACCATGATTGGAGTTCAGCTCGGGGGATCTTGAACACTTGAATATCATTCTTTCCCATCAAGTCTAAAATATGCAAATGATTTTAAAAGGTCAATCGCCAGAAATTACTTTAAATGTATGAATATGCAGATGTCATGAAGCATGCATGAGCTAACTTGATTGCATAGTTCAATTTGAAGAAATGGAGATTAGGATCCTTTTTCAGGTCTTGAAAGCCTGACTCAAAGCCTAATTTGCATTTCAGGGAAGTGAATTATGCAATTTAGTCAGGTTTACTCAGTGACTAAAGGGAACAGCAATGTCACGTTCCATTGGTCAACACATCAAAGGAGCAAAGTGGGATGTACTCTTATTACAGTCAAGATGTCTAATAAAAGAACGGTAAAGAAAGGTTTTTCAAACAAGAAAGCCATAAAAGACAATGGAACGTGAGGGTCTAGATCACTCTTTCTTTAGAAGTCTACCCAAATGACAGTCGGTCAGGAATTCTCCTTTAATCTAGGGTAGGGGAGTTATCTTCAGTGGTTTGGTCGAGAGGTTGTAGTTCCTCCGGCCACTTTCTAGTCCAGGGTACGATGACTTCGGGAGCCTTCTCGGGTTCCACTTTTTTGAGTGTGATGCGCCTTGGCTTGGTCTTGATCGCAGGGCGTCTCTTCCTACCCCAAGAAGTAATCATGGGTATGCTCTCTTTGGCCAGCAATTCAGCCTTCCTGCGAGCGTACGCTTCCCTAGCCAGCTGGTTGCGACGTTGTCTCTTCATCTCCAGATAATCCTTCATCATTTCGTCTGCTTGTCGCTTGAATCTGAGGTTATCAGCATAGTAGCGGGTTTGACAGTCCTCAGCATACCCCAGCTTACGTCCAGTCAGTTCCCGACCATACACGAATCTAGTAAAGTGTAGCCTCGTGTTTGGTCCGGGGCGAGTAACTTTTCTCAAGTACTCGAAGGTCACCAACTCCGTCGAGCTCTTAGGGAACAGCGACATCCTACCCCATAATCATTGTTGTTCTCATTAGTCACCCGAGTAATCTTCATGATGCGAATGCATATGGATGTATACAATGTATGAGTCATATCATGAAGCAGGAAATAAAGTACGTTTAGAGATAAATGTCTTACCAACCACACTTTGGGGGACGTGGAATGCCCCCTGTATCAATGGGTGGTTTTAGGTATACCAACCATCCATGGACATACGCATGCGACAAGTGGGTATACTCTTAAAAAAGAAAACCGAAAGTCAGGTGAGGAACCTACGGCTCAGGCTCCCACGATCCACACGAGGCAGATTCCTCCCCAAGGGTACCTACCCAAGAGGGCTAGATATCGCCAATGCAGATGGTAGGCGGGAATGAATACGAAAGTCTCAAGTGCCATCAAACACAAGATCCTTTTCGCATCCTTTCCCTATCTAAGGTAACCTAAGGGTGGTTGCAGTCGGGGTTTGACCGCCAGTGTGTGCGATGTGTCGTGATCATCACTATGCAAAGTCATGCACAGCAGCTTGTATCAAACACCGCTTCAGTAAATGCATAAAGTAAACATACATTCCCAACTCCAACCTACAGGAAAAAATGTCAACAATCACTCCACCCCTTATTTCTCCAATCTGCAAAAACATTTAACACAATGGTTAGTGTACGTACCTCACCTTCGAGAGCATCTGCAGAAAACAATGTCAAATAAACCAAACAACTTTTTTAATCGGCTCAAGTCCTCTGGAATTCGTAACCAGAGATTCTGGTTTTAGAATGTTCCCCAGCGGAGTCGCCAGTCTGTCGCGACCCTCTCCCGAGCGCGGAGGCGGGAGCGGGGCTAATGGGCCGCCCGATCGCTGGCTTGATCGGACGCGGGCCTCTCCCAAGGCCCATTACCCAAGTCGCAACTGCTGGATGTACGTGGTCGACCTTCAGTGTGGTCTAGTGACATGTGATGAGTGTACATGTCAAGGAGTTGCCACCAATCGTTTCGTGGAGGGTACGATCGGAAAACCCTATCGAATAGTTGGGAGTGATCTATTCGATTCTGCAGAAACCAGAGAAGTGGGTTCGGGGACTTAGTTACGCCAACTGTCAGAGTTGACGCCCTTTCGGTACCTAAGCTGGATGGTTTATCTGATCCTAGGATTTCATACAGACGAGTGGGGTATAGATCCTAAAACTAGGAGTTCATGCAGATGGGAAATACTACCCTATCACTCACAATCAATAGAATTAAGTGCGCAAATCAAGGATCCAGTACATGCGGATAAAACACATGAAATCAGCATGGCATCCCTAATGAGGCCCTATTACCCTAGAGAAATATCAATCAAGGCTTAGTAATGATTTGGGCATGATTCGCCCATGAGGGGCAGAATCGTAATTTTGAACAGTTCGGGGAAAATTTACCTTTAAAAGGGTAAATCTGTCATTTTAGAGAAATTGGGAAGTCAAAAGACAGGGGAAATAGGATTGGCCATCAATCCAATCCATTTCCTATTTTTCAGGATTTTCCAGAATTTTTCTGGAATTTAAAAGTGACTTCACCCTCAAAAGGGTAAAATCGTCATTTTAGACAAAGATGAGAACTGAAAACCTCAAATATTAGGGCTGGTCGTCCACCTGACCCAAACCCTAACTTCAAGCAATTTTCAGCACTCGATTGAGACAAGAAAGACAATTTTCCCATTAAAGGGCAAAATCGTCATTTTGAGAAAAAGGGTGGGACTCGAAACCCAAACTTAAGAATTGGTCGTCTAATCGATCCTAATTCTTACCTTGGCGTTATCGGCCTTATCTTGTATACACAGCAGAGGCGACTTACCCCTAAAGGGTAATGTCGTCAAGTCTTGGAAGAACGGATGAGAAACCCCAAAAATAGGGTTGACCAGTTGTCTGTGGTCAACCCTCGATTTTTGGGGGGTTTCTGGAGTGTCTAGGATTTTCCTACAATTTTTCCACATTTTTTTGGAATTTTTTTGGAATTTTCTAGCATTTTTTGGATTTTCTGAAATTTTTCCGATTTTTTTTTATTTTTAAAATCATTATTTTTATTTTTTATTAAAAAAATATGATTCGGACCGGGTCGACCCGACCCACTCGGGTCGGAACCCGGCCCAGAACCGGAACCGCGCGAACCCCGGCTCCAAAACGACACCACATTTCATTTTTTATTTTCGGATTATCCTAATCTGATCTGACGGCCTACATCACGCCGCGTGGCTTGTCTGCGCCCATTAGATCTGATTACTGGAACCTACGGTCTAGATTGAACAATGACTCGATCGGGACCGTTTGATTGACTTACTAAATCTATGGCCACGATTAGAACATAGGACTTAATCTGAACCGTCCATACCCACTTATCCTAAACGACGCCGCTCCACTACTAACCCAAACGGTGTCGTCTCAACCCGTTTTGCTTTTCTGATTAAAAACCATTTTTGAATTATCCTAATTTCTAATCGGACGGTCCTTATTTAATAAACTCGATTAACCTAGGCCGTTCGATCTAATGCTGACTTGCCCTAACAGACTAACGGTCGAGCTGACTCGACGCTATCGTGGACCAATGACACTTTGCCACCTAGGACGCTGACTCGCTGACCGCGCCACGTCAACTTCGTCTTCAACCTCGCGACTCCGGCAGAACGGACGCCTGTGCTTCTCCGGTGGTGATCTAACGGTGGAATCTTGACGGATCGGAGCGAGACCGGCGGCAATCGACTCGCGATGATCTCTATTTTAACATATCTAGGAATCGCAACATTTTATTCACAGAATCGCAAGAATCATGCAAAGTGCCGAATACGGCCATGGGAGTTCGATCGCGTAATCTATCTAAAATCACAGCAATTCAATCACAGAACAACACCGGTAGAGATTCAGAAGACTCACCTCGAGCTCCGATTGAGCTCGCTCGGCCCAGATTGGGCTGGGGAAAGATGAACAGTGGCTCGGCAATGGAGGTTGGATTGGAAGACTCGATTGGGCGTGTTAAGACAAAATCGATGCAAACAAGATACGCGACGATGGCCAGTGATATTCAGGGAATGAAACGCACACATTAATTGTATGAATGATTAAGAAATGCGCGAATCGCCATGGAAGCTTGAAGAAAAACTCGGGACTGCAACTCACCTGTTCTCGCGGATTCCTCGTGCGCGGCCGACGGCGATTGCTCCCTGGCACTCTGGGCAACCTTCAGAGGGTCTTCTTTGGCTTTGGTTCAGCCGGAAACGGCCCAACCGATGCCTTGCAGTCGAGCTCAAATTCTCGACGACCGGGGTCGGAGAACAGGCTCTCTCTCGTGTTCTCTCTCTCTCGCGCGATTCTGTTCCCTCTTCTCTAACTGAATCTCTTCCTCCTTTAAACAGAAAACGAACGCAGGCTTTTATAGCTCTTCGATTTTCGGCGCCGAACGGTGGACCTCCAACTGACTCGGTTTGGCACGTGTAGTCACGTGCAATTGGGTCAAAACGAAGTCGGGGAAGATGGGCATTTCGCTCAGTTCCTTTTGGTTCCGCGGTGAGCTCCATTTCGCACGAATTTGGCAAAGATTTGAGCTGTTTTTGCCTTTGTTGACTTTTGCAGGTCCGAAGGTTTGACTGGCCGATTGCTCCCTGCTCCGGCGGCGTTAGATGGTGCTGTTGGTGTCGATCGACGGGGGAAGATGGGAGGAACAAAATGCCCACACTTCTTCTTTCAATTGGTCGCGAATTGACCTTCAATTTTGTCTTCAAAACTCAGTCGATTCACCATTCATCTGCTCGAGCTCTTTGGGGAAGACGACACTGTAGCGGACCGGTTTGACCGGTCTGACCGGTCTGAACCGGTTCCGAACAGGATTTTTCAAATTAATCCCAAATTAATGGGAAAATTTTGCAATTAAACCTCAAAATCGAATCTAGAGCATGAATTCTATCTAGAAATGTGGTTTTGCCCAAAAGTTTTCATCAATTTCTACAAAACCCCCAAAT
Source organism: Rhodomyrtus psidioides (assembly GCA_021437785.1). Classification (NCBI taxonomy): domain Eukaryota; kingdom Viridiplantae; phylum Streptophyta; class Magnoliopsida; order Myrtales; family Myrtaceae; genus Rhodomyrtus; species Rhodomyrtus psidioides. Next base: position 791,806 of record JAILYB010000127.1, read on the forward strand.
TTTCATTTAATTGGAAATTGGGGATCGTGTAATTGAGGATGCAAATGATCAAATTGAGTCAAACCACCTTTTCCAATCGATTTAAAATGGTGAAATCCATTGGGTGGCATGTTTAATTTGCAATGATAGCCCTTGAATTGAAAGTAATTTCAATTATGCTTAATTTCAAGGACTAAAATGCAATTTTAGTATGTAATTTTGTCAAATCCGTGCAATTGAGCATATTGTGCAAACAATTGGGCTAAATTGAAATAGGGGATAGTCAGATTGAATGTCAAGATCTTAAAAAATGCCAAAATTGCAAATTAAAAGACTCAATTGTTATTTTTTCTTCAAATTCAATAGTACGGGTTATAAAGGAACACCGAAAATTGAATCCGATTTTGATTTTTTTGAGAGGTAAAAAATAAAAGGGATTAAAAGGAAAAATATTGGATATTTTTCCATATTTTTGTGACCTCAAATGCTATTTTTCTTGATTTTTTAAGTATTTTTCTATTTTCCAAAAATACTAAAAAATATGAAAAATGTGAAAAATTATTTTTTTGGTCAAGAATGGTTCCTTGGGCTTCGCCAAGGCCACCAAAGTTGATTTTGTAATTTTTTGACTTTTTATAAATTTTTTGTGATTTTTCAAAAATAAAACTGAAAAAGACATGGTCAAAAAATCAGGTGTCAACATCATCCCTGAGAGAATGGAGTGAATTTCATCAAGTAATCTAACTCTTGTCGTAAACTAACCTAGTTCTCGAATTAGACTTTCATGTTCTGGTCTTGAGTCTTAATATGATTGCTTGTGTTTCCTTTTGGCATACTCACCCTCTCTTTTCTTAACCTCGTGATCTCAACTGAAGGTCAATGGCAAATTCCAACACCAGAAGAAACCCTCCAGCAGTCCCTCATCATCAGACGCCAATTCATATGGAGCAGCGTGCGAGTCCGACCCGAATTTGCGAACCTTCGACGCAAACCTCCAAGCTAGGACAAATCAAGTCTTCGGCACTCTTGCTTCCGGGGTTGATGTCCGAGCTCTCTCACAGAATTCTCTGAAAGAGATGACCGAGTCCCTCTTGGAGATGAACCAGGAAGTGGTCAAAGTCATCTTGGATAGCAAGGAAGACATCGGGAGAAATCAAGAGCTGTTCGAGCTGGTCGAGGACTACTTCAATAGTAGCTCGCACACCCTTGATTTCTGCGCTGTCCTCGAGAATTGCTTGAAGCATGCGCGCGATGCCCATTTGCTGATTTTCGCCGCGCTTCATTGGTTCAAAGAAGAAGATGGGGAGGGGTGCTGCAGGTACATTATATCTCAGTTCTCAAGGAACTTCATTTCGAGCAGACGTATCTTAGATTGAGTTGATAGCTAATTAGCTAGAGTCTGATATCCTAACGTTACAAGTTTAAGTTGGTCAGGAATACGATGCTTGTTCTGTTTCACCGAGAAACTGATGCAGTGACCTTGGATTAATTTGGGATAAGCACACTAAAAGTACCATAACTTTTGTTCGGCATTCACTTAAGTGCCATAACTTTTAAAAAGTGTTTACTTAAGTGCCAAATGTGACGCGGCAGTCGGAAAAAGGTGACGTGGCTGCCGGAAATGATGAGTGGCGCCGGAAATACTGACGTGGCGCCGACGAAGCGATTTTTTGAAATATTTTATTGTACATGTGGAAATTTTTATAATTTTCTTATTTTTTCTAAATTTTCTTATTTTGAATATTAAAAAAAAACCCTTGGTTTCTCGGTGGTGGCCGAGTGGCCGGCAAGGGTCGCCGTCGGCCACCACCGGCCGGCCCAGTGGCCAGGGCGGCTCGTCCTGGGTCGGCGAGGAGGCTACGAGGTGGGGCGGGCGAGGGCATAGCGCCCTCGCCGGCCTCGGCCTTGCGACGGTGACCGAGGCTGCGATGGCCATCACGAGGCCGCCGTAGCCTCGATGGCCCAGGGCGGCCTCGCGACGGCCCTCGCAGACTCGGCCGTCATCGCGAGGCCCGTAGGGGTGCGAGGCCCTCGCGTAGATCTGGTAAGGGCTTCACGCCCTCGCCTGCCCCACCCGAGGCCGCGACAGCCGTCGTAGAAGGCCATCGCGGCCTCGTCGGCCCAGGGCGAGCCAACCCTGGCCCCTTGGCCGGCCGGTGGTGGCCGGCGGTGACCCTCGTCGGCCACCACCGAGAAACCAAGGGTTTCTGAGTTTTTTTTTTTAAAATATTAAATAACAAAAATAAAAATAAAAACATTAAAATGAATAATTTTTTTAAAAAAAAATTCAGAAAATATTAAAAAAATCATATGGCATTCAGAAATCAATAAAATAATAGCATGGCACTCAAGTGAATGTTTTTCGCCGGAATTGGCACTCACCTGAATAATTTTGTTTCGACATGGCACTCGAGTGAACGTTTTGAAAGTTATGGCACTCAAATGAACGCCGTATAAATGTTATGGCACTTGTACTGTACTTATCCCGATTAATTTAGTTACTCCAAGATCTCGGAGGAACTGACAAAATTCAAGGAGACCGGGGACCACATCACCAAGGAGTTCTTCGAGATCTTTCAGGCGATTCACAAGCAACAAAAGTCCATACTCTAGAAGTTGTGGATCAAGAAAAAGAAGATTGACGAGAAGCTTAAGAGCATACAGACGTGGAGGAAGGTCTCGGACATGATACTATTTGCAGCTTTCGCAGCCATTCTGATCTGGTCAGTCATGATGCTGCGATGGCTATTCTCCCAGTCGCTGCTGCCCTTACGGCTGCAACCGCCATTCCCATGGGTAGTGCAAACACACCTTTTCATAATTTTTTGAAGATAGTTTTCGTACGAAAAATTGCAACTCTTCGTGTCTAACAACGGATAGCTCAAATATACTTCTTCATGTTTGAAATTGTACATTCAATTACACATTTCCATGTCTGAATCGGTAGTTATTTCCGAACAGACACAAGCACTCCAAAAGTTACAAGAGTGTCAGTTTGGTAGTTATGTCCGAAGAGACATAAACCTTCCAAAAGATGTAATAGCTTATATCCGTGAACAGTCGCATTGTTCCAATGAGTCACGAATTCATTTATAAAAGAAATTATTTCGAAAATAAAAAATAAAATAAAATGAAATAAAAATAAGATAAAAATAATTATTGAATAGAGCCAATTCCGCACCACGATCGCGCAAGGGTGCAAAGTGCGTCTAATAATCGCGTCAAAATCGCGCAATCGCATGCGAGTATATTGGGGTGTAGCCCACTTGCCCATTTCTTTCTTTGAAAGACAATACTATTCTTCTAACTAATAAAGTGAATTGATCTCTACCTTTTATCCTATGTGAAATGTAAAAAAAGTAATATTTTGTTTGTTTTAGAAACAAACTTCAACATATAAAGGGGGATAAGGACGCCATAAATCGCTAATTCAAGACCTGTTGACACCCAAATTTAGCACAACTCCCAAAGCGAGCCTAGAGGCTATCGTTGCCTTGTTCGGAAAGTAGGAGAGCCAAGTAAACTTTTCGAGAGTCATTAAGTTGGCAGGATGTTGAAACTCCGAGATTCAGGAAATGGGCAGCAGAGCGAGAAGTTACTGAACTGATCGGTAACTCAGAGAGAATCGGTAACTCAGAGGTGGCTTGATAACTTATCGAGCAATGTGGATAACTAACAACAAAGACCACGAATGTGGAGGAAATTACAAAACCACCAGAGAAGCCACGATTATGAGAGACAACGAACATGAGATCAAGATAATGGACATGATTGGATCATGGGCACGGAAGTTACTTGAAAAAGCCTCAAAATCCAACCCCACGAAGGCATTTCGCAATCAACTTCTGGTGGGCAGGACGATGAAGAACGTGCAAAGGAATCAAGGGCGCCAAGATTCAATATTTCAAAATACAAAGATAATCGGCAGAGCAGTTATCAGAACCGAGAAGATAGAAATACTTGGAAGAAAGAAAGATCAAAGGACATCCAAAATCCAACACAACACAACTCAACTTTCCTATGCAATTTATCTTCCAAGTCCTTTACGTTTCTAATACCTTTACATTTCCAGCACTCGTACCTTTATCTTTGGCAAGGCCATTTATCTTCCTGCAATTTACATGCTTTCCTAGGAGTATTGTAACTTAGCTTGAACCCTGTTGATCTCAATACGACTTTCCATTCCACTTTCGATCCATACACAATCTACCATCATCCATTTCCACCCATTCACCATATTTCTTTGAAGATTGAGCCACAGAACCTATCTTAATAAAAATCGAAGAATGAATTTCGATGAAAGGTTTTCCTTGTTGCGAAAACAAGCGAACATCTTTTTGGCACGCCCGGTGGGACCTTCGTGGCAAGATTTGAAGAAATGGTGAAGACCATAAACCAACTAGAGCCAGTACCGGTTGACATTGTCAACAATCCTGATGATGGTGCACGATCAGAGCATTCAACAGCCAATCGGGCTGATGGAGAAGCCCATCACAATGCCGACATACCACGGCAGTTAACTGAGGAACAGACTCGTATGCTAGCACCCAACGTTACCTTGGTTGCTACCATGAAGAGGATGTTCGAGGAACAACAGAATGAACTGACAAACCACATGGTGCGCCATGTGATTGACGTGATCAAGCCAATGGTGATTAATGCTATAAATAAGGTAATATCTCGTCCAAGTTCATCATCTCAAGTTCCATCATCTTTCATTAGTTCTCTAGGCACTATGCCATACCTTCCTGCATCGGGACCTTCTAATGTTGGGTATAGCGGTAAGGGAGGGAAAAATTTTCAGCCGCTTTTAAGGATTATCCCAAGGCTAGAAAACCCAACACTAGTAAACTTGGTAAATGGAGTGAATGGTTATAGTTTTCCACAAACTGCTCCAGTTGAAGTTAATGTGATGAACCCCACAGTTCAACCACAACCAGTGCTAAATACACCACCACCACGAAACATCCAGAATCCCGAACCTATAAGGCCTCCTATGGCCCAACCATACCCAAACATAGCAGAGAATCCTCTCTACAGGCCACAACCACAATCGCCACCACCATCCATTAACTTCAATGTAGATTACCAAGGGATGAACATGCCTCAACAGATCGAACCTAGGAGGCAAGACACATGGCTTGGTCAACAGAATGCAAGGCCTTGGAACCCAAATCAAGTGGCTGAGTTAGTGATGCAACAATTGGGAGCCGAGAGAGGAGCTCCAAGACCTGTGTATAGAAAACCACATCCGGACTGGGTGGACACCATCCCATATCCAAGGAGTTTCAAAACACCAGATTTTGCTGTGTTCACAAGAGAAGAAGACCAGTCCACTGTGGAACATGTGGGACGTTTTTTTGCACAGTGTGGTGAGGCTGAGACCAATGAATATCTAAGGTTGAGACTATTTCCATTGTCTCTATCTAAGACAGCCTTTACTTGCTACACCAATTTACCTGCAAACTCGATCCAAACTTGGGAAGAAATGGAGAGACAATTCCACTCTCAATTTTACCGATCAATTCTTGAGGTGATAGTTGCCGATATAGCAAGGATGTACCAGTATAATACTGAAACAACAGATCAGTTCATTGCTCGCTTCAAAAGGTCAAGGAATAGATGTTTGACATCTCTAACGGAAAAGGAGTTCACTGATTTGGCCTTCAATGGATTGAAGTTCAACTTGAAGGAAAGGTTTGAAGGATACGCCTTTGATGATCTCTTTCAGATGAATGCTCGAGTGTCCAAACATGAATACTTATTGAAAGAGAAAGACAAGAAGCAGAGCAAGGATAGCAAGCAAACAGTAGCCTTGGTTGAAAGTACTGAGCCTGGTAGCCTTGTTGACGAGGAGAATGAAATTGCAGTGGCGACCATGGTGTTAGAAAAGCCGTATGTATGTCCACTAACTATTGCATGGGAACTGGTTAATCTTCGAAGTATTTTCCTTTTTCAATATTTTTCTATTGGAGCTTCTCTCATTCCTTTTATCGAGCATAATGATGCGAATCGAGCTTTAATGAGTTCGAATATGCAACGCAGCTCTTAAACCAGCAAGGGTGAGAGATGTATCCAAGTTTAAGGCCAAAGAAATGAACAGTTACTCATTTGACATTTTCAAGTTGGATGAGATATTTGATCTATTGCTGAAAGAGGGCATGATCAAACTGGCTGAGGATCAAGAAATTCCACCCAAGTAGGATTTAGTTAGGAAGAGATACTGCAAGTGGCATCACTCCATGACTCACGACACGATGAACTGCATTGTCTTCAGAAAGACAATCCAAGAAGCAATCAGGCAAGGGAAAATTAAGTTTGTTGAGGATAAGGCCAAAGCTTCAATGGAAGTGGGTGCAGACCCTTTCCCGAACATGATCAACATGGTGAACGTTCATGAGGCGTCGGGGTATGATAATAGAAGACTCTGTGTTCACTGCAAGTAGGAACGAAGGAATTAGGATCGGGAAGTTCCAAGTTTTCAGTTCATGAGAGAAACTAGAGGGAGATACCAATCAGGGTCTTTTGTTCGTAGGCAAGGTAGACCATGGAGTAAGCCAGAGATAATGTCAGACCAATATTTGCCAGCTCAGCCAACAAAAGAAAAGGTCAACAAAAGCAGCTAGCGGTAGAACTGGAGAGAAAAGTTACCGATCACCATTCGGGAACTAACAGGCCTGAGCTCAAGTTACCCAGTCAAGTCTCTCCGACTCAGAAGATTGAGAAGTCAAGCTTAAAGGGTGAGGCAATCCCATCAAAGCCTGAAAGGAAAAAGAGTTTATGGCAAAGATACAAAGAGGGAGATCCCAAAGTAGGTTTGCTTGGAGAACCTAATGAGAAATTTGAATATGTGGTGTACTATGGAGATACATCTGATTATCCACCTCCTTCTTTACCAGTCGAGCCATCTGGCTGGGGAGATGAGTTTTATGACCCACCACCTGATCCGGATCCATAGGATGTTCGAAAAAGAGGACTGTGAAGATCCCACATGATCCCTCTGAGAACAGATGGTCGATAGCTAAGCAGTCTGGTCAGGCATCTTACCGAACCATCAAATGGCGCGTGCAACGCACGAAGAACAGACATAGAGGCTACGGAGATTATTAGAACAAAAGCATGATGTCGGCATCAAGTTCCTCTGAAGGAAGGAGAAATTGGGTTTGGAGAAGGAACCCCTATCAAGAAGACTCTGCTAAACATGAGAGAACTCCTAAATTTGACTCGGAAGATAGTTCTCGCTCTGAAGATAAAAAAGGGAAAAGAGTTTAGGAAACTTCCCAAGTAATCAAATTGGGACAGTTCGATGTAAGGCTTAATCCCAAGTAATGAGGAAAAACAGAGCAGAACATCATAAAGCCCACAGAGGAGGATAGCAAAAGTTGCAGAGCAGGGTATTCCAAGATGCCAAAGGAGTGCTATTCTCCAATGAGAATCAACATGGTGCATGCTTGGCTTCCATCTGAATATGTAACATTTTATTGGGTAGAAGAAGATCCCGAGCACATCTCAGAAAAGGAAGTGGCAATGGCAGAGTTCCAATTTTCTGAAGAAGAGGCCATCAGATTCGAAAAAGTGTCGAGAGACAAGGCTAAACATTTGAGGTCTCTGGTGATTTCAGGAAAGGTCAATGGTCGTCCCGTAAGCAAGATTTTCGTGGATGCAGGCGCTACTTTGAACCTGATATCATACCAGTTCTTCAAGAAGCCGGGAAAGGAAGATGAGGATATAATCCCGTCAAATATGCAACTGTCAAATTTCCTTGGAGAAGTTACTGAAGTCAAGGGGGCAATAGTGCTCGATCTAGCTATAGGATCCAAGACAACAAAGACCACATTCTTTGTCATAAATTCCGATGGCTCTTATAACCTGCTGCTTGGGAGAGATTGGATACATTCTAACCAATGCGTGCCGTCCACTCTTCACCTAGTGTTAGCCTTTTGGAATGGGGAGAAGGTGGAATATATGGAAGCGAATGCAGGATCTGCTTCAATAAGTTGGACAGAGGCTCATCAAGAGTGTCAGGATCAGCAAAGGACTCATGTGATAGAACCACCAAGGACAGACCCACAGTTCTTTGTTTATTGCCGCTCTGGGAAAAATAAAATCGAATGGATTCCCAAATCAAGCATGGCAATTGAAGACTTGCATCGTTTCTATGGAAAGCAAGTCATTGTTGCAAGAAGTCTGTGAAAAGTACTTCGTGTACTTGGCGGAGATGGCCGAGCAGAATCTTGAAGCTTCATACTGTATTGAAGAATGGGAAGAATCACCAATCAAAGAGAGTAGCAAGGTGATAGAGGCTCAAGATCCTTTGTTGGAAATTGATATTGGAGAACCAAACTATCATCAACCAGTATATATAAGTACTTTCTTGCAAGGGGGCATCAAAGAAGATTTGGTTAAACGGATCAAAGAATACAAAGACTGCTTCGCTTGGGATTATCATGAAATGCCTGGTCTTTCAAGGGACATTGTAGAACATCGTCTTCCTATCAAGAAAGGATTTCGTCCACATAAACAATCAGCAAGAAGGTTTGTGCCAGATGTAGTGGATAAAGTCAATGAAGAGATTGAAAGGCTTTTGAAGGCAAAGTTCATCGAGACAGCGAGGTATGTTGAGTGGCTTTCAAATGTAGTTCCAGTAAAGAAGAAGAATGAAAAGCTCCGAGTCTGTATAGACTTTCGGGATCTCAATAACGCCACTCCGAAAGATGAGTACCAGATGCCGATGGCATACATGCTAGTAGATTCGGCATCGGAAAGCGAGATGCTATCACTAATGGATGGCCATTCAGGCTATAACCAGATCTTCATTGCAACTGAGGACGTCCCAAAGGCAGCTTTTAGGTGCCCAGGTGCGATTGGAACTTTTCAATGGGTGGTCATGCCCTTCGGATTGAAAAATGCAAGAGCAACCTATCAACGTGCAATGAATTTTATTTTCCACGATATGATCGGCAAGTTCCTTGAAGTCTACATCGATGATGTAGTGGTTAAGTCTTCTCAAGAGGAACATCTCAAGCGCTTAGAACAAGCTTTCACTAGGATGAGGAAGTACAAATTGAAGATGAACCCAACCAAATATGCTTTTGGAGTACGAGCTGGTAATTTTTTAGGATTCCTTGTGAATTAAAGAGGAATTGAGATTGATAGAAATAAGGCGAAGGCTATCACAGAGCTCCCGCATCCGACATCTAAGAAGCAACTTCAGATGGTGCTTGAGAAAATCAACTTCCTTAGAAGATTCATTGCCAACCTGTCTGGGAAGATAGAGCCGATGACGCAGCTCTTGCGAATCAAAGATCATGAAGAGTTTACCTGGGGAGAAAAGCAATAGGCAGCGTTTGATACAGTCAAGGCATACTTGACTAATCCTCCTGTATTAGTGCCGCCAAGAGCTGGCAGGCCTTTAAAATTGTATTTATCAGCCGATACAACTATCGGGAGTTTGTTGGCACAAGAAAATGAAGATGGAAAAGAACAAGTGGTTTATTATTTAAGTAGAACATTGACTAATGTTGAAGCTAAGACATTATTTGTTGCCAACTACAGTACATGTACTCAGTAAAATCGACGTGATAAAATACATGTTATCAAGGCCTGTTATAAAAGGATGTATAGCCAAGTGGGCATTCATCTTATCTGAATTTGACTTGGTATACGCGCCCATGAAAGCAATTAAAGGACAAGCCATTGCTGATTTTATCACTGAGTGTGCAGATCTACCAATCGAAGATAATGAGCAGAGTCTTATCCATGCCGTTCCATGTATCATGCACTTTGATGGATCTCACACCAACAAGATAGCTGGAGCAGGAATTGTGTTAATTTCTCCTTCAGGGGGGCATACAAGGTGCCTATATAAATTGAATTTTGAGTGCTCCAACAACCAAGCTGAGTATGAAGCCTTGATAATAGGTCTAGGAATATTGATTGAGCTGAAAGTTCAGTTTGTCAAGATATTGGACGACTCACAATTGGTCGTCAAGCAATTAAATGGAGAGTATCAATGTTCAAATGAAAATTTGATCGGCTATTACTATTTAGCCAAGCAACAGTTGGGTTAGTTCAAGAACTATGATATTGACCATGTGGAGAGGAAAATGAATTGCGAAGCCAACGAGTTAGCACAGATGGCTTCTGAATACAAGATATCAAAAGAGCTAGCTGACATGGTGACCACCATTACACTATTGGTACCTTCCATAGAGCAAAGAGAGATACCGATAGCACTCAGTGAGATGGTTAAGGAAAAAGATTGGAGAAACCCCATCATTGAGTACTTGAAGAAGCCTAATTCAAGGGATCGACGGTTAAGAAGATAAGCACAAAATTACGTGGTGATTGGAGAAGAGCTCTATCGAAAATCGTCAGATGAGCTACTACTACGATGCATTGACGACGATGATGCAAAACTGGTCATGGCGGAAACACATGAAGGCGTATGCGGAGCGCATCAAGCTGGAATCAAAATGAGATGCTGCTGAAAAGGTATGGATACTTTTGGCCTACTATGATGCAAGACTGTATTGATTACACCAAAGCATGTCATTCATGTCAAAAGCATGGTCCATTACAACATGTTCCGGCCACAGAACTCCATTTTATCATAAAGCCATGGCCATTTAGAGGTTGGGCAATGGATATAGCCAGTAAGATCTATCCTCCATCATCTCGTAAGCATAGCTTTATTCTCTTGGCAACGGACTATTTTACGAAATGGGTGGAAGCAGTCCCATACAAGAGCATAAATCAAAGGACAGTGATCAAGTTCCTGAAGGAGAACATCATTCACCGATTTGGTTTGCCTGAGTCAATTACTACAGATCAAGGGACAGTTTTCACTAGGAGCGAGGTTATGAAGTTCACCCGGTCAAGATGAATTAAGATGATGCATTCTACACCATACTCTCCGCAAGCAAATGGATAAGCTGAAGCTACCAACAAGGTGGTAATTAGCTTAATAAAAAAATACTAGGAAGAAAATCCAAGAGAGTGGGATGTGTTGCTATCAACGGTCTTGTGGGCATATAGAACTTCGCGAAGATCAAGCACTGGAGTTAGTCCTTATATGCTTACGTATGGACAAGAAGCGGTATTGCCAATGGAGATAACTGTGCAGTCAATGAGAGTCCAATTGCAAAACGAGATGTTGCCAGAAAATTACAAGGACTGGATGCACATTAATCTGGATGACTTGGATGAAGTTCGCGCGGCAGCTTTAGATCAATTGATTGTGCAAAAGAAAAGAGTAGACAGGGCTTTTAACAAGAAAGTCAGGGTAAAATAATTTTCTATAGGTGACTTAGTGTGGAAAGCAATCTTACCGCTCAATAAGCAAGATAGTCAATTTGGTAAATGGTCATCCAATTGGGAAGGACCCTATCTAGTTACCAAATCATTTGGAGGAAATGCATACAGGTTGATGGACGTTGAGGGAAAAGAGTTGTCTCGTGCTGTCAATGGAAGATTCTTAAATAACTATTATCCATCAGTCTGGGAAACACAAGGGGAAGTAAGTACATTCATTAAAATCGAAAATACATTCTGATCTTGATGACAAAGGCCTCCAGGTCTTTAGCAAGCTTGACATTTCTAGCTACAAGATTAGAATGTAATACAAGGTCATAATGGAGTTCAGATTGTTGTCCCTTGAGCTGCTCTAGACGACATGTGTGGAATTGAACAGCTTCAAATTTCTCCCAAGCCTCATGAAGCAGCTGTCGGTATTCACTTGAAGAAGTTTCAACCATCAATCCGACATGGGAAATCTCCTCTCTGAGAACTCTCCGTTCTGCACGACGATGACGAGAAAAGAAATCAAGAAGACGATGTGTCATCTCAAAATCTTCCCTGGCTCGGGTGCAGGAATTCTTAGTTCGAGTAAATTCTTCTTCAAAACTGCATAATCGGGAAGATTCCTCTGCAATCTGGAGTTTAAGTGTATTTGCCTCCACAATTAGAGGCTTGAGATTCCAGATGTCTTTCACATTGTGCTCAAACTCATCAAGCTGGTGAGAAACAGGGAGCATAATTCCCACACTAAATCTGAGAAGTCAAATCCACAAACAAGAACACCTTAGACCTAAAGATGTCTGTCAACTCGGCAACTTCCAACCCATGTTTGCGGTTCAGTAGCAAAGCATGGTAACCTTGCGATAGCAATTCAGGTAGTCGCCGCCATAAAGGCCGATCATCCTTGGGCAACCGGCTAAAGGAAGATGTTCCTACAAAATAAGTGATATCTGTTATGGCTCAAGCTTAAGAAAAGTTAGAGGTTCAAAGGATCTACCTCTGTGATCTCCTAAATATCCCCTTGGTCGAGGCCAAAGAGGCAATTGAGAGGGAGAACTATGTGAAGACATGACAGTGGGTTATATTTTCGAAAAGATTGTTCGTGCCAGAAGGCCAGTTGCCACGGATCATATATATAATGCCGGTTATAAGCAGCAGTATGTCCGAGTTTCCCGGAGAAAAAGACGAAATTGAGAAACGTGGTTGTGCATGCAAAATGGGCAGTTACTTCCCTGAAGATTTGCTACGATTCAGGACGTGGAGAAGTGTGACATTATGAAATCCGACCCTTTTCGAAGCATGATTTCATGAGACATCTTGTCAGTGCATTTCAGTTAAACCTCGCTCAGAGTTGGCCACTCTTGAGAAGACTAACCGATGGGGAAAGGCTAAGTAGGACTTAAATACGTGGACCAAAGAACTCGACCATTGATTGGTACCTTGACCATAAGGATTGCCGAGGGAATATTTTGAGCCATGATAGGTCGGTCTAAGATTGGACTTGGAACGATTTGCTAGTGCTATACAATTGGATCACAGGTGATTCCGTTTGACCATCATATAATTTGCAAATTAACCTAGACCGATTCCTGACGATCGTGTCCTTTGGAACTAGCGATTGACCCTTGCAATTACATGACAATCAAGGTCGCCATGACTCGAATAACTCTTAAACGTGACATTAGTCACGGGTCGATACGCGTAACTCCCAAGAGCCGCCCGTTAGTTTGAGATACACTGGAATCGCCATTGACAGATTTTAGCCACGAATTGAACTTCGGAATTGGACGTCGGGTATTCGAGAATTCCAACGATAATAAATTGGACGTCGCCTCATCGGGAACCATTAGGATTAGAATTCGCCCTTAGCATTTAGAAAAGTGAAATTCGGATCGACGATTAGGAAATTACCTTTATACCCTTGGATTAATACAATTTTCCTTAGAAATGAGTAAGGGCAATTTGGACATTTGCCATCCCCCACTCTTGGCCGAAATATGAAGGGTAGTATGGTCATTTGGGCTCTTGAATTATTGGATGATGGAATGACTAAGTGACATGACCATTGGACTTGATTTCCCCATGAACTACTCCTACAAACTTGTCATTCAAGCTTACTATTCATTGTCATTCACTCACTACCAACCCCACTAGCAATTTCCCTCCATTTTCTCTCTTGCTCTTGAAGTGGATGACAAGATCATACACTCTCTCTCATTCTCTCATTCAGCCGAACCATCACCCCCCTCACTCTCTCATTTTCTCTCATTCTCTCTTCCTCTCAAGCTCTCACTCTCCCTTTTTCCTCTCGCACCGTCGACGCCACCTCCACCGCCGGCCTTTGGGCTAAGTTCGTGAGCTCCTCAAGCTCATTTTTCGTGGTAAGTCTCCCTAAGGCTAGATCCTATGCGTTGTTTGGTTAGTAAATGAGGTTAAGGTTGATTTTTAGTAGAATATAATGGCTAAGAACGAGTTGGTTTCATGGATTAGAAACCGAGACCCTGCTGTCCAGAGTTGGCTGTGAACTTGCAGCCCTTGTCAGAGGATTTTTGCTTGCTCAACCCTTCGGTAAGTTATCCCTAACCCTTTATTAGGATGTTAGGTTACTAATAGATGTTTTATGGTTGCATTGGTAGAGTTTAAAGGCTGTTTTTATGGGAAAAATGTTAATGACCCGAGAGCCCGTGTAATCCCGTTTTCAGCGCGCGTCGAAAACAGAATGGGTCGTTCTAAGTCGTCTGGGGTCCAAATTGAGCTCCGTTTTCGCCCACGCGACCGTAAGATCATGAGGAAAGAGGCTATAAAGTTAGATTGCTAAAAAAGTAAACAGATTTATGTCTGTTTTTCTGAGAGTAAGCCTGGTCATGGGAAAACCGAACCTGCCATGAGATGGATGAACCGCGCTTGGTCGTTTCTTGGGTTAAAAATAGTGAAATTGAGTTTAAATGATGAAGTCCTATTCTGGTCATGAATGACCTTAGGGTCTTGAGCATGTGCTGAAGTCATTTTAACTTAATTTGAGCAAGTGAAGTGGTAAAATAGACTAAACCGGAGTTTGAATGGGAAGTGTAAACTAATCGAATGCTCATGGATGACCTATGATCGTGGCTATGTGCCTTGATGGTTAATTTCTTGACTGTGTGATCTTGAGTGCAATTGGCCGTTGGAATGAGATGTATGAGTACTAAATCACATATTAACCTATTAAGGTTAAAGCATGACCCGAGAGCCGTTTTTACGGGGGGTCCTGGTAAATATATAATAGCCTGGGCGTTACGACGAGGGCGTTTACCGAATGCAAGCATGACCCGAGAGCCATTTTTACGGGGGGTCCTGGTAAACATATAATAGCCTGGGCGTTATGACGATGGCGTTTACCAAATGCAAGTACGACCTAAGAGCCGTTTTTACGGGGGGGTCCGGGAAGATGAATTTATTAGACCTGGACGTTATGACGAGGGTCCTGCCTAATACAATGTGATTATTAAGCTATGTCCCGGGCGCTACGGCGAGGGCTGAATAACTAGAACCGAGTTATTGATGCCTTATTCGAGCAGTTGATTGTTTAAATGCCTAAAGTACGAAGCTTAGCTTAAATCGTGAAATCGCATCTTGCATTGGGTTGAATGGAGTGTCTATTTGTTGTACTCCTATTTATTGTCTTAAATGCCATGACTATACTTTCTATTAGAATTGTTTACTTTCAGGTGTTAGGAGGTACTAATGGCCTAGTTTAGGGTTAGGAATGACTTGCTGAGATTTATTCTCACCCCGTTGTGGGACAACATTTTCAGGTCCCGAATGACGTGGTCCCTTGAATACTATGGACGGACTTTTGAAGATACCCTTTTGAAGTAGATGAACCGTTAACCTTACCTGACTATATTTCCCTTTTAAGACTTAGGGAGCTATTTTCTTATTTTGGGTTGTTCACGCCTATATAGTTTTGTAGGGTTAAACTTCATCTACTGTTGTTTTATTAAAGGAAGTTGTATTTTGGGAGATGGCAAGTTGTAACCCTATTGTGTATTTGACGCTTTTAAGGAATGTTTGAAGTAAGTTTCAAATCTCTAATTTCATCCTGAGTCATTGTGTTCGGAAAGAAAATTTTAAGAAAGGAGATTGTTCGTCGCTTCCGCATGTACATTTGGTATTGCGCTTAAGTCGTTCGCCGTTGATCCTGGGAACTAATCTATGCAAACGGCCGTGGCGGGATGTTAGCAAGCTCGAGAAGGTTACGGGGCATTACAAGAAGTTAAAATCTCGAGCAGGTTGTCATGTTGGTTTCGTCTCGAGAATTTCCACTTAGTAATAATTTGGATGACGGAATGATCAAAGGGACGTTATGGTCATTAATTACTGGTAAACACGAGAAACTCAGAATCGGCAACCTAGAGCATCGGGAAATTATAGAATCGGTAAGTTGAAACATCGAGGAATCACAGAACCAGGAGATACATCAAGTTTCTTTTTAAGCCATACACAAGTCAAAAGAGAATCAGAGAAAGCAGGTGGTCAGATAATGAACCGAGGATGATTAAAAGCAAAGAAATCCATTCAGTTATCCAAAAGGGGAGGAGTTCCATACACCCATATTTTCTTCCTCCTTTCTCTCTCATTTTCCCATTTCTATTCGTGCTCTCTCTCTCTCTCTCTCTCTCTCTCTCTCTCTCTCTCTCTCTCTCTCTCTCTCTCTCTCTCTCTCTCTGCTAAGTTACTAGCCACTATTTCTTTTCTTTGTTGGACATGTAAAAACCCCTCTAGCCCTGCTTTTGCTTAAGATGCTCCGCGAAACAAGCGGCAAAATGATGAAGGCAATCTTCCAGCATCTTGTTCTCTTCCTCGGCATGGTGCTTGGTCTTAGCCAGCTCATTCATAAAGGCCTTAAGACCGTTCCGCTCCTGCTCCAGAGCCTGGAGATGCTCTATCTGATTTTGGATGTGATCGTTGAGAGCCTCTAGTGTAGCCTTCAGAGCTTCAGCATTACCTTTGGCAGAAACTAAAGAGCAGGCTTCATGGGCCTCGGCCAATTTGTGTTCCAACTTCATGGCAGCCTGGGAAGATTTCTTCAAGTTTCGCCGATTAGCCTCCAGTCGATCAGAAATAACGTTCTTGAGTCGGAGGATGCCACAGTAAGAGGCCAAAACAGATTCCCGAGCGTTGCAGATCTCCTTGTATGCTACTTCGCCATTCTCCACCTCCTCGATCTTGCACCACAACTCAAGCTCTATAAGGTCACATCGGGAAATTCGCTAGATTTTCTTGAAACTTGCTCACTCCATGATCAAAAGCAGGTACGAACTCCTCATAGGTTTTTTGAAACGGATGGTCAGCGGGAAGATGTTGAGGAGCAGCTTGCTTCACAAGGACATTCAGTTTCTCGAGAACCCTAGGACGCACGACCCATTTGGTATACATGCGGTTTAAGAAAGTGATTATGTCCCCCCAGAGGGAAACGAACTCTAGGTTAAAGGGAGAAGGTGAGGAAGCAGAAGAAGATGCAGACAAGTATGCAGGCTTCATGATGGAAGAGAGAATGATTGCTTGTGTTTCGATTTTGTGAAGATCTGGGTGAAGATTTCCCCTAGGAAAATCATACTATTTATAGAACTTCAAGCGACATATCCTTCAATAGGGAGTGAGGTTAATAGGGAGTCGCTCATGAGTAGAGGGTCGATTGGATTATGTGATCGTGATTGTGGCCTTGAGGTATATGGCTAAACCTAGGGAAAAATCGATTTGTGAGAAGGTCATTTGTGGAATTAGAAGTCCTCTATGGATAAGAATTGATCGGGAAACGACTGCAATGTGACGAGCAATGAGGACGATCATGCACTACATGTGTTTATGGCGTCAAAATAAAAGTTGAGAAATGTGCATGCATGAGCATATCATTATCGGACTTGATAAACCATCGCTTGGTATGGGACAAGCTGATGGGATACCTATAAATCGTAATGAAGCACGTTATGGGACATGTGGAACGGGACTCTCCTCGTATGTGTATGACTTGGGACAACTTGCAAAGACCAGGTCTGATGAGGGCGGGGAGTGTGCGCCGAGACATAGAAGTTCGGACAAGGAGCGGCTTCTGGCAGGCTTCTAAGACAGAAAGGGAGGCAGGAATGACCTAAACCATACATTGAAAGGGATAGGTCTAGGTATCGGGCTAAGTCTGATTCTTTTATCAAAAGATTTATCGCATTAAAGCTGATCCTCAAGATGAAATTTCAAGCATTGCGTGGCATTTGATATGGCGCATGTGATTGGCACTTCTTGTTTGCATCGCCGTAGGCGGTTACAGGTCTTAAAGCTTCGTACTAGGCAATAAGTGTTGTTTGGTCAATACCTATCTAATGTGCTAGATAGATGATTGTGGTAGTGCTAGCTTGCAAGTGCATCTAGACTTGAGGTACGGATGAGAACTTCTTGATGTGTGCCTCTGAATGCTTGATCTATGATTGGCTTACTTGACATCGAGTCGTTGTTTGGCTTAGGCTTATTTGAGAACGGAATAGCATGTTGTAATCTTGCTAAGTCGCAGGTGCGGCGGGACTTAAGGTATGAGAAAATATCCCATTGAATTGATACCATGAGTGTTTGCTTGATGTTTGCCTAGTTGAAACTTGTTTGATGATTGACTCCTGGTTGAGTGTTGCTTGTGATTGTTTGGTAATTAGTGGCTGGCTTATGGTTACCGTTGTGGTGAGCAGTTTAGGACTGCTAGACTTGAGTAGATGGCTTAGGTCTTTGAATCCCTTGGTGGAACTGTAATAGCTCCTATGATGTTAGAGCTTAGTGAGAATGAACAATCGAGATAAAAGTGTTAGAGGAGCGCCTAACTCCAGACCACAAGTTGTGGGAGATTCAAGAGTTGATAAAGTCGAGAGAGCCTTAAAAGAAATCGAGAATTGGATGAGTAGGTAGGCTCGAGATTGGGCTGCTATTGTGACTTAGCCAGTTGAGGCCATTGCTATTGTGATTATTAGAGCAAATGGTGCTGATCGGAAGGATGATCTTGGAGACACGAATATGAGCCGACATATGGGCTAGCTTGTGGAATAGTTTGTGAAGTCGAAGTCGACGGAGTTGGCAGGAAATGTAAGTATGAGATTACTCCTATTTGGAATGAGGATTTGTAAGGAAGCCTTAGAGGCGTGGGTATATTGAGGAGAAAATGACCCTAGCGATTAACACTCCAAGGTACTGCTAATGATCGGTGAATAGTTACCAAAGAGAATTTTTCTTGAAGGCGTAGCACGTAATCGGATTTGCCTTCATCTAGTTGATCAATGAGGAATGCATTACTGAGTTTGCTATGGAACAAGAGTTGTTGGAGTCCCTGAAGTTGTGAGAATCAGAGAAAGATTTGCCATTGTAGGGTAAAGTTCTCGAGACTGCCTAAGCATGCATCAAAGATGGTTAGGGATCCGTTGGATAAGAACAAGGAGATTAAAGAATGAATTGAGGTTCGAAGCATCGTGGCGAATTGATATTCTTAGATTTGAAGTGTTATGATGAACTTCATCTTGAAGGGCTAAATGACTGGGGAAATCATGAGTAAAGAGGATTTCCGCTTATAGAACATAGAATGTACTTGTAAGGAATGGTTGATACCAGGGCGCAAGGCCTACAATGGAAATTGGTGGTTTGTCTCTCTCGTCATGTGGGAAGTGTTAAGGGAAATCAGCATGCTAGTCTACTTGAGTCCAATGATTCTGTGAGGTTGACTGAGATTGAACCAAACCATCGGAAATGGAGTTATAAGTGTTGTCCCCTAAAGGATAGGGCGATGTTCTAAAGGACAATCGGACCCTGAGATGGTCGTTGATGGGGAGGAAAGAGGACGGACTTGATATAGTCTTGGTTACGAATGGGTGGATGAGTAAGCAACATGGATGCTTAGTTTATGACCGCAAAGTGATTTGAATTAATCGAGTTGAATATCCAAGGTGTGGATTTGTAGAGACCAAGGAGAAACCTCGATCCCTTAGAACCTTGTCGTTGAGGTGATATAGTTATTGGAAGGAGAATGTCAAGTATGGTGACATCTAAATCCTGGAGTAAAGGTACCGCTGTTGATGCAGATTTCAAGATTGACATTCTATGGAACGAGGAAGACAAGGTGGATTCGAGACAAGAGAATGCCACTAAGAAATGTAGTCTCCTCATAGAGTAAGAGGCCCCGGTATGAAAAAGAAGAATTCTATTGTCTGGGTGTTAAGAGTGAACGCCACCAGGTAGTGTCTCAAGGATTATAGGCTTGAACTTTTGTTGCATTCTGATGGTTTTAGTATCAACTCTAATTGATGACCTTTATGGTTATTTGTGATTATAGGCTAGAGATCGACAGTGGATTAGACAATGTGCTGAAATGGAAACGACCGACTGTTGAGCTTCATTTGTGAATATGAGTTATAAAGAGACGACTGATATTAATGGGTTTAGGCTTGAATTACGTTACATCTTGATGGTTTTAGTCATCAATTGCTATTGACGGCCTTAGACAGTGTGAGACGAGATGTATGCAAGGAAGTGGACAAGGGATATTTGGATCAAAGGCCAGTTGTAATCGAATGCATATGGATTTGACTTGAATGGCGACTAGACTTGAGGTTATAGATTAATATTAGGCAGTTGATTTTTGAGATGTGATAGTCGCTTGTGGAATTAGAAATTTCGATTGAAAGGAATTGATCGGAATCAAGGAATCATGAAGAGCACGAACGGCCTTTGGGAGGTATTCCATGGAATCTAAGAGGACGCTCGAGGTATGCAGAATATAAGAGCGCGAGATTTGGGTCTAATAAGGCAAGTTCTAGGTCATAAAGCCTCTGGGAAATTGATTTCCCGTGGAACCCTTAAGGATTAGTATAAGTAATAGATTGTCGGAAAACAGTATGGATTACTGGAGTTTGGAGTTACTGAAATTGATGGTTTGCTATAGACGAATCGTGGCAAGAGTCGTCCTATTAATGAAATGGACTAAGGACGAGATGTGGCGCGAATGGCCGAATGAACATGAAAGGAGTTTTCGGGGGCTAAAGTGTTGTAACCTGCGGGTCCTGATGCCCAAAGATCATGGAAGAGATTACAACAGGGAGAAAATCCAGACTCCTAAGTACCCACGGATAGAGACTTAGAAGCTTCACGAACGAATGTAAGTATACGATGATGAAGGACTTAGAGGGCAAGGTCATGTTGGGAACTCATCATGATGACTATAATGTCCCATGGATTTACCAAGCAGTACCAGGACTTACGTCTGCACTAGTGGTGGAATATAATGAAAAGAGAAATAGTCAAGTTTGTGGATAAGGATCGGATGTGTCAACAAAGGAAGGCACGACTCGATAAGTCGACGAGTTGCCCCAGCCGTAGGAAGCTCTCGAGTGGAACTAGGAACGAATTGTTGTGGATTTGGCCGTGGGGTCACCTGAAAGGTCAGGAGGACCATGGGACGATTTGTGAAGGCGTTAGGCAACTCGTGTGGAATTTCAACGATGGTTGTACCAAGTAGAGATCCTAAGTTTACCTTAACTGTTAGGAGAGTCCTCAAGAGGTCATAGGGACGAAGTTACATTACAGTACGTCCTGTCATGTGCAGACAAATAGATGGCCTAAGAAAATGATCTAGATGCATGAGATTAGGTTGTGAGCGTGTATCACGAACTTTAAAGGACGTGGTAATGAGTGGCTATGCCTGGTGGAGATGTCCAAAGTAACAATTACTTGTAGACAGATTGGATGACTGGTTGGTACATACCTTTATCAAGGATGTTTGAGTGGGGACTTATTGCAAATGACTTCTATCTTGGGTTGAAATTACTTCATGAGGGACTGACTGGAGGTGGCACTGGATTGTATTAAGCCATTTGAAAAGCATGGGTGGGTCCTAAGTTAATCTTGTGGATCAAGTTACTTGGAGTTATGTTTGGGTCTCGGGTAATACCTTGAAGCGTGTTGACGCGAGGATTTGTGCCCATCTTGATGCGTTAATACGTGAGATTTTAACCTGAAGTGTTGAGACGCGGGTTTCAAAACGATATACGGATTTGAGGTGTGCTACGCGGATCGTGGGTGAGTTTGACGGCCGGTGCGCCATTACGAAGGCCTTGGCATCGATACTGAAACTAAATGGACAGACGGTATAGATCTTTAGAACTTCAAGTGAGAGATTATGTTTTTCTTAAAGTATCACCCATGCGAGGCCTGTCCGATTTGGAAAGTCGAGTCCGAGGTGTGAAGACCTATTTGGGTTTTGGCAATTAAAAAGAGGATCGCCAAGGAAGATGAAGTAGAGATGAGGCGTCAGCACCCAGTTGTTGAGTACGATGTGATTTATGGTAAATTTCGAGGACGAAATTTTTATAAGGAGGGAAGAGTTGTGACATTCTGAAATCCGACCCTTTTCGAAGCATGATTTCATGAAACATCTTGTCAGTGCGTTTCAGTTAAACCTCGCTCAGAGTTGGCCACTCTTGAGAAGACTAACCGATGGGGAAAGGCTAAGTAGGACTTAAGTACGTGGACCAAAGAACTCGACCATGGATTGGTACCTTGACCATAAGGATTGCCGAGGGAATATTTTGAGCCATGATAGGCCGGTCTAAGATTGGACTTGGAACGATTTGCTAGTGCTATACAATTGGATCACGGGTGATTCCGTTTGACCATCGTATAATTTGCAAATTAACCTAGACCGATTCCTAACGATCGCGTCCTTTGGAACTAGCGATTGACCATCGCAATTACATGACAACCAAGGTCGCCATGACTCGAATAACTCTTAAACGTGACATTAGTCACGGGTCGATACTCGTAACTCCCAAGAGCCGCCCGTTAGTTTGAGATACACTGGAATCGCCATTGACAGATTTTAGCCACGAATTGGACTTCGGAATTGGACGTCGGGTATTCGAGAATTCCAACGATAATAAATTGGACGTCGCCTCATCGGGAACCATTAGGATTAGAATTCGCCCTTAGCATTTAGAAAAGTGAAATTCGGATCGACGATTAGGAAATTACCTTTATACCCTTGGATTAATACAATTTTCCTTAGAAATGAGTAAGGGCAATTTGGACATTTGCCATCCCCCACTCTTGGCCGAAATATGAAGGGTAGTATGGTCATTTGGGCTCTTGAATTATTGGATGATGGAATGACTAAGTGACATGACCATTGGACTTGATTTCCCCATGAACTACTCCTACAAACTTGTCATTCAAGCTTACTATTCATTGTCATTCACTCACTACCAACCCCACTAGCAATTTCCCTCCATTTTCTCTCTTGCTCTTGAAGTGGATGACAAGATCATACACTCTCTCTCATTCTCTCATTCAGCCGAACCATCACCCCCCTCTCTCTCTCATTTTCTCTCATTCTCTCTTCCTCTCAAGCTCTCACTCTCCCTTTTTCCTCTCGCACCGTCGACGCCACCTCCACCGCCGGCCTTTGGGCTAAGTTTGTGAGCTCCTCAAGCTCATTTTTTGTGGTAAGTCTCCCTAAGGCTAGATCCTATGCGTTGTTTGGTTAGTAAATGAGGTTAAGGTTGATTTTTAGTAGATTATAATGGCTAAGAACGAGTTGGTTTCATGGATTAGAAACCGAGATCCTGCTGTCCAGAGTTGGCTGTGAACTTGCGGCCCTTGTCAGAGGATTTTTGCTTGCTCAACCCTTCGGTACGTTATCCCTAACCCTTTATTAGGATGTTAGGTTACTAATAGATGTTTTATGGTTGCATTGGTAGAGTTTAAGGGCTGTTTTTATGGGAAAAATGTTAATGACCCGAGAGCCCGTGTAATCCCGTTTTCAGCGCGCGTCGAAAATAGAATGGGTCGTTCTAAGTCGTCCGGAGTCCAAATTGAGCTCCGTTTTCGTCCACGCGACCGTAAGATCATGAGGAACGAGGCTATAAAGTTAGATTGCTAAAAAAGTAAACATATTTATGTCAGTTTTTCTGAGAGTAAGCCTGGTCATGGAAAAACCGAACCTGCCATGAGATGGATAAACCGCGCTTGGTCATTTCTTGGGTTAAAATAGTGAAATTGAGTTTAAATGATGAAGTCCTATTCTGGTCATGAATGACCTTAGGGTCTTGAGCATGTGCTGAAGTCATTTTAACTTAATTTGAGCAAATGAAGTGGTTTAATAGACTAAACCGGAGTTTGAATGGGAAGTGTAAAATAATCGAATGCTCACGGATGACCTATGATCGTTGCTATATCGTTGCTATGTGCCTTGATGGTTAATTGCTTGACTGTGTGATCTTGAGTGCAATTGGCCGTTGGAATGAGATGTATGAGTACTAAATCACATATTAACCTATTAAGGTTAAAGCATGACCCGAGAGCCATTTTTACGGGGGGGTCCTGGTAAACATATAATAGCCTGGGCGTTACGACGAGGGCATTTACCGAATGCAAGCATGACCAGAGAGCCATTTTTACGGGGGGTCCTGGTAAACATATAATAGCCTGGGCGTTATGACGAGGGCGTTTACCAAATGCAAGTATGACCTAAGAACCGTTTTTACGGGGGGTTCGAGCAGATGAATTTATTAGACCTGGACGTTATGACGAGGGTCCTGCCTAATACAATGTGATTATTAAGCTATGTCCCGGGCGCTACGGCGAGGGCTGAATAGCTAGAACCGAGTTATTGATGCCTTATTCGAGCAGTTGATTGTTTAAATGCCTAAAGTACGAAGCTTAGCTTAAATCGTGAAATCGCATCTTGAATTGGGTTGAATGAAGTGTCTATTTGTTGTACTCCTATTTATTGTCTTAAATGCCATGACTATACTTTCTATTAGAATTGTTTACTTTCAGGTGTTAGGAGGTACTAATGGCCTAGTTTAGGGTTAGGAATGACTTGCTGAGATTTATTCTCACCCCGTTGTGGGACAACATTTTCAGGTCCCGAATGACGTGGTCCCTTGAATACTATGGACGGACTTTTGAAGATACCCTTTTGAAGTAGATGAACCGTTAACCTTACCTGACTATATTTCCCTTTTAAGACTTAGGGAGCTATTTTCTTATTTTGGGTTGTTCACGCCTATATAGCTCTGTAGGGTTAAACTTCATCTACTGTTGTTTTATTAAAGGAAGTTGTATTTTGGGAGATGGCAAGTTGTAACCCTATTGTGTATTTGACGCTTTTAAGGAATGTTTGAAGTAAGTTTCAAATCTCTAATTTCATCTTGAGTCATTGTGTTCGGAAAGAAAATTTTAAGAAAGGAGATTGTTTGTCGCTTCCGCATGTACATTTGGTATTGCGCTTAAGTCGTTCGCCGTTGATCCTGGGAACTAATCTATGCAAACGGCCGTGGCGGGATGTTAGCAAGCCCGAGAAGGTTACGGGGCATTACAAGAAGTTAAAATCTCGAGCAGGTTGTCATGTTGGTTTCGTCTCGAGAATTTCCACTTAGTAATAATTTGGATGACGAAATGATCAGAGGGACGTTATGGTCATTAATTACTGGTAAACACGAGAAACTCAGAATCGGCAACCTAGAGCATCGGGAAATTATAGAATCGGTAAGTTGAAACATCGAGGAATCACAGAACCAGGAGACACATCAAGTTTCTTTTTAAGCCATACACAAGTCAAAAGAGAATCAGAGAAAGCAGGTGGTCAGATAATGAACCGAGGATGATTAAAAGCAAAAGAAATCCATTCAGTTATCCAAAAGGGGAGGAGTTCCATACACCCATATTTTCTTCCTCCTTTCTCTCTCATTTTCCCATTTCTATTCGTGCTCTCTCTCTCTCTCTCTCTCTCTCTCTCTCTCTCTCTCTCTCTCTCTCTCTCTCTCTCTCTCTCTCTCTCTCTCTCTCTCTCTCTCCTTCCTTCTCTCTACTAAGTTACTAGCCACTATTTCTTTTCTTTGTTGGACATGTAAAAACCCCTCTAGCCCTGCTTTTGCTTAAGATGCTCCGCGAAACAAGCGGCAAAATGATGAAGGCAATCTTCCAGCATCTTGTTCTCTTCCTCGGCATGGTGCTTGGTCTTAGCCGGCTCATTCATAAAGGCCTTAAGACCGTTCCGCTCCTGCTCCAGAGCCTGGAGATGCTCTATCTGATTTTGGATGTGATCGTTGAGAGCCTCCAGTGTAGCCTTCAGAGCTTCAGCATTACCTTTGGCAGAAACTAAAGAGCAGGCTTCATGGGCCTCGGCCAATTTGTGTTCCAGCTTCATGGCAGCCTGGGAAGATTTCTTCAAGTTTCGCCGACTCCCCTCCAGCCGATCAGAAATAACGTCCTTGAGTCGGAGGATGTCACAGTAAGAGGCCAAAACAGATTCTCGAGCGTTGCAGATCTCCTTGTATGCTACTTCGCCATTCTCCACCTTCTCGATCTTGCACCACAACTCAAGCTCTATAAGGTCACATCGGGAAATTCGCTAGATTTTCTTGAAACTTGCTCACTCCATGATCAAAAGCAGGTACGAACTCCTCATAGGTTTTTCGAAACGGATGGTCAGCGGGAAGATGTTGAGGAGCAGCTTGCTTCACAAGGACATTCAGTTTCTCGAGAACCCCAGGACGCACGACCCATTTGGTATACATGCGGTTTAAGAAAGTGATTATGTCCTCCCAGAGGGAAACGAACTCCAGGTTAAAGGGAGAAGGTGAGGAAGCAGAAGAAGATGCAGACAAGTATGCAGGCTTCATGATGGAAGAGAGAATGATTGCTTGTGTTTCGATTTTGTGAAGATCTGGGTGAAGATTTCCCCTAGGAAAATCATACTATTTATAGAACTTCAAGCGACATATCCTTCGAGGTACGAAGTATCCGTCCACGACCTTCTGATTACCGAGGCGGTAACGTTAGTGGGGAAGTGCAGAGTTTCGAGACAATTAAGCACATCGTGGAAAAGTGGACGTGTACAGTTAATTCCCAGGGAACAATGGTCTCCAGATTATCTATAGTTGCCCACGAAGCGTCGCAACCGTCCGATCTGGAGATAAACCCGAGACGGCGTCTTGCATTAAATGCTCTACAAGGAGAGGTGATCTCTTGAAATCATATCATGGCTAATCAAGTCGATTTGATGACAGATATTGAAGGACACCGGTTGGGAACAAACTAGAATAAAGATAACAAAATCAAGAAGGGGCAGCATGAATGTAGGACGAGTAACAGTGGATCGTGTTGCAGCCATCGACGGTTCCAATCCGTAAGAAGATATTCAAGCTCTGCTGCTTCACCATGTATGATCTTAGAGATAAGCCCCAAGGAAGACAATAAATTCCAGAAGGGCAAAATTGGGATTTTACAGAGACGAGTGCTCATGTTTGACTTGATTGGAAGAATTGAGGAAGCAAAACGCGCGAAACGAGGTGACGAGATGGCGGCCAAATTGAAAAGTAAGCCACTTTTTCATCGTCAGCATTTAAAAGAATTAAAGGTTCTTTCAATTCTTTTAAAAGAAAATTCAATATGGCATAGCACTTGTGGTTAACGTTTTTAGAAGTTTATGTACTCAAATGATCGATTAAAATGTTATAAGGCACTCAAATAATCAGAAGAAAAAAAATGAAGTTATGACCCTTAAGTGACCGTCATATAAAAATTATATCACCATCCATAACTAAGATTTGATTCGTGCAAGAAGAGAGATAGCACGTTTGTTCCGTTTTGTGTGCTAACCTACCTATGTGAAGTTCCAACTGGAGTCGCATAATCGTAGGTTAAGGGAACATGCGGCTTACTGAAGGACTATAGGACTTACGGTGTGCGCCCATGCGGGCAATCACACCCGCCCCCTAGAGATAACTGCAAGCAGTTATCTGACGTGAAAGATCATGTCTGTTCAAAAGACGTTAAAAAGAACGTCTCCCCCCTTCCTTCTTCTCTCTGACAGAAAGTCACAAAAGAAAAAGAACAAAAACGAACGACACTTTTTCTCGAAGTTGAATTGCGTTCGATGCAAAGGGACTCTCGAGACTGCGAAGGCGACATCTAATCTGTGAATAGTGGGTACGGTTTTTCATGTGATTGTATTCCGATCGGTGATACAAGTAAGTTCATTTTGGGCATTAATTAGAGTTTTTCGCATGTAATTCGTATACAGATTAGGAATCCGTTTCCAACATTGGTATCAGAGCTGGTCATTCTTGTTTCCTGATTGTTCATGTTTTAATCCACAAATTTTTTTTAATGAGAAAAGCCGGGACCCCGAGCATATTGTTCATCGGCGACAGATTTCGTTCTGGTCATTGAAAATGAATTTTAAACACATCATCTGAACGGGCTCAACGAGACGAGAATTTGGAGTGGTCGCTCGTCGTGAGACGACATTGGACGGCGCTACACGTGCTATACGCGCCGCCACGGGATAGGGTTCCTGGGGCAGTGGCGAAGCGACGCGATTTTGTACAATTTCGCTCAGTGAAAGTGGCAAATAAATATACCATCCGAATCGTCTCGCCAATACGAGCATTTTGAGGGGCGGAACGCCACCAATGGACGTCGGACGGCACCGCACGCGCCGACACGCGCAGCCAGAGCGCTCTGTGCGTGGGACTCACGCGCCCACGTGCATCGCGCGTGCCAGGAACCGCTGAAACGGTCTGCTGACGTGGCGCTTGCGTGGCCCCTGATGCGGCGGACACGTGTCCGATGACATGGCGGTTCAACCCGTCCTGACCCGACCCAAAATCCAACCCGATTTGACCCATGACCCGACCCGGGTCAACGGTCAACTGTTGACCGATCAACGCTGACCGTTGACTGGGCTGACTCGCGCGTGAAGCCCACGCGTAGAGACTTCTAGTGGCGCATGTGAGCGCGTGCGGAGTCTGATTGAGGTGATTTTGATGCCGATGTGTTCGTATTGAAATTTCCTACAATGTGGTATATTTATTTTACCATTTTATGCACTATGGATTATGTGTAATCCCTTTTATTGTTCTGCATTCGTTGCAGGAACTATGGAACAGAGTGCAGTGCGAATCTCAATATTCCCGTGGACAGACGAGGAACATGAGAGACTCCTGAAGCAGAGGAATGAGTTGGCACTTTATCGATGGGATGGCAAAGTTGACATGATGACTCACATTATAACGGTGAACAAAATGATATTAGAAATCATTTGTAATGGTTTTGTCATGCCAGACTATCTGAGGGTTGTTGCCTTAAAAACTACTCTTCCTGATTGATATGAGGTCTTGGACCGCTTATGGAAGAATGCCTACTACTATTCTTATAAGGACCTTGGAATAAGATTCCTAATAGAGTTCTTAAAGGTCGGGGCAAGGAAGACATCGACCCTTGCTATGAATGGGTCCTGACGTAGACAGAATGCGCCCTGGCGAAGAGATTTGTTCCCTTGACTGAGACCAGAAAGTTTCCCAAGAGCCACTATAGGGATGCCTTCTAGGATCAAGACGTTCCCTAAAGAGTTTATTGAATATTTTCCCGTTCTTGGCATACATTATGTCACATGATGTTGAATTGGAATTTTGGATCTTATTGATGTATGTCTATAGATGAAAATACTATCTTTCATGTTATATGAAATATTTAGCTGTGAATTTTTTTTTTTTGTAATGTAATGCCTTAGTGGTATATGGATAAGTGGGGAGTTCTAAAAGGTTTTAGTGACTTCATGAACTCAATTTTACATAAATGATTATATTAATGGTAATTTCAAGCGAGGATTCTCAGACGATGGTTGGGAACATAGTGAACTTTCGACTTTGAGAACTTATGTGAAATTATTCATTAATATAATTAGTTAGTATAAAATAGATGCATAAATGTATAGGCATCAATAATTAATGAGTACATGTCTATTGAACTTTGTGTTCAGATACAATAGTTTGAGCTTATTAGAGTATTATAGTTAAGCTTGATTGAGGATAGAATTAAGATGGCAAAATTATGAAAATTAGAATAGGATCCAATATGTGCTAAAAGAGCAAAAAGCACTGTGAGCTCTTGACCTAGTTATGGAAGAATCTGAAGATGGAATTACTGCATTGTCAAGAAAGTACAAAGATATACTTGCTGCAAGAAATAAATGAACTCTATTGCCCGCATTATGTTGTTGAGACATAAATAATAAATATTTTTATACATGAGTTCAAGCATTTTTTTTTTGTAAATGCTAAAGTCAAGTGGAAGGCATTAACGAAATTAAATTTGGTGAGACATTGGTCTCCAATTTGAAACAGATCACTTTAAGGTTTGATACGTATATGATGCCTTGTGGGCAGAATATTAAATGACCTATGTGGCATATATCAAATAAATAAGTGAACTATAAGATGCAGACTCCATTTTGACTGATGAATAGCAAGTGCAAGCAGTAGTCTGTTCTTTATTTCATAACTATGTGCATTTGAAAATCCACTAGATTCACATTATAAGTAAAGACTTTTAAGGATATTATGCGACACCTTAAACTAGAGATGGATTGTCTTCTGGTGGCAAAACCTAAAATCGACATTTGTAATGTTAATTCTAGTTCGAATGAGCTTTGTGCTCCAGAAACGTCAAGGTGGATTTAAGAAGTGGATAGAACAGAGGAATAAATTCTTCAAGATAGAAATTGAAGTTTAACCGACATGAGAAAGGAAAATGTCCTTTCAAGAAAAATATTTTAGAAGTGAAGTGTTTCATCTATAGAAATTAAAGTGACTTTGCTTATGATTGTGGCGAGCCAAAGAAGTTTACAAAGTTCTTTGTGCACATGAGAATGTACATATGTCTGCAGTTCAGTCTTTGTAACTGAATATCATCCTTTGTGGATTGTAGACTTAACGCCACAAGCTGTTTAGCAAATCATAGAAATACCTTAGTGGAATTTCAATGAGTTCTACTTGGAGCAAAGTGAATGAATATGGGAAACAATTTCTTAGTGAAAGTTAAAGGATTGACATTAGCCAAATTGAAAATGCGCAATGGTTACATCTTATTCCTACATGACGTGATGTATGCTCCAATATATGACGAAATTGAGTTTTCGTATTTATATGGGTTAAACTTGATTTCAATATAAATTTTCATAACGATGGTATTGACTTGTTGCTGGTAACAAGTAATTATAATTCTAGATGGTTTCAATGTGCAGATTGTTGAGTACAATTATGTGAATGATAGTTATTCCATATTTTCATTTTTTGTGATGATATGAATATGTGGCATGCTAGGTTGGGTAAAATAAGATAAAAAGGGCTTATTGGACAGTGTTGAAAATGTCATTTAGGCTATTTATGAGCATTGCCTTTGGAGGGAATAACAATAAAGAAACTATTTGGAAAATGAACAAGAGCTAAATGCCCTTTGCATTGATCCATTCAGACATATGTGGTTCAGTGAATATGATAGCAAGGCATAAGGCTGTTTATTTCATCACATTTATATAATTACACTCGATTCGGATTTATTATTTTATAATCTTTCATAAATTTCAGGCATAAGTTGCTTTGAGAAATTTTATTTAAAATCTAAAATCCGATCGAGGTCGAGAAAATCTATCTGATTAGTTCAGATGTTTATGTGATGAAAAAGGAATAGAATAATAGTTGACTATTTCATCGACTTCTCTGAATAATGGAATTGCAAAGAGAAGAAATAGATCATAATAAATATGGTTAAGTCTATGATAACACAGTATCATCTTTTGTGATGATATTTTTGTTGATGGCTGTCCACATACTTAACTGTGTGTCTTATAAATCAGTTACCACTACTCCATATGAGTTGTGGACAGGTCGACAATGACATTTGAGTTTTTCTCAGACCTTGAAATGCTTCCTATGCACACGCGTTCTCCCACAAGTTTGGGAAATTGGGCCCTAGAGGCAAAAAGAGTATCTTCGTGAAATACTAAAAGCACTTGAAAGGGTAAGTGCTATGGGTGAGCAGGAAAGTGGAGAGCGCAACTGAATTTGAATCACGAGATGTCACATTCTTAGTGAATGAATTTCTAAAAAAGGGTGAGATACTTAAAGACTATTCTCTATTTGAATTTTAGGAAAGTGACAATGATTTCTTATGGACATCTTATCCAAGTGGGAGCAATGTGAGAAGTGGGGAATTTGTTTCGAATTAGTCTCAATTGCAACCACTTGATGTGTAAAAGATGTCGTCATTGTCTGATTCGAGTGGGAGTGTAATAGAGAATGATGTACTAAGTGTACGATCTCCAATTTGGCGAACAAGTCGCAAGAAGCTTTATCCGTCAAATTGTTGATATTTAGACAATGAAAATAAAGCTTTCATGGTTGCTCCACAAGAAAAGAATAAGTCAAGGAGTATAAAATAAAACTCCAATTTGTCCTGATAAGGAAAAGTGGATACAAGCAATGGAGAAATAGATGGAGTTAATGAGATCAAATGAAGTTTTGGGAACTGATTGATCTTTCGAATGGACGCAAAGCTATTGGGAGCAAGTGTGCTCTCAAAAGAAAGTGTAAAACTGATGGCTTGTTTGAGAAATGGGAGGCTCGCCTTATGGTGAAACATAATAACCAATTCACCTTATTCTGGTAATAATGATGAGTATGGATCTAGAATTACATTAAGGATGTAAAGACTGCAATTCTCAATGGAGAATTAATAGAAGAAATCTGTGTGGAACAACCTGCAGGATTTGTGAATGAAGGCCAAGAATATGGCCCTAAGCAGTCTTTGAGACATTGATATATACGTTTTTCACGATGTCTTAGTGACATACGTTTTTTTTTTGTGACAATAGAAAAAAGGCCATTGTGTATATATCAAAAGATCCTAAAATCAATTTGTGATTTTATCATTATATGTTGATGATATACTCTTATTGCAAGTGGTAAAGGTATGAGCCAAAATTTGTGTCCTGAAACTCCCTAATGAGATAAAGAAATGGAAAGTGATCCATATGCTAGTGCTGTTGGGAGCTTAATGTACGATGTGATATGTTCGAGACCTGATATTTGTTATTCGGTTGGAATGGTAAGTAAGTACCAATCCAATAGAGGTCAAGCGTACTGAATTGCCGTCAATAGAATTCTGAGATATGTGATAGTACTGCTGACCAATTTACTGATATTCAAGGTAGAGATCTGCACCTTGAATGAATATTGATATTGATTGAGGGGGAGATATAGATGAGATGAATTTTACCTCTGGATTTGCGTTCTTACTGAGTAATGGCGCCATATCATGGAAAAGTAAGAAGCAAATGTGTATGGCCTTATCCACGATGGAAGATGTTCTCGTGGTGTTATCAGTAGTAGTATAAAAGGATCTTTGACTTGAGAGATATTTGGATCAATGAGGTGTAGCTAAGGATGCTACAGGTCCAATTATTAGTTAATTGTGATAGTTAAGTAGCAAGAGCTTACACTAATGACCCACTGCAAGACCAAACATATCGACTCGGAATATGATGTTATGGAAGACATGTTTGTATGAAAAGATGTGAACAAATAGTGCATATCTACGCATAGAATGAAAGCAGATCTTATGATGAAATGAATTACTATAGATGTTTTAACTTGGTCATTTGTTGACAAGAAAGATTAGTTCTTTGTATTAGAATCTCTAGAAGGGCATAGAAATTAGAGTATTGAATATTTATGTTCCCCAAAGTTCACAGTTAATGAGTTAATGATATTTGTTATCATTGCTGATGCCTATGATAATAAATGATTTAATGATATTTGTTATCATTATTAATGTCTATGATTTTGTGTAATATTTATGCATATTAATGTTTAGTACATTATTCTTTGAGAAGTTATGTCGGACAGATGAGAGATTAACCCACTCACACGGGTAATCGCCTCCATTCACTGCGTGATGAATGGAGATGAGGCAATTTTGAGCTTATTATCTAGGTGATAATTGAGAGCTGAAGCTTAAAATATTTATGCCGCCTTGACAGGATGTTAGGATGATGACTTATTATTTATAATGTCCAAAAGTGAAATAAAGAGATTTTTTTATTATTGGCCCTCCCACGTATTTCACTTTATCTGTCTTTATTGTCAGATGAAAGTTCTGATGGAAACTCTTAGTTGGAGTTGCTACGTGAATTCTGGTTAGACATTGAGTATATCTAAGTAATAATCTGTACGGTATTAAAATAGAAAGACATACACTCCATGAGGAAGGAGAAAATACCGTAATACGTACTTCATATTACGTATACATTATCGACCAATGAGAGTTGGCAAAAGTTATGATCTCAACTTTTTCTATGCTGTGTGAGACTCTCGAGGATAAAAAAATTCCTCATTTGGTGCCCTCACGACTCTTCGTTATTCTCAAAATTTCTATTTAGTGTTCGCTATCTTAGGGTGTTGTCTATGGTCATGAAATTGATTCGATCTAAAGGGACACTTCTAGAAAAGCAAGCTGAACTGAGATTGAGAGGTCTAATGGAAGAAGAAGATCGATTTCGAGTTTTTGAGTCACATTATAGATTTATATTCACAGACCGCCCGGTTATGATTATTTAGTGTGATCATAATTGTGAATATAACATATCATATTTAAATGAGATCCAGAGAGAGATATGTATGTGACTGATCGATCTAGGGTACATCATACAAAAATATATCTTTTGATTATGTCCATTTTGAGCTGTCATATACTCTCAACGGATGTGTGACAACGAGCTCTCAGTGTATGCTGGTCGCACGGATTATTTGTCAATATGAACTTTGCAGATATAAAGAGAGTTATGCTTGGTCCTTCGTGGACGAGTGGGAGTTGGTCCTCCGTGGACATGTGTAAACTGTTTGCCCTACATGGGTGAGTGGGAGTTGAAGGACTATAGGACTTACGGTGTGCGCTCATGCGGGCAATCACACCCGCCCCCTAGAGATAACTGCAAGCGGTTATCTGACGTGAAAGATCACGTCTGTTCAAAAGACGTTAAAAAGAACGTCTCCCCCCTTCCTTCTTTTCTCTGACAGAAAGTCACAAAAGAAAAAGAACAAAAATGAACGACACTTTTTCCCGACGTTGAATTGCGTTCAATGCAAAGGGACTCTCGAGACTGCGAAGGCGACATCTAATCTGTGGATAGTGGGTACGGTTCTTCGTGTGATCGTATTCCGATCGGTGATACAAGTAAGTTGATTTTGAGCATTAATTAGAGTTTTCCGCATGTAATTTATATACAGATTAGGAATCCTTTTCCAACACTCACCTATAACTACAAGTTTTATGAATGCCAGCCACCTTTCTTGCAGCAACGCAATATTTCAATAGAAGATGCTAAATTCTAATTTCAGAAAATACAAGATGCAAAGCATAACTATGTGGAAGATGTAAAAAGCAATCTTTCCAGGAAAAATAATAGGAGGTGTAGTATTATGTTACACGGACACGGGACACGACACACGATACGATACACCGACGCGTGAATTTTTAAAAAATAGAGAATTCCGACATGCTAGGACACGTTGTATATTTTGTGTATATTTTGATGTTGACACAAAGACCTCTCTCTGTACTTCCCCTAACCTCACAGAAACATGCACACCTAAAAGAATATGCACAGAATATACATAAAACATAAACTATCACAAAGAGCGATAGAGAGAGGACTAAACACGTGAGTCATAAGAATTGACAAAATGATGCATGCGAACAGTGACAATTATTCATTGTCTACTTTCTTCTTACTGGGAATTTCAGAATGTTAGAATTAGAATGGGAAGATGATGGTTGTTTCTTAGCTTTCAACTGTCCAAATGAACTTATGTATCTTCCATAAGCATCAGGCAGATGGCAAATTTTTTACCAGATGCTAAGTGTTACCGAATCAAATGCTTGAATGGGATTTCAGAACCCACCTCAGTACATCCAACTCGATTTCAGAACCATAAAACTTCAATTATTACCAACCATAGTATCCAAAGAGTCATATAAAAGTTCATTACATGATCACATTTAAATCAATAGAGACAGAGCAACAGAGATAGAGTTTCGGCGATACCTTCAGATGAGTGAGAACTAGAAGGCGATCGAGGTGGCAAGCTGAGGTATGAGCATAGGCCGGTGAGAGGAGGGGGAGCTGAGATGAGGCAGTGAGAGGCAAGTCGCCAGGGGAGGCGGCGATAGGCGAGTCGCGAGAGGGGGCGAGTCGCGATGGGAACCGGTGAGAGGTGAGTCGCAATAGGGGGCAAGTCGCGATACAGAACTGACGAGAGGCGAGTCGCGAGAGGGAAAAGCGGGTTGCAAGAGGGAGGAAGTAGGAAATTAGGCCAAATTTTTGGATATTTTGACTCATTTTGCCTCTGGAAATGCGAGTCCCTCGTGTATCCATGTAGTTGACCCGCGTCCGAACTCGGAGCACACGTTGACCGTGTGTTCGGGAGTGTCCGGCGATGTCGAACACGTGTCCAACACGCAAAAAAAAAATTCAAAAGTGTGTGTCCATGTAACGTAGTTGTAATACACATCAACATTTTCTATCTTTTAACACATTTGAATTTACACAAAAGGAGAGACCAAGGAAGATACCAAAATATTTGTAATTGTGTCAATTCGGTTCCAAATCTTTTTTTTGGGGGACTAATTAAATCTTTGCATTTGTGTTGGTTCAGTCTAGTCTGTCAATTTTGGCTGAAAATCGTTTACGTGGGCATCGGCAGTCCTATGGCGCAGATCCCTAGCGTGGATAATTTTTCAATGATATTTTAATGTATATTTAAAATTTTTATTTGTTATTTTATTTTTCATTTTTTTCCTTCTTTTCTCTTTCTTTTTTTTCTTCCCTTCTTTCTGACTCCAGCCGATTGCCGAACCTCGGACCAGAGGTGACCTCGCTGGCCCTCGCCTCTAACCGGTTGCCAAGGCTAGGCAATTGGTAGGAGGAAGAAGGGAGGGAAGAAAAAAGAAAGAAAGAAAAGAATGAAAAAGGAAAAAGCAATGAAAAAAGAAAAAGTAAATTATATATTAGAAAAATGTTAAAATATTATTTTCAAATTGTTCACGTCAACATTAGTCGCGCCACGTAGGATAACTGATATCCATGTCAGCAATTTCCGCATTCAATTGACAGAAAAAAAAAAAAATTTCAAGACTGAATTGATACAATTACAATATGTTTAAAACTATTTTGGCAATTTTCTCGAAAGATCGGTCGTCACAATTTTATATCAATAAACATTCGATAATTAGATTTAGTCCTCCGGTAAATATGGCAGTATCATAATGTCCCTTTGGTCCGATAACTATACTACAAGTATCTACACAAATGTGACACGAAACTGTTCGCATTGAAATGAGCCGGTGTCAAAATATCGTTTCTGAACCTAACTTGTCGGAATCTTCTCGAGAGTGAGAAATGCTAATCCGGACGGATGAGCATTCTCGTTAACTATACCCAAAATTTCAAAAGATTTCTCTGGACACTTTTTTTGTCATCGCGATCAAGTTTATCCTCCAATTGAAAAAATAATATAAATCCACATTAGAGGGCGCTTCATCTGCATTACATTCAACAAGCCATCTTGCCCCCTATCTCTCTTCTGATTTCCGTCCCACAGAGCAGTCAACTACAAGAAGAGTTACCTATCTTGCTGGGATAACTACAATAAAAGTGTCATAACTTTTGTACGGCATTCACTTGAGTGCCATAACTTTCAAAACGTTTACTTGAGTGCCATAACATTTGAAAATCGTTCACTTGAGTGTCATCGCTGACGTGGGTGTCAAAAAAGCTGACGTTGACGCTGGAAAAGCTGACGTGGCGCCGGTGAACCGATTTTCTTGAATATTTAATGTACACATGGAATTTTTCATTAATTTGTTATTTTTTTTGCAGATTTTATTTTTCTGGTTTGTTTAATTATTGAAAAAAAAGAGAGGCCAAACCCTTGAATTCTCAGTGGTGGCCGGCGAGGGTCTCCGTCGGTCACCACCGGCCAGCCTAGGGGCCAAGGTCGGCTCGCTCTGGGCTGGCAAGGCAGCAACAGCCCCAGTCGACGGTCGTCCCGGCCTCGTCTGGTGCAGGGGAGGGCTCGCAGCTCTTGCCAGATCTGGGTGAGTGCCTTGCGCCCTCCCTCGCTGCTTTTGAGGCCGCAACCGCCCGTCAGCCGGGGCTGTCGCGGCATCACCGGCCCAGATCGAGCCGACCCTAGTCCCTGGGTCGGCCAGTGGTGGCTGGCGGCGACCCTCGCCGACCACCACCGAGAAACCCTTAGGTTTCTCTCTCTCTTTTTTTTTTTGTTCACCGATGCCACATCAGTTTTTCCGGTGTTCATGTCAACTTTTCTAGCATCCACGTCAGCGATGGTACTCAAGTGAACGATTTTCAAAAGTTATGGTACTCAAATAAACGTTTTGAAAGTTATGGCACTCAAGTGAATGTCGTACAAAAGTTATGGCACTTCTAGTCCCTATCTTGCTTGTTGGATTGTACTCCTGTTATCGTTAGATCTTACACAGGTTGCGGTATCTTAACTTTTGGTGATTGTCATGCAGCCTCGTTTGAATGAGATAAACCCTAACTCATAGAACAATCTTGTTGAGGTTGAAATGAATGCATTAGGATGACTCGCGGAAAACCCCCAGAAATGATTCCTGTTTGGGCATGTTCATGATCTAAACACTGGGAAATAACCTCATACATAGGCAAGAGCCGGATCTTAGGCTCGGCTGCTCTTTGTTCTGTAATAACTCAACGATAATCAATCATACTTATGAAACATCACATAGAAGCATTGTTCCGTTGATTTTTCCAACTGAGCTTATGTTCAGCCGGCTTGATTAGCGACGTATGGTGGTCGGTCGATGTGCATGTCACTTTGCTAAGTCTGAATCGAATTTTTCTTAGGGTTTTGATGAACATTCCGGGAGGGGTTTTTGTGAGAAATCGCATCTTTTCTTATCTTCTTAAATACCTTATCATAATAACTTCGGGGATTTTTTGTATGACATTTCCTTAACGATGAAGACTTTTAATTCCAGAACAAGAAAAGAAAGAAATAGTGAATTTCGCGTCTTTTTAGCTGCTTATATATGTGACATGGCTATTGGCCATGTTCATCAACCTAGGTAGAATTGGTTCTTCATGTTCCAACAAAACTCGGAATTCCTGGCCATGCTCTAAAATTCTCTAGGGAACATAAACTTGTGTGACTACTTTATTCCTTTGGCTTTTTAGCGTACTCTCCCTCTCTTTTGTTAACCTCATGGTCTCACCTGAAGGTCAAGGGGAGATTTCAACACCAGAAGAAACCTTCCGGAGCCATTTGAGCTTGTCGAGGACGACTTCCCAAATGGCTGAAAGCCACCTTCGACAATTGCTTGAAACATGCGCGTGACACCGCAAGTCGCTGATTTCCAACAAGCTTCGTTGCTTAGAAGAACAAGACGGCAAGGGAGACTGCAGGTAAGGGTATCTTAGTTCTCAAGGAACTCCATTATTAGCACACGTCTCTAAGTGTACCGGTTCTTGCCAGCCGCTATTGCTAAGGCATTCGATCTCTCCTATTTTCTCTATGCATTAGCATTTGACTTCATATCCTAACATGCCGATGAGATTGAGTTGATTTCTAAACTTTGTTATCCTATCATTACAAGGTTAAGGTGGTGAGGTATACACATACCTGTTTTTTTCTTTCCTTCTTCTCGAGATAAACTGATGCAAGACCTTGGAAAAGTTTAGGTACTCAAGCACCTTGGAGAAATTGAGGAATTTCAGGGAGAGTGGAGACCTCTCACTGAGTTCTTCGAGATCTTTCATATTATCTACAAGCAACAAAAGTCCATGCTAGAAAAGTTGCAGATCAAGAAGAAGAAGATCGACAACAAGCTCAGGGGAATAAGCACTTGGGCGAAGGTCTCAAGCATGATACTGGTTGCCGACTTTTGAGGCTGTTCTGATCTATTTGGTTGTGGCTGCTGCGGTGGTCGCCCCGCCAGTCACCGCCGCTCTGCGGCTGCAGCTGCCTTTCCCATGGATTCGGCGGGCAAGTGGATCAACTCCCTTTGGAAGAATTACGAAGATTTACTGAACAAACAGTAAGGAGGTGATCAAGTGAGTACTACAAACCTTTTTTCTCCCTTACTACAGTGATCATCCCCACAATCTCGTCAGACCAAGTCAACATCCCTGTTAAGCTCCAAACAGTAGTTTCCCCTAGAAGTCCTCACGTCTAACTTTACTTGCCTTGTGAGGCTGGCTTGCTTTTTAAGAAGCTATACTGATGAGAACAATGTCTAGGAGCCCAAAATGAAAGGAACTCTGCAACAAATATTCTAACAGCGAAAAGCTCTACAGGCGGTCAACGACCTGGACACAATCAGAATTCTTGTCGACCGTTTGGAGATAGAGATCAGGAGCCTCTTGCTGACAGCTGATTTTGCGATTGAGAAGGGCGCACAAGCAGTGAAGCTCGGAGTAGCAGACATCAAGAAGAAGCTGAGAGATTTCATGAACGATGTCGATGGACTGGAAAAGCAAGCCCTTTATCATCTTCCTGCTTTGGATAGTGATTCTTCCATCCTTAGTTGATACCAAGGAAAAGTAGAATCTTATTACATTTACTATGCTACGACATGCTCAAGACAGATTCATCAAAGCTGGACATCAAATGAGGCTGGCATATATATAAACTGTAATAAATCACTACATATCACACAATCATAGTTAGGGTCAAGCCATCATAAAAGACAGTTTCTGCTCTCTGTGTGACACTAAATATCAACATGATATCATAGCAGGAAAAACATCAAATTCTCCATCACCTCTAACCCCAATCAGCACGTTCTTTACTCCTATTTCTATTTCTGATTCATCCCCAGATTTTCCTTCTTCTCTACCATGTCTTTACCATCATCTTCTATGTCCATTAATCCCAATTTCTCATCACATCTCCCCCCAAACATTCCCAACAGCACAAGTCTCGTCTCCATCAAGCTTGATGCAAGAAATTATCTTTTGTAAAAAGCTTCGTTTGAGCCTATTCCAATTGTAATGATCTGTTGGGTCATGTGGATTGGTCTTCTGCGTATCCGCCAAAGCTTGTTCTTGATCACGATAGGACTGTGGTGGTCAATCCCTCCTATTTGACTTGCATCAAGAAAGATCTGTTTCTCTATAGTTTAATCAATTCAATCCTCAAAGTCGAGATTTTCCGTGAAGATCATGACCTTCAGACATTTCAGTAGATATGGCTCACTCTTAGGAGATGCTTTATTGATTGCTGCACGACCAAGGTAATTGGACTAAAACTTGATTCGAATATGCTGTCAAGAAACACGATGAACCCATATCTGACTCGTTTCAACATTTGAAGCCAACTGCAAACTCTCCCACTACAATTAATTGCTCTTTCTCCGAGAAGGACTTAAAAGATTCAAGCCCTCAATGGGATTCATCACCTGAGTATGATCCCTCTGTCACACCATAGTCACCGACTGCCCTAGTATTCCATTGGTGATTGACTCCTCATCTAAGAAGAATGATTTCTTCGAAACTCTAATGCCTTGTCTTCATCCGGTACTCATCATGCTTTGCTCAGCCATGCCGTGTGAATGTAATTCTTGGGGCCTGAATCTGGTCAATGACATGGTAGACGGTTCTCTGGTAATCAATCGGGTTTGCAATCCTCCTAAGATCAGTTGAGTTCATAGTTATTATTGGCCTCCTATGTTGATCGCTCCACCACCTCATCTGGTCGGCCCCGTGATGGTCCGAGACCCTACGTTCCTAATGAGCAAAATATAGAGAGGCAATCACCAAAGGTGTACTAGAGACAACCTGAGGGATCATACTCAGGTGACAACCTGAGGGATCATACTAGAGACAACCTGAGGGTTTCTGCATGCTTGTAGCGGCGGGGTTATAGTCACCAGGGTTATAGTTCCTCCATATATCTAGAGAGGCATTCTCGAATTTAGGCCTCATTTTATTTATCAAATCTCTAACAAAACCAAGCACGCCGCGCTTAATGTCAACGACTGTGATCATGTGGACGTCATGTCAAAACCTATTGTAAAACTTCCCTTGTTACAGTGATAAACAGATAGACCTTTGCAACTTTGATGAACAATTGGAAGTGTAAGGTAGGATGGGAAGTTCTCAAGATTCAAAGTTCAAGTAAAAAGCTGTTGTTTTAGTTGCTCTTATGTCTAGTTCCATTACACTGATCAAACAAGTTCCGATGATACAAAACTGAATGGTTATATAGAAATGGCCAGGTTCTTGCCTAAAGTACAAGAGATATGTGCTTTAGAAGTCCTAAAACTCATCACAAAGGGCAATTGAGTCCTAAAACTTTCAAAAATGCAACAAAGTCCTAAAAATTGTCAGAAAGTGCAATCGAGTGATAGATCTTTCAAAAAGTACAATCAAGTCTTAAAACTTATCAAATTTGAGAAACCAGTCCTTCCACTGATTGCACTTTTTGGAAGTTTTAAGATTCGAATGTACTTTCATGACAAGTTTTAGGACTTGATTGCTATTTTTGAAAATTTTAGAACTTAGTTGCACTTTTATGACAAGTTTTAGGACTTCCAGTGCATTTAACCCCAGAATAAAAATTTCTAGCAACCACAGGTTATTTTTTGTGGACTTGTGAGTTCAACTCATTATGTTCATGAGAAACGTCTGTTCTGAGTCTGACAAAAATTGAAAGCTGCATAAACCAAATGAGAGACCAGATTGCAGAAACTCACCAAAACAAAATCTTCCATGAAAAGAAAACTTATCCTGCAAATAGTCCTCATTTAGAGAACTCCTCAGGAAAACTACTTGGCAAATCCAGACATCTGAAGCCCGAAGTATATAGAGCAAGACAAATTCAGCACTACTGACGAGAAATAACGAAGGAAGAAATTGCGGATTCTGAATTATTCTTGATCAATGCTTGGCACTGTTGTGAGTAATGGCAGCTTTGCCAGAGCCTGCATTGGCCGTGGCCAAATGTCAAAATTGGTTGCAGATGCCAGATATGCACAAACAGAAGAAATTAATGAATTTGCTTCAGCATTAGAAAGTTTGACTTGGAGGAATCTGGTAACAAATGATCAATCTCAATAATTTGGTTCCTACTTATGTTATGACTACCGATTAGAATAGTGCTGCCAGATCAATCTATGAGGAACCTACGAAGTCCATACTGGATGCCTCAGCTAGAAATATAACCCTGCCGCTACCTCAGTCAAAACAGATGCAAAAATAAGACAACCTGAGTCCAGAGATGACCGCAACTCCTGCAAGCATGCAGAAACCCCTTTGGCTTTGGAAGCATCACTTTTTAAATGTAGGCCATTTTCAGCAGCATATCTTTGACTTCGAACACACTTCTGCTCGCTGCAGCGAACATTTTAAGCTCAATACACTAGCCATATAGGAATACAGAAAAAAAGAAGAATAAAGTTCATCTATCAGTAGGCAGAATATGCAGATCCGTTATGCAGATGCTCAAAAGGACATCTTGTCAATATTGTTATAAGACACTTACGCTGCACAGAAGATCCTAATGAGCGAAATATCATTTAAGTAGTGCCTTATAACAAGTAAGTAGGACTGAATTTGGAACAGGATTATTGGAATTGAGAATGTAACCTTACTTTTAATCTTTTCAGAAACAAGATCTTTATCACTGGCCAGAAAGAAGGGGAACTGAATCCTGTAATTATCTCATCAAGTTCAATCAAAAGAATTCTTGAATACATTGTCTCTACTGTTTACGTGACTCAACTAAGACGTTTGGTTGTTGAGGGTAAATTGATCATCTCTCTTCGCAGGCTTAGTGGAATGATGCAGAGGGTAGGTAACAGCAGAATGGCCACAGAGGAACTTATGGACCAATCTGACGGCCAAACTAATCATCTCGTAGCATATCAGGTTGTTTTGAGCACAATAAATCTGGGTACAAACATACAAAATCAGAAGAGTTGTCACTCCTTCATACATAGAACAGAATTCAGAAAACATCTCGAAGTTTTATAGAAACAGCACTCTTCTTTTGATAGATAAAGATGAACTACTATGGGGGCAGCAAGGGGGCGCAAACCGATATTAAAAGAAAAAGAACAAAAAAAGAGCTCGGCTACAGGCCACCCAAAACAATCTGTCCAAGCACAATGAAGGAGAAGATGTCTCACCTTCTCTGCCTGTGCTATGCGGAGGAAGCGCCTATTGACCCACACTTTGTCTCTAATGCAAATTTATTAAGGTTAGAATACGTTCCAAGTTGCTTAAAGAGAGAGAGAGGGGCTCTAGTTGGTACTCTCACTTTCTAAATAATTCTCCAAGGAAACACCTCTCTGCCTCCATCAACTTTCTATTCTAACAAATTGAAATGGAATTTTGCAGAAAAAGTTCCATCTTTACAGCAGACTTGAGAGAGATCTTTGGATTATGGAGCAGATCAGGAAACACTAGCAAAAGTTTTGAGTTCCTAGTCGTAGGCTTGTCTCGAATAATCAACATCCCAAGTGATTCTCCCATCAATGGACCGATACCATTCGAACACAAGGGTCACATTGTTCCTGACAATAGTAAAAGGCCAAGGAAACGATCTGTGAGAGGTATATGCCTACACCAAGCGTCAAGCCAAGAGCGTGTCCATTTTCCCTTTCCCACTGTTGGAGATGTTGACGGCATCGAGGCTGCGCAAAACATACCAATTATTCGGCAGAAATTAAATTCATTTCTTGCTAAGCGTTGGAATTGGACATTGAACACCGGTTGTCAGGGTTCATCCATGTGGTTTTTGTTGACTCCCTGATCATATTGGTCTTTTTCTTTGCTTCACAATCCCATAAGACTAGGATGGATCAATGCCACTGGCTTTGAAAGTGAAACTCAATCGGCATCATTCACCAAACTAGGTGAATAGCCCCTGAGCTCAAGGACAAATGAATAGTCTCTTGTTTGTAAATTAATGTGGCAGGATATATGAGGATAGAAAAGACTGATTTGGGTTCGTGATTTGTCAGTCCAAAGCTCTCAACAATTGGCTCTGGATTCATGGACAAACAATGCATGTGAAGATACACTGCCAAAAATAATTTGCACAACTGAACTGTTCATTTTCACCAATAATCCCTGCAAGAGCACCCACCACCTTTGAAATGGTGAAACCTATTATTGTCCCTCACAATGATTTCTCTATCAAAAGTTCGAGAAACTATTCTCATAAAATCATGACAATCCCAACAGATCCTAAGGTTCTTCACAATTCTTATAGGAACGTCTTTCTTCAATCTGATCAAACCAAATGCAGTGGCAATCTTCTCACTGTGTAGAGCCAGAGCATTCTCTTTCTCTTCTTCTTCTATATCGAACAAAACGGGGTTCGTGTTGGCCATGTACCCTG
The DNA here is from genome assembly GCA_021437785.1 of Rhodomyrtus psidioides. Classification (NCBI taxonomy): domain Eukaryota; kingdom Viridiplantae; phylum Streptophyta; class Magnoliopsida; order Myrtales; family Myrtaceae; genus Rhodomyrtus; species Rhodomyrtus psidioides. Next base: position 836,376 of record JAILYB010000127.1, read on the forward strand.
ATAATCTCAGCCTCTTGAAGATCTCGCCCAGCATCGCTTTAACTTCGTTATACATTTGGTGGGAATCATCTCCAACAAAGAACTCATGAACTTCACCATCAACTTCTACAACACTGCAGCCCGGAAGTTTCTTCACACCTCTAGACTTCATTAACTGCCGCACATGGCTTACACCTTCCCAGCTTTTGTTATCAGCGTAGATATTGGACAAAAGCACATAAGCACCATGACTCTTTGCTTCAAGCTCTAGCATCTCTCTTGAGGCAAGCTTGCCTATTTCCATATTCTTGTGAATTTTACTTGCATTTAGTAAAGCTCCCCAAGCACCGGCATGAGGCTCCACCGGCATGTCATTGATGAAATTTAGGGCTTCATTTAAACGGCCAGCTCGGCCATACAAATCAACCATGCAGCCATAATGCTCCAGTTCAGGCTGGATTCCATACAACTCGGTCATTGAGGCAAAATGCTTACAGCCTTCCTCGACTAGTCCAACTACACTGCAGCCTCTCAGTATCGACACAAACGTCACTTCATTCGGGAGAACCCCATCTTTCTTCATGAGCGAGAAAAGCTCGAGGCATTCCCTACCAGCTCCATTCATGGCTAGTCCATTCATTGCACTACTCCATGTGTAAACATTCCTTTCTTTCATCCCCCAGAAGACCTCCATGGCCTTATCCATGTCACCACATTTGGCATACATATCAATCAATGCAGTTCCTAGCGTCAACGTCATCCGAAGCCTGCTCTTTTCAATATATGCATGAGCCCACCTCCCTTGATCCAGTGCACCTAATTGAGTGCATGCAGATAGAACCGGAACCATCGAAGGCTCATTGACTTTAACCCCTTCCAGTTGCATCTCATGGAACAAATTCAAGGCCTGCCTCGACTCCCCACACTGGGTATACCCTGCTATCATTGCATTCCATGCAACAGTATCTCTTTCGGGCATTTCGTCAAACAGCTGCTTCGCAAACGCAACATCGCCATACTTGGCAGAAGCGCTCAGCATCGCCGTCTGACACACCACGTCATGATCGAGAATCCCTCCGAACACCCTATGACACGACTCTAAACTACCCATCTCCGCATACATATTAATCAACCCACTCTGAACATGCGGGTCGCCCTCAAACCCATGTCTCATGAGCGCACCGTGGACAGATTCCCCCACGCCGCGTGCCAGGAGCTGCACGCACGCGCGAACCAAGAAATTGAAAGTGTAGTTGTCCGGCGACAAGTCGCAACGCCGAATCCTGTTGAAAAAGTGGAAGCTTTTCTGCGGGGTCGGGCTCTTGGAGTGGACTCTGATCATGGAATTCAAGCTGAACAGGGTCGGGTTCTCGCATTGGTCTAGGACCCGGTTGGAGTACTCGAGGTTGTCGGGGTTTCTCAGGGCGATGGCGGCGACGAATTGGCCCGAGACCTGAGGCTCGCTGAGAAGGCCGTTGAGGAGGAGGTGAGCGTGGATTTGCAGGAGCTCTCTGAGGGTGGTGGAGGAATCGATCAAGCAGATGCTTGGGTGCTTCGGAATGCTTCTCAGCGAACTCATGGCCCGTGAGCTTGGAGTGTTTCTTGAGTCATGTCCGAATCTCCCAACGCTTTGCTGCGTTCGGGTTGACACGTTCGAGCATCTGAGGAAATCGACTTTGGTGTGTCTTGGGTGTTGCCGCATCATAAACGGTCGGTACGAAATGTTCATGTTATTATCAGGGGTGTCCAAACAACCCGACCCGAAACAAGACCCGACCCGATAATTCCTAGCTTATTGGGTCAGGCCTCAAATTGTTTCAGGTACTAATAATTACTCGGGTATCGTTTTTAAATTGTTTTGTGTTTGGATAACACAAAGCCCAAACACGAAAACAAGATGAAAAGATTAAAACAAGATGTCAAGCCCAACCTCGCGCGACCCAAACGGCAAACAAGAAAAAAAAAACACACGAAGGAAAGGAACGCTGCACAGTTTCTCCTTCTTCTTCTTCTTCCATTGGCGAGAATCGAGGTCTTCTTTCTTGCTCACACGACCTAGCCGCACTCTGGAGTAGCCGCAATCGTCAACCAACCCAATCGTCATTCCCCTCTATTTGATTGTCCGGTGAAGCTTGGTGAGTCTCATTCGCCCCCTTTTCGTGTGTGAATATTTTTAGATCCATTCTGATTAGAGGTGGATTTGGTTAGTGTCGGCAATGGCGAGGTCAGTGCTCCCGTTCGGTGCGTGCTTCTCATCTTTGCTAGCGCTAGTCACTCCGTCACGCTTCTAGATATTGGAAGACTTGATTTCTTGCTGACGACGTGACTCGACTTCGGCGTCGTCGTCTTCCTCGGCGAAATCGGAGTCATCCTCCTGTACTTGTTCTTCTCCTCCTCCAGACTGTCTTGCGTCATTCTATCTTTGGTTAGTGCGGCGTATATTTCTGATTATGTCTTTCATATGAGGTTTTTCTTTGTTAATTTAGGACTCTTTTTTAACTTTTAGCTAAAGCCGAAATCGATTTGTTCGGAAGGAGCAGAAGCTGCTTTGGAAGACAAAATAGGTAAAATTATTGTAGTGGTATATAATCCTTCGTTGTTTTTTCTTTCAGCTTGTGATGAATTTTGTTGAGTTTATACTTGCGGTAGAAGAAAACAGGGTAGTGTAGTTTGGCCGAGGGATGAAGGGTAGCGGCTCTCGCCGGAGATTATCATAAGAGCTTCGCACCCGTCGCGGGATTTTCAATTTGTATCATAGTTATCATGTACTATTAATTTGATGGAGACGGGCATAGTTTATAATAGTCCTATGTCTGGCAGGTAATCAGTGGTATTAACAATTTGAACCAATCTTTCTCTTGTCATGGGATGAATTTGCTGCACAAATGTGCCTCTTTTTGCTATGTCTTGTCATCAAAAGAAGTACTTGAGAAAGTGGAGCGAGCCATCTGCTTTCTTGGTTTTTTTTTTTTCAATTTTTTACCTACTGGATTATTATGTTGATCTTCCTCAACTTCATTTCCGAGGCTGCATAATTTCTATTAGCAAGGAAGAAAATGTTAATTACAGGTTGATGTCTAGTTAAGTAGTTACTTATCACAAAGCAACAAGTTGATGTCTATTTTACTTTTGCAAATGCTAATGTTTGTTCTTGTCACCTAGATTGGCAGGGGAACGTGGCAAAAATGCATAATCTACAGTTGCTATGGTGCCTCCAATGCTCAGCAACCCATGAGAACTTGACAAGGAACATCACATTGATTGAAGAACATATCAAATTTGTTTTTTTTTTTTCCAGTGGCATGATTTTTTCAATTTACTGTCATGCGCACTTTCCTTTTTGAATTTCTGCATTCACCAGGAAATGAATCTCAGAAACTCCTAGTCACGGAATGACTGATAATGATATGATCTTGGATCCCCCTCCTGTTGTTCGTTCGCTTTTTTTTTTTTTTTGGGTGTGTATCTGACGATGATCGTCAATTTAGCTAAGAGTTATGATTCCTTTGGATTATGATTTGGGAAGTTAACGTGAGATTTGAAAACCTGATTGTATTGGATCATAGGATCTGTTAAGTGTTAATCCTTCTATGCTCAATTGGTGGACAAGGAAAACATCTACCTTTTGCAGATATAGCATAGAGATCAGCTCGCTTGTACATCAGTTGATGCAGTACATGAATCTGGGACTTATGTGACACCCTTTTCATGGATTAATCTTGACGTTTTCATCTGTTGTTTTTTTTTTCCCTTTGCCTGCTGGGTTCAAGATCCTGACTCCTGAGGTTTTGGTCACTGTAAATGTCCTGAGTTGGATTTTGGTGCTTCAAGGTGTCCAATTTTCGCTCCATATCATCCGTTATCAGCCCCTTTTTCGGGTTTAAAGAACGTTTTCGATAAAAATATTTTACAAAACACAGATCGTTTTCAAGGCCGATATGTACTTGGCAGAAAATAGTCTGCTGGATCAAACACTGCCATCTTTTTTGTCATTGTTCGTCCTGAATCACCCAGGCTTCATCGTATTCAGGACATTAGAGAGAGAGAGAGAGAGAGAGAAATGGAATCATTCCCTCTTACAGAATCAGATTTTCCGACAGTTCTTCCTGTCAAACGTGAATCGAAACGAAGTATGAACGTGCTCAATGCTTTGCAAGTTGCATATATCTAAAATTCACTTTCTTTACATATATTCTTTTGCATGTGAAATTCTCACGACCACGTCCTTAGGATTTCTTTTTTTATAAATATTTATAATTTAAAAAAGCGAACACAAAACCCGGCCAGAACCGACACGACACGACAAGACCCGACCCGGTAGTTCGGGTCGTATTCCATCTAACGTGTTTCGGGTCGGGTCAAGCGCGCAAAGTAACGGGTTTCAGGTCGGGTCGGGTATCATGAAAACCCGACCCGTTGACACATTATTATGGGCTAATACCTGAAAAAAAAAAAAACACCCAACTGGTACTCTTGTGACAATTTTACCCCAAATTATTTTTTGATCATGAAAAATTCCAAACTGATACATTTGTGATAAATTTACCATAAATTGGTATAGCTGTGACGAATTTACCCTCTGTTAGTTTTCGTTAGGTTTTACCTTCAAATTGCTATATTGGATGACACGTGACTATAATCGGGTATACATGTTATCCTATGTTTGCTATAGGCGTATCAGTTTAAAATTTTTCGTGGTATTAACTCAATTTAATGGAAATTAACAAAGAGTAAATTTGTCATATGTGTACCAGTTTGGGATTTTTATGGTAAAAAAGAATAGTTTGAGATAAATTTGCGACAGTTATATCAGTTTAGGGTTTTTGGTAGTTAAAAAAATAGTTTTGGGTAAATTTGTCACAAGTCTACCAGTTTAAGGTTTTTGGTGGTAAAAAAAAAATAGTTCGGGGTAAATTCATCACATGTGTACCAGTTTGGGATTTTTCACGGTATTAACCCTAATATTATTGATTCTTTAAAAATATTTTTGTTTTGCTAATTCTCAGAACCTCTCAGAACCTTTTTTCTTTTATAACTTATTTTAAGAGCAAATAAATTGCCTTCGAATTGGCATTTTTTTTGTGACAAATTAATTACTTGTTAAATCTTTTCTTATGTTTTCTGGCAAACTAATCGGTTCTAATCTCATTTTAAAAGAGCGAAACAATTGTCTCTTATATTGATCTTCTCCGGAAAAAAAATAATTAGAATTTGATTTTAGACAACAAATTTATCTACCTCGTATGATGGTGTTTTTGATATTTTTTATTTGCATCCAGCTTTGAATTCGATGCAAAAAACAAACATTATTTGCCACATCTAAACTCTAGTTACAATTATTTTCCGTGATATATCACCCAAGATTCAGATTCAATAACTGAAATGCACAATAAAATGCTCACTTATACTTATGTTTATTAAAGAACAAACATAACAGGAGGTGTAAATTAATAACATGCGATATCCAAGGAATATTTAAATCGCAACATGCTTGTCCAAGTTCTAATGAAAAAAAAAAAACAAACAAACATAACTTCCAATAGCTGTACTCCGCTCTTTACCTCCGGTGAACAATTTGAGGTCCAAGGCCACTTTCCAAGTGCATCTACATAACCCAAATTAGAGAATGCTGATATAGGACCACGCTTCTTCACCAAAAAAATAATAATGTAAAATAAAATGAAATTAGCAACTTGCTTACATAAAATTGATGGCGAAGCAACAATTGCTTCAATAACTACATGGCGAAAATCTGGGTTCGGTCGGCTAGATCTTGCGACCTCAACCGGCCCTCGCCTGGGGTCTCTTGACCGTCAGGGGGTCGCTCGACCTCAAATGATCTTAGGTGGCCATCCCCTATGTTGTGCAAGCCCCTTTGGGGGATGGTCAAGATCATGCTACTTAAGACAATGGTTGTCGGCACTAGATCTAGCTCGACAACAGCTTGAGAGGCTTTAAGTATTTTTAATCACAAAGTATACAAACATGCAACTAAAGCCTTTTGCAGAAGGAAATTTACCAAACACTATTTAACCAAAAGTTATTTTACAAATGATTTTTTATCAAACGCAATTCGCATTTTCCCCAAAGCCTATGTCCAAGCCGAACCAGATGTAGCCTAAGTCCTTTGAGCCCAAATTGCCTGATTAATAAGTTAATCAAATTAAAGAGGACCTATATTAATCTTTTAAATAGTTGAGCCTAATAAGAAAATATTTTTGCACAAATTATACTATTGGAATTCTAGAAAGAAAAAGATAATGACAAAGTTTTCGTTACAAGAGAAATGCTAAGGCATATTTACATATCGATTGCTAAAACATTCTTAAAATTCTAATATCTCGGTAATTTGTTGTTTCCCTCTAGGAAAACTTATGATACTAGTAGTTGCAGTTAGGGGTGAGCAAAAAAAATCATGATCCACCTAAATCGGATCGGACCGTACTCAATTAGTTGATTTTGGATAGTAATCGACGGGTACGGTCCAAATTCCAGTTTCAATTTTCTAGAATCGGCAAATACCAATTCAGTTCTCGATTTCGAGTGAAAACCATCCAACTGGACCAGTCCTTTTATTTAATACAAATATATATTCTTTTGAAATAATTTTTGCAAATATTACAATGCTAGTTATTTTGCATATTGAAATTTTTTCATGTGGCAATGATACTAAATGGTTGTTCCTATTATTATTTTGCATTATTGAAATTTTTCCTCCTTCAATCGCTAGAGATTAGTTCCTTTTTCTTTTTTTAATTGATGTTGATGCTCGGTAGGACCGTAATCGTGATCTAACCAGGAATCAGACCGGACCAATTGTTCGATTTTCGGGTAGATCTATGAAACAAGTGGATGGTTCATGGTTCCCCTTTGCGAAACTAGTCCTTAAGCAGTTCTCGATTCTAGGGTGAAAATCATTCATCGTGGAATCGATCACTCTCAGTTGCAACTGACATTCACAAAGGTTTGAACAAATTAGGGGTGGAAAATGATTGAGCAATAGTTAGGGGTGTGCATGGTCTAGGTCGGTCCGATCTTGGTATGGATTCGTTGATCGAACTATATCCTGGTCCCCAAATTTTCGGGACCAGCGATCGGACCGGGACCAGACTGGACCAAGATTGACGGTTTGATCCCAATGAGACTGTGACATTCTGAATTCCTGCCATTTTGAGACTATGGAATGAGAAGTATCTATCGATGTATTTCAGTTTTATCTCGCTCGGACCTGATCAATTCGAGTTAATTGACCAGAAAGGGAAATGCTAACGTATGACAAGTACGTGGACCTAGGAAACTCGAAAAAAGAAATGACACTTTGACCATAAGGATTGCCGAGGGAACATTTAGAACCATTAAAGGCCGATCAAATGACGAAAAAGGAATCCATTGCTAGCGTTATACAATTGGAGCACGGGTGATGCCGTTTAACCAATGTATAATTTATGAAGTTTTCCTAAATCGAACAATGACAATCGAGATCGTCGGAACTAGCAATGAACCCTCGCAATTACATGATAACCAAAGCCGTCGTAACTTGAGTCGTCCTAAGTGTGACGAGAGTCACAGAGTCGATACGCGTAACATCTGCAAAAGCCGCCTGTTAGTTCGAGATAAACTGAAGATACAAATGACAGAAGATCGATCATGCAACAGAAGCTCGAAATTGGCGAATGGAAATGAAGAATTCCAACATTAGAAAAGAATTTGGACGTCGCCTCATTGAGGGTAATTTAGATTGAGAAAAGTGAAATTTGGACTGGAAGTGAAAAATTACCCTTTTACCCCTCAAAGGACATTCTTTCCTTTAGAACAAGCAATGGCATTATAGTCATTTGCTCTCTCCCTTTAATGGCCGAAAGTTTGAGGGTATTTATAGTCAATTTGTGCTCTATATTTTTATGAAGAAAAGTCAAGAGTATTAATGAGAGGTGATGTGTATAAGTAGGCTAAAGTAGAGCTCTAGGATGGCATTAATTTCTAGTCAAATCCCACCTACTATTCTCTCTTTCTCCTTGACTTGGGGACAAAGAAAAAGGAAGAAGACCTCTCTCTCCCTTAAATTTTGCTCAGCCACTTTCTCTCCCCCAATCCCACGCTCTCTCTCCCCTCTCCCTTTCATTTTCCCTCTTTCTCGCCGGCCAACTCGCGACCAGCACCGACCCGTCTCACTGTTTCGGCCATAACTCCGTTGTCCGACATCAGATTGAGGTGATTTTTTCGCCATTAGAAATCTTATTGTCTTATATTTTCATAGACATATTATAAGCTCAATTTGACCTAGCAGATCTTTCCGTAGCTCGATTTGAGTGGACGAAGGTCAGATTAGAAGCGAACCAGGCCATGAGCTCCTTTAGACCGGGTTAGAAGGTTTATATTGCTTCCAAATCAAGGTGAGACCTCCTTAAGACGGTATTAAGGTTGACTAAGTTTGGTTGATGATATATGGGTTTTAATGGTGGAATTTGGATGATTTTCTAAAGGACAGAATCTATCCTCTTCGACGGGTCTGGGAACCGAGCGCCTTTGAAGGCCGTAGAAGTATCACCTTGCCCCGAAACTTGTTGGTAAGACACCCTAAGACATGATATTACATGTTAGTAAAGGATTGGTGAGTTAGATTGAAGTTTTGATGGTCGATTTCCTAGGAACAGAATCTGTCTTGCGCCGGACAGATTAGGAACCGAGGATTGCTGCGGTTCTTGAAGGAGTTCTTTGCTTAAAATAGCTTGGTAAGAAGACTTCTAACCTTTTGTTAGGATGTTGAGTCACTAAAGGGTGGATTTTTGGTGAAAATTGAAGGTTTTAAAGGGTTGTTTGAGGGTGGAACTGTGAGAGACCCTAGAGCTGCCAAATCCCATTTTCTGCGCACACCGATTTTAAAACGGCTCGTTCTAAGTCATCCGATATCTAAATGGAGCCCCGTTTTTGCCCACATGTCCGTAAGATCTTGAAGTTTAATACCATGGAATTTTTTTCTGAAAGAGTCAGTAGAAAAATGTCAGGTTTTGAGAGACTGAACCTGGTCGTGGGGTCTTGAATTGGGAAGTTTTGATGCATTGAGTTTTTTGGATGCTTTGCCTTGATTGAATGACTCTTTGGCATGCCTAAAAATGTTGAATTAAAGTTGTGCATGCTTGAAGACGAGGTGCCATGAGTGAATTTTGATGTGCATCGACTTATTTGATTCAATCAAGTGCCTTGATGCTTGTTGGTGCTTTCGATGATTCAATTGTTTGAAGTGTGATGACATGTACTGCTAGTGGCCGAATGGCATGTTTGAGTTGATGAACCTAGTGTGCTTGAATGGTGTGCCATGACTGGCGATGGAATGAATCTTCTTGAGAATGTGAAAATGAGATTAATAAGAAGGTTCACAATTATGTTTTATATGGCCAATGCATTGAGCCGGGGAGGGAGTTACTCCCATTGACCTGACGAGGTCGTGTGGCTAGAGAGTCCTACTTTGATCGAATCATCTCAAAGGATGTAAGAATCGAGAGTCGGGTAGTGACCGAATCATCTCTAGGTCTGGACGCGAGAGTCCTATAGTCGATCGAATCATCTCAATGGCGCGGAGTGTCGAGAGTCGCTATAGAGATCGAATTATCTCGCAGTGAGAGTCATGATGATTGAATCACCTCGATAAGACGTGGAGGAGAGTCATGTGATTGACTGAATCATCTCGCAGCCCAAGGAGGGCAGCCGTTTGATGGGCGTAAAGAAGATAAAAGACTGAAACATGGTTCTTGATATGTTTCCGAGTCTGTTTGCTTGAATTGGCTGGAATGCCTAGGATGCCTAGAGTGCATGGATGTTTATTATGCCTGTATAGCTTGAGAAACTCAGATTGGAAAACGAAAGTATGAAAGAAATGAACCTGGTGCCTGATATGCCTGAGTTGTTTTATTAAGTCAATTGCTTGAATGTCATGTGTGAAAAGTATTTTGCCAAAACTTGCATATTTTCAAACGAGCCTAGAGGTACCAATAGTCTAGCTTAGGGTTAGGGTTAGCTTACTGAGATTATTATCTCACCCCGTCGTGGGACCAACATTTTCAGACCCAAAGCCCTGAAGGTGCCCTGAAGAAGAAGAAGAAGAAGAAGGAAAATGAGGAAGATGAATACGAGTTTGTCTAGTTTATGAATTTCTTTTTGGGAGTTTCTTTTGTAGTCCCAAATTGCCTTCCTCTGAACCCTTCTGTCTTTGATGTACTAGACCTTTTTAACTGTAAGACGATGTGTGTTGTTTTTAAATCCTATGTCACCTTATGTTTATTTTTATGTTTGGGATTTTGTTTTCGCTTCCGCATGTGCTTACCATATCACGCTCTACGAGTTAGCCATCAGATCCTGGGTTATCTTATTTGTATTGACGGCTGTGTGGGATGTTGGCGTACCCGTCGGGGGTCGGGGCGTGACAGAGACCGCTAAGAGCGGCTGATTATATAAATTATTGGAATACATGCATGGGTGGAGAGGCAAAGGCAATAGAAGAGAGCGTCGAGTAGAACTACATTGCGAAGGCGAGATGCGAGTGTCAAGCGAGCAGAGTGAGTATCAACTGTCGAGCATAAAATCAAGATAGGTAAACTGGCGTCTAGTGAGGGGAGTAAATATCGAGCAGTCCGGTCCGATCCCATCCACCATGGGACCGAGGATCGGACCGCTCGGTCATCGGTCCCATTTATTGGGATCGGGGACCGGATCGTCTCCCTCAAGGACCGAACCAACCCGTCCGGTTCCGGTCCGGTCCAGTTTGCACATCCCTAATAGTATTTATGTCCCGTGCCCACGATGTAATTACATATATCTCGTTCATAAATTACTTAATGAGTTTGTGATAAAAATTAATACTCGACGTATTTCAGAGTAAAGACAATATAAATGTAGTACTAGATGATGACAATTACAGCATAAATTTTAGAATCCGGGAACAACTTCAACAAATGAATTAGCTAACACGATATTTTCATCGATTTTTTTTGTAACTTTATCAATATCTGTAATGCAAAAAAAAAAATACTTTTTCACCTGAAGGAGTTATAAATAAAGTCGAGAAACAATGAACAGGGAGAGGCGGGATGAAGATGAGCAATAAATATAATTTTTGACGTCATAAATAAGTAATGTTGAACAATTGATATCCCAACTCTTTTAATGATTAAAATTTGTTTTTTTTTTTGCCTGTGTTAGTTTGTCTCCTCTCTTTTTACGTAAAATGGCTCTTGATGACTGTTTTCGGTCCGGGCCAGATCCATGGGCCAGAGTTTTCCTAAGCCGAAAATTCGGTCTGGGCCACATATGTGAAAGAGCCCTCCGGCCCGGCCCATGAATTTTCGAGGTGATTCAGCTCGTTAGGGGTTTTGCCATTTTGGAACCTGGCCGGGGTTTTCCTCCTCCTCCCCTGCTACAGTCGCTGACTCGCTCTCTCACTCGCTCGCTTGCTCGCTCTCGGAATATCTCTCCGCCATCACCGCCGGCCTCCGGCCACGGGACTCTGGTAAACCCTCTCTCTCTCTCTCTCGCGCGTGAACCTCGATTCTGTGACGTTTAAGCTGAATCAATCGGCCTGTTTTCTCGTCCCCCGAGCTTAATGTGAGTCTCGGTTTTGGATCACACGCTATGGAGAAGCCGCGCTCCCGTGAATGCATCCGGTTGTGTTCGCCGATTTGCGTGTGTGATGCTAGAAATGATAGTAGGACAGACGATGGATTTCATGTCTGTGGCTTGTTCTGTTGATGGCAGATGAGGAGGTGACGTTCTTTGCGGAGTTAGGGACATGGCATTGTCGATTTCTAGGAGGCTGATACGTTCGTTCGGACCGTTGGGCCAATGGAGGCATGTGGGTTTGGCTTCGGTCGCGAATGGTTCTCTTCACTGTCCTCGTGGTGAGGGAATGTGCTACAATTTTTTTTTTTTTTTTTTTCTGTTTGACTACATATATTCTTTCTTTTGAGTTCATTGAGATGGTTTAATGCTTTTGTATTTCTTGTTGATAGAATTGGTTGGCCTCGCTTCACAAGAGAGCTTTTCCACTGCGGACTTTTCTCGATCAGCAAGGGTATGTTCATGTTCTACTTGTATATGATGACTACATGAGGTGAATGTAAAAGTAAGGCAATTTTTTGTACCCTGAGGGTTCTCTGCAGATTTTATGCAATTAAATGCTTATGATTGTATTCTACTGATTCAAATCAATTGGATGTTGTAAACTCTTTATTATTTGCATTGGTATGTGCGCTTGCCTTTGCTCTATAAACTAGTGGTCTCTTTGAATTGAGGATGCAAACTCAGATTGTGGTAGTTTCTACTGTCTAGAGTCCATAGCAGTTTATTGATGAACGTGAGATAAGCTCATCCTTTGCTTTAAATCTTGACATCATGGTGTGTTTTATGTAACTGCATGTAGGATGGTGCTTTTTTCTTTGGTTGTCGAAGGCTATCAACTTCAATATTGACTCCTAATGGTGAAACTGACTTCCCTTCTGACTTATTGTCCAAGAAGAAAGTAATCGTGCCTGATCGCGAGATAGGTATGAACGGAATGTGCTTTACATTGTCTTTTTGTAAAAGATACCGATGATTATAGTGACCATCTTTTACATGTAGCTGTAGCCCTTGGAAATGTAACTTGAATATGTAGAAAAAAAGAAGCAATTAATTGCTTAGGAAACAAGGGAAAGCATTATTCATTCAGAAGTTTGAAATGTCTTGAAGGACTCCTGATGTTATTGGAGGACTGAAGAAGATATGCCCTCGATTATTTCACGTATTAAAATGGTTGTCAGGATTATTAAGTGAATGGAAAATATTCTTTAGTGGATTATCCATTGTATTTGCTTTTCAATGGGGAGATATCAGCATTCTGCTTATTCATTGTAGTATTTGACTCATAAGATGTTCTTACAGGACTTTACCAGGATCTTGTAATTCCAGTGACGAACTTTCTTGGTGAAGATAAGGGCTTGATGGTCTTAGCTGGAGATGTTTTTGATGTACCTATTAGAAAAGATATTGTTCATCGTGTCGTGAGATGGCAGCTTGCAAAACGACAGCAGGTTTTGTACAACAATCTTACGCACTCTAAAACCTGGTGTTTGTATTTGCAGTAAATTTTTTCACGGCATAGCTTGATCTACTGAATAACATGTTGAATTTTATTTACTGCTGTGAGAAGCATCTAAAATATTGTAGAAGAATGAGAAACCATTGATGTACTACTGTCTTCCCACTGAATGGTTATTTTATTTTCCCACAGTTTTAGAGTGCTGAATGAGTTTACTGCTCTGAGAAGCTTTTGTGGAGATTTTTTATTATGTTGATGGGTTGATCTACAGGGTACGCATTCAACTAAAACTATTAGTGAGGTCAGTGGAACAGGCAGTAAACCATGGCCACAGAAAGGAACTGGTCGAGCAAGGCACGGTACTAGGCGTGGGCCCCAGGTTTGGTTATTTGTCTAATTGTTATAGAGGTCTGTTTTACTGAGATGGTGTGTGTAAAATCTGAAGCAAGTTTTTGGATGACAGTTTAGAGGTGGTGCTACAATGCATGGCCCAAAGCCACGAAGCCATGCTATTAAGCTGAATAAAAAGGTTAGGCGCCTGGGGCTGAAGATAGCTCTCTCTGCACGTGCGGGGGAAGGAAAGGTGAATCTATCTCAATGCTATTGAATGTTCGAGTTCTTGATTTTTCGATATGGTAAACCAGTGGGGTTCGATTCAAGGCATCAAAGCAATGATGATAATTCTGTCCTCAAGTTTGTCTTGGAATGTAATGTCCTAGAGTCTGTTCCTTGCCTACTTAATTATCCTTGTGTTTATGTCCTTCCTTGTGTGAGGAGCAGTATCTTGATATTTAGGGTCAGTTTTTATTAGATATGAACCTTTTGCTTTCCCTCCAAAATGTTGGAAACCAATTATTATTATTTTTTAAATATTTGCAAAGTAGGAACAAATTCTAAACGGCCTACATATCAATTTCTCTGTCTTTTTTCGAAAGGTTTTTCAGGCTTTCAGAAATTCAACATTAAGTAAACTTAAACGTCGTACACTAAAGAAAAGGAAAATGTAAAAACATTCAAGATAGACCTAATCATTAATTATTTTTGTTACCATCTTACTAGTCAGCCTTTTGCTTTGGTACTTGTTATGGTGAATTCTTTACTGCTCTTCAATTACGAGTGTACCTCAAAAGGATCCCATTCTATATTAAAATCTTCCTTTTTCTTTTTTTCTATCTACCGTATATTTGATCAAGTATTTCCTGGCTATTGAAAATTGCAAAATCATTCAGCTTCTGGTATTGGACGATATGGAGATCCCGACGCACAAGACAAAGAACATTGTAAACTATGTCGAGCAAATGGAGAGCACTAAGAAAGTTCTGCTTGTGGATGGTGGTCCCATCAATGAGAAGCTGAAATTGGCTACGCAGAATCTTCACTATGCCAACGTGTTACCCTCTATAGTAAGTTTACCTTCTGGTTTCAGATTTTGCATTGTTGAAATCTATGTTGTATTGACATGGGACACGACACGACACGACACGTAGACACGTGATTTCTTAAAAAATAGAGAATTCCGACACGCTGGGACACGTTATATATTAAATACATGTATATATATTTTTTTATAAATACATAATAAATTATCATTTTTATGATTTCACAAATAAATAAATAATAAAAAGAGTTCTAGAATGAATTTAAACTAAAGAAGTATCAAGTGTTCATACGAGATTGGGGATGCTATTTGGATCATGACCAGCATAAGGAGTCCCACATCGGCCAAAAAGTAGAGAAAGAAGGAAAACATCCTTTAAAGTGGGGGCTTTGGATCATGACCAGCATAAAGTCCAACATCCGCTATTAAGTAGAGAAAGAGAAGGAAATGTCTTATAAAGGGGCTCAGTAGTTATTGCAGCGTTCTGATGTGGATGGGCTCAATGGGCCATGGGAAAGGCCCATGCGGCTAGGGCTTATTTTGAATCCAAAAATATAAGACTTGCTTAAATTAGCTTTGGGACTCGCGACTTCAAGCGTGTCCTATTTATTTACCGCGTGTCGGAAGTTGGGACACGCGTTGACTGCTTGTCGGAGTGTATCCGACCGTGTTGGGGACATGTCGGTGTTTGACACGTGTCAGACTTGCGAAAAAAGCCTGAGGAGGCGTGTCCGTGTAACTTAGGTTGAAATTGATCTAGGTGGGCTTGATATCGCATACTAGAGTATTCTCTCACTCTGTTTTTGGGTCTGAGAATGCATGAAATTAACGAGAATGGAGGTGGAGGAATGAGTATGAGGAACTATAAATTTTGTTCTCTTCTATTGTTGAGAGTGGCGGAAATTGAAGGGAGTGAAAATGGAGGACTTTTCCATTGAAAGGAGATTTAAGGCAAGTTGTGGCAGTGCTATGCAGTGGGCATAGCTCACTCCATTCGGATCGGCTCCCTTCTGTCCAACTCATTTTTTCTTTGGGATGCTTTGGGAGAGAACATTGTCATTCAGGTTGTCTTGTCTGAGATTTAAATTATGTGTCTGTTGGTATTTTAGGCATGTCCTCTTTGGGACTGTATTGATGCAGACTGATAAAATCTTGTTTCTGAAGGACATACTCCAATCTTTTGTCTGATGATCATAGGTTCATATCATATCATAGCAGGATGCGGATTAGTGCAAGATCAATTGTTGGTACTTCTTTGACCAAAAAAAAAATGTTGGTACTTTTGGTAGCAAGAGATATGGAAATAGTGGCAATATTGCAGGAAGGAGTGTCTTTATATTTTCTTTTATGACAAATTCTGGTGATGATTAGGAATACCATCAGGTTGTACTTGGAACAAATAATCTCGCTTGTCTGGACCGCCTGGTTTGCCATTCCATATTTCTAGCCATGTTAAGTAGTTTCCTGCTTCGGAACTTGTGTGTTCACTTATGGCCTGAAACTCTTGCAATATCCCATTAGTTCATGATATCATTTATAACACTTGGTAGTGACGCTTTGTTGGGCACATTATTATGTAGTGTAAAGAGGGTCATTCAGTTCAATAATTGTAACATGATGACATGTTTTTGCAGGGCCTTAATGTATACAGCATCCTGCTACACGACACATTGGTGATGTCCCGCGATGCGGTAAATAGGATTGTTGATCGGATGCATACTCCAATTAACCGTTGATGCTGCTGTAATGTGATTTTTTTTTTACAAAAAAATTCCTTTGGAGGGCCAAATTTCATGTTTCGTGTTGGTTTCTGTGCCAACGAAGGTGGCTTTCCTCCTATCTTTTTGAGTTCCTGTAATAATTATGTAACTTAGAGATAGCAATTTTGTGCTTTGGCACTGTTTTTTCCCTTGTGTTTGAGTATAACGAGCCGGAATGTGCTTTCGCAAATCACATTTCGCATGCAATCGGTCGATAAATTGGTAGGGGGGAACTTGCGGATTTTAGCCCTGTGTCAAAGACAGTTTTTCCTTTTTCACCGTATGAATGTGTGTAGCATCAATGGCATGTATGATTTTGTTGTGATTTTTTTCATGCGAAAGCAAGGATACCTTGGCATTCTATGAAATCATATGCACTGGATTGACGTTGAATCGTGAGATGAGGGGAGCAATAATCCCCTATCAAGATTGAGAAGTAGCTAAATCTCCATCACGGTATTTTTTTTTTTTCGTTTGGGGATACTTCCATCGCAACTTTAGCCTGACGTAAAAATCATGCTTTTCTTTATTTCATTTTTCCATATTTAGGAGAGACCATTCTCTTACAGCTTGACCTTGCGGAATCTTGATTCATTTCTTTTGGATACTTAAAAGCGGTAACTGTGTGGATAAGGAGGTCAAAATGTTTTCTTTCACAAAGCTTAAGCTTATAACTAGAGATGATTTAAAAAATGATCATAGGAATTCTTTTTTTCAAAAAATCGCTTGCACAAAAAGAGGGGAAAAAAATAATAATCCCTACATCTTTTAGTGAGATTTTAGCCTTTTATTTTGAAAAAGGTTTAGTGTGATAAATACATCAAGCGGCAATGACGATGCGATGTGGTCCAAACATCACTTTTGCCGGTGCCTTATGAGATTTTACTTGATGTATGTTTTCTCACTTTTGATTGGTCGTTTACATCATTTATTGTTATTGCATTGCATATTTAATTTCTATCAATCATGCATAATTGCATATTATAGCATTTAGACCAGAGATGAGTCAATAGAGTTTAATTGGACATAGCGATTGGACCAAACTTAGTCTGAAATTTTCGACTACGGCTACAGAGTGTGCCGAAAATTCTTAGAGGGTTCGAACCTATTTTGAAATTTAATTCAGTCCATTTTGCTCCCATAATTGTTAAAGACTTTTAATTAATTAATTAATTAAAGCTCAATTTGAGCTCGAGAATGCGCAATCAAGTCCCAAGAGCAGGAAATTGAGCTAGCCCACGACAATCCCTGTTGTGGCCGAAATTATTGAGTAGTTTTAATGAGATCGGACTCTTGAAGACCGAGTTTTTAATCCAATGGTCATTAAGGAATTCTACTTCAACTAGGATTAAGTGACCCTAGTCTATAAAAATACCCCATTAAGCTTTAGGGTTCAGGGAGGCCAAACATTATACACATACGGCGCATTGAGAATAGAGTGTCTCTCGACCAAAGGCTTCCTTGGGACAACCGAGATCCTCGACTGCTGAGCCTCGCGGACGGCTTTACAACTTCATCGTATTCTGCCATGGCGTATGAGTAGTAGTACCACGCGAAGAAAGAGAACCCACGGCATAAATCAGAGAACTCCATAGCACTCATGCCCATGTCCATTGACTGGTGGGGAACAAAAAAGGCAGAGAGAGATAGAGAAGGACGGTAAAAATATGAGAGTTTGTAATATGGTGATTAAGGTGGTGCATGATAACACTTCTCGCCCGAGAAGTGCTTCTGGTAGGGAAATGGATTTTTCAGCTTTTACTTTGAAGTAGAAGTGAAATTTTCAGCTTATGCTTCAGAAGTTGATTTCTGATAGAGAAATGCGTTTGATAATGATTAAAAAAGACAATCTTTGAAACATTATTAAAAAAATGTTTGATGGCGGCGGTCGGTGACCAGCGGCGGCGGCGACAGCCGCCGGTCGGTCACCCCGAGAATGACTTCTCAGCCCGAGAAGTAAAAAATATTTACTTCTGAAAATCGGCCAAAAATCTTGCCAGAAGTAGAAAATCTTGCCAGAAGTAGAAAATCCTACCAGAAGTCAATTTTTTATCAAACGGCTTTGTACTTCGGATTGTGTTTTATCAAACGAATTTCCCTGTCAAAATAACTTCTGGCAGGGAAATTGAGAAATAGATCAGTTATCATGCAGGGCCTAAGTAGTGGGATCTTGGACCCCATCATATGTTGACACAATTGCCAACGTTCAGAAGGGAGAAAGATCCAACATCTTTGTCTTCATTGTCATTGTTACCCTGGCTCTCTCTCTTTGGTTTGCATAAGGAACCATCTGATGGACAAAACAGTGTTAAAAATAACAATTCTGTTTTATGAAAATTGGAGGATACTTACTATTCGAATGACAATAGTAAATGAGGGCAAACTGCCTCAAACATACAAACATTAAGTTAGAAGAAACACAAAATCTGAGTAAGCAGAAGCACAAGGTCTGAGCCCTTCAAAACACAAAGTTTGAGCCCGTCAGAAGCACAGAGATCCGTTGATAATCTCAAAATCACTTTGAGTGATCTAGAAAATCACCTCACTTCTGACCCGTTCAACGAAACAGAAGAAAAGGAGAGAGAGGTTGAATCAAAAGCCAGATTAGACGAAGAGGAAATCTATCACATGGAGATGTTAGATGAAAGTCACATCTTCATGCAAGAAAATAGAGAGGAAGACAGTCAACTGAATGGACTCAACGAAGCTATGGAAACTGAATTTGAAGAAGAAGAAGAAGAACAAAGCAAGGACACAGATGCTGAACTACTAAAGGAGGTTGTATACTTCTAGAATGAGTTAAAACATCAAACTCATGAATTATACAAGATGCTTTTTTAGAAAACATGAGAAGTCAAAGAGAGGCTGGATGATAATTTCCAAGCAATGACAGAGAATCTGACAAAAAAGGCCAGCATGATCTTTCTCAAATTGGATCACATGGGAAGAAATATGGAGAATCTCTTGGGAGTTATAAATCAAAAGTTGGAAGAATTTGCAACCTTGGCTTCAATAATATACCCTTGAGATCTCACAGTTCTACATTAGAATACTAACAATGTGACATTCGAATCGGAAAGGCTTACTAAATAGGTAAAATCACTCACATCTGAGAAAACTGCCTTTTATCTTGACTTAAAAATGCAACTTGCCAAGGCTGTAAGAGAAGCTGTTGTAAGAGCTAAACAACAAGGAGACAACAAATCCATAAAAGGATTGATAGTGAATAATGGATTTGTCTCAGAAGAGGATGTTATTGAATTTGCATCCAAGCCAACTAAGGAAGAACTAAAGAAAGCTTCATTGGAAGGACAAGAAGTTCAGCGCAGTATTGAGGCTGTGCTGAATGGCTTTAGTATTCCAGATCTCATAACCTTTTGCAAAGAAAACGAACTAGACATGGCTAGAGCTGAGTATGCCAGGTTCATATCTTGATCTGAGTATGCCAGGTTCATATCTTGATCTAAGCTATATCTTAATTGGAATACAGGCTCTAGAGAAACTGTCAGTACAAGAAAATAATGACATCGATGAGGAAGTCAAGAGTCATGATGAGGAGTGTGATTGCTGGAAATCAGACAAGAAGGAAGATGTATCTGATACAGATACGTTATGGGATATTCTGTTCAAACAAGGAGAATGCAAGATGAATTTTCAAAAATTCAGTATATAATTAAACATTGAAGTTGATCAGCTAAAGGAGAAGTTGAGTCTGAAGAGTCAAAGCTTCATTGATGACATACAGAAAAAATATCATCTCACATGTTTGGAGCTAGAGCAAGTTGCCAAGAAGATGGACATGATGGAGAAAGAATTTTCCTTGAAGATATCTCATTTTTCTCGATTTCATTCTGAAAATTCCAAAAATCTTCCCGGCTAATTTTCGAAACTTTTGATCAAACTACTATCTCTATTTTATTGAATAAAAAGCCCAACCAGTTTCAGCACCTTCTACCTCACACTCCCCCTCACAAAGACTAAAAAGATTTTTCAATATTTTTAATCTTTTTGATGTTTTCTCTATGACTATTCAATTGACAATTTTCTTCATTGGTACTGTAATTGCATATTCTAGATGGATGTTTGGTTATTATTTCACTACTTTTTATATTTCCTGCTATTTACTGCCCTATCATTCAGGGGGAGTACTTATTGTTCTATCGTACTATCTCTCACCCTCTATGTTTTACTAGATAAATCTGATGTTCAGAGGGAGTGTTACTTTATCTATGTGCTTTCATATATATGTTTAATCTTATAGGTCATTCATTTGCCCTTTTATGCTGATGACAAAAATGGGGAGAAATTGATACAAAAGTTATAAAAAGGGGAGTAGGCACATCTGTGATGAGTAGGCACATCTGTGACATCTGTGACAACAGGTTACAAGACATGATCTTGCATCTTGCGTACAACAGGAACAAGTTCACACATGATGTATTTATATCTATGAATGTTCTGTGAATGTTATATTGTGTGAATAATAAGCAGTTTCAGGTATAACAATTATAAGAAGTATGTGAGAACACATACAAACAGGACATGCACATAGTTAATATGAGAACACAAGTTCCCATGTTCAACAGGAACAAGATATGAGACCAAGATTTGTAAAGAAATATAATTTATTTACCTAAACCGAACAGGTGAATAAGTACCTTACTTTGAGCTTTTATGTTTGGTAACATATTTGCCAAAACAGGTTAACTTGAGCATGTTATAAACATCATAATCTGAGCATGTGTTGAACTACAAGTTCTGAGCTATTGTGTGGCAAGTCTATATCACAAGCAATTTGCTCATATGCAAATTCTGAGCCGCTGTGTAGCAAGTTTATACCACTAGAAATATGCTCACATTTACCATGCCGCTCAAGTTTGTTATGCATGTGATTAAGCTTTATAGAAAATCAAGTAGAATCACATGTCTATGCTTTGAAATTTTACTTGTGATTAATCTCTAAATCTTAAGCACTATCGCAAGTTCTGAAACTGCTCATATTGCTAAAATATTGACTTCATAACTTATTCTTGCTAGAAGAACAAAAGATAGATTGATAAAATTCGTTCTTGGCAAGATTATACTAAGAGTAACTAGATCCTAGTTGCTCACCCTTTTATTTAAATCATTGTTACTTTTATGGATAGTTTTGTCATCATAAAAAAAGGGGAAGATTGTTGAGAAAAACCCTAAGTGATTTTGAAGTTGACAAAACAATCCAAGTACTCTTAAGTTTCGAAATAATGCCGTGGAATACTTATTTTGTAGATTATCCTTTGGTGCGGGGATGCACAGAATTGAATCTGTCAAAAAGGTTTTGCTCAGATGGGATTTCTGAGGGACTCAGACGCTGGTTGGAGCTCCGATGTTGAGTGATGATAGCTCAGACGTTGGAATGATGCTCAAGCTCTAAGTGGAGTATTCACGTGCAGTAATCAGAACTTGAAGATGACTTTTAAATGTGCTTATTTGACACAGTGCAACCGATACAATTGAGATGGATTATTCTTGAGGATTCTCGAGGATAGAGATCAATCAAGGATGCGAAATCAAGGAGACAAACATACAACTTTTCAAATGAATAAAATCATCTACGGAAACCCAGGATCATAATTATATGGGCGATTTGATCCGAACGGGGAAGCCTTTCCTTTGGCGATCCCCAACGGCTACGAGATTTTCTTTTGATATATGTCTTGTTCAAACGAGAAGTTTTGGAGAGACCTCTTCTGGAAGTCTTGCAACGTTTATTTTGGAGGCGGAGGAGTATAAAAGATATCTCAAGGTCGAAGGGACAAGCGGTCGGCGTTAAGAGGGAAAAGTCTTTATAATTCTTAGATCGAGAGTACTTCATTTCAAACACACTTCTTGATTCATCCATTGTAATTGTGAGGAGGTGTACACAAGAGTGTTGAACGCTAGGTGGGATATCCTGCGTGTCAAGGAGATCACTAAGCTGTAACCTCTCAAACAGTTTACTAGTGGAATCCAACCGAATGGGTAATAGCCGAAGAAGTGGACGTAGGCTTAACCCAAGCCGAACCACTATAAACTCTCTGTCCAGTCTTCTCTATCTCTACTCTGATCATATTATATAATTCGTGATAGTAGAACTGCATAAGAATTGTGTAAATTGATACATTCTATTTACATCATCTGAGACGTTATACAAACGCCTATGCAATTGATATTCCGCGAAAAACTTTCAAATTGCACTATAATCACCTATTCACCCCCTTTAGGTGATAACTCTAGCTACAACAATGACATTATAACAAATTAACATATCTAATGTAGCCATGGAACATAGAAACTGAACAAATATTGCGCAATTGTGATATTATATAAATTACGAAAAATTCACATATTTGTTATAAGAAAAAAATGAACTAATAAATATCGATCCAATAATAATATAATTTGAAACAAATGTGATCTACTGTCGGAAAGTTCGTCAAACAAATGCAATCTACTGTTGAGCCGATCTATGTGTGCAAGTTTGCTTGTTATGCCCTGATTTGCCACAGTTTGCACAATGGTTACGCGATTTGCTAGTGCTCGATGTTGTCTAGCCCATCTCATTTCTTATCCGTGATACACGGGGCCTTTTTTCTTCCGAATACGACGCGGGTCTGGCACTAATGGCAGCTCGTTACATTCATGCCAGTAATGAGAATCTCCCAATGCATTAAACGAGTATCGATAGCACTGAAGGGTTTTGTCCAGCGTATGACATTCATCTACGTATGTGTTGTGGTCAATTCCATATGCTTGACATGCTACGATTACGTAGGAACATGGGATTTTTAGCTGTTCAAATTTCCCACATGAACATGTTTGTTCGTCTAAGCTCACTTTGTGGTCCCCTGACCCTCTTGATCTATTACTTCCAGTTCTCACTTCGAAAATCCATCTTTTAGGGTCGAAATGTCTCACTTGACGTCCATTTGCCTTTTCACTGTATTTCCGGAGAGCCTCACTCACAAATTGCATATATATGAATCCATCCACCTTCTGCTTCGTGTATGTTGTTCTTCTATTGTCAAAATAGTGGTTTGATTGACAGAATATGTTTTCCACTTTGGTTGTAATTAGCAGCCCACGAAAACCCTTCAGCATCTCATTCACAGATACAACTAGATTCATCATCATTAATTCATATCTCTTCCTTTCATCATAAGCCCTTGTTCATTTCTCTCTTGCGAGCTGATTACACCATGTAGCTGTTTCAAGGTCGAACCACCTAATTTGGCTCATAAACTAATCAAACTTCCGCTTTTGATACGCGTAAGCTGTACATTACACTAATAATTAGTAACTCCCATTCAAATTTATGAATACGCACTTCCTAAAATTTACAAAACTGCAAATCTTACCTGCGATCGAAACATGTTTTTTTCTTTCAGCATTTTGAATTGTTTGTTGTAGTTGCTCGCAAGGTGCCGAATGCAATATCTATGGTGGGCATGTGGAGGACGCCACTCTGGTGTGTCCATTGCTTGTTGAATCTCGACATGTTTGTCTGATATCACACAAGTTTCGTTCATCATGGTCACATATTGCCGCAACATATTCATAAACCACTTCCAATTGTCAACATTTCTATTTCAACCACAGCAAATGCTAACGAGAAAATATGATTGTTGCCATCAAGTGAGGCCGCACAAAGAAGTGTTCCTTTGTATTTCTCGTACAAATGAGTGCCTTCGATAAATATCATAGGACATCTTTTGAAGCCATGAATCATCTACTAGAACGTCCAAAACATCCGCTTGAAAATCATGTGTAGCTCTGATCTTGGTTCACCTGACCATCGATCACAAAATGAGAACCTGGATTGTTATGTTTAATTTCGTTCATGTACTTTCTCAATCTACAGTATGAATCATCCCATCCTCCAAAAATTTTGGTAATTGCCATTTGTTTGGCCTTCCAAGTTTTACGATAACTAGGTTGGAAGTTCAGCTTGTCACGAACTTCGGCCATGGGTGGCTTGATTTTGATATCTGGTTGGGCCTCGACCATTTATTCTATAAAGCCGCAGATGTATTTTTGATCAACGTGCCGATGATCCTGTAACAATGGCGAATTAATGCATGTATGTAGTCGTGCAAATCTTCCAATGACACTGTCCCTTCGTATTACCACACCTTATTACATATTAGTAGTCACACGGAGCTTCCAATGACACTGTCCATTTGTATTACCACACCTAATTACATATTCTCTCTTCCTCGTCATGTCACAACGAAACTTATGATTTCTTCTAATAGAGTATTCTTTCGCAATCGACTACACTGCGTCTCGTGATGAAAATAATATGCCAATTAAAAATTCTTTCGTGGGATCAAATACCCTACTGCCCGGCTTCGCGGTTGTATCCTCTTGCATCAAATCAAAATCGATCTCTGAATAGGGTTTTGGACGTACGAATGGCGTAATGGGATTACTACAATAGGTGTTGCAGTAAGCCTCTATATCGTCACCTTCGATATCTTCTTCATTGCTGTCACCTTCGTTGTCTTGTTCACTGCTGTCTCCTTCGACATCTTGTTCATCGCCGTCAGTAGTGTCCATCCAAGTATCATCTTCTTCATCAACATTATCATCAACATCAATATTGTTATCATGATCATCATTATCACTATCATCATCCTCATAAGCATTATTATCGTTATTATCATCAGACTCCATGTACTGATTATGCACACATTGTTCGTCTTCTCCAGCATTGAAACCTTCCCCAGAATCAAGTAGCACTTGGTGTTCAGCTACAATTGTATAAAACTGTGAAATTTCCATAGCACCAACGTGACGTGCAAACTGCTGGATCATTGTAACCGTACCATCATTATGCACCTCCGTCATTTCGCATGTAACATAGTTGTACGTTACAACTGGATATCTATAGATCAATCTTTGAATATACTGGTTTCCTATTAGATTCAACGCGCTCTCAATCATAGCACGTAACTCATCAAATGTCGATATGTTTGCAAACGCGAACATGGTAGATTGTCCCCCTTCGTAACCATGTCCATATTTATTTTGAACTATCCCGCCTCTCTAGAACACAATCGCAAAAGATATTGCCGACATTCTGCTAAAAAAAATTACAAATTATTTCGCATCTATAATTTAGTAAATATTCATTCCGTACATATTAATCGAATACCCACAATGAGAGAGAATTACTCAGAATCCGATCCCAAATACCAATACAATGACACTTTACAAGATATTTTATGTTAAACGGGGTCTATAATTTTTTTAAAAAAACAGGGACCATTAGGCAAATTCTACAACATTCAAGGACTAAATTGTTATTTTTAAAAATTTACAGAGAACCAAATACAATTTCTAAAAAGTTCGAGGACCAAATTGCAATTTCCAAAAAAATTTAGAAGAAAATTGTAATTTTAAAAAATTTTATGGACCAAATTGTAATTTCATAAAAGGTCGAGGGCCAAATTGTAATTTCTAAAAAATTCGAGGACCAAATTGTAATTTCTAAAAAGTTCGAGGACCAAAGACTTCGGCTTTACTAATAACTAAACTTGCTTCATTGAAACCCTTATTGGGGCGTGGACATAAAGGTCTTTATGACACAATCAATAATTCGATTCATTTTCTACAATTTTGAAAAGTTTGAGGATCAAATTGTAATTTCTAAAAAGTTCATGGACTAAATTATAATTTCTAAAAAGTTCGAGGACTAAATTACAATTTCTGAAAAGTTCGAGGACCAAATTGCAATTTTTGAAAAGTTTGAGGACCAAATGGTAATTTCTAAAAAGTTTGAGGACCAAATTGTAATTTCTGAAAAGTTCAAGGACCAAATTGTACTCTCTAAAAGTTCAAGGACCAAATTATAATTTCTAAAAATTTCGAGGACCAATCGGTATATGGAATAAAGCTTGAGGACCAAATTGTAATTCTTAATAGTTTGAGGACCAAATTGCAATTTCATAAAAAATTGGGGTCCAAAAATAAATTTTCGTAACAGGAACCCTGGGTAAATTGCAATTTCCAATCATCAACATGTCAATGGGTAACAGGAACCCGGGTCGCGATTTGGTTCAAATTTTGAAAAGTTCAAAATTTTACTGGAATGCGGGTAACATGAACCCTACCTTAATTTTACATGTTTTTTTTTTTTTTTTTGTATTTTTTTTTGAAAAAATTCTATGATTTTTTCAACATTTTTTAATCAGTCTTTAATTTACAAATTACTTAATTACTCAAATTTTAACATTTTATTTATATATTTTTTCGGATTGGGTCGAACCCCGCCCACGCTTCTCATGCCATCTTATCTTTTTTTTTTTTTAGTTCAAAAATTCATTTTGAACTCGTCAAACCGTAAATATTTTTAAAGCCTACATAAAAATCAAGTAAATATTATAACTATTATCATAACATTAGCCAAAATTTAAAACATATTATTAATAACATCCTATAAGTTACACAGATGATTCAGATATAAATAAAAATTAAATAAATAAATCTATGCTTACAAAAATGTAAAAAATGACTACAACGAAATTTACCTCAAATTATCGAGAGAGAGCACGCACCAAATTTAAAAGCTCAAACTACCAAGAGAAAATACTAGATAAAGGCGTCGATTTGCCTAGAACACAACAAACATATTAACAATTTAAAAACATCAACTGTGGTGTACACTTAAAGAGACGAAAAACACAAGAGAAAGCTCAGTAAGGGAGTAAGAGCACGACAAAAATTGAGATGAAAGTGAGGGAGGAAACAACTGCGAAAGTGAAGGATGAGAGGAGCGTGAAAGCTTCATATGAGAGTGTGGGAGGAGAGCAGTGCGAGAGCGATGGCTGAAAGGGGGATGAGGGAGGTTTCGGCTCTGCTGAACCACTTGTTGCTGCTAGTCGCAGTTGCAGCAGCAAGTGGTACTGCACGCTGCAGCACCACATAATGGTGCTGCAGCGTGTACTGAGTAGGTAGGGCGATCCGCTTGGGATATGGGCTGCCGAGCCGGGCCCGCTCGACAGCCCATATGTCGATTAGGGCCGCTCGGCGCCCTGTTCGGCATATGGGTCGCCAAGCGGGGCCAAATATGTGACACCCTGTTTTAAATAGTCGGTAAACAAGAATTAGACGAAATTGATATGAAAGCTGATTTATGCAAAATGAAGTGACAAATGTTGGTTTAAGCCTTTGAATTGATAAGAGCACCATATTTTAAAAAACAATTATGAGTCGTTTGAAGGCCTCGGCCAAGCAACTTTCAGGATAATAAAGCTGCGTGAGAAGCTAGCCCGCGTTTTTGTATCAGCCCAAATAATTAGACCAGTTTAATTCTTCTTATTGTGGCCAGCGGAAGTGAGCCACGACAACCTGGGCCCAGCTTTACCTCGTTGAACTCTTTTCACATTGGTCTCAAACTTTGAAAGAAGGTCACAGAACCTAGTTAGTGTGGCCACCAGGATTTAAGCCGGCTTACACACTCTATTTTGACGATTGGACCGCTCGCTTTAAAGGGAAAAGATAAAGGGAAAGCAGAGCCATTCGGTAGACAGAACCCACCGTGTTCCATTTCCTCTCTCTCTCTCTCTCTCTCTCTCTCTCTCTCTCTCTTGACAACTCCTTCGGTTCCAACAAGCAATTGGTGGCTCCTCGGCGACCGGTAGACTCGAGCTCGGCACCGTGATGAACGAAGGGAAGTGGATTCTAACTTGCCTCTTAGTTTCTTTAATACTGGTGCTAGTCGGTGTGCAGGTGTCGCGACCCTTATCGCATCGAGGATTTTCTGTCATTATATTACGAGTGCGAGGGTTAGTGGGTCGTCTTATTTGGTTGGACGTGGGTCTCTCCTAAGACCCATTACCCAAGTCGCAACGGAGGTATATGTGATCGACCTTCAGTGTGGTCGAGTGACATGTGATATGTGTACATGCCAATGAATCGCCATCAATCATTTTGCGGAGGGTATGATTGGAAACCATATCGAATAGTTGGGAGCTTCTATTCGATTATGCGAGAACCAGAGAAATGAGATCGATGACTTAATTATGTCAACTGTCAGAATTGATGCCCTTTTGGTACCTAGGTTGATTGAATTATCTAATCCTAAGATTTCATGCAGATGAGTGGGGTACGAACCATAAATCTAGCAGTTCATGTAGATAGGAGTGGCTATCCTAACACTCACAATCAGTAAAATACGTGCGTAAATCAAGGATCCAAGACATGCAGATAAATCACATGAATATAGCATGACATCCCTAATAAGGCCCTATTGGCCTATAGAAGTGTCAATCATGGGTTAGGAGTGATTTAGACATGTTTTGCCCATAAGGGGCAAAATAATAATTTTGAAGAAATTTGGGATAATTCGCCCAAAAAGGAAAAAAAAATTGTTTTTTCAGAAGAAATCTGGAGTCAATAGGGCTTGAAAATAGGTTTGGTCATCAAATTGATCAATTTCCAATTTTTAGATAATTTTCAGAATTTTCTGGAATTTTGGAAATCATATATCCTTTGAGGGGTAAAATCATCATTTCAGATGATGACAAGAAATGAAAATCCCAAACAGAAGGATTAGTTGACCACCAGACCTCAAATCATAATTTTGAGCAATTTTCATAACTCATTGCATAGGGAAGACGATTTACCCTTTGAGGGGGTAAAATCGTCATTTCAAGAAATAAGATGAGATTCGCAAACCCAAACAGAAGAATTGGCCACCTAACTGACCATAATCCTTATCTCGGCATTTTCGACCTATCTCAAGTACAATGCAGGGTCGAATTACACCTAAGGGTCGAATCGGCATTTTCCGAAAGAACGTACAAGAAATCCCAAAAATAAGATTGACCGGTTGGTTGTGGTCATTCCTCAATTTTTGGGAATTTCTCGAAAGTTTAGGAATTTTCTACAAATTTTCCTAATTTTTTTTTGGGATTTTCTAGGATTTTTTAGAATTTTTTTAGAATTTTCTAGAATTTTTCTGATTTTTTATTTTTAAAATCATTTTTAGATTTTTTATTTAAAAAAATTATTCAGGCCGGGTCGACCCTATCCACATGGATCGGATAACCCGGTCCAGACCCGAACCTGTGCGAACCGCCCCCTAAAATGACGCCGTTCCATTTATTTATTTTCCAATTTGATCCTACGGTGGCCGTTGGACCACGTGGCAATTCCACAACCACGGGATCTATTAATGGGAATCTACGGCTTAGATCAAAAGCCGACTAATCTTCAGCCGTCAGATCTGATTACTTAGATCTACGGCCACGATCGAACGACTTGGCTAATCCTTGACCGTCTGATCTACCGAATTATTTTTTATTTCGAAAAATTGATTGATTTTTGTATTAAACAGAAAATTCGAAATTGATCCAACAGTCACCAGACCAACACGTCTAACAGACTCATACCTAACTCTAACGACTCAGCTGACATGGCTGCCATGTGGCATGCCATGTCTGCGCCACGTCAGTATTTTTGACTGATTGACTTCCACGTCATCATCTTCTTCCTTGAGTATTCTTCCCTTGTAATGGACGGCTGAGAGCCTTCGGCGAGATCTAATGGCGGATGCCGCGACCCTCTCGAGTGGGCTGATGCCTCCCCCCTGCGCTCTCAAGGGCTAATGGGCCGTCCGGTCGTTGGTCCGGATGCGGGCCTCTCCCAAGGTCCATTACCCAAATCGCAACGGCTGGTATACGTGGTCGACCTTCGGTGTGGTCTGGTGACATGTGATACGTGTACATGCCAAGGAATCGCCATCAATCGTTTCGTGGAGGGCACGATCGGAAACCCTATCGAATAGTCGGGAGCATTCTATTCGATTATGCGAAAATCAGAAAAATGGGATCGGGAACTTTATTACGCCAACTGTCAGAGTTGACGCCCTTTCGGTACCTAAGTTGAACGATTTATCTAATCCTAAGATTGATGAAGATGAGTGGGGTGCGGATCCTGAATCTAGGAGTTCAAGCAGATAGGAGTGGCTACCCTATCACTCACAATCAGTAAAAAAAATGCGCAAATCAAGGATGCAAAATATGCGGATAAATCACATGAAAGCAACGTGGCTTTCCTAGTAAGGCCCTATCAGCCTAGAGAAATGTCAATCAAGGCTCAAAAGTGGTTTTGACATGATTTGCTCATGAGGGGCAAAATCGTAATTTTAAGAAGTTTGGAGACAATTTGCCCTAGAAGGGAAAAAAATCATTTCAAATGAAATGTAGAGTTAAAAGGTGATGGAAACTGGATTAATCATCAAACCAATCTATTTCTTATTTTTCAGAATTTTTCAGAATTTTTCTGAAATTTTAGAAGCGATTTTACCCTTTGAGGGGTAAAATCATCATTTTCAGGCAAAGAGGAGAAATGAAAATCTCAAATATTATGATTGGTCGACCACCTGACCCAAATCCTAATTTTAATAAATTTTCAAGACTCGATTGGAATATGGACGACGATTTACCCTTTGAGGGGTAAAATCTTCATTTTTGAAAAAACGACGAGATTCGAGAACCCAAGCAGAAGAATTGGTCACCTAACTGACCCTAATCCTTATCTTGGCATCCTCGACCTATATCGTATGCAAAGCTGAGGCGATTTACCCCTAAAGGGTAAAATCGTCGATTTCCAAAAGAACGGATAATAAATCCAAAAAATAGGATTGACCAGTTGCATGTGGTCATTCCTCAAAATTTTTTGGGACTTTCTGGAGTGTCTAGAAAATTTTCACAATTTTCCTACATTTTTTTTTGGGATTTTCTAACATTGTTTTAGAATTTTCCAATTCTTTTTTTTTTAATTTTTAAAATCATTTTTCGAATTTTTTATTTAAAAAATGTGATTCGGACCGGGTCGACACGACCCACTCGTGTTGGAACCCGGCCCAGACCCGAACCTGCGCGCCCGACTCCTCTGAAACGACGCCGTTATGCTCTTTTTTATTTTATTTTATTTTTAATTATTCGGATTTAATCCGACGGTTCCTATTGAACCACGTGGCTACTCCACGGCCTTAGGATCAGTTGACAAAAACCTACAGCTCAGATCAGAAGCCGACTACTCCTCAGCCGTCAGATCCGATTACTTAAACCTACGGCCATGATTAAAAGCCAGGACTCGATCCAGACCGTCCATTCCTACTAACCTAAACGACGCCGCTCGACCACTAACCTAAACGACATCGTTTCGAGTTGTTCTGATTTTCTAATTTCAAAACTATTTTTGGATAATCCTAATTACTAATTGAACGGCTACCAATTATTGGACTTGATTAACCCTAGCCGTTGGATCTAATCCGACTCAGCCTAACAGACTAACGGTCTGGCCGACTCGACACCCACGTGGACCAATCACGGAAAGCCACCTAAACCTTTGACTCGTTCACCGGACACGTCAACTTCGTCTTCAACCTCCCGACTCCGACGGAATGGATGGCTGAGACTTCTCCGGCGCCGATGAACGGTGAAACCTAGACCGATTAACACGAAACCAATTCCATTCAACTCACTTCATCTCCTAGTTTCATATATCTAAGAATCGAAACATTTCATCCGCAAAATCACGAGCATCATGCAAAATGCCGAGTACGGCCATGGAAGTTCAATCGCACAATTTACACCAAATCATGGCAATTCAATCACAGAATAACATCAATAATGGTTCAGAACACTTACCTCGAGCTCCGATTGAGCTCGCATGGCCTAGAATTGGCTAGGCGAGATTGAACAGTACTCGGCTTACGACGGAAGGTTTGGAGACTCAATTCGAAGTGTTAGAATGAAACCGATGCAAAATGAAGATGCGATTATGGTCAGTGATGTCTAGGGAATTAAACGCACACACTAAATGGGAGAATAAACATGAAACATGTGAATCGCCATTGATGCACAATGAGGAGCTCGAAGCTGCGTCTCACCTGTTCCCGTGGTTTCAGGCGGCGCGGCCAATGGCGATAGCTTCCTGGAGCTTCAAGCGAACTTCCGGCAGTCTTCTTTGGCTTCGGTTTTGGCCAGAGATGGCCTAACCAGCACCCTTACAGTTCGAGCTCCAACCCTCGACACGGAGATGGAGGGTGAGCTCTCTCTCGCTTTTCCTCTCTCTCGATATTCTGTTAATCCCCTACAACCGAATGAACCCCCCTTTCTTAAGAATCAGTCTCTTTTTGTTCTATTCCCCCTCTTCCAAAATTTGGCCGTTCGGGCGGGGGTGAGTCGGTGACCTTCGCACGTGCAATCACGTGCGAAATGGTCACCGACGACTGCTGATCGCCGAGAACGAAGTTGTCAATCTTTTTGGGCCTTCTGGTGATTGAATTTCAGAAGAATTTGGTCTTGGTTTGGCTCTGCTTTTGAGCAAAGTTGGCCGCGGCACATTACGGCCTCATCGACGTGACTCCGGCAAACCCATGCTGTCGGAGTGGTCATGATTGACGCTAAACTTCATGGCCAACAAAACGCTTCCATCAATTTTACCAATTGAAGCCAATTGATGGTCCAATTTTGCGGTCAAAATCCACCTGTTCGGATTGTTAAAGTGGTGCGAATGGGAGGAAAAAGACGCATTGTAGCAGATTGGTTCGACCAGTCTGACCGGGCGGTCTGACAGGTCCGAACCGGTTCCAATTTGTAATTTCCAAAATTAATCGAAATCGATGGGGAATTTTCGCAATTAAATCTCAGAATTGAACTTAGGGCATGAATTTTATCTGAAATATGATTTTGCCCAAAAGTTCATGTCAATTTCTACAAAACCCCAAATTTGTCCTTAATTGCAATTCGGGAATTTTTGAAATTGAAGGCTCAAATGATCAAATTGGACCAAACCACTTATGCCAATCGATTCAGAATGATGGAAAACATTAGGCAGTGACTTCAATTTGTAATGATAGTCCCTGAATTGAAAGTAATTTCATTTATGCCCAAATTCAAGGACTAAAATGCAATTAAGTATGCAATTTTGCCCAATTCATGCAATTGAGCGATTTGTGCAAATAATTGGGCTAAATTACTATGAGGGACAATTAGATTGAATGTCAAGATTCTAAAAATGCTAAAATTGCACATTAAAAGATTCAATTGACATTTTTTTTTATCAAATTCAATCATATGTGTAACAAAGGAACGCATAAAATTAAATTTGAATTTGGACTTTTTATTAGGTCAAGAAGATAAAGGATTTAAAATAAAAATATTGACTATTTTTACATATTTTTGCGACCTCGAATGCTATTTTTCTTGATTTTTCTCATTTTTTTACTATTTTCTAAAAATAGTAAAATATGAGAAAAATATGAAAAATTATTTTTTGGTCAAAATGGTTCCTTAGGCTTGGCCAAGGCCACCAAAATTGATTTTTTAATTTTTTTTTAACTTTTTATGAATTTTTTTTATGAATTTTATAAAAATAAGCTAAAAAAGACTGATCTGAAATTAGGTGTCAACAGCTGCCCCTCTTTAAGAGGAATCTTGCGAGACGTTCTTCTCAAAGACAGGTGAATGTTCTGTTACTGGGGAACAAAAAAAATGATTCTTGACACCCAATCTTTCTTGTCCCGCTAGTGAATGTTCTATTCATCCTATCTTTGCTGACGTGAGAGAGAGAGAGAGAGATGGAATAGAGATGCTTACCTGTTACTCACCTGCCTGATGCTCGTGCGGCATGCACGATGTATGGCGGATTCAAGTGAATACCTAGGGACTCGTCTATTGAGTATCCTGAGGCGGTTAAACTCTAACCCGTATGATAGGCCAAACCAGAGTGAGATTCCTATCTGACAGGAACCTAAGGATAACGCATCCGTTCTTTAGGGATTGTCAGAAATTTCGATCCGTATGGTGGATCTAACCATGAATAAGACTCATTTCTGTCAGGAACCTATGGATGACACATCCGTTCTGTAGAGATTGTCAAAAGTCTCGATCCGTATGGTGGATCAGACCATGAATAGGACTCCCTTCTGTCGAGAACCTATGGATAATGCACCCGTTCTTCAGGGATTGTAAAAAGTCTTGATCCGTATGGTGGATCAGACCATAAATAGGACTCCCTTCTATCGGGAACCTATGGATGACGCATCTGTTCTTTAGGGTTTGTCGGAAGTAGGCTTCCTATCTATCAAGAACCTAAAGGCGACGCACCCGTTCTTTAGGGCTTGTCGGAAAGGAGGCTTCCTATCCATCAAGAACCTAAAGGTGACACACCCATTCTTTAGGGTTTGTCGGAAAGCAGGCTTCTTATCCACCAGGAACCTAAAAGCGACGCAATCGTTCTCTAGGGTTTGTCGAAAAGTAGGCTGATCCTACACCTTGAGGAATCAACGAGGGCCTATGTAAATGAGGTATACCTAACTCGTAGTGTTACGCCCCGAACCTGGCGAGCACGCAAACATCCCACCAGGCCATTATAACTCTATAGTCTCCTAGGATCCATGGCCGACAACTTAATACTTCTAAATGACACATGCATGCGGAAGCAAGAAAATGACTCCAGACAAAATAAACCCAAAATGACTTAGGACATAAAAGGTACACCATATGTAAAGGTCAATCATACATCAGAGATTACAATTCTAAATCCCAAATTCCATCATTTACCACCCTAAGGTCAAATAAGGATTCGTAACCATTTCTTCCAATGACTTCATCGAATGCCAATCCATGGCGAGCTTGTGTTTCCTGCGTTTGAGACTTGAAAATGTTGGTCCCATGACGGGGTGAGATATATAATCTCAGTACGTTGAACCTAACCCTAAACTAGGCTGCCAGTGCCTCTAGATACCTTTGAAAAATCGGGTATTTTGGGTAATAAAAACCTTGGCATGGCAAAACGGGGTACTTTCCAAATCATGGCATTTAAAACTTCCAAATCATCTCAACTCAGTCACAAAAGATTTCATAAGTAAAACTAAACTTCGTACAGTGGCATGGTTTTCCAATCAAAAGCGAATACTCGACGTCGTCTCAAAACATGAGGCAACTTTCACATTTCATCAAAATATCATTATCGAAATTTACAGCCTTTTCTTTCACGCCCTTCTTGGGCCATTTTCAATTCACGAGGTAGACTTTTCGATCTTGAGGCAAACTTTCAAACGTTAGGCATAATCAGTTTTCTCAAAATCATCCTTTGACTTTTCAAAAAAAAAAAGTCATTTTCATTTCCGCCCATCCTGGGCTGCCCACTTTGGGGCTGCGAGATGATTCGATTTCCATATAACCCGTCGGTACATATGAGACTCTCGCGTCCGGACCTAGAGATGATTCGGTCACCATACGACTCTCGACGCCCATTTTCGATCGAGATGAATCGTGTCAGTATGTAAGTCTCTAGCCGCACGACCTCGTCAGGTCAAATGGGAGTAACTCCCTCCCAATACATTGGCCAAATTTCATAATTCCTTTGCGATCCCACACGCCATTGGCAATCCCACACGACAGTGCACTTATAATTTTTCCCGGCGATCCTACACGCCATTGGCGATCCCACACGCCAGTGCACAAATCATTTCCTCGGCGATCCCACACCCCATTTTATTCATAAAAGCTTCAATTAAAGAAAGCCTCATATTTTCATTTAAAGAAAACAATTCATGCCTCAAAATTCATCATTCAAGAACAACTCATGATATCAAGCAGTTCATCGCCTACTCGAGGCCTTCATTTCAAACGTCCCTCACTGGACAAAACACAATTCTCATTATGCAATTCTCAGTAAAACACAAGCATCATTCAAATCAAATCGATCAAATCTCAAATTTGATCATTCACAAGTTATCTCAAGACTTGATTGGTAAACCAATCTGCTTAATGCACTCAAACAAATGAGAATTTCCACAAAACACGTCGAATGGCCCAATCACATGACACAACTAGATTAAGACTCCTCAGTTCAACCTTGATTTCAAAATTTTCATGTCATAAAACCACTCAAGCTCAATTCATCAAAATAGTGCAGATTTGGGTTTCCTCGCGTCTATCGCAAAATCAGTTAATAAAACCCTTCAATTCGACTCAAAAATCCATCCTTTAGTAACCTAACCTCCTAATAAAGGTTTAGGAACAACTTACCTCGAGCTTAGGCCAAGAAATCCCATAAAACGATCGACGAAACCTTGCAGTACCAAGCTGTCCATTTTGGCCTTCCAAGACCAGATTCAATCATGAGTAAACTTGTATTGTTCCATCGAAGTTCTACGAAATAAAACTTAATAACCTTATAATTCATTGTCTTATGGACGTGTGGCCGAAAACGGAGCTCAATTTGGATACCGAACGATTTAGAACGACTCAATTCAAAATTGGTGCGCACTAAGGACAGATTACACGATTTTCGGTTTTCACCTCAAATCAGCCCTTCAAACACTTCTAAACTCCAATTCTTTGCAATATCTCCTTGCCAACACATCATACAACATCAATAGAGGTCTTATCGAAAGTTTGGAAGCAAAACTACACCTCAAAGGCCTTCGGGCAGCTCATTTTCTCTTAGTCCGCAAATGGTCAGAATCTGCTCGGTAAAGACTACTTCAAATCAGCCATGGAAACCCTTCAAATCTCAAATAAACTTGCAAACACAGCTCATCCAACCCTAGTACTATGAGTGTAGAAGATCTCACCGAAAATTGGAAGCCATTTGAAGCCTTAAAGCCCACAAAACATATTCTTCTCCAAAACCGGTTAGATTCTGCCTCAATCTGACCTTTGTCCATTCAAACAGACCTACGGGAAGAAATACTTGGCCCAATTGAGTTCATAATACCTTGTTAGAATGGTAAGACGATAAAATTTCAGATGGCGGTGGTTTTACCTCAATCCAATATCAGAAGAAGATGTTATGATCAAAACAGTTGGGTGGTTTGATCTGGACAGCGAGCTGGGCGACGGGGTTTGTCGGCCATTGGAGGAAGAAGAAGAAGAAGAAGAAGATGATGGAGAAGAGAGAGAGTGGCCATCCGATATGAAGAGAGAGAGAGAGAGAGAGAGAGAGAGAGAGAGAGGAGAGATTAACTTTAGTCCACCTTGGTCAACTCCTTTGAATGGTAGGTTAAAAGTTGGTCCATCAATGTCATCCACTCCCATCTTGACACTTGTTTTCTTGTATTAAAAATATTGGCATCAAATGACCATTATATCCTCCAATTTTTCAGCAGCCATGGGGAACTCCAAATGACTAAAATGCCATTATTCTAATCTTAAGGTAAGATTAATCTTCGAGGGGCAAAATGGTCATTTTACACTTTTCGTCGGAAACCTCATTTTTTTTTCCAATCTAAATTGCTCTTGATGATGCGACGTCCATTTCAATTCAAATGTTGTAATTCCTCAATGTCCAATGCCCAATCTTGAGGTCCAATTTCATGTCGAAATTTCGTCGATTGGAATTCCAGTTTTTCTCAAAATGACGGGCGACTCTTGCAGGCGCTACGCGTATCGACCTTGGGGTTTTTCTCAAGCCGTGGCGACTTTGGTTGTCATGTAATTATGAGGGTTTATCGCTAGCCCCTGCGGTCCTGATCATCGGATTTCGATTTAGGAAATTCTCGCAAATTACACATTGGTTAAGAGAAATCACCCGCGTCCCAACGTATAACGCTAGCAAGGCATTCCATGATCGTTCCTAGATCGATCTCTGCTGGCCCAAAATATTCCCTAGACAATCATTATGGTCAAAGCGCCATTTCTTATTCAAAATCCTCAGGTCCACGTACCCGACTCCGCGTTAGTCTTTCCATTTTGGTCAGTTAACTCAAGAGTGGCCCGCTCCGAGCGAGATACAACTGAAATACCTCGATCGATATCTTTCCATTCAATAGCCTCGAGAGGGGCCGAAATTCGGAATGTCACACGTAGGTTTACCAAAGGAAGTATTATGGGGTTTAGGGGTTACCTAGAACCTTACAGAAAGCTAGTTCTAAATGTTGTCTTCTTGACGTGCAAGGTGTTATTCTGGGATTTGGGGACTCCAAGTATCCTGCAAAAAGTTCAAACCTGCAAAAACCTTTGTTAGCGAGATTCTTTAGGGATTTAGGGGTTACCTGAAATATCACAGAAAGATTATTCTGAAAATTGTCCTTTTGACATGTGGGGTACTATTCTGGGATTTGGGGATTCCAAGTATCCTGTAGAAAGCTCAAACCTGAAATTTTACAGAAAGATGATTTCGAAGCTCTTCATTGTTGAGCAAGGTGTCCTTTTCTGACCTGGGGCTGCCATGGGTCTTTATAGAAGTTTAAACTTGAGAGTTCATTCCTCATTGAAAAGATATCAGTTATCTCGAGGCAATGACATTTATAATGCAGGCAAATCTTTACTTTGACCTATGTGATTGTGCTAAACGACTTAGGATGCTGGAGGTTATCCAAAACATATTAAAGTATGCAAAGATGATCAGAAATCCCTTTAAGGAAAATCCTGGATCAAACAATTTGAAGTTTCCAACAAAGCTTATTTTTAAGCATTCTATTAAAACATCTTCGTCAAAGAGGGCTTCTTACCAATTCTTTGACTTCGGTCTTTTTATAACGAAAGCACTCGAATTTCCTAATAATCTGTACCTGGGTTTTCCGGGTCATTCGCAACGCATATATTTCGATCAATCGGGAGGTCTTTACGGGACCGTAATGTTGGGTTTAGACATGGTTTCCAAGGGGGACTCACTTTCTGAGTCAGGTCTTTTTTAATGAAAATTTCTTCACCTACTCCGAGTTTACAAGTCAAGGACCCTACAAAATGAGAAAGAAATAATCTTGCTCGTACCTCTTCGAGCTAAGGTATACATTAACCTAGGCGTCTTAGTCGGAAAAGACTGCGAAGGGTTGTAACGTTGGTAGGATTGGGGACCGAGAAAGGCTCATTTTTTGGCCCGAAATCGCGAAGGGTTTGACATTGATGATCATTGCCGATCAGTCCTCTGTTCTATCCCTGATTGATAATTCTTTGAAGGATGCATTTAGCCTTCTTGCTACTACGCGTCTCGAGAATGAGTCTAACTT
The DNA here is from genome assembly GCA_021437785.1 of Rhodomyrtus psidioides. Classification (NCBI taxonomy): domain Eukaryota; kingdom Viridiplantae; phylum Streptophyta; class Magnoliopsida; order Myrtales; family Myrtaceae; genus Rhodomyrtus; species Rhodomyrtus psidioides. The sequence continues at coordinate 875,558 of JAILYB010000127.1, forward strand.
TTGAAAGACATTGCTTACCGTTTCGGCAGTCAGCTACGATTCCATTTGAAGGGTAGCCTCTTGTCGCACGATTCTTGAAGGTTCTTCTTTACTTCAGCATTTGTTGGGGGGTTGAAACATCCAATGATCCCTTGGTGTCCCCAAAATTTGCCTTATGATTTTCCATCATTTGGGTGAGGATCAGCCCTGTTCTTGTAGGGCTTTTGTCTCCTTCCTAATGAATAGGAATTTAGCTTTTTCTCTTTTTCGATCCCGCCTTTTCCTTGTCTTTTTCTAGGAACTAGGACCTTTGATCATCCTGTGAGGTGCGTGACTTGAGTCTCATCCTGTCTTGAATACCTCACTTTGAAATTCTCATGTAACTCCCACTTTTGAACTTCTCTGTCCATAAGTGCCTTTGCCATCTTTACCTTGGGGCTGTGCAATGATCACCAATGATGGTACATGAAACGAATGTGTAGGCTCAAATTGGCTATGCAATGGGTATAAGTGTGTAGGGTAGAGAAATGAACATCTCTTCGTCATCCTAAGGCGCCTGGATCAATGTATATCAACACACGAAGATTGATGTTAGTCCTAGCAATAAAATTTCTAACCATTTACTAGTTCATGCCACTGAACTGCTTCTATACAACCCCAATGTGGGGTGGCTCTTGACAGGGTTAAGAAATGAAAACCACCGCTCAAAGTGTTTTGTTAATGGTCACCTGTAGTGTTTATGGAGAAGAATGAATGCCTCTATCATCCCAATCCATGTAATCGATGCGAATGGCCCTCTCATCTCTTGAGTGTGTGTAGGACGTGTTTGGATTAGGTTTGCCTCTCATCTGAAGAAACATTCTTGCTAGATAGCCTAAACAACTATGTTTTGGAAAAATCACTTCGTTTTTCTCCAGGCATTTCACTCCACAAGGGTTTAATGATGCATCATGTATATCTCGACCATGCTTGGATAACCTCCAGTTCTAACAGGTGTCAATAAGTGTTAGGAATTCATTTTTCGAAAGCATGATTCCTCTAAAAGTTCGATCATATGAATGTTCATTTTTCTGATTCTTTTTATCTTATAGGGGGTGAGAAATTTTACAGTATTTCTCCATTGCTGTCTTCCGTCTTCATCGGGCGTTTCTGTATGAAGCGAATGAAAATTCCAATGAGTGAAAGATATTTTAACACTTGATGAAACTGATACATATCACCTAACTCTACGTGTCGGGGACCATTTTGCTTTTGGTTCCATTTGAATGAATCTGATTCTGAGTTTGTTTCTTGGAATCCTGCAAAATAGAACACATGCCATGTATGCATGGATGTATGATATGTTTATGTAATGACCGTCATGGTGACTCGGATAGTTTCGGGACAAGCCAGGTGATCAATATCTGATTTCATTTCGAAGATAATACTTCTTCACAGCATCGGAATTTACAAGATATCCCAATTCTTCTCCTTCAGAATTTACAAGAATTAATGCTCCTCCCGTGAGGATTTTTCTAACGATATAATGGCCTTCGTAATTCGGGGTAAACTTACCTCCCGGATGAACAACATTTGGCAGAGTTTTCTTTACAACTAGACCATCCACCTTGAAATTTTTAGCTTTAACTTTTCGGTTAAATGACTTGGCCACCCTCTTCTGGTAACTCTGGCCATGACAGATTGCTTTAAGACGCTTCTCGTCTATTAGATTCAGCTGTTCATATCTGTGCTTGTTCCACTCTACCTCGGAGAGTTTAACTTTTGATAATATTCTTAAAGAGGGAACCTCAATCTCTATGGGCAGGACAGCTTCCATCCCATACACCAGAGCATAAGGAGTTGCCTATGTAGAAGTCCTAATCGAAGTCCGATACGTCATTAAGGCAAAGAGTAGTCTTTCATGCCAATCCCTATAATTCTCGGCAGTCTTAGCCAAAATCTTTTTGATATTCTTGTTTGCCGCTTCTACTGCTCTATTCATTTGTGGGTGGTAAGGGGAAGAATTAAGATGTCGAATATTAAAATGATCCAGTAGATCGTCGACAATCTTGTTGTTTAAGTTGGACCCATTGTCTGTGATGATTGCTCGAGGGGTACCATATCGAGAAATTATATCTCTCTTAATAAATTTTGTCACATTTCTTGCAGTGACATTCTTGTAAGAACTGGCTTCTATCCACTTCGTGAAGTAGTCAATTGCGACTAGGATGAAGCGATACCATTTGAAGCTGTTGGATTGATCTGCCATATCATGTCTATTCCTCACATAGAAAAAGGCCAAGCTTCAGACATCTGATGAAGTTCATTTGGGGGCGCATTAATCTTATCACCATATACTTTGCATTGATGGCATGACCTGACATGTTGATTACAATATGATTCGATGGTCATCCAATAATAGCCAAGCCTCATGATCTTCCTAGCGATGAGATGGCCATTCATGTGCGGCCCGCATATACCTTCATGGATCTCCTTCATGAGAGTATTTGCTTCTTTAGCATCTACGCACCTTAACAGAGTGGAGTCCAATGACCTTTTATACAAAACTTGTCCACTGAGGAAGAATTTGCTAGCCATCTTAGCTATGTCTCTTCGATTTTCTGCCTGACATCCTTCAGGAAACTCTCTCTTCAAGAGATCTTAATATCATGGTACCATGGTTCTCCATCGAATTCCTCTTCGATCAGCATACGATAAGCTGGTTTTCTAATTATGCCAATCCTCAGTGGCTCCACTTCTAATCCATCAGTTATTTGCAACATTGAGGCCAACGTGGCCAACGCGTCTGCAAATTGGTTATGAGATCTTGACAGGTATTCAAATAATACTTCTTCGAACTTAAGTATCAACTCTTCAAGATATTCGTGATAAGGGATAAGTTTTGCGTCCTTTATTTTTCATTCTCCATGTGTTTGTAAAATAATGAGCATAGAATCTCCATAAATCTGTAGTTTGGGTACCTCCATGGAGATGGCCAACTGTAGGCCTAGAATACATGCCTCATATTCTGAAATATTGTTGGTGCAAGGGAAAGTCATTTTTGATGCAACAGGATAATGTTGACCATTAAGGGATATCAGTACTGCCTCTGTGCCAGCTCCCGACAGATTAACAGCACCGTCGAAATACATGACCCATTTATCCTCTGTCAGATTCAAAACTTGATCATCCACTTTTGTCTTTCCAGAAGATGTGCAATTTTGAGAATTCTCTGTCAACATATCGGCTATGCCTCTCCCTTTCACAGATTTTTGTGGAGAACTTTTGATGTCAAATTCAGACAACATTACTTGCCATTTTGCTAATTTCCCAATTAAAACGGGTTTCTCCAAGAGATATTTGATAGGGTCATTTTCTGTCACTAGTTGATTATGGTGGTGTAGGGTATATTGCCTCAATCTGCGAAGTACCCACACTATTGCTATGCAAGCCCTTTCGACAAGCACATAATTCGTTTCGACGAGGTGAATTTCTTGCTTAAATAGTAGATGACTCTTTCCTTACCATCCACCGGGCTTGTTTGAGCAAGTAAGACTCTCAAAGATTGTTGATGTATAGTCAAATACAAGGTCAAGGGGTGACCTGGGATGGGCGGCACAAGTACTGGTGGGGTGACTAGATAGGTTTTGATCTTTTGGAATGCCTGACTGCATTCTATATCCTAGGTCACTTTCGCACCTTTTTTGAGCAATTTGAAAATCGGTTTAGCCACATCTGATAATTGATTGATGAACCTAGCAATGTAGTTTAATCTCCATAGAAGACTTCTTACTTCTTTCACCGTCGAGGGAGTTGCTAGGTCATGAATAGCTTGAATTTTTGAAGGGTCAATCTCAATGCCCCTGTTGCTGACCATGAATCCAAGAAGTTTCCTAGCCCCGAACACACATTTATTAGGGGTCAACCTCAACTTGTATTTTCGTAGTCGCTCGAACAATTTTCTTATCACTTGAATGTGATTTGTGCTTTCTTGGATTTGGCAATCATGTCATCGACATATACTTCAATTCCATTATGGACCATGTCATGAAATAGGGTGACCATTGCCTTCTGATAGGAAGCCCCAGCATTCTTTAGTCCAAAAGGCCTAACCTTATAGTAAAAGTTTCCCCAAGGAGTGGTAAATGCAGTTTTTGGTTTGTCCTCCTACCTCATGAGGATCTGGTTATATCCGGAGAATCCGTCCATGAATGAGAATAATTTATACCCTGCAGTACTATCCACCAGCACGTCAATGTGGGGAAGTGGAAAGTTATCTTCTGGGCTTGCTCTATTCAAGTTTCGATAATCCACACAGATCCAAGTTGAGGATAGAGCTAAGATTACAGCTCAGGCTACTGAAGCTGCAGTGGCAGCTGTGAATCTAGCAAATGGAAACAATGCTCAAGGCGCTGAAGCTGATAATGTCCAAGGTGATCCAATGCTAATAGGCAGATGGGGCAGTTAGTAGAGCAGTTTATAAAGTTGAAGCCTACCCAGTTTAATGGGACTGGAGACCCTGAGCTAGCGCCACGGTGGATAGAAAAGCTTTATAAAGCTTTTTGGGTACTAAAGTGCACTGATGAGGAGAAAGTACTGCTAGCTGTGTATCAGCTGGAGGGAACAGTGAACGATTGGTGGAGTGCCACTAAAGATGGAGTGTTTCCTGAAGGTATTGCCTTGACTTGTGCTGCCTTCACTGCTGCGTTTAGTGATAAGTACTTTTTGGAGACGACACGTGAGAGGAAGCGATTGGAATTTCAGCAATTGCGACAGAACCAACTGACTGTAGACCAGTATGAGGCTGAGTTTGCAAGGTTGTCAAGGTATGCGCCAAGATCAGTTGAGGATCCGCTTGAAAAGGCGCAGAGATTTCGAAATGGGTTAAGACCGGAGATTCGAAGCCGAATAGTGACTGTGGATCTAAGAACTTATAAAGAGATTTACGAAAGGAGTCAGAAGATTGAGAGAAACATAAAAGAAAGAACCGTTACTTCTGGATCGCGGTTCACTCCTTTGAGAGATCATCGACAGCTGGGAAAGAGGCCGATGGTGAACAACAGACGATTTGTACCTCCGATTCGCAGAAATATCGGAAAGCCAATGAACCAGCTCAACTGGTATTGTCGTATTTGCGGGAGGAGACATGGAAGTGGTCCTTGCCCTACTAGGATGTAGGCATGTTTTAAGTGTGGTCAGACGGGCCACCAGATGAAGTATTGTCCTAATCAACCTCCGGGACCTAGAGCACAAGGACAACGACCACAAGTGGGACCACCATTTGTGATTCCACAAAATGAGTAGAATCGACCACCAGCCCAAGAGAGAGTGTATGATGTGGCACGTAGAGAGGCGGAGGAAGCGCCTGGCGTGGTCATAGGTACGATATATTTATGTGATCAGGCTGCTTAAGCATTATTTGATACTGGAGCGTCGCATTCGTTTATATCTGCACAGTTTGCTGATTTGGTGGGTGTAGAGTTGAAATCATTGAATGTGAAATTGCATGTTGCGACACCATTGAAGGACAATATGCTAGTATCGTTAGGTTGTGCAGACTGTAAGATAGTGATTGCTGGCAGTGAGGAAAGAATAGATCTGGTTGTGTTGCCTATGTATGATTTTGATGCGATAATTGGAATGGATTGGTTGGGGAAACAAACGGCTGTAGTTGACTGTGGTAGTAGGGTGATCCGTTTTTATCCGGATAGTCGCCCTAGATTTGAATTTGTATGAAGTCAGGGAGGGACCTCGATTCCTTTAGTTTCATCGCTTGAAGCGACTAAGTTGATAAGCGAAAGGTGTTAAGCTTATTTGGCTGTTGCAGTAGACACCACGGCGGAGGAGCCAAAGCTAGAAAGTATAGTGGTGGTACGAGATTTTCCTGATGTCTTTCCTAAAGAATTGCCTGGATTACCACCAGAGAGAGAAATTGAGTTTGTGATTGAGTTGGCACCAGGAACAGAGCCAATCTCAAAGGCACCATATAGGATGTCCGTGTTTGAGCTGAAAGAATTAAAAGTGCAGATGCAGGAACTTTTGGATAAGGGATTCATTAGACCGAGCGCGTCGCCGTGGGGAGTACCGGTGCTGTTTGTGAGGAAGAAGGATGGATCCTTACGCTTGTGTATCGATTATAGACAGTTGAATCAAGTAACCATCAAGAACAAGTATCCGTTGCTGAGGATAGATGATTTGTTTGATCAATTACAGGGAGCGTCTGTATTTTCTAAAATAGACTTGAGGACTGGTTATCACCAGCTGAGGATTAAGAAGAAGGATATACCAAAGATCGCTTTTAGAATGAGATACGGGCATTATGAGTTTACGGTTATGCCTTTTGGTTTGACTAATGCCCTGCTGCATTTATGGATTTGATGCATCGAGTGTTTAAGGAGTACTTGGATCGATTCGTCATTGTTTTTATAGATGACATCTTGATTTATTCGAAGAGTGGTGAGGAACATGAAGAACACTTGGGGGTAGTTCTGCAAACCCTAAAGGAGCATTCGCTTTACGCCAAGTTTAGTAAATGCGAATTTTGGTTGAGTAAAGTGGCTTTCCTTGGTCATGTGATTTCTGGAGAAGGAATTTCAATAGATCCTTCAAAGATTGAAGCAGTGATGAAATGGCCTAGACCTACCACGGTTACCGAGATTAGAAGTTTTCTGGGATTGGCAGGTTATTATAGGCGATTCGTGGAGAAGTTTTCATTTATAGCTACTCCGTTGACGAGGTTGACAAAGAAGGATACGAAGTTTGAATGGACTGATAAATGTGAAAGGAGTTTTCAAGAACTTAAGCACCGATTGACGACCGCACCAGTACTAACTATTCCTTCTGGACTTGGAGGTTATGAGATAAATAGTGATGCCTTGCTAAAAGGATTAGGATGTGTGCTTATGCAACATGGAAAAGTGGTTGCGTATGCATCGCGACAGTTGAGACCTCATGAGATGAATTACCCGACACATGATTTGGAGTTAGCTGCCATTATCTTCGCCTTGAAGATTTAGAGACACTATTTGTGTGGTGAAAGGTTTCAGATTTATACAGATCATCAAAGCTTGAAGTATCTGTTTTCACAGAAAGAACTGAACATGAGACATCGTAGGTGGATGGAATTACTTAAGGATTATGATTGTGAGATTCTGTATCATCCTGGAAAGGCGAATAGAGTTGCGGATGCACTAAGCCGGAAGTCAAGTATTGCCCTCTTATTGGTTAAAGGATGGTCGTTGTTAGAGAATCTGAGGGATTCTAAGTTTAAATTGGAAGTTTTCCAACTATCAAGTTTAATGGCAACTTTAAGAGTTGAGCCTGACATTCAAGAGAGAAAGGCCTTGCAGTCCACGGATCCGGAGATTCAAAAGATTCTTGGAATGGATGCGACTTAAAGAAAAGCTGAGTTTCAAGTGTCAGAAGATGGAATTATAAAATTTCGAGGACGTTTATGTGTACCTGGTGATGAGGAACTCAAGGAAAGGGTTTTGTCGGAAGCTCACAGGAGCAATTACAGTATTCATCCAGGTAGCACTAAAATGTATCAGAATCTACGTCAACACTACTGGTGGAACGGAATAAAGGTGGATGTAGCTAAGTATGTAGCGAAGTGTTTAACTTGTCAACAGGTGAAACCTCAACATTGCAAACCAAGGGGATTACTGCAACCTCTAGAAATTCCTGAATGGAAATGGGAGCATGTGACGATGGATTTTGTGATGAGATTACCGAGGAGTCAGAAAGGTCATGATTCAATTTGGGTAATTGTGGATAGACTTACCAAGTCGGCACATGTCATACCTGTGCGAAAGGATTTTGCAATGGAAAGGTACGCAGATTTGTATATGCGTCAGATTGTGAGATTGCATGGAGTACTAGTTATGATCACGTCGGATCGAGATCCTAAGTTTACATCAAACTTTTGGAAGAGTCTGCATGAGGCTTTGGGAACTAGATTGCAATTTAGTATGGCATATCATCTACAGATTGATGGACAGTCAGAGAGGATGATCCAAACGCTCGAAGATATGTTGCTAGCCTGTGTCATAGATTTTAAAGGTGGCTGGGAAGACCAACCGCATTTGGTGGAGTTTACTTATAATAATAGTTACCAGCAAAGTATCGGCATGGCACCGTTCGAAGCACTTTATGGTCGAGCTTGCAGAACGCCTGTGTGTTGGGATGAAGAGGGAGAAAGAAGTATTACAGGCTTAAGTTAGTGGAACAGTCTGTCGAAGCAATTAAGGTCGTTAGAGAAAGGTTGAGGACAGTGCAAAGTCGACAGAAGAGCTACGATGATAAAAGACGTAAACCATAGGAATTTCAAGTTGGTGACCATGTTTTCTTGAAGGTATCACCAATGTGGGGACTGTCTCGATTTGGGAAAATGGGAAAATTGAGCCCGAGTTATGTAGGTCCATTTGAAATTCTAGAGCGAATTGGAACTTTGGACTACAGACTCGCGTTGCCGCCGAACTTATCACAAGTGCACAATGTATTTCATGTGTCAATGCTGAGGAAATACGAGCCAGATCCGACTCATGTTTGGATTTTGAAACTATTGAGGTCGATGACAAGGTGTCATTTATGGAGAAGCCTATCAGGATCGAGGATCGAAAAGAGCATGTCTTAAGGAATAAGACGATTCCGCTTGTTAAAGTGATCTGGGAACATCACGGGACTGAAGGAGCAACCTCGGAAAGCGAAGAAGTTATGAGACATCTATACCCTCATTTGTTTACCTAAATTGAGTTTATTGTAAATTTCGAGGACGAAATTTCTGTAAAGGGGGAAGAATTGTGACATTCTAAATTTCCTACCATTTTGAGGCTGTTGAATGTGAATGTACCTTATGATGTATTTCAGTTTTGTCTCACTCAGATCTGATTAATCTCGAGTAAACTGACCAAAAGGGAAAGGCTAACGCATAACAAGGTACGTGGACCAAGGAAACTTGAAAAAAGCAGTGACGCTTTGACCATAAGGATTGTCGAGGGAACATTTAGAGCCAATGAGGCTGATCAGATAATGATTAAGGAATACAATGCTAGCGTTATACGATTGGATCGCGGGTGAAGCCGCTTAACCAATGTATAATTTGCAAATTTTCCTAAATAGAACTATGACGATCGAAGCTGTCGGAACTAGCGATGAACCCTCGCAATTACATGACAACCAAAGCTGTCATAACCTGAGTTATCCTCAGTGTGATGAGAATTACAGAGTCGATACGCGTAATGTTTGCAAAAGCCACCCGTTAGTTCGAGACAAACTAGAATTACGATCGACGGACGAATGATCATGAAATGGAAGCTCAAAATTGGCAATTGGAAATAGAGAATTCCAATTCTGAGTAGGAATTTCACAATGCCTCGCCAAATGGTAATTTCGAATTGGAAAAGTGAAGTTTGGACTGAAAGTGCGAAAAGACCATTTTGCCCCTAGACCATTTATCTATGCCATAAGAATTTATAAAGGACAAAATGGACATTTCCCCTACTTCTTTTGGCTGCTGAAAATTGTTTCTTCAATGGTCAAATATGAGTGAAAGTTTAAGTTGTATTATTGGGGGAGTGCCACTTGTCAAGCAACGAGACCCCCAAGCATTTATGACTCCACATAACCTTGTCTTATCAAATTTGGCTCAATTATATGTGTGAGACCATGATTTTGAAGACCTCAACTGCTGTGTAAGCCTTCCCTCACACGTTCATAGCATTTCCCCTTTGTTTTTGCCAAAACCGAAAACTGCTAGAAAAGTCAATTTCTATGCTTGCTGTTTGGTGAGCTCGGGCAGGCCTTCCCGGTGGCCGTTTGAGGTGTTTCGACTTCCAAAGGTAAGATCTATGTGTCCTTGACATTTTCCCGTTAGTTTCATGAGTTTAGGATGTCGGGTTAATTTATGGTGATTTTTGGAAAAAAGCGGAAGGATTCTGCGCGAGCTGGGAGAAGGTTATGGTATACCCTCTTAGAAATTCAGTTTGACCTCAAATTTTTTTGGAGAGCTTCATAACACCTAGTATTATATTCAGATAGATTATGGCTGCAAATAGATAGTGTTAACTTCGGTTTTCATGGATGAACAGTAGCGGCAAATTATGGACAGATTCTGATCAAGAGGAGATCAGACTGTTTTGTTGTCTTTGGGGTGTCAACCGACTCCAAATCTCTTAGTGAGCCCTTTAAACATGTAAATGAAGGTCTTGGAAGGTTATTTGTGTAAAGAGTTAGACACGAGATTGGAGTATGACTCGATGAAGCGGTTTGAACCCAAATCGGTTCTGTTTTGGGAGAGTACATACACTAGCCGGTTCTGTTTAAGGATTCGGAGTGAGAGTTACGATGTCCAATGGTTATAAAAAGGGTGTCTTTAATTTCCAACGGTGTGGCTAGGGAAAGATTACTTTAATGGAAGTGAATATCCCATGGTTTATGATTCAAGATTGGTTAATCTTGTTAGGTGGACGACGCATTTGTGGGAATTCGATACTCGTGGCTTTGGGAGAATTACTTGGTGTTGTATTGTGTTATTCAATCAGGTAAGTGTTACCCAATCCTTTCTCTGAATGCCTGGGCACACTGGATGAGTAATTGAATGTTGTGATTGACTGATGGATTTGTATTGAGATAAATTGCTTGTATGTCTGGAAGGCCTGGTGAAGCTGAATGAGAATGATGTTGAGGGTACCATTTGGTCTAGTAAGACCCCGGCGGTATCGGAGGTTGGTGAAATAAAATAGAAATGTGAATGCCATTTGGTCTAGTGAGACCCCGGCGGCATAGGGTGGCTGTAAGCCTGGAAAGTATCGTTTGGTTTGATGACCCCGTAGATGTCAAGTGGCAAGAGTGCCAGTGGAGTATGTGGATGGTTGAAAAAGAGGTGGTTGTGGTGTACTTGAGTATATGTGCTTGGGTATGAGACCATGTGATTGAGCATGATTGTTTGTATTGATTGGCCATGTCTATATTTTATATTGTCTTGTGAGATGCCTGGTGCCATTGCATTGCTTGTTATTCTGCATTTTGAATGGCATTTGTATGTGATCCGGTAGGACTTGCATTGAGGTATAGGGTTAGGTTTCACTTTCTGAGATGTCAATCTCACCCCTTAGTGGGACAAACTTTTTAGACCCGAAACCGTAACCATGTGGCCAGTAAGACTAGGCGATCCGAAGGAGTCGATCGTCTCTTTTGAAGAATTTCCACAGAGTAAGTCGATAGTATATATTAGGAAGGGTAGGACGGTGTGGGTAGACGAAGGGAAGATGGAACTACAATCGCACCGTTTTGAAGCATGGTTCCGCCGTTTTGGGGAACAGTCACCTGTTAGGTCCATTGATGCCAGAAGACGTGCCCTTGGGAGTTGTACCTAGCTGGTGTCACCCCTCTCGTTCAGAGGTCGAAGTGGAAAATCTGGCATCTATGAGAGACTCAAGAACCCTTTTTGAGAAGTACATGAATTATATAGAGATATCTGCTGATACGATCGAGGCCACTGACGAAGAAGACGAAGTAGAAGCTGAAGAAGAAGAGGAAACCGATGAAGACATGAAAGAGCCTTCAGAAGACGTTCCATCTGAGACTTTCTCGGATTACGACCCAAGTGTTGAGGGGGACGATGGAAGAGATGATTCCAGCTGTTCTGATGAGAAGTCTGTATGAAGGGGGTTAGGTGAGTAAGAAATAATTTTGGTGTGAGGCTCTAGGAAGGGTATAGTAGAAACCTTTCAACCCTAGGCTTCAGTTTCTTTTACTACCCAGGCGTGCGGCCTTAAGTTTTTTTTTTTTTTTTTGTATTTTCCCTTCCGCTGTATGTACTGGATGTCTATGCAATGTATAAATGGGTGTGCTTTTGTTTTCCTCCAAAACTCCACTATTCTTTTTATCTTTATTGTACGACGATGTATCACGTCTTCCGTTTGTGCACTTCATATCGCGCTAGGCCGTGTGAGGTTCCTGGGTAATGTTTGGCCTGAGGTAGATGTAATGAGCTCCAAGAGACGCGGGGCGTTATAGGTGTTCTTGAGCTAGAAGTTCCGCTTCTCGGCCTTCCAGGTCTGTTACTCATTCTTGCTCGTTCTTAGCTTACATGAGTCACTATAATTCCACCACGAAATTAGAAACCTAAGCCACTTTCTCAAGTCTAGTGATTCTATGCTACACATCAAGGCATCAATCATAACACAACAGTCAATCACTCAGGTATTCTCATGAGCACATCATCAAGGGTTCACAACCATACCTCAAGTCCAGACGCATCTGCAACTTAGTATAATCAGAGGTATTATCTCATCCTTCATACCAACATTCACAAACAATTCACAGTGCTAAGTGTGAAGCTCGATCCTCATAGAGCAACCTCAATCATGCCAATTCAAGATGCCACACACATGCGCCATCGTATGCCATGTATTCATGCTTGACTCTAATGAATTTCCCCTAGGGTCTCACTACCTCATTATCCCAATTCCATCACTCCTTATCACTCCAATCTTCACCCTATTGGGATTGAGCAAACCTCGCTCTGATACCACTTAAACTTGGGTGTCACACCCCACTTACCCACAGCTGCCCATGACATCCCAACAAGCTGGCCACTAATTAATTCCCAGGAACCACACGGCCTAAATGAAATGAAATGCACAAGCGGAAGGAAACAACACCTTGAAAATTATACGAAATAGGAATTTGGAACACAAGAAAGCACGCACGTTCATATACATAACATACATGGAAGTTGTACAACGACAGTGGAAATGTCCTAGCCAAAATTCGTAAACCAGGCTGGGTAGGTACTCAGGCTAATATAAACAGGCTAGTTCGCAAACCTAGCTTAGGCCTCACACCAAAATTCGTTCCTACCCCTAGCGTGACCACTACACCTCTCTATCCTGAAGAATCGCTTGAGTTGTCGCTTCCTTCGTCTTCGTCTTCGTCTGGGATATAATCTGAAAACGTTTCAGATGGCACCTCTTCAGAAATGTGCTCTGTATCTTCTTCGGTCTCCTCTTCAAGATCTTCTGCTTCGTCGGCGGAAATCTCTATATAATTCTGGTACTCCTCAGAAAGAGGTGACTGAGATTCCTCAAGCATATTCCTTGATCCCTTCACGGACGTCGGGTTCTCCACCTCAATCTCGGAATGGGAAGGGTGGCACCAGCTTGGCACGACCTCCACAGGGACTTCCTCAGGTAACAGGGGACCCATCAAGTTGCTATTTCCCAATCGACGATACCTAGCCTCGAAACGGTGAGGTTGCAGCTCTGCCTTTCCTTCATCTACCTACACTGTCGTTTTCATCCAAACATATACAATTCCCCTTTTTGCAGGGAATTCATCAAAAGAGACGATCGTTTCCTTTGGATCGCCTAGTCTTATCGGTAGCATACCTAAGGTTTCGGGTCTGAAAAATATGTTCCACTACGGGGTGAGATTTGCATCCCAGCAAGTGAAACACAACCTAAACTAAACCGCTAGTCCCACCAGATAACACAAAATACAGATAATTCAGGGAATTCAGCAAGCAATGACATATGGCAATTCAACATCATTTATCACAGAATAATTTGGCATATCAAATTATTAACGAACACACCACATGCAATAGGACCCAAGCTTCCCACATTAGCCTAAAACAAACATATTTTCCTCATAAGTCATCACTATGACAAACCATTTAATCACCGCCAAGGCCCACGGTCGCGATGTATCGCCAGGGCTCCAAGCCGTGATATAATTTCATAAGGCTCTAAGCTAAATCATCGCCAGGGCCCACGGTCGCGATGTAGTTCACCAGGGCATCACATCCAATTCAATACAATAACAGGGTCCACGGCCAATTCAATAGCAATAACAGGGCCCACAACCAATCTCAATAACAATAACAGGGCCCATGGTCAATTCAACAGCAATAATAGGGCCCACGACCAATCTCAATAACAATAACAAGGCCCATGGCAAATCTCAATAACACACTATCAATCACCATGCTTTTATCGCACAATCACGCTACACCAGACAACTATCTAGTAGCGTCCTAGGGTAAGTAAGGGTTTATGAACCACTTACTGTGATTAATCAGCAAAAATATACACCAAACGAGTCTCCTCGATCCACAAGATCACAGCCAAACGAGAATCACATGCCATCCTAGGAAGTTCATCAATGTCGAGTCAAAATCCACTCAATTTCGGATTAGCGACAATCGAACTTCACTTTTGTTAAACCATTCTCTCGATCATCAAACAAATGGCAACTCAGGATGCCTTATCAATTGGCCGAATACACGATAACATCTCCCTTAATCCTCCATATACTCGGCTCATGCTACAATTTAAAGGGCATAATATATATCTCAAAGTTCCATGCACCAATTAGCCCTTAAATCACTTTTAAATCCCAATCCACTTCACATACTTTCCACTAACACCTTAATTAACATTATAGGTAGTCCCTTGCATCAATTTGAAGTCAAAATACCCTTCTAACAGCCCCCAATAGAATCAGCACAAATAGAATATTATCCAAAACAGAACCGGTTTGAGCCTACCCCGCTAATCGATCCATATTTCGATCCTAGGTCCCAATTTCTCATGAAATAAATTTGCTAGAACCTCAATATAAGTGTTAGAGAGGCTCGCCAAAAGTTTCGAAGCGACAACACTCCGAAGACCTCCAATCAATTCGGTTTCTCCTTGGTGCGCGAAGGGACAGAATCTGTCCAGATTTAGCCACCCACAATTAGTCATGAAAACCTATTTTAACACCACCAAACTTGTTGCCAAATCTCATCCAACATGATTACTAGATGTTATGAAGATCTCACAAAAAGTTTGAGGTCATTTGGAATTTCTAAGAGGGTATACGGTGGCCTTATCCCAGCTCGCGTATATTTCATCCAGTTTTAGTCTCGGACTCACACCGATAAAAATACTTATACAAATGAAAAAATTCCAATTGAAGCTTGTCAAAGATACATAGATCTTACCTCTGGTGATCGGATACAGCGAGGCGACGACGGGAGAGGCTGATCGTGTAGACCGAACAGGAGGGCAGAAACCTGTCTTCTGGGCAGTTTTCGACAAGAAGGAGAAAAGAGACAAATAAAAGGGAAATGAAGGGGAAGTGATACCCACGGCTGAAGGGGCTGTAAAATGGGGTGTTTCACACATATAATTGAGGTTAAATTGACAAGATGTGATTAGGTGGGGTAATAAATGCATAGGGCCTTCCAAGAGTGACATGTGGCATGGACCAATAATGTCATTGACTTTCATTGACTCCTTGCACATCAATTTTTGGCAGCTCATGGGGAGGGCTAAATGACTATTTTTCCCTTCCAACTTCCTTAAGGCAAAGACATGAGGTTGAGGGGCAAAACGGTCATTTGGCATTTTTCGTCCGAAACTTCGTTTTTCTCATTTTGGATAGCCCTTGGCGAGATGACGTCAAATCCTTTTCCAATTTTGAAATTCTTCGTTTCCAATTGTCAATTTTGGGCTTCCATCTCGTGATTAACCGTCCGTCGATCGTATCTTCAATTTATCTTGAACTAACGAGCGGCTTTTGCAGACGTCACGTGTATCGACTCTGTGACTCTCGTCACACTTAGGACTACTCAGGATAAGACGACTTTGGTTGTCATGTAATTGCGAGGTTTCATTGCTAGTTCCGACGGTCTCGATCATCAAGGCTTGATTTAGAAAAACGTCGCAAATTATACATTGGTTATACGGCATCACCCGCGTTCCAATTGTATAACGCTAGCAATAGATTCCTTAATCGTTATCAGATCGGCCTTTATTGGCTCTAAATATCCCTAAGCAATTCTTATGTTCAAAGCGTCATTTTTCACTTCAAGTTTCCTAGGTCCATGTACCTTGCCATTCGTTAGCCTTTCCCCTTGGGTTAGTCTACTCTAGATTGATCAGATCCGAGTCAGATATAACTGAAGTACATCGATAGATAGTTCTCATTCAATAGCCTCAAAATGGCAGGAAATTCAGAATGTCACAGATGACGTACCCGTTCCTCAGGGTTTGTCGAAGGTTCGCCTTCTATAAGGCTTACCAAGGAAATGACTTGTTCTACCTATGAGATCTCGTCAGAAAAGGTCAAAAACACTATTGAAAGGTCGAGAGTTACCAATCGATTTTACGAGAACTAGAGAAGTGGGTTCGGGGATTTGGTTACGTCGAGAATGCCATCGATGCCGTTTCGGTACCTACGTCGGGTGTTTTCTAAACTAAGAACTCATACAGATGTTGAGAGGTGAGGTAGGCTCTAACGATCTAAAGGTATCATGCAGATCGGGAATTTCTATCCTATCAATCACAATTAGGAATTAAAATGCGTAAATCAAGGAATCAGGCATGATCGAATAAGAAGTATCAAATCAATCGATCAAGATATTCACAGCATACCTAGTATAGCCTTATAGGCTTAGAAATGATCAATCTAAGTTCGAGGTTGGTTCGGGAGAATCTGATGGTCAAATGCCTAGAAGGGTAAAATGATCAATTTGGAAGGTTCGGGAACCCAAAAACCACAACTTGGTGTCAAGCCAGTTGAATGTGGCCATTTCCCATTTCTTGTGATTTCTCTGAATTTTTTGAATTTTTTTTCTAAATTTTTTTTACTATTTTCTATTGATTTTTTCTAATTTTTTTTATTGTTTAATTTTTCGGAATGGAATGAACTGGTGCTCGCGAACCGAATTGCCTGGTCCAAACCAACTAGCAAAAACAGCGCAGTTTCCTTTTTTTATTATTTTTTATTTCTAATTTTTGTATTCTTTTTCAGAATTTCTAAAAATCTAATTACTAATCTAACTGTTCCTACTTAACCACGTGTCACCTCTATAGCCGTCGGATCACTTTATTATTAAACTAACAGAATTAACAAACCTTGCTGACATGGGTGCCACATGTCGCCACGTCAGCGCCAGCTCATATGTTGACCAGTCAACTCTCTGTTGACCGATCTCTGTCTTCAACCTTTAGCCTACAAAATGAACAACCGAGGTTTCTCCAGAGCCGATCGACGGTGAAATCTCGGCCAATCGGCACTAGACTAGTACCATTCAACTAAACTACCTCTCCATTACAACATATCAAAGAAATCAGAGTATTTCATCCACAAAATTTTGACAAACTAAGCTTGAACCAGAATAACCATGGCAGTTTGAATCATACAATATAAGCATATCGGTACAATTCTTTCGCACAGAAGCACCACATATGGCTTAGAAAACTTACCTCGAGCTTTTGATTGAGCTCGTGATGGCTAGATCTAACTAGCCAAGTCATGACTAGACCACGACTAGTTAGAGGTTCGACTCAAGGATTTATGCAAAATCGAAGCACAAACGAAGTGCGATAGTGGTCAACATAGCTCAGAGAATAAAACGCACACGATAATTCGAAAAATGATCATCGGATGAGTGAGATGCCATGTGAGCACATAGAGAAGTTCGAAACTCATTTTTTGAGATCTCCGGCGGCGTGAGCTGGTCCGATCGCTTCCTCTGAGCTCAGGTGAGCTTCCGAAGTTCAAGCTCTTTGACAATGGCGATCGTGAAGAGCCTCTCTTTCTACCTTTCTCTCTCTCTCTCTCTCTCTCTCTCTCTCTATTATGTTGCCTCTGTGGAACCGAATGAAGCTCTCCTCTTCTTCTAGAATCCTTTGGAACTAAGTATACCGAATTCAAAAATTGGCGTAGGTGGAGGGGGTGTCCACCGACTTGAATCTCACATGACCACATGTGCAATTAAGTCCAAATAGCGTCGGGACAGCTCGGGCTTCCATCTATCTCCATTTGGTTCTTTGACATGCCCAATTTGATGCGAATTTACTCTGAATTTGATATGCATTTGACCAAGCTTGGCCAGTGCTCGAATCAATCTTGTCTTCGCAACTCCGGTGATCATTGGTTCTGATATTGATCCCGATTGGTTTAGACCGATAAAGGATTCATTGCCCATCCCATGGGAGCTTCAATCATGGTCGAATTGACCTTCAATTTGATCATCGAAGTTGGCCTACAAATCTGCAATTAGCACGTGATGGCTTGAGCATGATGACACTATTCGACCAGGTAGCTGGGTCGGACCTGGTTCGATGACAGACCCGGTCGATTCAATTTCTCAAAATTGACCTACAATTCTTGAGGATTTGTCAAAGTAAACATCAAAATTTGAATGATGGGCATCAATTCTTTTAGAAAATGTAATTTTATCCAAAATTCTTTGAGGAATTGCATAAAAATCCCAAATTTCACATTCGACTAGCAATTGAAATTGTCAAATTGGAACCCTAAAAGGCCAAATAGAAGCAAACCACCCCACCAATCAATTCAGAATGTTGAAAACCATAGGGAGGAGATCTTACCTTTGTATGTCATTCCCTAGATTTTGATTAAATTTTAATTCAATTGAGACCCAGGGACTAAATTGAAAGACATTTGTGTGATTAAGTCCAATCCATACAATTCGCACAATTAATGAAACAATTGAACTAAATTGAAATGTAGGATATTAGAATTGAATGTCATGACTCCAAAAATACAAAGATTGCAAAAGGAATGACTCAAATGGTAATTTTTGGTTCGAATTAGGACTATGCTCAATGAAGAGACATGAGGTCCAGAATCGAATTTTTGAAATCTTGAGAGGCCAAAATAAAAAGGTAATTTAAAAAATATTGACTATTTTTGTGTAGTTTTGTGGTCTCGAATGCTATTTTTCTTGCATTTTCATGTATTTAATGTCTATTTTCAGAAAATATTAGAAAATGAGAAAATACGAAAATTTATTTTTGTTCAAAAGAGGTTCCTTAGGTTTGGTCAAAGTCACCAAAGTTGATTTTACAATTTATTTTTATTTTTTTATGAGTTTTTTTATGGATTTTCTAAAAATAATATGAAAAAAGACTGATAAAAAATCAAGTGTCAACAATCACCGGACAACTACATGTGTCGATGAGGAGATGGGGAACCTAGTGCCCCATTTCTTCAAGGCTTGATTTATTCGCCATGGTGATGATCTTTGCAGGGCCAATTTGGGGATTCAAGGGTCCCCCTTTTGCGACCCGAGAATCCAGACTTGGGATCCTATGGATATCAATACTCCATACGGTGAGGTGATTGACCCTGGCTCTGACCCAAACTACTACCTCGGGACCCCGTCAGACTACTGGGATGAGTAGTTCTAGTAGTACTGACTCTTTGAGAAGGACAAGGTTATTGTGACCCATCTTTTGTAGTAGATGTGAAGTTAACTCTATCTCGACTCCTTTATCTTTTTTATGGTCCAAGAGATGGGGTTGTATGTTGTTAGCTCCGTAGGGTTAATGAGCATCTACTAGTGGTATATATATGCATATCTTTTGCTGATGTATTGATCTTTTTGTTCCTGCTTCTCTATCCCTACTGAATGTTTTGCTATCTAGGAGTGTTATAAGTTTCAAAATGCGTAGTAAACGTATCGAGGCTCAATGACATGCCTGTGAAGTCATCCTTCTGACTTGAGTCATTTAGTTAGGGTTGTGGCATCCGAGGATCGTGGCATGACACGGCGAGCTGAGGTCCTTATTTGAGATTGATTTAGCTACTTCAGGTCTTTATTTGAGACACGGTCCACTTTGAGTCCTTATATGAGAAAGTGGATTCACTTTGGTTCCTTTTTTGGAATTTTTCCAAACCTTTCAATTGTCACTTTAGTCCTAAATCTTTTGATTATTTGTCAATTTTGTTCGAAACCTTTATCATATCAGTTTAGTCCTTAACCTTCGGAATATTTGTCAATTTAGTGATAAACTTATTATTTGGATATTTTGCCGAAAGCACTATATTGACAAATCGTCAAAACATTTAGAACTAAATTAACAAATTATCAAAAGGTTGATTAACTTGACACAACTGAAAGATTTAAAATTAAATTGTCAAATCGTCAAAGTGTTTAGAACTAGATTGATATAGTTGACATGTTTAGAACTGAATTGATCATCATATATTAAAATCAGGATTTTTTGCACAATTTTCTGTTAATGAGATTCGGAACGATTATTCTGCAGATCGAGAGTTGGTAATGCTTTTACGTGCACTAACTACGCTAACTCTCGAGAGTTACTGGAAATTATTAACGTTCCATAGAGACCAAGTCCCAAATTGTATATTTTCTTAAACGCTATTCTTAACTCATCAAAGGCAATCCAATCTCTATATTCATGACACAATCCACAAATTAATGGGAGCAAATTAATTCAAAACTTGATATTTTCTTCTATTTCTTATAAGGTGGAGCATCAACTGTTTTCTGAGTATCCGATATATCTTCCTCTATTGAGCTCGAACATAAAGATTTGTGCTAGTTCCAAATTAGATAAAAGGCAAATCCGGCAAATGAAAAATTCCGATGTTGAGCGAGGAAAACAAACATGCTTATAATACTTGGACAACACTTGGGCTGAGTCTGCAAACAGAAGTTACTGTTAATGTTGGAAAAAAATAGGTTTTATGGTGTGCACCCATGCGGGCAAACACACCCGCCCCTAGAAATAACTGCACGTCTGTTCATTAGCGTCAAAAAGAACCGACGCTCTCCCTCCTATCCAACAATAGTTAGTCGTTCAAGAGAAAAACTGACAACAAAAAATCCTCTCCTCCTCACTGTTGGTTTACGTTCGACACGAAGAAACTCTCGGGACTCCGAAGGCGACACTTAATCTGTGGATAGTGGGTACGGTTCCTCGTGTGATCGTATTTCGATCGGTGATACAAGTAAGTTGATCTTGGGCATAATTTTCGCATGTAATTTGTTTAGAATCATGGAATCCATTTCTTTCATTGGTATCAGAGCACGTCGTACTTGTTTTCCTAATCGCGATATACTGTTCGAATCGTGTTTGGCATGTTTAAGGATCTGTTCCTCATTGTTGTTTCGATACAAGGCACGTCAGTACGTTTTAAGGCCTATTTTGAATATTTTTGTTCGTTGAAAGTGAAATTTGATTGTACATTCGGAATGGGCTCGTCGATACGAGTCCGAGGAGTGGTCTCCCGTCGCCGGAGGAGGCCGGACGACACCGGACGTGCCACACGCACCGCTGCGAGGCGAGCCCTCTCGGTGGCCGACGACAAAAACACTTATTTCATAAACTCTGGCTCAACAAAATTGAAATTTGATCATACCATTAGGACGGGAATGACCAAACGAGCATTTTGAGGGGCGGAACACCACCAACGGATGACGGACGGCGCCACATGCGCCGACACGCGCCACCGGAGCGCTCCACGCTTGGGCCTCACGTGCACAAGTGCGTCGCGCGTGCCTAGAACTGCCGAAACCTTCTGCTGATGTGGTGCTTGTGTGGCAGCTGACGTGGTGGACACATGTCCGATGACGTGGCATGATGACCCGACCAGAATCGAATTCGACACGGTTTGACCCATGACCCGACCTGGCTCAACGATCAACGGTTGACCGTTGACCGATCAACGTTGGCCGTTGACTGAGTTGACCAGCACGTGCTTCGCACATGCAGCGAGTGAAACACACGCGCAGAGGCTTCTAAGGGCGCGTAGAGGCGCGCGGGGAGTCTGATTGAGGTGATTTTGGTACCGATGTGTTCGTATTGAAATTTCCTACAGTACGGTATATTTGTTTTACCATTTTATGCACTATGGATTATGTGTAATCCCTTTTATTGTTCTGCATTCGTTGTAGGAACTATGGAACAAAATACCGTGCAAACCTCAAGCTGAGGAATGAGTTGGTACTCTATCGATGAGATGGCAGAGTTGACATAATGACTCACATCATAACGGTGAACACAATGATATTAGAAATCATTTGGTACTCTATCTGAAGGTTGCTGCCTTAAGAACCACTCTTCCTGATTGGCATGAGGTCTTGTATCATTTATGGAAAGACGCCTACTACTATTCTTATAAGGAACTTGGAATGAGATTCCTGATAGAGTTCTTGGGGGTCGGGGCAAGGAAGAGATCGACCCTTGCTATGAATGGGTCCTGGCGTAGACTGCGCCTTGGCGAAGAGATTTATTTCCTTGGCTGAGACCAGAGAGTTTCCCAAGAGCCACTATAGGAACGCCTTCTAGGGTCAAGAAGTTCCCTAAAGAGTTCATTGAATCTTTTCCTGTTCTTGGCATACATTATATCACATGATGCTGTTATACTAGAGTTTCATGATTATGATTGTATGTCTACATATGTTAATATATTGGTATTCACGTTATATGTACATATTTTATGAAATATTTAGCTGTGAATGGAATGAGGATTTTTTTTTTATGTTATGTTATGTAATACCTTGGTGGTATATGGATAAGTGGCGAGTTCTAAAAGGTTTTAGTAACTTTAGTGAACTCATTTTTACATAAATGATTATGTTAATTGTAATTTCAAGCGATGATTCTTGGACGATGATTGGGGACATAGTGAACTTTCAAATTTAAGACCTTATGCGAAATTATTCATTAATATAATTAGTTAGTGTAAAATAGATGCATAAATATATAAGCGTCAATAATTCGTGCGTACATGTCTATTGAACTTTGTGTTCAGATACAATGGTTTTAGCTTCTTAGGATAGTGTAGTAGCTAAGCTTGATTGAGGATAGAAATTAGACGGCGAAAATTCTGAAAACTGGAATACGTGAATCCAGAATGTGCTAAAGAGCAAAAAGCACTATGAGCTCTTAACCTAGTTATGAAAGTACCTGAAGATAAGAATACTGCACAATATAGGAAAAGATAGAAAAGGCATTTGCTGCATGGAAAAGGTGAACTCTGTTACTCGCATTATGTTGCTGAAGCATCGAAAATATTTTTACACATGAGTTCAAACATTTTTGGAAATGCTAAAGTCAAGTGGGAGCCATTAACAATCTAAGTTTGGTTAGACATTGGTCACCAAATTTGAGACAAATCACTATAAGATTTGGTATTTATGTAATGCCTTATGTGCAGAATATTAAATGGCCTTTGTGGCATGCGTCAAACAAATAAATGAACCATGATATGCAAGCCCCATTTTGACTAATAAATAGCAAGTGCAAGCAGTAGTCAGTTCTTTATTTCATAACTATGTGCTGAAAATCCACTAGATCCACATTATAAGTAAAGACTTTTAAGGACACTATGCGTTGTCTTGAGCTAAAGGCGGATCACCTTCTGACAGTTAAACCAGAAATCAATATACGTGATGATGGTGCTAGCTCAAATCGAGCTTTGTGCTTCAGGCATTAGCGTCGAGGTGGTTTCAAGAAGTGGAAAGAACAAAGGAATATATCCTTCAGGATAGAAATCGAAGTTTAACCGACATGAGAAAGGAAAACGTCATTTCAAGAAAAAACATTTCATAAATAAAATGTTTAAATGTGGAAATGAAAATTACTCTACTCATGTTTGGGGTAAGTTAAGGATGTAAAAACCCTTTGTGCACTTGTGAGTGTTACTTAAGTCTACATTTCAGTCTTTGTAACTGAATCTCATCCTTTGTGGATTGTAGACTTAGGCGCCACATATTATGTAGAGGAATGACAGAAATTCCTAAGTGGGATTTCAACGAGTTCCACATGAAGCAAAGTGAATAAGTGTGGGAAATAATTTTCTTAGTGAAAGTTAAAAGAATTGGCATTAGCCAATTGAAAATCCGCAATGGTCGCATCTCATTCCTACATAACGTGTTATATGCTCCAAAAACTCGATGGAATTAATTTTTTGTATTAATTTAGGTTAAAACTTGATTTCAGTTTGAACTTTCATAACGATGGTGATGACTTGTTGTAGGTAAGAAGTTATTATGGTTCTGAATGGTTTCATTGTGCCGATTGTTGAGTATAATAATATAAAGTTATTCCTCTTTTTCATCTTTGTGATGATAAGAATGTGTGGCATGCTAGATTGGGTCATATTGACCAATAATAGATATTTATATAATCCAAATAGGGCTTACTGGGCAATATTGAAAATGTTTCTTATTCATGAGCATTGCCTAGTAAGAAAAATAATGAGGAAACCATTTGGAAATGGAACAAGAGCTGAGTTTCCATTCAGACATATGTGGTTCAATGAATGTGATAGCAAGGCATGTGACTGTTTGTTTAATCACATTTGTATGATTACACTCGATTCAGATTTATTGTTTTTATGTTTTTTTCATAAATTTCAAGCATAAGTTGCTTTGAGAAATATTATTTGACCTTTTTTGATTAAAAAAATTCGATCGAGGTCGAGAAAATCTATCTGATCAATTCAAATGTTTATGTGACGAAAAAGGAATAGAAAGATAGTTGACTATTCCAGCGATTCCTTTACAGAATGGAGTAGCAGAGAAAAGAAACAGATCATAATAGAAATGGTTAAGTCAATGATGGCACATGCTATTGTGCATATCATCTTTTGTGGTGATATTTTGTTGATGGTTGTCTAGATACTTAACTGTGTACCTTATAAATCAGTTACCTCTGCTCCATATGAGTTGTGGACGGGTCAAAAATGAGATTTGAGTTTTCTCAAAACTTGATGTGCTTCCTATACACACGTGTTCTCCCAAAAGTATGGGAAATTGGGCTCTAGAGGCAAAAACAGTATCTTCATGAAATACTAAGAGCATTCGAAAGGGTAAGTGCTATAGGTGAGCAAGAAAGTGGGAAGTGTAACTGAACTTGAATCACGAGATGTCACATTCTTAGTGAATGAATTTCCGGAAAAGGGCAAGATACTTAAAAACTATTCTCTGTTTGAATTCTAGGATAGTGACAATGATTTTCCTAGGACATCTTATCCAAGTGGGAGCAATGTGAGAAGTAGAGAATTTATTTCGAATTAGTCTCAATTGCAATCGCTTGATGTGAAGAAGATGTCGTCGTTGTCTGATCTGAGTGGGAGCGTAATGGAGAATGATGTACTAGGTGTACCAATGGAGAATGATGTATTGTGACATTCTGAATTTCCTGCCATTTTGAGGCTGTTGAATGTGAATGTACCTTACGATGTATTTCAGTTTTGTCTCGCTCAGATCTGATCAATCTTGAGTAAACTGACCAAAAGGGAAAGGCTAACGCATAACAAGGTACGTGGACCTAGGAAACTCGAAAAAGGAAGTGACGCTTTGACCATAAGGATTGTCGAGGGAACATTTAGAGCCAATGAGGCCGATCAGATAAAGATTAAGGAATACAATGCTAGCGTTATACGATTGGATCGCGGGTGAAGCCGCTTAACCAATGTATAATTTGCAAATTTTCCTAAATCGAACTATGACGATCGAAGCCGTCGGAACTAGCGATGAACCCTCGTAATTGCATGACAACCAAAGCTGTCATAACTTGAGTTATCCTCAGTGTGATGAGAATCACAGAGTCGATACGCGTAGTGTTTGCAAAAGCCGCCCGTTAGTTCGAGGCAAACTGGAATTTCGATCGGCGGACGAATGATCATGAAATGGAAGCTCAAAATTGGCAATTGGAAATAGAGAATTCCAATTCTGAGTAGGAATTTGACAATGTCTCACCCAATTGGTAATTTCGAATTGGAAAAGTGAAGTTTGGACTAAAAGTGCGAAAAGACCGTTTTGCCCCTAGACCATTTGCCCATGCCTTAAGACTTCATGAAGGACGAAATGGACAATTCCCCTCCCTATCTATGGCTGCCGAAAAATCCACATGTGTGTGGTCAAAGAGAGTCAAAGCCTTGGTTGCATTATTGGAGGAGTGCCACATGTCAACCATTGGAGGCCTTAAGCATTTATTAACCATCTAATCCCATCTTATCAATTTGAAGCTCTATTATTGGTGTGAGACAAATAAATTGAAGACCTCATCTGCTGTGCAAGCCTCCTCCACACGTTCACCTCATTTCCCCTTCATTTTGCTCTCAACAGAAAACTGCCAGAAAAGTCAGGTTTCTGCCTTCCCGTTCGGTCCGTACGAGCGGTTCTTCCCGGAGTCTTTTGGTCGAGTCCTCTTACTAAAGGTTAGATCTATGTGTCATTAACAATTTCCCGTTTGTTTCATGATTTTTGGAGGTCTGGTTGATTTATGATGATTTTTGGAAAAAAGGCGGACGGATTCTGAGCTAGCTGAGGAGAAGTGTTGGTTCTAGCTCTTAGAAATTCCAAATGGCCTCAAATATTTTAGGAGAGCTTCATAACATCTAGTACTATATTCAGATGCTTTATGGCTACAAATAGATGGTTTTAGAATGAGATTTCATGGCTGATTTGAGGTGGTCTTTACCGAACAGATTCTGCCTCCTCCGACCGGTAGAGGATCCGTGAGCTTTTGAGGTCCGCCGATGTGTCACCTTGCCCCGAAACTTGTTGGTAAGACACCCTAAGACATGAGATTACATGTTAACAAAGGATAGATGAGTTATATTGGAGTTTTGATGGTCGGTTTATATGGAAACTTGTTGGAACAGAATCTGCCCGGCACTGAACAGTGTAGGATTCGAAGTTTGTTGCGGTTCTTGGAGGAGTTTATTGGCTTATTTAGCTTGGTAAGTTGATTCTAAGCCTTTGTTAGGATGTTGGGTTACTAAAGGGTGGATCTTTGGTGAAATTGAAAGGATTTAAAGGTGGTTTTGGTGAGAAAAACGTGAGAGACCCGAGAGGTGTCCAAATCCCGTTTTCTGCGCACACCGATTTTAAAACGGCCCGTTCTAATTCATCCGATGTCCAAATTGAGCACCGTTTTCGTCCACACAACCACAAGATCTTGAAGTTTAGTACCATGAAATTATTTTTCCCAAAATGTCAGTAGAAATATTTCAGTTTTCATGAGAATGAACCTGGTCATGGTGGGTAGTCATGTGGATTGGGGTCATTGATGACTTTTCTTGATTGAATGTTCCTTAAACATGCCTAGGGAGTGTCTAGTTGATGCCGTGATTTTTTGATGATGAAATGCTATGTGAGAAAATGGGCATGTGATGATTAATTGGGATTCAATCGAGGGCTTTAATGCTCGGTGTCGCAATTGGTGTCGGATGATGCATGGTGTAACGATATGCATGTGTATGATGGCCGAATGGCTTGTTTTAAATGGTGAACCTGATGTGCTTAAATGCGTGCCTTGAGTGGCGATGGCATGATTTTGCTTGTGATTGTGAAATTGAGATTAATGAAAAGGTTCACAATGATGTTTTATGGCCAATGCATTGAGCCGGGGAGGGAGTTACTCCCATTGACCTGACGAGGTCGTGCGGCTAGAGAGTCCTACCTTGACCGAATCATCTCTAAGGCTGTAAGAATCGAGAGTTAGGTAGTGACCGAATCATCTCTAGGTCCGGACGCGAGAGTCCTATAGTCGACCGAATCATCTCGATGGCGCGGAGTGTCGAGAGTCGCTATAGAGACCGAATCATCTCGCAGCGAGAGTCATGATGACTGAATCATCTCGATAAGACGTCGAGAGTCATATGATTGACCGAATCATCTCGCGGCCCAAGTGGGGCGGCCCTTGATGGGCGTAAAGAAGATAAAAGACTGAAACATGATTCTTGATATGTTTCCGAGTCTGTATGCTTGAATTGGCTGGAATGCCTGGGATGCATAGAGTGCATGGAATGTTCATTATGCCTGTATGGCTTGAGAAACTCATATTGAAAAGTGAAAGTATGAAAGAAATGAAACTGGTGCCTGATATGCCTAAGTTGCTTTATTATGCCAATTGTTTGAGTGTCATGTGTGAAAATCATTTTGCCCAAAACTTGCATATTTTCAAACGTGCTTGGCGGTACCAATAGTCTAGCTTAGGGTTAGGGTTTACTTACTGAGATTATTATCTCACCCCGTCGTGGGACCAACATTTCAGACCTAAAGCCTTGAAGGAAGCCTCGTAGGTGATGAAGAAGGGAAGGGAGAAGATGAAGACGCGTCTGTCTAGTTTGTGGATTTCTTTTTGAAGTTCTTCTTTTGTGGTCCCATAGTGCCTTCCTCTTAACCCTTCTGTCTTTTGATGTACTAGATCTTTTAACTGGGAGACGATGTGTGTTGTTTTTAAATCCTATGTCGCCTTATGTCTTTTTCTTTTATGTCTGGGGTTTTGTTTCGCTCCCGCATGCGCTTCTCATATCACGCTCTCAAAGTATAGTCGTCGGATCCTGGGTTATCTTATTTGTATTGACGGCTGTGTGGGATGTTAGCGTGCCCGCCGGGGTCGGGGCGTGACATGTATTAAGTGTACGATCTCCAATTTGGCGAACAAGTCGCAAAAAGCTTTCTCCATCAAATTGTCGATGTTTAGACAATGAATATAAAGATTTCATGGTAGCTCCACAAGAAGAGAATAAGTCAAGAAGTATAAAGTGAGGCTCCAATTTGTCCTGATAAGGAAAAAGTGGATACAAGCAATGGAAAAGAGATGGAGTTAATGAGATCAAACGAATTTTTTTTTTTGGAATTGATTGATCTTTCGAATGGACGCAAAGCCATTAGGAACAAGTGTGTGCTCAAAAGAAAATGTAAAGTTTATGGCTTGTTTAAGAAATGTTAGGCTGAGTATGGATCTTGAATTACATCAAGGATGTAAAGACTGCGATTCTCATTGGAGAATTAATAGAAGAAACTATGTGGAACAACTTGCAGGATTTGTGAATGAAGGCCAAGAATATGGTCCTGAGCAGTCTATGAGACATTGATATATACGTTTTTTCATGATGTCTTAGTGGCATATGATTTTGTGACAATTGATAAAGGCCATTGTGTATAAATCAAACGATCCTAAAATCAATTTGTGATTTTATGATTATATGTTGATGATATACTCTTATTGCAAGTGGTAAAGATTTGAGCCGAAATATGTGTCCTGAGACTCTATAAGGAGATAAAGAAATAGAAAGTGATCCATATGCTAGTACTGTTGAGAACTCAATGTACGCTGTGATATGTATAAGACCTGGTATTTGTTATTTAGTTGGAATGGTAAATAGGTACTAATCCAATAGAGGTCAAGCTTACTGAATTGTCGTCAATAGAATTCTGAGGTGTCTAAAAGTACTGCTGATCAATTTACTGAATATTCAAGGTAGAAATCTGCACCTTGAAGGTATATTGATATTGATTGAGGGGGAGATTTAGATGAGAGAAATTCTACCTCTAGATTTGCGTTCTTACTTAGTAATGGCGTCATATCATGGAGAAGCAAACAGCAAACGTGTATGGCCTTATCTACGATGAAAGATGTTCTCGTGGTGTTATCATCAGTAGTATAAAAGGGTCTTTGACTTGAGAGATGTTTGAATCAATGAGGTGTTGCTAAGGATGCTACATGTCCAATTATTAGTTAATTGTGATAGTGAAGTAGCAAGAGCTTACACTAAGGATCCACTGCAAGACCAAACGTATCGACTAGAAATATGATGTTGCGGAAGACATGTTTGTATGAAAAGATGTGAACATATAGTGCATATCTACGAATAGAATGAAAGCAGATCCTATGATGAAATGAATTACTAGAGATGTTTTAACTTGGTCATTTGTTGACAAGAATGATTAGTTCTTTGCATTAGAATATCTAGAAGGGCGTAGAAATTAGAGTATTGGATGTTTATATTCTCCAAAGTTCACAATTATTAATTTAATGGTATTTGTTATCATTATTGATGTCTATAATTGTCTGTAACATTTATGCATATTAATGTTCAGTACATTATTTTGAGAAGGTATGTCAGACAGATGAGAGATTAGCCCACTCATACGGGTAATCGCCTCTATTCACTGTGTGATGAATAGAGATGATGCAATTTTAAGCTTATTATATATGTGATAATTGAGAGCTGAAGCTTAAAATATTTATGCCGCCTTAATAGATTATTAAGATGATGAGTTATTATTTATAATGTCCGAAAGTGAAATAAAAAGACATATTTTTTTATTAGCCCTCCCACGTATTTCACTTTATCTATCTTTATTGCTATATGAGAGTTCTGATGGAAACTCTTGGTTGAAGTTGTTGTGTGAACTCTGGTTAGACATTGAGTATGTCCGAGTGATCATCTATACAATATTAAAATAGAAAGACATATGCTCCATGGGAAAAGGAGAAAATATCGTAATACGTACTTCATATTACATATGCATAAGTCAACCAATGAAAGTTGGCAAAAGTTATGATCTCAACTTTTCTATGCCGTATGAGACTCCCGAGGATAAAAATTCCTAATTTGGTGCCCTCACGACTCTTTGTTATTCTCAAGATTTCTATTTAGTGTTCGCTATCTTAGGTTGTTGCCTATGATCATGAGATTGATTCGATCTAAAGGGACACTTCTAGAAAAGCGAGCTGAATTGAAATTGAGATGTCTAATGGAAGAGGAAGATCGATTTAGAGTTTTTGAGTCACAAAATAGATTTATATTCACAGACCGGCCGATTATGATTATTTAGTGTGATCATAATTGTGAATATAACATATCATGTTAAATGAGATCCAGAGATAGCTATGTATGTGACTGATCAATCTAGGGTACAACATACAGAAATATACTTTTGATTATGTCCATTTTGAGCTGTCATATACTCTCAACGGATTTGTGACAACGAGCTCTCAGTATATGCTGGTCGCACGGATTATTTGTCAATATGAACTTTGCAGATATAAAGAGAGTTATGCTTGGTCCTTTGTAGACGAGTGGAAGTTGTTGGTCCTCCGTTGACATGTGTGAGTTGTTTTCCCTACATGGGCGAGTGGGAGATGTTGAAAAAAGGGGGTTTTACGGTGTGCGCCCATGCGAAAAATCGCACCCGCCCCTAGAGATAACTGCGAAAGCAGTTATATGCAATTTGAATAAAACAAACGTGAAAAGTCACGTTTGTTCATTAGCGTCAGAAAGAATTGATGCTCTCCCTCCTCTCCAACGATAGTTAGTCGTTCAAGAGAAAAACTGACGACAAAAAATCCTCTCCTCCTCACTGTTGATTCACGTTCGACATGAAGAAATTCTCGGGACTCCGAATGCGACACTTAATCTGTGGATAGTGGGTACGGTTCCTCGTGTGATCGTATTCCAATCGGTGATACAAGTAAGTCGATCTTGGGCATAATTTTCGCATGTAATTCGTTTAAAATCAAGGAATCCGTTTCTTTCACCATAGACAGTGACCATTTTGATCCAATCAATGAGGAAATCTAGCGAAGATAACAAAAATATAATATCAACAATCAAGCCATCATAGTAAAAAATAAAATCATTTCTTGGCTGTGGGAAGCCTACAATTAGCACACTTAAAAAATAAAATCACTTTAAGAAACCTTGAACTTTGGACATAGTGTTTGTACCTATGTGTGATAAATCGGTATCTTATGAGTCCATGATTGGTGTTTATTCATATCTAACACAATTTTCCCGATTGAACGCACAGCTGTGCTATGGGGGAAGATCCCTAACCCTACCAGCTTGGTATAAAGTCTCCACATGATTCTTATAATTTTTTATGTTTTATTTTTGTCCTGCATGTCATAGAGACTTCAAATAAAGAACTAATCACCACTCAGCTCTGTCCCAAAAAAAGAAAATAACTCAGCAGAAATGAATATTAAACTAGATAAACAAATAATTTAATGGACAAGGCTTTTGGACCAAATCTAGCAAGCATATTCCCCTTCACTTTGATCAAAAAGAGAGTTGGCAAAGTCAAAATTTAGAGCACTTGCTAGAAAATCACTTCCTCGTATGGCTTTTCATAGTCAATCGGCACGCGACCCTGCTAGGGAGCAGGGACACTAGTATCACAGGTAGGGGTTCAACTCTCGTGCTTTGCAAACATAGGATAGAGCAAATTTTCATGGAAATTTAGTTCAATCCGAAACAGATAAATGCGAAAAGTATTAGTGACTTTGATTAAATTAGAGGATAAAGTTTCTATAAATGGTGATTAATCGGCAATTTTGGAACCCACATCAGATATTAATTACCTTTCTTTTATGAACTTCACATTCCTATTAAATATGTAGATTTTATCTCATATAATTTTTAGGAAAATTCATAAGTCTCCTCCTCTAGTGGAAAAACTAAATATATTACATGTGAGATCAAATGATCTAATAGAACATCTTGGAGAGAGCCTATTCCGGTTGATTCTATTCAGTTCCGACCGTCACAAAAGACATGAAGATCTGGGGCACTGCCTCGGGAAGAAATTCAGTGAAATAGACAAGGATTAAATGCAATTAGGAGCATATCGTAAAAGAATTCCTTAACTGGTCAAAAAAAATCATGAAAAACATTTCCAGTTATGTCTCTTTTACATATAAATAATGGATTTGCCTGGACCAACACATGATTTTTTTTTTTTTTTTTTACTTTTTCTGGGCTCAAGTCTTATTTTTTAGGAAGTTAAGGAGTGGTATTACTTAACAATCCAATTTATTCTGTTTTTTCTTTGGGATAGGTTCTTCTTTTAATTTTTGTTTTTCATCTTTGGTAAAAGGAAAATGGACGATGAAGATACCCATGAGAGGACATGATGATGGTCCAACGGGTGACGTCAGCTTATGGTCTCTTTCCATGACGAGCGACGCGAGGTTTTGGCCTATATAAACACGCTCCACGTTTCGACCAAACAAAAACACGCTCCACGTCCCTGCACACCAGTTTCGTGTACCTTCTTCTTCACTCCTCCCTCCTCCTCCTCCTGCTCCTCATCGTCCTCTCATTTCTTTTCCGCACGTTACCTTTCTATTCATATCAACACACCAGAAAACTCACTCACTCTAGCTCTCTCTCTAGCTCTCGCTCTCTCTCTCTCTCTCTGGTGAAGAAGATGGAGATAGCTGACCAGAAGACAGTGGCCAAAGATGCTGTCTCCGGCAACGGCGTCCAAGGGAAGTCGATCGAGGACTTAGATCCTCCGGCAAAGCCCTGCCGGAACACGTACGCCTTTGCCTGCGCTGTCCTGGCCTCTATGACTTCCGTTTTGCTTGGCTACGGTCAGTTCCTCTCCCCTCCCCCTATTTTCTATGCATAGGATGTTGCATGTGAAGGCATGTCCTGGTAGCTGTCCATGATGTTTGGAACTCTCCAAAGCCACACGTGTCTCTGCCGAATGTCATCCGTGAATTAATTTGCATATAGTGGATGGTGATGATAGATCTACTGCAAAAGGTCTTGTTGGGATTCTCCTTAATTAAGAGGGAGAATTAATGCATTGATGATCACATAGTTCCAATGTAATCACCTCGCACGGGAAAGTGAATTCTCGTGGCTCCGTGCATCGAGAAGGTGCTAATCATCTTCATAAATCCACCTCATTGATTGGTGAAGATTTCTAGAGCATGGAAGAGTGATCCCATGTCCCTCTATAAATAGGGTATGAAGAGATGGCATGAAGCATCAGACATTTGAGCATTCCACTATCAAGTGAGAGATATCCTCCAAGAGAGAAGTGTCGGTGAGGTCGAAGAATTCGACGAGCCATTCACAAAAGAGAGATCCTCCGAGAGGAGAGAGAGAGAGAGAGCCACCTTTGTGTAAAGATTGTGAGAGTGAGTGATATCCTCTTGTACTTGTATTCCACCATACTGGTGAGGGTGTTCCACCAATTTCGGTGAAGAGATATTGTTGTAATCCTGCTACTATAGTGGACAATCTTCGTGATTTTTTCCTTTCGGGTTTTCCACGTAAAATTCTGTGAGTCTCCATTTCTACATTTTTATATTTTCTTCTTGCCCATCTTGATCACGCAAGGAGGGAGAAAGAACTTCGCTTCCGCATATTATCCTCCTTTTCCCCAACAGTGGTATCAGAGCTTGGTTCAAGAGCATCGTGTGTTTCAAGATGGAGGCTACCGTCACCCATGATGGTGATATGTTCAAACTTACTGCGGAGAACTATTCCTATTGGAAGCCCACGATGGAGGACCATCTGTATTGCAGGGATTTGTACGAGTCAATCCTAAATGAGGAGCAGCCAGAAGGAAAAGACGATAAAGAGTGGGAGCTCTTGAATCGCAAAGCGGTCGCCATGATCCGTAAGTACATCGACAAAAGTTTGTTCGAGCATGTGTCGACTTACACCAATGCTTTTGAATTATGGTCGAAGCTGGAGTCCATGATCCAAAAGAAAACTCTTCGCAATAAAGCTCATCTTGTGCGACGTTTGGTGAAGCTGGAGTATAAGGATGGCCAAAGTATGATCGAGCACTTAAACACCTTTAAGGGGCTCGCGAATCAATTGACAAAGATCGAGATGAAGATCGATGATGAGTTGCAAGCCCTTCTACTCCTCAGTTCCCTACCAGAAAGTTGGGACACGTTAGTCGTTACTCTAAGTAACTCAGCCCCGGATGGGAAGATCTCCATGGATGGCGTTGCCGATAGCCTAATGAATGAAGAATCTAGGCGAAAAGAACGAGGTATGTCCAACCAATATGAGGCCAATCTCGTCGATAATCACGCAAGAAGTGAGACCCGTGGTAGAAACAAAAGACGCAGATATGACAAGTCTCGTGGGCGATCTAAATCTCGCCCCAAGGTAACCTGCTATTATTGCGGGAATCCCGGTCACAAGAAACCGGAGTGCCGGATTCTCAAGAGAGATCAGAAGGCTGGCAATGTCAAGCCAGATCAGGTTGACCCAAAGAAGAAGGAGGAGAAGAGCACTGCGGCCGTCGCTGCAACTGAAGTTGATGACATTTTTCTTATTGGAGAAGCCAACTACCTCAACGTTGCCGATGATGATTGTTCATGGATCGTTGACTCAGGTGCGTCCTTTCACGTCACTCCTCATGAAGGTTTCTTCTCATCCTACTAAAGTGATGACTTTGCTACAGTCAAGATGGGAAACCGCGTCACCAGCAAAATTGTTGGAATTGGTGAAGTCACTTTGATGACCGACGCGGGATACAAGTTGGTATTGAAGGAGGTTAGGCATGTTCCTGACATGTGCCTTAACCTTATCTCAGATGGGAAGCTGGATGATGCCGGGAAGGTAAATCACTTCGGTGCGGGTAAATGGAAACTCGCCAAAGGGAGTATGGTTATCGCCCGAGGAAAGAAAGAAGGCTCCTTGTATGTCATGCAAGGAAGAGTGCGCAACGGAGATGCTAACGTTGCCCACGGTGACTCAAGCATGGAGTTATGGCACAAGAGGCTTGATCACATGAGCGAAAATGGATTGCAGGTCCTCGCCAAGAAAAAGCTTCTTTCTAATGTAAAAGGCCAACTACTAGAGGCATGCACTCATTGCTTAGCCGGTAAACAACGCCGAGTGTCATTCCAGAAACCAGATCGACCTAGAAGGAGAAGGTATGTTCTTGATCTGGTTCATGCTGATGTCTGTTCGATGACAGAGAAATCTCTTGGTGGTGCATATTATTTTGTCACATTTATCGATGATCACTCAAGGAAAGTATGGGTGTCCTTGATGAGCACGAAAGACCAAGTTCTCCAAGCATTCAAGGAGTACCATGCCATGGTGGAACGAGAGACTGGGAAGAAATTGAAGTGCGTACGAGCCGATAATAGTGGTGAGTATCGTGGTCCTTTCGAAGCATATTGCAGGTCACATGGAATTAAACTGGAAAAGACGCCTCCAAAGATGCCTCAGCTAAATGGTGTAGCTAAGAGGATGAACCGAACCATCGAAGAAAGAGTTCGATGCATGTTATCTCACACCAAACTACCCAAGTCGTTTTGGGGTGAAGCCGTGAAGACTGCCGTTGATGTAATCAACTTGTCACCGTCAAGACCTTTGGATGGAGATATCCCAGAGGAGGTTTGCGCAAAGAAGAAGGCATCATACGGTCATCTGAAAGCATTCAGTT
The DNA here is from genome assembly GCA_021437785.1 of Rhodomyrtus psidioides. Lineage (NCBI taxonomy): Eukaryota > Viridiplantae > Streptophyta > Magnoliopsida > Myrtales > Myrtaceae > Rhodomyrtus > Rhodomyrtus psidioides. The sequence continues at coordinate 911,304 of JAILYB010000127.1, forward strand.
GCCGAGCGTTCGTTCATATTCCTAAAGATGAACGATCTAAGCTCGATGCGAAGACCAAGGAGTGTATTTACCTTGGTTCACCAAAAGATGAGTTTGGCTTTCTACTATGGGATCCTATCAAAAGGAGGATCGTGAGAAGCCGTGATGTTGTGTTCTTTGAAGACCAGACTCACGAAGATATCGAAAAACCCAAGACCAGGGTTGTTACCCATTCCGATCCTATGTAATCTTCTAAGGAGCGTAATGATTCAGGGGGAGAATCATCGCAGAGCAATAATGAACAAGTTGGTGATGGAAATGTCAAACCACCAACAGAAGAACTTGTCGAAATGACAGAGACAAAGCCTGTCGAACAAGAGCCTGAAGTGTAACCTCGGTTAAGGCAATCTACTAGAATCAAGCATCCTTCGACCAGATATCCTACGGATGACTATATTGTTCTTGCAGAAGAAGGGGAGCCTCATAGCTATAAAGAAGCCGTTAACAGCAACGAGAAAGAAGAATGTGAGAAAGCCATGCAGGAGGAGATGTAATCCTTGCATGAGAATCACACCTATGAACTTGTTGAGCTGCCGAAGGGAAGACGAGCGTTGAAAAACAAGTTGGTGTATAAACTCAAAGCTGATGAAAATAGCTCGCGGCTAAGGTACAAAGCTCGAATTGTTGTCAAAGGATGTAACCAAAAGAAGGGCATCGATTTCGATGAAATATTTTCCCCCGTAGTGAAGATGTCATCTATCCGAGCTGTCCTTGGTATAGCCGCCACTCTAAACTTGGAGATCGAACAATTGGACGTGAAGACAGCTTTTCTTCATAGAGACCTAGAGGAAGAAATCTACATGGAGCAACCCGAGGGTTTTGAAGTTCCAGGTAAAGAACACATGGTGTGTTATCTTAAGAAGAGCCTCTATGGTCTAAAGCAAGCACCAAGGCAGTGGTACAAGAAGTTCGATGCTTTCATGGCGGAACATGATTTCAAGAAGACTGCCCCCGACCACTGCGTATTTATTAAGAGGTGTGCTAGTGGTGATTTTATAATTATCTTGCTTTATGTTGATGATATGCTGATAGTTGGGCAAGATTCAAAGAAAATTTCTGCCCCGAAGAAAGCCTTAAGCAAGTCCTTCGCTATGAAAGATCTAGGTGCAACGAAGCAGATCCTTGGGATGAAGATCTTGCGAGATCGTTCGAAGAAGCTATTATGGCTATCCCAAGAGAAGTATATCGACAAGATTCTCAAGAGATTCGATATGAGCAAGGCTAAACCAGTAAGTACTCCTCTTGCCGGACATTTCAAATTAAGCAAAAAGCAGAGTCCATCGACTGAGAAAGATAAAGAAGAGATAAAGAATGTGCCATATTCATCGGCGGTTGGCAGCCTTATGTATGCAATGATTTGCACCAGGCCCGATATTGCTCATGCGGTTGGTGTTGTAAGCCGGTATCTCTCAAATCCTGGAAAGGAGCAATGGGCCGCTGTCAAATGGATATTTCGATATCTGCAGGGTACATCGACAAGATGTTTGTGTTTTGGCAAAGGAGAACCCGTGCTAGATGGTTACACGAATGTGGATTTAGGTGGTGATGTTGATTCGAGAAAATCGACGTCAGGGTACCTGACTACTTTTGCATGGGGAGCTGTGTCTTGGCAGTCGAAACTCCAAAAATGTGTCGCCCTATCTACCACTGAAGCCGAATATATTGCAGCCACAGAAGCAAGTAAAGAAATGCTCTGGATAAAGAACTTCTTGCTTAAGCTGGGTCATAAGCAAGAAAAGTATGTGCTAAGATGTGATAATCAGAGTGCCATACACTTGTCAAAGAATTCAGCCTATCACTCTCGATCAAAACATATCGATATGCGATATCATTGGATTCGAGATGTCATAGAAGAGAAGCATCTACAACTCGACAAGGTTCACACCGATGAGAACTGGTCCGACATGATGACTAAGGTTATTCCATCAAAGAAGTCCGATGAGTGCTGTGAAGATGCCGGTGTGGTAAGCCTCTCTAATTAAGTCGAATGGGGAGATTTGTTGGGATTCTGATTAATTAAGAGGGAGAATTAATGCATTGATGATCACGTAGTTCCAATGCAACCACCTCGCACGGGAAAGTGAATTCTCGTGGCTCCGTGCATCGAGAATGTGCTAATCATCTTCGTAAATCCACCTCATTAATTGGTGAAGATTTCTAGAGCATGGAAGAGTGATCCCATGTCCCTCTATAAATAGGGGATGAAGAGATGGCATGAAGCATCAGGAATTTGAGCATTCCACTATCAAGTGAGAGATATCCTCCAAGAGAGAAGTGTCGGTGAGGTCGAAGAATTCGACGAGCCATTCAACAAAAGAGAGATCCTCCGAGAGAAGAGAGAGAGAGTCACCTTTGTGTAAAGAGTGTAAGAGTGAGTGATATCCTCTTGTACTTGTATTCCACCATACTGGTGAGGGTGTTCCACCAATTTCGGTGAAAACATATTGTTGTAATCCTGTTACTATAGTGGACGATCTTCGTGGTTTTTCCCTTTCGGGTTTTCCACATAAAATTCTGTGAGTCTCCGTTTCTACATTTTTTTATTTTCTTCTTGCCCATCTTGATCTCACAAGGAGGGAGAAAGGGTTTCGCTTCCGCATATTATCCACATTTTTTTCCCAACAGGTCTTTTTCTTTAATGGATAGGAAACGAAGAAAAGAGTAAGCAAATAGAGATTTTGTCATTTTTGCCCATATTCGGATAACATCGTCCATTTTTTCTTTTTTTCTTTTTTGTTTAGTAGTTAATTTCGAATAAACTCCATTTTTATTATTTATTATAGTTCCCATTTTATTAATATAAAGGACATTCAATTTGAAGGAAAAAGGGAGGAGAAAATGTCTCCGAGATTTTTGTTTTATTCGTTATTTTTTCAATTTCTTGTGAGTAACATTTTTTTAAAAAAATTTCGACAGATATAGGAGTGATGAGCGGGGCAGTGATATACATAAAGAAGGATCTGAAGATAAGTGACGTTCAGGTGGAGGACTTGATAGGGATCATTGCCTTGTACTCACTCCTCGGGTCAGCGATGGCGGGGTGGACCTCCTGACTGGATCGGCCGCCGTTACACCATTGTGTTGGCTGGAGCCATCTTCTTCGTTGGGGCCCTCCTCATGGGCTTTGCCCCCAACTACGGCTTCCTCATGTTTGGCAGCTTCTTTGCTGGCATCGGCGTCGGTTATGCCCTCATGATCGCCCCCGTCTATACCGCCGAGGTCTCCCCTGTCTCCTCCCGTGGCTTCCTCACCTCCTTCCTTGAGGTACATACTCATTTTATTTTTTGTTCCCCCTTATTTGGTAGCATCTTTCTCATTTTTTTTTTCATTTGTCGTCAATTTAGTCTTTTTAATATTGAACATGCAATCTTTTTGTTACCGAGAAAAATCAAAGTTAGAAAGGTGATTCGCGTTTAGGGCTCATTTTTCTCGTTAAATAACTTTTTTTTATTACGGTTGCCAACGTGGAGCCTATCGGTATGAGGTATGAATAGACGTGATTTTGGTGGTCCAGGTTTTCAACAATGCTGGCGTCCTCCTCGGCTACATCTCCGATTATGCCTTCTCCAAGCTCCGCCTCAACCTCGGGTGGCGTATGATGCTCGGAGTGGGAGCAATCCCCTCAGTCATGCTCACCTTCGGGGTCCTCGTCATGCCAGAGTCCCCCCGATGGCTCATCATGCAAGGCCGCTTGGGCGACGCGAAGCATGTCCTAGCCAGGACCTCCGACTCCAAGGAGGAGGCCGCGCTTCGGCTTGCTGACATAAAGCAGGCTGCTGGTATTCCCGAGGAGTGCAATGACGATGTTGTCAAGCTCACCAAGCGAAGCACTGGGGAGGGCGTGTGGCGCGATCTCCTCTTCCACCCGACCCCATCCGTCCGCCACATGCTCATCTGCACAGTTGGGATCCATTTCTTCCAACAAGCCTCTGGCATTGAAGCTGTCGTCCTCTACAGCCCTCGCATCTTCGAGAAGGCCGGTATCACCTCCTCCAACGAAAAGCTCCTTGCTACCATCGCAGTTGGCTTCGTAAAGACAATGTTCATTCTCGTTGCCACCTTCCTCCTCGATCGGGTCGGGAGACGGCAATTGCTGTTGAGCAGCGTGGGCGGGATGATCTTCCCCCTTGCCTCCCTAGGAATGTGCCTCACCATCATCGATCATAGCCAGACGAAAGTCATGTGGGCGGTGGTTATGTGCATCATGTCAGTGTTGTCCTACGTGGCCTTCTTCTCTATCGGGATGGGGCCAATTACGTGGGTGTACAGCTCGGAGATCTTTCCACTGAGGTTGCGCGCACAGGGGTGTGCAATCGGCGTTGCCATGAACCGGGTGGTGAGTGGAGTGTTGTCGATGACGTTCATATCACTATACAAGACGATCACAATCGGAGGGGTCTTCTTCTTGTACACGGGGATAGCGTGCGTCGCATGGGTGTTCTTCTACACTTTGATGCCGGAGACGCGGGGACGAACGCTAGAGGAGATGGGGCAGCTTTTTGGTAAATTCACCAAATGGAGGTCCACAGCAGTGGATTTGGATATGCAAAGGAACAAAGTGGTGGTCAACGGCGACGGAGGCAGCGAGGAGGGAATGTTAGGAAAATGATTATATGGTAGAAGATATAAAAGCCTTTGTTGGGGTCTTTTTGAGTAATTCCACGTAATATGATGGTTGATGATTACTCACGTGGCCAACGATGAAAATGGTTGCTTCTTGTTTGACATTTTTAAGAAATATAAACAAATTACCGTGATTGTTGACACCTAATTTTTAGTCATTTTTTTCAAAAAATTAATAAAAATTCCATAAAAATTCATAAAATTGCAAAATGAACTTTGAAAGCCTTGCCCAAACCCAAAGAACCATTTTCAAATTTAAAAAAAAAATCTATCTTCGCATTTTTTTAGTATTTTTTTATATTAGGAAAATAAGAATTCATGGCCACAAAAATATGCAAAAATAGTCAATATTTTTATCTTAATTTCCTTTTCAAAATCATGTAATCACACGCACACCCGCACACAAGTATAGTGAGGTCTAGCCCACTTGCCCGTTTTTTATTTTATTTTATTTTTGAAAGATCATAGTAGCATTTTCACTAATAAAAAGACTTACTCTCTTCTTTCCATCATATGTGGGATTGAAAATGGTAATTTTTTTTTTGTTTTACAAACAAACTTCAACAATCCCCCATTTTATTTGTAAAAAAGGAAACCCATTCGTCTGCTTCTCTTCTCTAAGTGAGTTGTGAGTGTTTGACCTTTAAATTACCCTATCATAATTTTCCAACTCCATAATTTACATTGAAAATTCTAATTGCCATATTGAACAAGACGATAAATCTGATCAAGCCCTCTAGCTACTAGCCATTCAGCATCCAGCCATCAACCACGACTCATGCTTAGTAAAATTGAAAATTTTAGTATTGAATTGCCATTCCTACAATAGTTTAGGACTTTAATGGTGCTTTTTCCGTTCACGTCACTACAAAAAAATCAAGTTTTCCCCATTAAATTTGCGACGAAAAATCATCCAAAATTCGTTGCAAATCCTTTTTGCGACGAAATGCGCAACGAAAAAAAATTCGTTGCAAATTTGGGGTCGCAATTTTTGCAACGAAAAATTAGATGTTTCGTTGCAGATTTGCAACGAAAATTGCAACGAATAAATTGTCGTCGCTAATTTACAACGAAAACATTATCGTGGCAAATTTGCAACGAAAAAATTATTCGTCGCAAATTTGCAAGGAAACAATTTATTCGTGACAAATTTGGCATCGCAAATTTTGCAACGAAAAATTACATGTTTCGTTGCAGATTTGCAACGAATAAATTGCCGTCACTAATTTACAATTATTTCTCGAAAATTTGGCATCGCAAATTTTGCAACGAATAATTAGATGTTTTGTCACGCCCCGAACTCGGCGAGCACGCAAACATCCCAACTTGCCGCCGATCTTCAATAATCTCCCAGGATCCCTCGGCAAATTAATCACAGCTCCAAAATAATACAAGGTCACGGAAGCAATTAAACTACTCCATACAAATCCACAATAAGATGACTCAGGGCAATAGGGTATACACATCTCATAAATAATAAGGTCAATTACAAATCTAACTCCAACGACTTCTTCAAATGCCATCCAATGGCAAGTCCGGGTTTCCTTCGCCCGAGACCTGAAAAAGATAAGCCCCAACTGGAGTGAGATATAAATCTCAATAAGTGAAACCTAATCCTAGACCTAAACACCAGTCCCCCCAGACCATACACCAATGCTATCAAACGCAAGCATTCTGTAACTCAATGTCATAAGGCATCAAACCGTCTAACATATCAATAATCCAGGCATGCATAAAAAAATCACAGCCACCAATATTCAACCTCAAGGGTTCAAGCTCACTGCACACGTATCACGTAATTCATTACATAATTGTCATCACTTTCTCTTAAGCACTACGTATTCCTCTGGCACTCCTGCCACATGACATCTCCGGGGTCATTAAACCAAACGATGTCCACGTACCACTAGGGTCATCAGACCAATCGGTACTCTCCAGGCTTACAGCCACTCAATGCCGCTGGGGTTATCAGACCAATCCGCATTCTCATTCACGTTCAATTTCACCATCACAAGGGTCATCAGACCAAATGATATCCTCATCATCAGGGCTCCAAGCCAAATCATCGCCAGGGCCCACGACCGCGATGTATTTTCTCAAGGCCCACGGTCAATTCAGTAACAGTAACAGAGCTTCAGAGCCAATTCGTAAATACATGACTCAATAGCCAAATATGTCATCAAGACCTGTCACAGTCCAATTGTCATGTTATGCCATTCAACCCATGGAATCCACTACTCAATCAAGCAATTCAAGGCATAGTATTCATAAAGCAATCAATTCACTTGACCACTCTGTCCAGTAGTGTCCTAGCATTCAGAGAAAGGATTAGGAAACACTTACCTGGAACAATTAGCTAAATCTCACACCAAGCGACTCTCCTCAATGCTACAAGTATGAAATCTTCAAGAATCCTTCGTCAACCTAGAAAATTTCACCAATTTTGAGTCAAAAAGCCGTGGAATTCTCACTTCCATTAAACCAATTCCCCCAAAACCATTCAAATGGCAACTCAGGACGCTTATTGCTCAATTGACTACATGACAACACTCCCACGGATCCTCATTCGGTTCACATAGCCATATACAAGGTGGGTTACAACTTGGAGTTTCATGTCCCGAATGACCCTTAAATCACTTCTAATTCTCAATCCACTTCACATACTTTCCATTAACACCTCACACAACATCCTATGGAGTCTTATGAGTCAATTTGAAGTCAAAATATCACTTAAATGGCCATCACCAGGTTCGGCCAGAATAGATACTTCCTCAAAACAAAATCGGTTTCGGGTTCCAACTGCTCAATCAAGCCATATCTCAACCTTAAGCCTTAATTCTTCACAAAATAAACTTACTAAAACCTTAATCCACATGTTAAGGGAGTTCACCAAGAGTTTTGGAGTGAAACAATAACATAAAGCCTTCGAACCAACCGACTTTCTCCACTGTCCTCAAACGGGCAGAATCTGCTCGGTATAAACCTCCACAAACTAGCCATGTACACCCATAAAAAATAACATAAAACCTTAATTTTAACTTGCTAAACTCTTATACTATGAGTTTAGAAGAGCTCACCGAAAATTTGAAGTCATTTAGAATCCGAAAGCCCCAAAAAACGCAGCCTCTCCAAAACAAGGTCAGATTCTGACCTTTGTCCACTTAAACAGACCTACGGAACAAATGGCTGGGTCCAATTAAGCTTATAATACCTTCTTAGAACAGAAAGATGATAAGATTTAAGATGGAGATGGTTTTACCTCAATCCGATGTCGGACGACAAAGTTATGGCCAAAACAGTGAAGCAGTTTTTCCTTGTCCGCGAGGAACACTGCTCGGCCGAGAGCAAAATGAAGAAGAAGAAGAAGAAGAGGGGGAGGAGATGGTCGGCCAAATGAAGAGAGAGAGAGAGGGTCTTACCACCAATAATATACTTAGTTAAAGATAAGATTGGTAGGTGAGGTTTAATTAATGCTTAACCTCTCTAATTGTGACATTTGGCAACCCCCCATTGGTTGCTTCATTGACTTTGACTTTCTTTGACCACTTGATCTTATCACTTTCGGCAGCCACCTAGACGAGAGAAAATGACCAAAATGACATTCTAAACTTCTTAAGGCAAAGCTAAAGGTCGAGGGGCAAAATGGTCATTTGGCACTTTTCGTCCGAAATTTCATTTTTCCAGTATAAACCACCCTCGATGAGGCAACGTCCATTTCAATTCAAATATTGGAATTCCTTAATGTCCAATACCTAATCTCGAGGTCCATTTTCATGTCGAACTCTCATCGACTATAATTCCAGTTTATCTCAAACTGACGGGCGACTCTTGCAAGCGCTACGCATATCGACCTTGGGATTTCTTTTAAGCCGTGGCGACTTTGATTGTCATGTAATTGCGAGGGTTTATCGTTCATTCCTTCGATCCTGATCATCGGAATCCGATTTAGGAAATTCTCACAAATTACACATTGGTTATGCGGAATCACATGCGTCCCAACATATAACGCTAGCAAGACATTCCATGATCGTCCTTAGATTGATCTCTGCCGGCCCAAGATATTCTCTCGACAATCCTTATGGTCTAAGTGACATTTCTCATTCAAATTCCCCAGGTCCACGTATCTGACTCTGCGTCAGTCTTTCCCTTTTGTCAGTTAACCCGGGAGTGGCCAACTCCGAGCGAGTTACAGCTGAATTACACCAATCGATATCCTTCATTCAATAGTCTCGAGAGGATCGGAACTTGGAATGTCACAATTCTTCCCCCCATAAATAAATTTTGTCCTCGAAATTTGCCACTTTCCAATTATCCAATCTCTCGGGGTATAGACGCCTCATCGCATTCTCACTCTCTAAAGTAGTTCCTCCCATTACTTGACATTCTCACTTGTCTTCTCTGACAAAAGTTATCTTCCTCCAGGACATGCTTCCCTCAGTCCTTAATCTACGTTTACTTCTCTATTCTCCTTTAACATTCACAACATTGGTCGGTGGTACACCTCCTAGCATACGGACTTTCTTTACAATTCGTCCAATGGTCCGGAAATAATATGTACGTCATATTGTAATCTCACTTTTCAAATTCCTTGTCGAAAGGCTTTTTCCAGAACGCCGCAATAGATCTAAGATCGTTTTCTATCACGATCATTACCCAACCGTCATGAAAACGTACTCCTTGAGTGCCTCAATCAATTGGCATAATCATCCAATTCAAACGTCATATTGCACCATCGGGAACGCACAAGTTCTATTAACTTACCCTCGATCGTCCAAATCGAACCCTAGCCTTCTCGACTTCTCAGGCAACTCATGATTGAGTCCTTAATAGTTTTTTCTCGATTACATTCGAGATCCTCAATGACCAATTTAATCCACCAACTCGCAATGGTTATGCTTTCCCTTCAATACCTTTAAAGCAGTCAACATTTCAAACTCTTGCAGTTCACACAATTGCGAGGTCTTTCCTTACACGAGCAACACTCCCGTATCCGTAAGTAATTTCATCCATCGGTGTTGCTTCTCATCAATTCCTCTCGAGAAACTACTACTCGGTATCTTTTGGAGTAGGTAAAAACTTGAAATCTTCTTCCACCTAAACAATATTTTCCAAACTTCGTCACGAGGACATTCGCAAACCAATTCCAATCATGCTCTAAGCATTCCAACTCATATAGCCTTATCATTACGATATATATGCAATGCCCACTTCCGGTTGCCTTGTTATGCCTCAAGTTTCATTCTACGTCGCGTCAGTACGACCCTCATAAGCTTTTCAATTTCCACCCGAAAACGCCATAAACAATGCAGTTATCAGCTTAACTCAAGTCCGCGAAAACTCTTTTCATGTTTATTCATCTATTCGTGTTACGTCTCATCCTTAGTCCATTTCACTAAGGGAACAGCTCTTGTGGAGAATCTTTTCACGTTCCGTCTATTTCAATTCATCAATCCCAGGAACTTTCAACTTCCAGCAACCCACATCGACTCTAGTCGATTCATCACTCATTCCAATCCTCCAAGGCTCCACAGAGATTTCATTTCTCAGAGATTTCACGACTGAGGAATCTTACCTCATCAGATCCATAGCGCGTGCTCTTCACATTCAGCATATAACAAGCATCTCCTTAGAGTCCATAAAACATTCTCAAAAGTTGTTCATGTTTCTCATGACTCCTTAAATGAGTCCAATCATCGTCTCTCTAGACGGTAACAATCAACTCCATCATTCCTTGGATACTCAACCCCACTATTATCGATTTCTTGTCACTAGGCGTAGAAGCGTTCAAACTGTCCTTCACACATCTCACTTAAGTGCCCAAATTTTGGCCCTCTGTTGTCAAGGGCCTCCACTTGGACCATACAACATTTTGTTCATTTTTGTCACTCTTCCTTGAGGAAGCACTCTTATCTTAACCGCTGGTTTCCATAACCAGTCAATGCGACTTTATCCCAATCCCGTCCATTCCACCGAACGTCGACATTATCTTGGAATTCAACGTTGTCCACAGGACAGTTTCTCGTACTTCACTTCCAGGAATCATTCAAGTTCTGCGTCTTCTTTCTCAGTCTAGACGCTCCATCTTAATATCAAGACAATTAGGATTTCCTCTTCCTTCCACACTAGGGTCTCTTACCCTATGAAGGCAACCAAACACTTTAGTGGCATTCCCTTACTTTGAATCTACCTTGTTCTTCCTATTCCATAGGACGTCAATCTTGGAGTTTGGGCCAACGGCGGTGTTTTACTCTAGGGTTCCCAAATGTCACCAAACTTGACATTCTTCTTCCCATACTCCAGTCACCTCAAGTGACAATATCTGTTCGTCCTTGGTCTCCTCCAATTCATGTATCGAATACTCAATTCGATTACCTCAAACTATTCTGCAATTACACTCTAAGCGCTCTTTTCGCTTACTCAACCATTCACTCAAATCACAAGTCACTAGGACCATCAAGTCTCTTCATCTTTTCTTTTCATCAACGACCATCTCACTGTACGATCGTCCTTTAAGAACGACGCCCTAACCTTTAGGGGTGATAGCTCGTAACGCCACTTCCACCGTTTCAATTTCAATCTTTCTCATTTTAATCAACAATGTCAGACAACTGATATATCTCTTTCCTCAACTTTCCTCACGACGGAAGGAACAACATGCCAGTTTCTCATTACAAGACTTGCGCCAAGGTAACAACCATCCCTTACAGGCATATTCTGTGGAAATCTCTATATTCATAGTCTATGAACGGAAATCCTCTTGTTTATTCCTCTTTCGATGATCTACTACTTTTCATGGGATCTATTACAGTTCCTCCGAATCAAGAATAACAGCTAGCCATAAGGTTCTCAAGTTTCAATCCACTCGGAGACCTCACGTTTCACTCAAAGGGTCCTTGACCACTTTGACACACTTAGACAACCTTGAGAACTCTGTCTTACACTGGTTGATCGTCCTCGGATCCTTTCAAGATTATTAGGATCCAAACAACATTTGCTCTCGAGCAATCCCAAGAGAATACTTTTCATCGAACAACTCAACAGAGGTAGTCTAGGCAGATCTCATGCCTTCGAGCAAATCCTTCCTCTGGTGACCTTTCCCCAACTATCAATAGCCTCTTAAGGCTAAAACTGCCAGGGTCACTTTCTTTCCTCAATGTAGAATTTCAGATCAATTGTGTCCTGTATAACTTATTGCGAATTCCTTTCGCAATGTACCCAAAATGACCTTCACATAAGGCGAAGGATTTCAATCTCACCGTATAGAATGTTTCTATCTCAATTTATGATTTATTTCTGGAAGTAATTGAGTTTTCGCGGTCGACATGTTTCAACTTGGGGAGCTGGTTTCTCAGGATGCTACAGTTCCTCCCCTCTTAAGACATTGCGTCCTCGCAATTTAATCATTGTTCCTTCTCCAAACAACTCCTGGTACTATTGCGCCATCATTTCTTTACCTTACGTCGCCTCTTTGTACCGTGGTACTTCCACAAGATCTTGGCGAGAGGAACGATCTCATTCTGAAGAACTTTCTCCCTTCGAATTGATATTCGCACCGGTTCCTCTATTTACTTGACCCTTCTTCCGCATCAATCGCCTCAAAATCCAATATATATATGACGAGTGGGGTCAATACTTCCTTAACTTCAACATATGGAAGTTGTCATGTGCGCTCAACAACTTCAAGCAAGTTGATACGTCATTTGTTTGATCCTCTCAAGAATCTCGAAAAGTCCAATAAATCTCCAGTTTTACTTCTCCTTCTTATTAAACCTCAAGGCTCCCTTCATTGGTAATATCTTTAGGAATATATATTTCATATTCTAAAAACCTCTTATGTCTATCCACGTAACTCCTTTATCGACTTCGAGGCGTCCTTAGTTGATTTCGCATTAGCTTACCGTATCGGTCGCATGTTGCACCAATTCGGGTCCTGTCAAAATTTGTTTTCCTACTTTGTCCCAACAGACAGGAATTCCAAAGGCCATTTTCATGTAACACTCCAATGGTTTTACGGTCAAATATATTGAGGCACGTTTTATGATATCAACCTTCATCACATTCTACTAATGGGGTTCACTAAAGCTACAAGACAACCTCGTATTCTCCAAGTGAGTATTATGTTTATTTCTACGTGCTTCCATATCTTCTTCCTCAACCCTTCGTCTTTAGATACACACCGTTATCCCCGTAACCTTTTTGTTCCATCCTTTGATTTTTTTTTTTTAGATGACTTAGATTTTGGGAAAAATAAATCAGATTCGAATAACATTTCAAAATCAGAATTTGCAGTAGTTTAGACTCATCCCACAAGTGCTCATCTCAACCTTAAACTCGGAGTGTGAGGCTTCCTCCAATAGATTTCATTCTCGAGCTATCACATTTGCTACCATTGCCGACTTTCGATTTAGGGTGTCCGTAATCTCATTCGCCTTTCTCCTTATGGCGTAGGATCTCACGGTTGTAATCCTCTTGTGGTTCCACCCATGTCGGCATCCCAACACTTCCAAAGTTTCTCCTTAACCCCTTAACATAATAGCCTACCAAATAGATGCGGCCTCAATATGCTTCTGTTGCGCCACTCTGATAAATAATTTTTGCCTAAATTTTTATTGATCCCTGAACTTCATCTAAAGGAAGAATACATCATAAAGCTTGCAATCAACTAAGTTTCAGACATAGGAAACACCCTAGACTTTGAAACTAATTTAACTCAAATGCATAAAGCATCCCAACCTTCGAAAATAGTTTAGTTCGGAAGCACAAAATACTTCAAGCTTTGAGATTGAGAATCTGAAAGCACCCTAGACTTCGAAACAAATTTACCCAGAAATATGAGGCGACTCCACTCTAGTTCAAATCTATAAATTATTAATGTGTAATTATATGTATATTGGGGTATTTCTGTAATTGTGTTTATCTATACCCTTATTGTAATTAGTCGCTCATATAAATACATCTTACACAACCCTAGTTTGGGTTGAGCCACCATAAACACTCTGTCGTTATTTCTCTCTGACTCTAAACATCAACATGGTATCAGAGCAGGAAAACGCATCACATTCTTCGACAATTTCGTCTCAAATCAACACTTCCTTTGCTCCAATTACCGCCTCAACAATGTTCGGTACATCTACGAATTTTTCTTCTTCTCTACCATCTCTTTGGTCATCATCTTCTTTTTTTGATAATCCCAATTTCCCATCATCTCTCAATAATATACCGGCCCCCTTCGTCTCTTCTTCTCTTTTTTCTACTGCTCTGATCTCTGCTGCTGCTGCTCCAATTACTAGCATGCAATCAACCTCGTCATCTCTTCTTCTTCCCAATATCACTAATCTTGTCTCCATCAAACTTGATGCGGATAATTATCTCTTGTGGAAATCTCAGTTTGAATCGATTCTAATCTGCAACGATCTGTTGGGATATGTGGATGGATCTTTTCTATGTCTGCAAAGGCTTATCAATGATTAGAATGGTACCATGGTGGCCAATCCTTCTTATTCAATGTGGGTCAAGACGGATCAATGTGTTCGTAGTTTGATTAACTCAACCCTCACGGTTGAGATTTTCCGTGAAGTTCATGATCTTCGGACATCTCAGGAGATTTGGCTTGCTCTAGGGCGACGCTTTACTGATCGATGCGCGGCCAAAGACATTGGATTGAAGCTTGATTTTCAGAACGCCGTCAAGAAACCAGATCAGTCAATGTCTGATTATCTTCAGCATTTGAAATCAATTGCGGATTCTCTCACCGCAATCAATTGCTCCGTCTTTGATAAGGATTTGGTGATTCAAGCCTATAATGGGCTCCCATCAGAGTATGATCCTTTTATCACAATGGTCACCAATGGTCCTACTATTCTTTCCTTCAATGATCTGCGGTCACGTCTACTTATACAAGAAGAACGATTTCTCCAAAAATCGATTGGCTCATCTTCATTGGATATTCATCATGCTTTGATTGGACAATCCACTTCACCTAATCTACCGTTTCGAGGGAGCCGTGGTGGACGTAATTTTAGGGGCCGAAGATCTGATCGAGGACAGGGTGGACGGTTCTCACGTGATCAATCGGTTTGGTGAGCTTCGAATGATCGATTTAATTCACAGTCATTCTCTGTCCCCTATGTTGAACGGTTCTTGCCTTCCTCTAGTAGACCTCGTGGTGGTTCAAGGCCCTATGTTCCTCCATTCACTCAATGAGGCATTCTTGGATCTAGGCCTCATCTTTCTTGTCAGATATGCAATGGGATTGGGCACACTGCGTTGCAATGTCGACAAAGATTTAATCATGCCTTCACAACAACGGATCTATCGGATTCCTTCTCAGTTCTCTCAGTTGGTGAGGCCTCTGATCCAACGTGGTATCTTGACAGTGGAGCGTCGGCACACATGACTAGTGACATTGGTAAAATCCTAAACCCTTTTATGATTCGACAAAAGTTTCCGTTGGTGATGGTCGTTTATTGCCTATTAAGCAAGTCGGTAAAGCTTTTTTTACATACTAATTCTCGATCTTTGATGTTATCACATGTATATCACGTCCCTAAACTTGCTCGTGATCTTCTCTCAGTCACCCAACTTTCCCGTAAAAATTCCTACACTATTGATTTTAATGGTTCATCCTTTTCTTTGAAGGACAAACGAACCGGGAAAGTTCTCCTCCAAGCTGATTCTTCTCATGGTCTTTATCCAATTTCCAATTCCTTGGTGTCCTCTCACTCGCAACCTATCATGGCTTCTTCTGCTTCACTCACTCACTGGCATGCTCGTCTTGGTCATCCAAATAAACAAGTTTTGAGTCGTGTTTGCAATTCTAGTTCTAGGTCGGTATCATGTAAGTCTTGTCTTGTGGGAAAATCACATCGATTGCCTTTCGAGTCTATTAATCATCGTACTTCTTTTCCTTTAGTTGTAATTCATTCTGATGTATGGACGAGTCCCATTTTATCAAATTCTGATTTTAAGTATTTTGTGTTATTCGTTGATGACTACTCTCGATTCACTTGGATTTTTTCGATAAAAAATAAATCTGAAGTGCCTACTCATTTTATTCGCTTCCGTTGTTTCATCGAAAATCTGTGCAATGCAAAAATAAAATTTTTGCAAACTGATGGAGGAGGTGAATATACCAATAATTCGTTCAAAACATATTTACGTGAAAATGGTATTCTTCAACGCATTTCTTGTCCAGATACTCCATCTCAAAATGGTCTATCAGAACGCAAAATCAGACATTTAGTTGAAATGTGTCGAACCTTATTAATCCATGCTCATATGCCTCCCTCGTATTGGGTTGATGCTCTTCTCACTGTCGTTTACACTATTAATCGGCTTCATACTCCTGTCTTATATGATATTTCCCCTTTTCATTGTCTGTTTGGGTTTAAGTTTGATTTTTCATTCTTTCAAGTTTTTGGTTGTGCTTGTTATCTTTTTCTTCCATCTCATGTTTCCGATAAACTTGCACCTCATTCTATGCCATGTGTCTTTCTTGGGTATGCGTCAAATCACAAAGGTAATCGTTGCCTTGATCGATCAAGTGGTCGTGTTTTTATTAGTCGTCATGTTCGGTTTGATGAGGAGAATTTTCCCTTTTCACAAAGTCCTTCGACTCTTAGTTCAATAAATAATTCTTTCAATTCAATTCCTTCCTTTATTGTTTCCTCCAATCAACCAATTCTTCCTTCTACCTCCTTTGAGCATCCATCTCCTCCTCCGCCTCACTCGAATACTCGGAGCCAACCTCTTAATATATCTCTCTCCACTTCTCAATCTACCCAATCTGATTCTAATTCTTTTTCACCTCCATCGCTTCTCCTTTCGAACCCACTCAATGTGTCCCAATCTTACTCGACTTCTAACCAAATTTATTCTATATCAAATTCACAAATTCTCTCTACATCTCCACCTAGTTCATCCACTTATGTATCATCTCTTCCCACTCATCCTATGCAAACTCGTGCTAAATCTGGCATTTCTAAACCAAGAAAAATTTTTAATCTCTCTAATTCTTTTCATGAAGAGACACCGACTTGCTATTCTAAGGCTATTCTTGACCCACGTTGGAAAGCGGCTATGGCAGATGAATTTAATGCATTGGTCACTAATCACACATGGGATCTGGTACCACCTGACCCTTCTAAAAATTTAGTTTGTTGTAAATGGGTGTTGACACCTAAATTTTGATCAACTTTTTTTTATTTATTTTTATTTTTATTTTTATTTTTATTTTGAAAATTCATAGAAAATCCATAAAAAGTTGAAAAAATTGAAAAATCAATTTTGGTGACCTTAGCCAAGCTAAATGAACCATTTTGACCAAAAAAATAATTTTCATAATTTTCATTTTTTTATATATATTTTCGAAAAATACAAAAAAAGAAAAAGAAAGAAAAAGAAAATCAAGAAAATCAAGAAAAATAATATTTGAGGTCACAAAGATATATAAAAATAGTCGATATTTTTATTTTTATTTTATCTATTTTCTAACCTCATAAATAGTAAAATTCAGGTTTGATTTTAGGTGTTCTCTGATCACCATAAAATTGAATTTGACAAAAATATTAGTAATGATTAAAAGGAAAAGGAGGGAAACATCATCATTTAAAAGGAAAAGAGGACTAATGATTTTGTCTTCTCTTTTTGTTATTTTATTTTATTTTTACTTTTTTTATTTTATTATTTTATTATTTTATTATTATTATATATATATTTTTTTCTTTCTCTCTCTCTCTCTCCCCACTCCCTCTCTCCTTCCCGCTGCCTATTTATCTCCCCCCTCCTCCTCTTCCTCTTCCTCTTCCTCTTCCTCTTCCTCTTCTTCTTCTTCTTCTTCTTCCTCTCTCCTCTCCCTTTCCCGAACCGTCTCACTGTTCCGGTCATAACTCCGTCGTCCAATATCAGATAGAGGCGAAACCACCTCCAATAGAAATCTTATCGTCTTATCTTTCCAGGGATATATTATAAGGCTCATTTGGCCCAGCCATTCGTCCGATGGAGCCGTTTGAATGAGCAAAGGTCGCTGCTGACCCTGTAACGACCAGTTTCTGCCGCCGCCGTCGTCCTCCACGATCAGCCCTTCCGGCGACCTTTGCGCCTCCCTCTGACCATCACAGATTAAGTTAAGATGTCCTTAACAATTTCTCGTTGGTTTCGTGAATTTTCGAGGTCTGGTTAAATTATGGTGATTTTTTGAAAAACAGTCGACGAAAATCGAGCGAATTGAGGTATTGTGGTCATATCTCACTCATTTGGACTCCTTTTAAGGTGAAATTTTCGGTGATGGCTTCCTAAGATGATAGGCTATGTTCTGGAATTTTAAGGTTGCTGAATATTTGCTGTGTATTTACTTTATGTCATAGCATTTCTATATTTCGCATAAAAGACCTAGAATCGGAAGGCCGAGCCTCCTGTTGGTGTCTAAATATTTGTTGCGTATTTACTTTATGTCATAGCATTTCTATATTTCGCATAAAAGACCCAGAATCGGAAGGCCGAGCCTCCTGTTGGTGTCTAAATATTTGCTGTGTATTTACTTTATGTCATAACATTTCTATATTTCGCATAAAAGACCCAGAATCGGAAGGCTAAGCCTCCTATTGGTGTCCAAGGTGTTTTATTTATTTATTTTCTGTAAATTATATTGTGCTACCCCAGAATCGGAAGGCCGAGCCTCCTGCTGGTGGTTTATACCCCCCACACATTGTTGCACGAGCACCGACGGACCCCGACGTCGTAAAATTCACCGGATCCCATCTCCTTTGCTTATGTTTATGTTGTATAATGACTTAATATCTTCTTTATTATTATTTTTTTTGCATTGTGTTGCGTCCTATAAAAACAAAAAAAAAATGCTAGATTGGATGGTTGCAGATGAGCCACGTGTCGTGATCCGATGATTTTCAGAATAAAAAAATATTTTTAACATTAAAAGAAATAAAATTCGAACTTTACAACAATTAAAATGATTCGATTGTCACCGAGACGCCACGTGGCGAGTTAGGGACCGTTCAGTTGGGACTTATTTTCAGGAAATTTATAATAAAAAAAATCAAATAAAAAAAAATTCAAAAAAAGTGAATACTAAGGAAAAATTCAAAAAAAAATTTGAGAAAAATTGCAGAAAATTCAATCAACTTAGGTACCGAAAGGGCGTCAACTCTAACAGTTGACGTAACTAAGTCCCCGAACCCATTTCTCTGGTTATCGTAGAATTGAATAGAAACTCCCGACTATTCAATAGGGTGGTCCAATCATACCCTCCAAAAAAATGATTGGTGGCGACTCCATGGCATGCACACTTAGCACATGTCACTAGACCACACTGAAGGTCGACTACGCATACCTCCGTTGCGATTTGGGTAACGGGCCTTGGGAGAGGCCTGCGTCCGACCAGACTGGACGGCCCATTAGCCCTCGAGAGCCCACGGCGAATCTCGAGAGGGTCGCGACAGACTGGCGACTCCACTGGGGACTGGTTCTTAACCATTTAGTGGACTTGAGCCGATTAAAAAGTTGATTGTTTTATGCAGACGCTCTTCAAATTGAAGTATGTACTTTAATCCTTGAGGTGTTAAACGTTTTTGCAGATTGGAGAAATAATGGGTGTAGTCCGTGATTTACATTATTTTATGCAGGTTGGCGTAGGAATGTATGTTGTGTGGGTGATTTGAAGCGCTGATTGATAAACTGTTATGCATGACTTGCATTGTGATGATCACGACACCTGAACACACACAACCGCGCCTAAAACCCCGGGCGCCCCTATAAGCAAACAATAGAAGGAATTGAAAATGGAACCTCCGTGAGGAAAAACACGGGGTAATCCATTTTTAATTTCGCTCACTTCGAACTATGGATTGGGTCCCAATGCAACGATAGTTGTGCAATGGAACCTACCCTTTCTAGAACTCGAGGTGGGAGCCTTTAAGCCTCAGGAACCCCACCATTTAGGTGTCAAAACTTCACAAGTTTACATGCGCATGATCGATGTGTTTGACATGTCTTACCCCCTTCAAAAGGTTTGTAAGTATCATTCCTTTCACCCCTTGAACTCAGTATAACTTTTTTCCATATGCTAACACGTCTTTCTACCTACCACAGGGCAGGTAGCTTTAATCACGGAACCAAGAATAACTCGTATTATAACTCGTCTCCGAGCCAGAATGGAGCAAGAGGAGTTGAGATCTCGCGTGAATAGTTTGGAAGGTCAGATGGCGTCAATGGCCACCATGCTAGCAGAAATGAAAGCCATGATGGTGGCTGCACAAGAAAGAAATCATGACCTCAGCCAGGATGCTCCGCCCGCACCCCCCAATGCTTCGAATGTGGCGCGAACTCGGGAAGAGAATGTGGCCGAGAATGTTAATCGAGTGTTAGCAGCTGATGCACTACCGAAGGCCGTGTCTGCAGTCATCGACCTAGAAAAAGACAAAAAGGAGAAACCCCCGGGCAAAATCGAAGAAGGCGCAAAGAGGCTAGCGAAGATAGAGGAATGCCTAAGCAGCCAAGGGTATGAGCTGGCTCGATTTGACAAGATATCACCATTTGCAAAAATTGAAGCGCCGTTAGACTATAAAGAACCCGATTTCGTCAGAAAATACAACGGGACGAGCTGCCCCCGAGCCCACTTAAAATATTACCTACGCAAAATGGCACTTTTTTCTGACTACGTTCCCTTGCTGATGAACACGTTTCAAGAGAGTCTGGCGGGTGCTGCTCTGGCTTGGTTCATCGAATTAGATTTGGAGGACTATAATGGATGGGAAGACCTAGCGGAGGACTTTTTACATCAATATAAGTTCAATACTGCTACAGCCCCTTCCAGAGAAGAATTGCTGAGGACCACTAAAGGGAGGAATGAGGCAATCCGTGCCTACGCTCAAAGATGGCGGGCCTTAGCAACACAAGTCAAACCGTCCATTCCAGAGGACGAGCTGGTCGACCTTTTCTTGAGAGCGTTGCCTTACGAGTATTTCGATAGGCTGAACACATCTGGTTGTCAAACATTTGTACACCTCATAAAAATCGCAGAAAGGCTGGAATGGGCGATGAGGGAAAGGAAAGCACCAGAAATCGCAACAAGACGCCAATATCCGGCCCGAAGGGAGAAGGAGGCTGAAGTTGATGTGGCCTTCGTACCAAACCCACCCAACCCTAAGCAGTTCTCCAATTCAAGTACGGTGCAAGGAAACTCGTCGATGTCGGTACAGAAACCATATGAACTAAGGAGGAAGTTGCCTCCCAAGCAGTTCACCCCCCTGCCAAGGCCGTTATCGAAATTACTTCCTATGTTACTAGAGGAGCACTTAGTGGCTAAGGAGCCTCCAAGGCCGAATCCGGTGAAATTTAACGGGTACGATGAAAGCCAGTCATGTGTCTATCACATGGGAGAGAAGGGCCATAACGTAGACAATTGCATTGTTTTGAAGCACAAGGTGCAAGCCCTTATCGATAATTGCATCCTTGAATTCGACAAAACAGAGCCGAACGTGCAAAATAATCCACTTCCTGATCACCAAACCGTGGGGGTGATCTTCGACAACAAGTTCGACCGGTTCTTCTCTGAGGATTCCAAATGGTCGAAGGACGAGGGGATAGAAACGACATCGGAGGAACTTGATTTGACCAGCTTGTCTTTGGGAGATTTTGTCAAATCACTCGACGGCGACGCTCCTACCATGGAGTAAAGAGATATCTGTCTCTCTTCGACGCATCTAAATCCACATTAGGTGCCTCGGGCTTTTTCTTACGTGTTGTATTGTAATATAAGTATACTAAAAAAAAAACCAAAAAAAAAAAACCAAAAAAATCATCAAAAATAAAAAATCAAAAAAAGGGGGACGTGTGGGAGCCACAAATCGGTCAATGACGAAAAAAAAAAAAAAAAAAAAAACTGAGACTTGATTTCCCACATGTCTCCTGGTTTGCAAAGTTTTGGGATGCGAGGATGCCCAATGATATGAGGGCTAGCTCCCATCCTACCCTTTCAATTTTTCTTAAGACGTCTCCCAAAGAAGTTTATCATTACATGAACTTTCTCTATTTTATAACCGTCTTTGTGACACTTCAAGCATGCCATTCCAAGCATACATAGCAGTTGTTAAATAACTCAGGTTCCCGAGGTGGAGCTTCCCTCCTAAATGGGGAATAAAACGATGCGGAGCCATCCATTCCAGCAACGATCAAAAGCAGGGGAATCAGATGGCAGTGCTTCCAAATGACGAAACAAGGAGTACCCCTTTTCATAACATGAGTCTGACTCAATGTTTTCAAGAGCGTTCTAATGGCTCAATTTGTGAACAAAATCTTTGAGAAAACCTGAAAAAGTTTCTCATCACCTGAAAATCTCTGTGAAAAGAATGCTTGAAAAGAAAATCTTAAGTTTTATCAATACCTTCTTTGAATAGAATGAAAAGCACGAATTCATAGATGACCAGGATTGGCAAAACTCGTGGGAGCAAGTCTCTCCCTTTTCTCCGAGAAGCCCAGCCAGGGGCAAACTCTCATGATCCCCCCTAAAAGTGCAACAGACCAGGGTCATCAAATCCAGAGAGGACAAACAGCGAAACCGGCCTCACCGGGGCAAATTGCTCGAAAAGCACGAAAAGACGAAACTTCGGAGGGAGTACCTCTTTTCAGAAATTCCAAATGAAGTCAGATAAAAACCCACGTCTATTTCTTCACACGCAGGTGCGTGGACTCCTTCAGATGGGATTAGAAATCTCCAACAAAAGCGGAAAGCGTTAAGACATGACTGGGGCATGCGAATCAATTTTGCCCTGGGCAAAGAAAGACGTTTCTTCTCTGGCAAAATCCGTAGACGCAATGACAGAGTTATCTGCATCAGAAATAAACCCCAGGATACAAACCTAGAGGCGGTAACTTTGTATCGTTCCAATTTGATCTCCATAAATCCCATGCTTAACAGGAAGTCGTTGGCGCCAAAAGCCACAAAAGAAAAGAACTCGCCAATGAGGAGGCGAATAAAATTATTAACCTTGGGAGTCAGCACTCCAAGGAAGGGTCTTTGATCAAGTGGAGGAACTATGAAGAGTGACGCTGGAATGCGCCCAAAAACACAAATGGATTTCCTCTGGGGCAAATCCTCGAGAATGATTCATCGCCAACCAAACGGAGGAATCGTGGCCACAATATAGATGGCCAATTTCTGTAAGCCGCGCGTTTGTGTTCAAATGAAAACACCAAGCAAGAACAAGGCGGTATCGTTCCAATTTGTCTTGAATTTTGGAACGCAAACTGACACTTATTGTTTGTTTTTGACAGGGGAGTCGCCTTGGAGACGAACAAGTTTTTACATCCCACGTACTACTTGTTAGGGTACATGACCGAGGGTAGGATGTATCGTTTCGATTTTCAAAAAAATTCGTGAATATACAATGATATGCTTCTCTTACATTTTCAAGGGTCTGCAGCCGCGACAGGTAGGTAAGTATCCCTTTCCCAGTTAGCTGGAGAAAAAGAATGTTAAAATCCTTTCAGTCGTCATGAAAATTATCCAATGCATCGATGTTCATGATTTAAATAGGGAGGTTGCCCAAAGCATGAATAAAACATGCACGATACATCACAAGATCCCCTCAATGGATAAATTTTGGGAAAGAAGGGAGTGAATTTTTCCAAATATCATTATTTGTCAAATCATTCAAAAGGAAGTTTACTCAAAAGAGAGGCGAGCCTAATCCAAACATGTCCAACACACACTTGAGAGATGAGTGGAGTGGGCAGATAGCAAAATCTGGGTCTACGATGGTAGGGATCATTTGCAGCGATTACATGGGTTGGGACGACAGAGGCATTCGTTTCATATCCCCAAACACTACAGGTGACCATTGATAAACCCCTTTGAACGGCGTTTTTCATTCTTAACCCTATCAAGAACCACCCCACATCGGGGCAAAATGGAGGTGAGTCCAGTAGCATCAGGAGAAAATGGTTAGAAATTTTTTTTTTTTTTTGCTCGGACTAACATTAATCTTTGTGTGTTGTTTATATGGTAATCCAAGTGCCATAGGATGATGAGAAGCATTCATTTCTCTATCCCACACACCATATCCTTTGCATAGCCAAGTTGAGCCTGCGAATTCATTTCATAAACCCATCGGTGATCATTGCAAGTTCCAAAACAAAGGCAAATCACTTCAGGAACGGAGAAGTTCAAGACTTAGGGTTTACGAAGAAACTACTAAGTTGATACTCAAGCGTGCTAAGAGCCAAGTCATATATCTAGCACAATTGCCAAGCATCCCACTTGCGACAAGGGATTAAAGAAATCCCCAGCATCAAGAAAAAGCAAAGTGCCTGGTAAAAGCGAGGCCGATGCTCGGGTGAACAATTTGATCGATCCCTAAAGAAACCTGGTAGGGAAAAGAAGAGGGAAAAACCCCTAATGGAGTCAGATCAAGAAGACTGCTCCCCAAATGATGTCAGCCGTGGAGCAAAAACACAGAAAGAGTTGTCAACCTCTTAATACCACAAGAGACGCTCTCTAAAGAGTTTGTACACACCTCAAAAACGGTTGCACGTCTCAAAAATTGAAGATACAGAATGGAAAAGACAGGTGACAAGTTTGCAATGATCATCAAGGTCAATTCCCTCATAAATTCTGGGCCAAAAACAAGCTTTTTTTTCGGTCCCCAATCCTACCAACATCATAACCCTGAAACAGCCTTCTCTGACTAAGACACTTGGGTTAACATATAGCTTAGCTCGAAGAGGTACGAGCAAGACTATTTCTTTCTCATTTTGCAGGATTCTTGACTTGTAAACCCGAAGCAGATGGTGAAAACTTTCGTTCAATGGCTTTGACTCAAAAATGAGTCCCCCTTGAAAACCAATACCAAGCCCAACATTACGGTCCCGTGGAAGACCTCCCGACCGATCAAAATGTATGCGCTGCGAATGAGCCTAAAACCTAGGCACAGGTTAATAGGGAATTGAGTGCATCCCCTATAAAAATCATTACCTCAAAACAGGTGAGATAGCCTCCTTGTCGAGAAATATTCCAATTGATGTTTTGAACAATCTCTTTTTGGAATTTTTCAAACTGTTGATCCAGATTTTCCATGCAAGGAATTTGTGATCACATCTGCATGTTGCAAGAATGCTTTGGACAGCCTCCGGCATCAAAATGCACATTTCATGATTAAAACTTAAATCATACGGTTTTGTCAGATGGACAACCGTCGTCTTCCCAAAGATTGCTAACGTTTTCTTGGTGAAGAAAAATTTTTCAGGCTCGAACTTCTGCAGGATCCATTAGAGACGCCAATCTCCCAGAAAAAAGGCCTCGCTCTGAAGAGAAGAACGTACAAATCTATTTTTCTGCAGGATACCTGGAGAACCCAGCTCCCAGAAAAGTCACTTCCCGCATCATCAGCGTACCAGTGAAATTTTTGCCAAAATAAAATCTTTCACTGCTTCAAAACTGAATTCCCGACAAACTTCGGGATCTCTAAAAAAGGGGGGAAGAAAAACCCTTTTAAAAGAAACAGTCTCATCGGACGTGGAGAACCCTCGTCATGAGACCCCTTTTCAAAAATCAGGCAGTCTCATCGGACGTGGAGAACCCTCGTCATGAGACCCCTTCTCAAAAAAAAAAAAAAAAAATCAAACAGTCCCAGCAGACGTGGAGAACCCTCGTCCTAGGACCTCTTTTCAAAAATCAAGCAGTCCTAACTTGACGTGGAGAACCCTCGTCATGAGACCTCTTTTCAAAAATCAGGCAGTCTCATCGGACGTGGCTCGTCATGAGACCCCTTTTCAAAGCAAAACTATGGTAGATACCGCCTGAAGGGTCAACTCATGGTAGAAACCGCCTGAAGGGTCAACACAAGGTAGATACCGCCTGAAGGGTCAAAATGAGAGTAGATACCGCCTGAAGGGTCAACACAAGGTAGAAACCGCCTGAAGGGTCAAAATAATGGTAGAAACCGCCTGAAGGGTCAATCAAAGGTAGAAACTGCCTGAAGGGTCAATCCAATAGTGAAAATCACTTAAATGGTCAACTCAATGGTCCAATCCACCATACGGATCAAAATCATTGGCAAATCTCAAATGGGACGCGTCTTCCTTAGATTCCTATCAGTTAGGAATCCCATTATGGTTTGACCTACCATACGGGTCAGAGCTTAACCTCTCTAGGATACTCTAGTAACGAGTTCCTAGAAATTCTCTTGAATCCATCAAACACCGCGAAAATCGTACAAACATCGAACAGGTAAGTGGCAGGTATGTCTCTCTATTATCTCACTCTCTCATGTCAAATGAATGTTTCCCCCTTCAAGAAAGAGCATACATGGACAAGCATGAAAATTGGATGTCATGACTCCTTTTCCTTTAGTTTCCCGAGTCGAGTCGATCAGGACTCAGGTGTCACCTTATCTTTGAGAGAAACCTCTAACGAGATTCCTCTCAAAGAGGGGCAGCTGTTGACACCTAAATTTTGATCAACTTTTTTTTATTTATTTTTATTTTTATTTTTATTTTTATTTTTATTTTGAAAATTCATAGAAAATCCATAAAAAGTTGAAAAAATTGAAAAATCAATTTTGGTGACCTTAGCCAAGCTAAATGAACCATTTTGACCAAAAAAATAATTTTCATAATTTTCATTTTTTTATATATATTTTCGAAAAATACAAAAAAAAAGAAAAAGAAAGAAAAAGAAAATCAAGAAAATCAAGAAAAATAATATTTGAAGTCACAAAGATATATAAAAATAGTCGGTATTTTTATTTTTATTTTATCTATTTTCTAACCTCATAAATAGTAAAATTCAGGTTTGATTTTAGGTGTTCTCTGATCACCATAAAATTGAATTTGACAAAAATATTAGTAATGATTAAAAGGAAAAGGAGGGAAACATCATCATTTAAAAGGAAAATAGGACTAATGATTTTGTCTTCTCTTTTTGTTATTTTATTTTATTTTTACTTTTTTTATTTTTTTATTTTATTATTTTATTATTATTATATATTTTTTTTTCTTTCTCTCTCTCTCTCTCCCCACTCCCTCTCTCCTTCCCGCTGCCTATTTATCTCCCCCCTCCTCCTCTTCCTCTTCCTCTTCCTCTTCCTCTTCCTCTTCTTCTTCTTCTTCTTCTTCCTCTCTCCTCTCCCTTTCCCGAACCGTCTCACTGTTCCGGTCATAACTCCGTCGTCCAATATCAGATCGAGGCGAAACCACCTCCAATAGAAATCTTATCGTCTTATCTTTCCAGGGATATATTATAAGGCTCATTTGGCCCAGCCATTCGTCCGATGGAGCCGTTTGAATGAGCAAAGGTCGCTGTTGACCCTGTAACGACCAGTTTCTGCCGCCGCCGTCGTCCTCCACGATCAGCCCTTCCGGCGACCTTTGCGCCTCCCTCTGACCATCACAGGTTAAGTTAAGATGTCCTTAACAATTTCTCGTTGGTTTCGTGAATTTTCGAGGTCTGGTTAAATTATGGTGATGTTTTGAAAAACAGTCGACGAAAATCGAGCGAATTGAGGTATTGTGGTCATATCTCACTCATTTGGACTCCTTTTAAGGTGAAATTTTTGGTGATGGCTTGCTAAGATGATAGGCTATGTTCTGGAATTTTAAGGTTGCTGAATATTTGCTGTGTATTTACTTTATGTCATAGCATTTCTATATTTCGCATAAAAGACCCAGAATCGGAAGGCCGAGCCTCCTGTTGGTGTCTAAATATTTGTTGCGTATTTACTTTATGTCATAGCATTTCTATATTTCGCATAAAAGACCCAGAATCGGAAGGCCGAGCCTCCTGTTGGTGTCTAAATATTTGCTGTGTATTTACTTTATGTCATAACATTTCTATATTTCGCATAAAAGACCCAGAATCGGAAGGCTAAGCCTCCTATTGGTGTCCAAGGTGTTTTATTTATTTATTTTCTGTAAATTATATTGTGCTACCCCAGAATCGGAAGGCCGAGCCTCCTGCTGGTGGTTTATACCCCCCACACATTGTTGCACGAGCACCGACGGACCCCGACGTCGTAAAATTCACCGGATCCCATCTCCTTTGCTTATGTTTATGTTGTATAATGACTTAATATCTTCTTTATTATTATTATTTTTTTTTTGCATTGTGTTGCGTCCTATAAAAACAAAAAAAAATGCTAGATTGGATGGTTGCAGATGAGCCACGTGTCGTGATCCGATGATTTTCAGAATAAAAAAATATTTTTAACATTAAAAGAAATAAAATTCGAATTTTACAACAATTAAAATGATTCGATTGTCACCGAGACGCCACGTGGCGAGTTAGGGACCGTTCAGTTGGGACTTATTTTCAGGAAATTTATAATAAAAAAAATCAAATAAAAAAAAAATTCAAAAAAAGTGAATACTAAGGAAAAATTCAAAAAACAATTTGAGAAAAATTGCAGAAAATTCAATCAACTTAGGTACCGAAAGGGCGTCAACTCTAACAGTTGACGTAACTAAGTCCCCGAACCCATTTCTCTGGTTATCGTAGAATTGAATAGAAACTCCCGACTATTCAATAGGGTGGTCCAATCATACCCTCCAAAAAAATGATTGGTGGCGACTCCATGGCATGCACACTTAGCACATGTCACTAGACCACACTGAAGGTCGACTACGCATACCTCCGTTGCGATTTGGGTAACGGGCCTTGGGAGAGGCCTGCGTCCGACCAGACTGGACGGCCCATTAGCCCTCGAGAGCCCACGGCGAATCTCGAGAGGGTCGCGACAATTGGTTTTTAAGATCAAGGAGAAATCCGATGGAACTATTGAACGCTTCAAAGCTCATCTAGTTGCACAAGGATTTAAGCAATAAGCAGGATTGGATTATGATGAGACTTTTAGCCCGGTCGTTAAACCTGCTACAATTCGGGTTGTTCTCTCTATTGCTATTTCATCAGGATGGGATGTTCGTCAACTTGATGTCAAGAACGCCTTCTTGCATGGCATTCTTTGTGAGGAAGTTTACATGCGCCAACCTCCCGGTTTCTCTAATGCCGAATATCTCAATCACGTGTGTCGTCTCCAAAAAGCCATTTATGGTTTAAACCAAGCTCCACGTGCGTGGTTTCTTCGATTCAGCAGTTTTTTTTTATTATCATTGGGTTTAATGGCAAGTAAGGCTGATCCTTCATTATTTGTCTATGCTTCTTCTCGGGGTCGTCTATATCTTCTACTATATGTTGATAATATCCTTGTCACTGGTGATACTCCTAATTTATTACTGTCTTTGATTACTCGCCTCTCAAAAGAATTTGCTATGAATGATCTTGGACCACTTCATTATTTTCTTGGCATCGAAGCTCATCACCGATCTACCGGTACGCTTTTATCTCAAGCTAAGTATATTGATAGTCTTTTGCACAAATTTGACCTTGCCAAGGTAAAGCATGTTTCTACTCCCTTGGCATCGAAAACTCTATTATCTGTTGATGATGGAGAGCTTCTTGCTTCCCCAACACTCTATTGACAAATGGTTGGTGCTTTGCAGTATGTGTCCATGACTAGACCTGATATTAGCTTTGCTGTGAACTTGGTTAGTCAATTTATGCATTAACCTAGATTACCTCATCTGCAAGCTATCAAGCGTATATATCGGTATTTAGCTGGCACATCCACTCATGGATTACTTTTCGAGCGGTGTTCTCCCACCTCTTTGACAGCTTATGCGGATGCAGACTAGGCTGGGTGCTCTGATACTCGTCGTTCTACATCAGATTTTTGTGTATTTCTAGGCGACAATCTTGTTTCATGGAGTGCTAAAAAGCAACCTAGTGTGGCTCGTTCTAGTACAGAGGCTGAGTATCGTGTAGTTGCTCATTGTGTTGCTGAGACCATTTGGATTCGACATTTATTACGTGAGCTTGAAGTCACACTTTCTACTCCTCTCACTATTTATTGTGACAACATCTCTGCCACATATCTTGCTCTCAATCCTGTATTTCATGCTCGCATCAAACACATTGAGTTGAATTTTTCACTTTGTTCGAGAGAGGATTGCGTCTGGTGATCTATGTGTTCGCTACGTGCCTACTACGGATCAAGTCGCAGACATATTTACAAAGGGGTTACGTAGTCTGCGTCACGCGCTATTGAGATCCAATCTCTCTGTTGTTACACCTACTTCGGATTGAGGGGGAGTATTAATGTGTAATTATATGTATATTGGGGTATTTCTGTAATTGTGTTTATCTATACCCTTATTGTAATTAGTCGCTCATATAAATACATCTTACACAACCCTAATTTGGGTTGAGCCACCATAAACACTCTGTCGTTATTTCTCTCTGTTGACACCTGAGTTTTTACCATTTATTATTGTAATTTTTATTCTTTAAAATTAATTAAAAATATAAAAAAAAGGTCATAAAATCACAAAATCAACTTTGGAAGCTTTGGTTTAACCTTAGGAACCAATTTTGAACAAAAAAATATTTTTCGGTATTTTTAATATTTTTCGAGTTTATTTAATTATAAAAATACCCAAAAAATCAAAAAAAATACCATTCGTGGTCAGAAAAATACCCAAAAATATTCGATAATTTTGTTTTAATTTCCTCTTCAAGTGTGTCACTTTAAATCTCAAAAATTCGGCTCGGGTCACTATGTTCCTTCACAAACATAAACCCGAACCGAGCCTAAAAAAAATCATTTTCGAGTCTTTTAGTTTTCAATTCTCACTTTTTATAAGCTATGACATTGGATTCTAAAGTCTTAAAGTGCAATTAGGTCAATTTGCCCTCCAATTTAATCAATTTTTACCAAAAGGGCTTAATTGCACATTTTTCTTTCAATTAGTCCCCGGTTTCACGGATGTATACGTATGCTCTACGTATTTATACGTCATACGTATTTATACGTTATGCATATTTGTACTGTTTGGTAACTTCTTTAACTCTTGTAATAATAATAATGGTTATTATTTTTAACACCTTTGTTAGTGCCTTTTTTTTTAGCATTTTTGTATTGTGAGTGCTATTGTTAGTGTTATTTTTAAATAGCATTTTTGTATTATAAATTGTGAGTGCTATTGTTAGTGCTATTTTTAAATGACATTTATTTATCATAAATTGTGAGTGCTATTGTTAGTGCTATTTTTAAATGACATTTATTTATCATAAATTGTGAGTGCTATTATTAGATAGAATTTATAATTGTTAGTGCTATTTTTAAATAGCATTTTTGTATTATAAATTGTGAGTGCTATTGTTAGTGCTATTTTTAAATACAATTTATTGGAAGGTATTTTTGGCTATAAAAGGATGGCAAGAGTTTTGAGGTTGGGGGGGGAGAGACATTTTGTAGAGTGTGCAAATTTTTGAGAGCTTAGAGAGAAGAACACAAACACTCTCTATATTCTCATCATCTTGAGTGAGCAAAATATACTAAGTTCGGAATATTGATTCCGCATATTGCTAGCACAATTGTTGTGGAGTTATTAGTCGTCTCCCCGTTCGTCAATTGGTGGTGCGTCCGAACTAGATGCCTAACACTTGTGGAGGCTGAGATCGAAGAACATCGAACCGACACCTCCGTTCAAGCACGCTACGAGAGGTAATCTATTTACTCCCTTTGAGACTTTGTGATTTTTTTCGATTGAAATGCACGAAGTACGCCTCTGGAGATACATGTGTGGGTTGTTATTTATTTCCGCTACGTGTTACGTGGATCCCAACAGTGGTATCAGAGCCAATCCTTAGGTGTTTTCGTGCATTTAATTGATTTTTTGCAATTTTTGCAATACTATGGCCAATATGTATTAACGAATTGTTCGTCTTACATGGCTAATGGAGATTGATTATTTTATATGATAAATTAATCAACGTAGCAAAAATTGAGACTAAATCAATTTTGAATCGAAAATTTATGGCTATCTTATTTTACGTAAAAATTCTGAATATGATTCAACGTAGAATTTTTATTGTGCCTTCCTAAGTTTTAAATTGTGAATTTATTACTTACGTGAAAGGGTGGTGATCATGGAAAAATCCCTAATCAATGTGATTGATGTATATATGAATGTATGATGATTATTTATATATTTGGGGTTGTAATTATTAAATGGAGGCTGCGTACTCCTTTTATTTTTCATGTAATCTTTATTTTTAGCATAGTCAATTGTTGATGTAAATGCTACGAGGATTACGTGGAGGAGCCTTTTAAGTCGGCGAGCTCTTTGGGGCCCAATTCTTGAAGAGTTCAAGAAACCAAGAAGAAGCGAAGAGCGGCTCTCCGTTATTAAAATATTAAAATGATTAAATGTGGTCTCATTGGCTCGAGACCCATTAAATCATAATTCCATGATCACCACGTAGGATAGATGTTTATGTGATTGACGTCTATTTATTTATTATGATTGCGTGAGCATGTTAAACTGGTTAATGTGCAAAGTCAGACTTACCTCACCCAAAATTGCGCCTGCATGAAATCCTAGTTAGGAAAATCACTCACGTTAGGTACCGAAAGGGCGTTGGTAACAACACCAGCGTAACCAAGTCCCCGAACCCAAAATCTCTGGTTCCGTAGAACTGATCGATCTCTCCCAATCGATCAGTAAGGTTTCCGGTCTACCCTCCAAGAAAGACCGGTGGCGACTCCAAATGCATGTACAAGTTGCACATGCCACCACGACCACACTAAGGTCGAAAGCGATCGACTCTTATCGTCGAATCCTTCTGAAAAATACTCCCGCCGCGATTTGGTATGGGCCTGGGAGGGCCCGCGCCGATCCAAGACCCGCGATCGGTAATCCATTAGCCGCGTCCGCTTTCGGACGGGTCGCGACAGCTGGCGACTCCGCTGGGGACTTTGTTCTAGAACCTATGGTTCTAGACCTCAAGTGGACTTAGGCCGTAATAAAAATTGAGTGATTTTTCTAACCCTACAGGCGCTCTTGAAGGTGAGGTAAGTCCGCTCACGATAGGTGTTATATGTTTTTGCAGATTGGAGTAATAAGGGGTGTAGTCTGTGATTAACTTTATTTTACGCAGGTGTGGCGTAGGAATGTATGTTGTGTGGATGATTTGAAGTGCTGATTGATAAATTGTTGTGCATGACTTGCATTGTGATGATCACGACACATGGACACACACAACCGCGCCTAAAACCCCAGGCGCCGCCTTTAGGAACACAATAGAAGGAATTGAAAATGGAATCTCCGTGAGGAAAAACACGGGGTAATCCACTTCTCAATTCCGCTCGCTTCGAACTATGGATTGAGTCCCAATGCAACGATAGTTGTGCAATGGAATCGGCTCTTTCTAGAACTCGAGGTGGGAACCTTAACCTTAGGTGCCAAACCCTCTGATTTTTAGAAGTTCACCATCACTTGTCTCATGCGCATGTCTTTGGGCGGTTGGTACACCTAAAATCGCACATAAGTCGACGAGTTGGGTTGGTAAGACTCTCTATCCCTCAAAACTATTACAGTTCATATAAATATAGGCATTTCATTCATTGCATTCTGGTGATTAGATTAAATGCCATTTCAAGGATAGATGCATGTGTTTTTCCCAAACGTCCTTGATAGAAGACGAGGAGGATGATATCCCATGGCGAACACCGAGTGAGCAACAAAGGAGCCTACTATGGACATTATTGAGATATCGTCCAATGAAGATGACGAGTTGGGGCAAGTGATCCGGAAGTCACAGATCGAACTTGGGGCATCCTTAAACGTTAGGATCACATTCCTTGGTTTCATTTTCCATTACTAGTCCTCTTGTATAGGGTTTATTTTTATCGAGGCTTTCTCTATCTCACCCCTTAGAGTGATTGTATTAGGGATCTATTGGTGTATACATTCAGATGGAACTCGGTTGTATTTCTTTTGACGGGTCATGGGAATGTGATAGTGGCATTTTCTCTAATCATCCGAATACTCCCAAGTCAAGTTTATAATTCCTTTAGAGGAAACTAAAGTTGAAAATCTTACACGACCTTTTTGGTCGTACAGGGTAATCCAACCCCAATTTCGCTAGAAGGAATTATACACTTGAATTGGTCCATGCATGTCATACGTCACTAAGTAATCCACGATAATTGATCAAGAGTATTGACGTTATTTCGAATTTAATGACGAGATAGATGTCCAAATTGCTCTCGTTCTTAACAAAACGGCCTTGATTTGGATGCCGTATCTTCAATTAAATTTAAAAACACGTCGTTATGCCTTGCATTTTTGACTAATTCGCTCTTCTGAATATTGGTCAAAAGCAATTATCGTGAATTACATTCCTTTCAATAGTATGCTTTCTTTCGAGGAATATTGATAAAAACTTTTCGCACAAGATTAAAACCCTTGTAAAAGTTCTTGTCATTATTAATTACGAGCAAGCATAAGATTGAAAGGGGTCTATGCTTTCTTTTTCAGATTATTCCTTTTGACTCGGTCTTTTCATTTGCAGGTGAAAAACAAGTAGCATAAAGAAATCTTTTCTTGGATAAGTCTGAGGCTATTCTTTCATCTGACCATGAGTGAGTTAGAAAATCAGAACACATCTACTCGACTTATTATGGATCGGCTCATCCAAGTCTAAGATGTCCGGATGCTCGAAGAAATGGATCATATAAAAGCTAAAACAAACACAGGGGCTTTCATTCATTCTTGCCCAAACCAGATCATACAATTCATTGGGGTGGAAAAGTAAAGCAGAAGTGAGCCCTAATCAACGACACAAAGGAGCCCAGCTGGCCCTCCAGGTTATGGATGCTTTGTTTATACGCACCACTCCGCGTATCATGGTCCGCAAGCCTGAGGTGGAGGCGTTTGCGTTCATCATTGACTGCAACAACCTGAGTCTCGTGATCTTCGGCGACTGCTTCCAAGTCCCGAACAAGTCCATTCTCACGAGTTATATCCTCGTTTATGCCGTTGAGCCTTTCTTCCAGCCACTCGCTCCGATTCCTTAGCAGGGCATTACGTCGATCGCGCTCATAGGTAGCCAGAGATAGAGCTAAGTCCTCCACCAGATTCCTCCTCTCGCGTAGCAATGTCGAAACCCGCTCTTTGGCGAACTCAACAGCCTTTTTGTGACTATCGGCCAGGTAGTCAGCCAACGCTAGGCGGTCGGACTGATCCTCATAACGGGCTCGCAAGACACGAGCCACGGTAACTCCCCGATGAGCAGCGCGGTAGACCTCCAAGGAGTTCGTAAAGAGCGTTGGAAAAATATTGTATTCCCTCCCCAACGCGGTACCCTCGAGGGAGGTGATGTCCAGGTCCCCGAACATGACTCTGATCTCATCCTCGGTTTCGGGATGATCGGCTATGTGAGCGTAGCCTCGACCCAAGAGGTTATAGAACTCTTTCCATCGAGTCAAAGCTTCGGCTGAGAAATTGTGAACTTGGGAAGAAGCCATTTTCGACGGAGATGTGTGTAGTGGAGCGATTAGATGATGGAAGCAAATTATATGAGAGCGTTAATCTCCCAAACACCAACTCCGCATTTTATAGCGTCTCGAGAGTGGAGAAAAGTTGCAGCAATAATGCTTGTGGAGCCGGGTTAATTAATGTAAAGCGAGGGCTGCTCCTCCCGTGAATCATCAGACATGTCCTGATCCGCAATTTCAGGCCTGACAAATTCGGTCTCGCCATTATTAAAGCTGGGAGGGAGGTGAGCGCAACTATCGAAGAAGCCGCGAAAAGATTGTGTTGTTCCATCACGCATGAAGCTGGGCGGCGAGTGAACAGCTCTGCCACTTAAAAAGAGAAGACAGTGCTGAACAGGCATGACTATTGAGGAAAAGTGAAAGGCGAGCGCAACTATCGAAGAAGCCGCGAAAGGATTGTGTTGTTCCATCACGCATGAAGCTGGGCGGCGAGTGAACAGCTCTGCCACTTAAAAAGAGAAGACAGTGCTGAACAGGCATGACTATTGAGGAAAAGTGAAAGGCGAGCGCAACTATCGAAGAAACCGCGAAAGGATTGTGTTGTTCCATCACGCATAAAGCTGGGCGGCGAGTGAACAGCTCTGCCACTTAAAAAGAGAAGACAGTGCTGAACAGGCATGACTATCGAGGAAAAGTGAAAGGCGAGCGCTACTATCGAAGAAGCCGCGGAAGGATTTGGTTACCCCTTCGTGTCGGAAAGCTGAGCAGGAGGTAAACAGTTCCGTCGTTTCAAAAACAGAACGCTGAACAGACCTAGCTTTCGAGGAAAAGGAGGCAACAAATCGAAAGAGCGAGTATACAAAAGAGAACAGAGAACCCCGAGTGACGAGTTCGTTGAAAGACCTCAAATTCTCTAGAATCAGATTCGACATCGAAGCCATGGAACTCAACATCGCCGGTGACGAACATCAAGATCGCAGTGGTGACGACGGCAGTGGCCACGACGCTCAACCCCGGAAAAGAAAAAGTCGCCAGCGCTACGCTCGGAAAGAAATCCAGGAGCTTGAAGCTTTCTTCGATGAATGCCCTTGCCCAAACGAGGAACAAAAGATTGAATTGGGCCAGAAGCTGGGAATGAATCCTATGAGAATCCATTTTTGGTTTCAGAATAGACGTTTCAGACTAGGTGTCCAACACAGGCGTAAGGAGATCACGGCCCTAAAAGAGCAGAACCAAAACCTTCAAATGGAAAACATGTGGTATGAGAAAATTCTCAGTACTATTACCTGCCCTGACTGCGGTGGCCCTACCACCCTCAGTAAATTGTTCCCCAGTAAGCCTTCTACGAAGATGGAAGGTGCTCATTTATCCCCCTGCTCCCTTGAGCCATCTCCGGTACAATCAGATCCTGCTAATGGCGCGCATGAGCAGATCGATCCTACAGAAATTATACCAGTGTCTTCGGAGGAAAAAGATACGTGTCGTTATGATCGGAGTCACCTCATCGAAGCCCATGAATCTCCTCCACAACAGCTTCCGGTAAGATCAGATACGGTTCAAGAGGAGTTAGAGGTTAGTCGGCAGGCTATCTACGCCACTCTGGACGACGAGAAGAAGAAATTCACTTGGCCCCCGGAGCTTCATCTCAAGTTCTTGGACGCAGTTCGACAGATAGGACTCGACTTCATAGGTCCGACAAGCATACTTAGGGTCATGAACGTACCGGGACTTACCAAGCAATTAGTCGCGAATCACCTTGGTTGCTACAGAAGGGCGTTAGGACAGCGTTATGCAGAAATGAATCCGAGCAATAGACTCGGCTGCGAACCCAGCACCCTTATGACAAATGAGGCCCGGTCGAATCTGGACGACTATTGGGGATTTGATCAGGATATCCTCGCGAGTCATTTCAATATTCCTCAAGAACACGCATCACAAGTGCAACGAGTAAGCACTCCTCCGTCCGAGCAGCAGCTAGTCAGTGTTCATCCTGTCGCAGATCAGCCCACCACGCCCAGTGCTCAAGGGTTTGCCCAATCAGAGCATATGGCTTCAGATGATCTAATGGGAGAAAGCTTGGAGCACTCTTATTTCCCTAATCCCCAAGTGGGAGATGCTTGTGGTAGTCAATCGATCAAATCTCCTCTTATAATCCCAGACAAAGATGGAGGTTCCAGTTCGAAGAACCCGTCGGGCGATGCAGCTCAACCTACACATCAATCGTTCGAGGGGTCGGGTGATTTCTTCGATGAAGGACTTGATACCTGGTTCGATCAGTTGGAAGCTATTAAAGGTTGGCAACCATGATCTGCACTTGGTAATGGCACACCTAAGCTGAGGCCAGACTGGTTAGTCATTGGACATGCCCCAAGAAAGAAGGGGATGTACGCGAGAAGGATGTATCTCCTATTGTAAAGTTCTCATCGGTGCATGCGTTTGTTTCTTCAATAGCTAGAGTTGATTCTGCATAATGTTTTTCGCAAACGTCATCTCGTGTGTATACGGTAATTCCTTGTTATTAAGTTCAAGGTAAAATCAGCCCCGACGCGTGAAGGCAGAATTGATAGCATGAGTTACTAGCAGAATGTGATCGAGCTCGAAAGTGAAAGATTACTAGCGGCCCCAAACGCAATGACCGCAAAATCAGGGGCAATCTTTAAGTTTCGAGCAACTACAAATCTATTTCTCACGAGGCATTCAGGTCAATCAAATATAAAGCGTCGGGCTGTGAGAATGATGCGTAGTCAATCTGTTGACACAGGCGAAAAAGGAGTCGCGTAGATCCGAAAGCAAAAACCTTTCTTGGCTAGTCAACAATGCAGAATGAAAGAGCATATATAAACAAACTCGCATTTATTTCATTCAGCAGGAAAGTTTACAAGTGGATCACTGAGGGGGAGCAGTAAACCCAAAATGAGTTCTGACAAGCATCACAAAAAAGCTTAACTGACTCTCCATGCTATCCATGCCTTGCTTACAACCCACACTCCGGGAATCGAGGTCTACAAGCT
This sequence comes from Rhodomyrtus psidioides, assembly GCA_021437785.1. Taxonomy (NCBI): domain Eukaryota; kingdom Viridiplantae; phylum Streptophyta; class Magnoliopsida; order Myrtales; family Myrtaceae; genus Rhodomyrtus; species Rhodomyrtus psidioides. The sequence continues at coordinate 949,324 of JAILYB010000127.1, forward strand.
TGAAGAAAAGGAGACGACATTTCTCCTTAAGTTCGTTCACCTTGGTGTCATAGTACTCGAACTCAAGCTCTAAGTCATGAGCCAGCACCCTCCCGCGAGCTATATCCATGCTCAGGTCTTCAAGCCTTTCCTCCAACCAGGCACACTGGAACCTCAGCACGAAGTTGTGCTGGTCTTGCTCAAAGGCGGTGTCAAAAAGAGCCAGACGCTCCACCAAGTTGTCCCTCTCACGGACCAGCATCGAAACCTGGGCGTGGGCGTATTCAACAGCCCTTTTATGGTTATCGGCCGTCAGCATGGCCAACATCAGGGACTCAGTTCGGTCCTGATAACGGGCTCGCACGATACCAGCCAAAGTGACCTCCCGGCTAGCAACTTTGTAAGCCTGCATGAAATTGTTAAAGAGAGTTGGGAAGATCACAAACTCCCTTTGCAGTTTCGTACCTTCAATACACGCAGTATCCAGGGCCGGAATCAGAGTACGAACTTCAACCTCAGCTTCAGGATGATTGTTTATGTAGCCATAACCCCTACCCAAGAGGTGGTAAAATCTCTCCCATTGGGTCGAAGCTTCAGGTAAGGCAACAGGCATAGAGGAGGAATCCATATGCGATGGAATGACGGAGAAGAGAGTGAGAATGTGAAGAGTGTTTGAGAGGCTGAGTCTGATAAGGCTAAAGTGTTAATCTTCTTGACATCAATCTATCACCTTATAAATGCTCGAGTACAGGGAGAAGTGGTAATAATATTTTATGTGCAGTAGAGCCAAGCGGGTTTCGTTAATGCATCCCCGATGAGTCACGAATCCACCACCGTCCTGTGATCTCGGGTTTTACGAAACATAATGGCGCCGAAAGGTGGGCAGGCTTGTTACTCTAGAGACTGGGCCAGGGGGACAAGCGTAGTGCTCGACAAAGCGAAATCAACGCAAGATATCTTCAGGCTCCGTTCACGTAGAAAAGAGCAAAAAAGGACAAAGTGGGAATTACGAAGCCTTGAGAAAAACGCTCGTCAAGTAGCCATCACAAAAGGACGAAGTGGGAATCTCGAAACATTGAGAAGAGCGCTCGTCGGGTAGCCATCACCTTTGATCGAAGAACGGTGATCCGGCTCCTTTAACCTCTCAGAATTTGCAGAGAAAGTGAAGATCCAAGGAGGAACAAAGAAAGCTGAGTTAACGGAAAATCAAACAGTGATATCCCGGTCAAAATGTTCAAGGGATTCTGTCATTTACTGGAAGCGCCAGACTTGGAGGTCTCCGAGCTTGAGCTGCTGGAAGAGTTTGAAGATCTCAGGACCGAACCTGACACGAGGGCCATGGAGACCGATCCTTCTAATGATGAAACCCGCGGCTTGGTTAACGAGAACAGTACCCGCGACGGTTATCAGCGTCAGAAAGGGGAATATCTCAAACGCAACACTTCAGGTCAAGTCCATAAACTCGAATTGTTTTTCAGGGAATACCCCTATCCGGACATGGAACAGAAAATCAAAATGGGCCAGGAGATAGGGTGGGAGCCTCGGAAGGTCAAGTGCTGGTTTGAAAACAAACGAACCCGGCTGAAGCAGCAACGCGATCGGCACGAGTTAGCGGTTGTAAGGGAGGAAAATGAAAAGCTTCGAATAAAAAACACTCAGTACAAAAAAGCTCTAAGCATCGCTATTTGCCTGGAGTGCGGTAACCCTGTTCCCACGGACGGAGTATTCACTGAAGAGCCAGATCTGGGGGTTTATAATGCTCATTTGTTGCAATGCCCTTCGCAACATCTTTCGGAACAGGCGGGTACCGCCGAGGATCTACAAGAGGAAACTAGTGCTATAAGGTCAAAGTCGACGCCCATTGTGGAAGGGAACATGCGTCATGACAAGTCGGGTCCGCTCGATGATGAACTCACCATCATGACCAGCCGATCTGAGACCACTAAATCCCCTCCAGAGCAACCTCCAACACGACCAGATTCCGAGAAGAGTAACCGCCAAGTTGCTGACACCACTTCGGCTAGCAAGAAAATAAGATTTCGTTGGACCCCGGAGTTTCATAGCAAATTTGTTGATGCAGTTCAACAGTTGGGGATCAGTTTTGCTTGCCCATTGCGCATACTCGAAATCATGAACGTGCCGGGACTGACTAAAAATATGGTCAAGAATCACCTTTGGCGCTACAAGAAACTACTGAGAGATGGACGAGCGTCGCTAGACCAAGATAGAGGCGGTTCAACACGACCAGATTCCACGAAGAGTAGCCGCCGAGTTGCCAACCCTACTTCGGCTAGCAAGAAAACAAGGTTTTATTGGACCTCGGAGCTTCATAGCAAATTTGTTGATGCAGTTCAACAGTTAGGGATCAGTTTGGCTCGCCCATCGCGCATACTCAAGATCATGAACATGCCGGAATTGGATAGAAATAAAGTCAGGAACCACCTTTGGTGCTACAAAAGACTACTGAGAGATGGACGAGTGGCGCTAGACCAAGAGAGAGGCAGTTCAAGTTTAAACGATGAGCATGGCTGTGATCGCAATCCTCATGAAGCAGGAAGCATTCAATCACCTCTTAACACCGATGGGACTGACAATTACACGGTCGATTGTTCAGGCATCAATCAGAGTACTCCCATGGGCTATCCCAGTACTCCTCAGGAGTATGTACCGCAATTTCAGCAAATCGGGACTCCCCAGTCTGAGCACCGACTGGCCGTTAATACTAGTCCTACAGCGGATCTAACACTGGCAGGAGATGCACATACAATCTTGCGAGACGATTACGGAGATTCCGGCTCGAAGAATCAGGTGGTCCATGACGAAAATGGCAAAAAGATTCCTTCTCCAGTAGTCGACAATACTCAACCTGAGTGTCAGTCGCTCGATGGTTCAGACGATCTCCTTGAAAACATCTATTCTTGGTTCGATCGGCTGAATTCCCCCCTGAGTTACCCTGGTACTCCCCAAGAGTATGTACAACAATTTCAGCAGGTATGGACTCCCCAATTTGAGCACCAACCGATCGTTAGTGTTATTCCTACGGCGAATCCAGCATCGGGTACAAACCTACTGGACAACGATGAAAATACCAACTCGAGAAGTGAGGTTGTTCATGTCGAAAGTAGTGTGAGGAACCCATCGCCAACGGTTGAGGATGCCCGACTTGGGCGTCAATGGCTTGAAATTTCAAGCGAGTCCCTCAGTGAGCAACTCGGCGTGTGGATCACGCATAAACCGAGAAACCAGGTTGTTCATACCGAAAATGGGAGAAGTCCGTCACCAGCAATTAAGGATGCTCAACTTGGACGACTCGAGCGGTCGGACGATCTCCTGAATGAGCAACTCAGCCTATGGGTCAAGCATTTTGGAACAAGTGCATCTTTGCAGTCGTGACCGGTACCGGCGATCGGACATCTGGTTCGAAGCTCGTGTGCTAAATCATTAGAAGGCTCAGGAGAGTGAGAGGTGAATACATCGAATGAATGTGTTACGGATTTCGTTGTAAAGTTCCCGCGGGAACATTGTAATTAACGCTGAAAACTAACCGCTCTGAGTGTCAACATTACCCTTTGAACGTCTTCGAGCCAAGGGCCATGGATTAATCACTTAATCCGTGGAGCAAATTCCATGAACGATGACTATCACCCGCGGAGCATAATGGGATCTACCCCCATTCAGCACGAAATACGTTTGGTCACGAAGCCTCCCATTTGGTAAAACGATGTATCGTTCCTAAACGATCTTCAACCGAATACCAAAGTACTGTCTCATTTCTTTCCCTTCTCAGGTGTTAAACGTGGATAAATCACCCAAGGAGCCATCTGTTCAAATAACAAAACAGACGTTGCCCAACCGGGGGCAGCTGAACCATTGATATTGCAAATATTCCAAGCATGGATAAGCGGATTTGATAGACGTGGTTCATATCAATACGCGACGTCAGAACGGGATGAGAACCAAGAGTAAAGTTGTATTGTCCCAATTTGTCTTCAATTTGGGAATATGAGTTAACACTTGCTATTTATCCTTGATAGGGACTCACCATCAAGGAGGACAAATTTTGACAACCTGTGTGCACTCGCAGGGGCACACGACCGAGGGTAAGATGTATCGTTCTAATTTTTTGAAAAATTCATGAACGAACAATAACATGTTTCTTCCGCATTTTCAGGGATCTCCAGCCGCGGGGGACAGGTAAGTATCCCTTTCCCCAATCCATTGAAAATGTTGAATAAAAAATAGAGAAGAAAAGAAAAGCTTTTAGAATCTGATGTCTAGAAAAGACATAGGATTCTAACTTCATTGGCATTCATGTTTTGAAACATGAGGTTATCTGAACATGCATTGGGCATCATAAAATCCCATTGACGGGTAAAATTTTTGGAGAAAACGAAAGAGATTTTTCCAATCAAAAGTTGTTCAAAACTCTCAAAAGGACGTTTTCTCAAAAGACGAGAGGCAAAGCCTAGTCCAAACACGTCCTATACACACTTAAGAGAGAAGTGGAGCGAATCAGACAACAAAATATGGACCTACGGAAGTAGGGACCATTCGCAGCGATTACATGGGTTGGGACGACGGAGGCATTCGTTTCATATCCCCCAAACACTACAGGTGACCGTTGATAACCCCTTTGAACGGCGATTTTCATTCTTAACCCTGTCAAGAACCACCCCACATCGGGCCAAAATGGAGGCGAGTCCAGCAGCATCAGGAGAAAATGGTTAGAAATTTTCTTGCTCGGACTAACATTAATCTTTGTGTGTTGTTTATATGGTAATCCAAGTGCCATAGGATGACGAGAAGCATTCATTTCTCTATCCCACACACCATATCCTTTGCGTAGCCAAGTTGAGCCTGCAAATTCATTTCATAAACCCCTGTTGGTGATCATGGCATGTTTCAAGATGGAAACTGCATCACTCCAAGAACGGAAGAAATCAAGAGATGGGATTTATAGAAAAATCTCATATCGGCGTTTAAATGTGCTATGATTCAAGTTGTATATCTAGCACAATTTTCTGAACATCGTAGTTCCAAAGGAAAAGAAAAGGCGCGATTTCAACAAAGAAAAAAATCCCCAGCATCAAGAAAAAGCAAAGTGCCTGGTAAAAGCAAGGCCGATGCTCGTGAAAACTGTTTGATTGATCCCCAATAAAGCCTAGTTGGGAAGAGAGAAAAACCCATAAAGGAGTCAGATCAAGAAGACTGCTCCCCAAATGATGTCAGCCGTGGTGCAAAAACACGGACAGAATTGTCAATCTCTTAATACCACAAGAGACGTTCTCTAAAGGACTTGTGCACACCTCAAAAGCGGTTACACACCTCAAAAATGGAAGATGCAGAATGGAAAAGACATGTGACAAATTGGCAATGATCACCAATGTCAAATCCTTCGTGATTTCTGGGCCAAAAACAAGCCTTTTTCGGTCCCCAATCCTACCAATGTTACAACCCTGAAACAGTCTTCTCTGACTAAGACACTTGGGTTAACATATAGCTTAGCTCGAAGAAGTACGAGCAAGACTCTTTCTTTCTCATTTTGCAGGGTTCTTGACTTGTAAACCCGGAGCAGATGGTGAAGATTTTCATTCGATGGCCTCGACTCCAAAGCGGGTCCCCCTTGAAAACCAATATCCAAGCCCAACATTACGGTCCCGTGGAAGACCTCCCGACCGATCAAAATGTATGCGCTGCGAATGAGCCTAAAACCTAGGCACAGGTCAGTAGGGAATTGAGTGCATCCCCTAAAAATCATCACCTCAAAACAGGTGAGATGGCCTCCTTGTCGAGAAATATTCCAATTGATGTTTTGAGCAAACTCTTTTTGGAAATTTTCAAACTGTTGATCCAGATTTTCCATACAAGGGATTTGTGATCACATTTGCATGTTGCAAGAATGTTTTGGATAACCTCCAGCATCAAAATGCACATCTCATGACTAAAGCTTAAGTCATAAAATTTTGTCAATTGGACAATTGCTGTCTTCTCAAAGATTACCAATATTTTCTTGGGGAAGAGAAACCCTTAAAAAAAAAATCCTTTTCAAAATCAGACAGTCTCATCGGACGTGGAGAACCCTCGTCATGAGACCTCTTTTCAAAAATCAAGCAGTCTCATCGGACGTGGAGAATCCTCGTCATGAGACCCCTTTTCAAAATTTAGGTAGTCTCATCGGACGTGGAGAACCCTCGTCATGAGACCCATTTTCAAAAATCAAGCAGTCTCATCGGACGTGGAGAACCCACGTCATGAGACCCCTTTTCAAAAATCAAGCAGTCTCATCGGACGTGGAGAACCCTCGTCATGAGACCCCTTTTCAAAATTCAGGTAGTCTCATCGGACGTGGAGAACCCTTGTCATGAGACCCCTTTTCAAATATCAAACAGTCTCATCGGACGTGGAGAACCCTCGTCATGAGACCCCTTTTCAAAAATCAAGCAGTCTCATCGGACGTGGAGAACCCTCGTCATGAGACCCCTTTTCAAAATTCAGGTAGTCTCATCGGACGTGGAGAACCCTCGTCATGAGACCCCCTTTTCAAAATTCAGGAAATCTCATCGGACGTGGAGAACCCTCGTCATGAGACCCCTTTTCATTTAGGCAGTCTCATCGGACGTGGAGAACCCTCGTCATGAGACCCCTTTTCAAAGTCAAAACTGATGGTAGACACCGCCTGAAGGGTCAAACAAAGGTAGATACCGCCTGAAGGGTCAACTGAAGGTAGAAACCGCCTGAAGGGTCAAATCAAAGGTAGAAACCGCCTGAAGGGTCAGCTCAAGGTAGAAACCGCCTGAAGGGTCAAACCAAGGTAGAAACCGCCTGAGGGATCACATTAATGGTAGAAACCGCCTGAAGGGTCACATATGGTAGAAACCGCCATAAGGGTCAATTCATTGGTAGAAACCGCCATAAGGGTCAACTCATTGATAAATATCGCAGTAAGGATCAACACAAAGGTCTGATCCACCATACGGATCAAAATCCTTGGCAAATCCCAAAGCGTGGGATGCGCCTTCCTTAGGTTCCTATCAATTAGGAAGCCCATAATGGTATGACCTACCATACAGGTCAGAGCTTAATCTCCCTAGGATTTTCTGTGACGAGTCCTAGGCATCTTCTTGAAAGTCGTCGCAACCGGCAGCATTCGACAGGTGAGCTTTAGGTAAGCCTCTCTCACTCCGGCCCATGTTCAAATTGTTAGAGCAAACCGGGGATTGATTTGAGCTTTTATCAATAGGCTTAAGGATCCGATGTCATAACATTTCTTCTCTCATTTTCCCAGTTGAGTCGGTTAGGAATCAGGTGCCACCTTATCTTTGAGAGAAACCTCTAACGAGATTCCTCTCAAAGAGGGGCAGCTGTTGACACCTGAGTTTTTACCATTTATTATTGTAATTTTTATTCTTTAAAATTAATTAAAAATATATAAAAAAAGGTCATAAAATCACAAAATCAACTTTGGAAGCTTTGGTTTAACCTTAGGAACCAATTTTGAACAAAAAAATATTTTTCGGTATTTTTAATATTTTTCGAGTTTATTTAATTATAAAAATACCCAAAAAATCAAAAAAATACCATTCGTGGTCAGAAAAATACCCAAAAATATTCGATAATTTTGTTTTAATTTCCTCTTCAAGTGTGTCACTTTAAATCTCAAAAATTCGGCTCGGGTCACTATGTTCCTTCACAAACATAAACCCGAACCGAGCCTAAAAAAAATCATTTTCGAGTCTTTTAGTTTTCAATTCTCACTTTTTATAAGCTATGACATTGGATTCTAAAGTCTTAAAGTGCAATTAGGTCAATTTGCCCTCCAATTTAATCAATTTTTACCAAAAGGGCTTAATTGCACATTTTTCTTTCAATTAGTCCCCGGTTTCACGGATGTATACGTATGCTCTACGTATTTATACGTCATACGTATTTATACGTTATGCATATTTGTACTGTTTGGTAACTTCTTTAACTCTTGTAATAATAATAATGGTTATTATTTTTAACACCTTTGTTAGTGCCTTTTTTTTTAGCATTTTTGTATTGTGAGTGCTATTGTTAGTGTTATTTTTAAATAGCATTTTTGTATTATAAATTGTGAGTGCTATTGTTAGTGCTATTTTTAAATGACATTTATTTATCATAAATTGTGAGTGCTATTGTTAGTGCTATTTTTAAATGACATTTATTTATCATAAATTGTGAGTGCTATTATTAGATAGAATTTATAATTGTTAGTGCTATTTTTAAATAGCATTTTTGTATTATAAATTGTGAGTGCTATTGTTAGTGCTATTTTTAAATAGAATTTTTGTATTATAAATTGTGAGTGCTATTGTTAGTGCTATTTTTAAATGTCATTTATTTGTGAGTGCTATTATTAGATAGAATTTATAATTGTTAGTGCTATTTTTAAATAGCATTTTTGTATTATAAATTGTGAGTGCTATTGTTAGTGCTATTTTTAAATAGCATTTTTGTATTATAAATTGTGAGTGCTATTGTTAGTGCTATTTTTAAATGTCATTTATTTGTGAGTGCTATTTTTAGATAGAATTTATAATTGTTAGTGCTATTTTTAAATACAATTTATTGGAAGGTATTTTTGGCTATAAAAGGATGGCAAGAGTTTTGAGGTTGGGGGGGAGAGACATTTTGTAGAGTGTGCAAATTTTTGAGAGCTTAGAGAGAAGAACACAAACACTCTCTATATTCTCATCATCTTGAGTGAGCAAAATATACTAAGTTCGGAATATTGATTCCGCATATTGCTAGCACAATTGTTGTGGAGTTATTAGTCGTCTCCCCGTTCGTCAATTGGTGGTGCGTCCGAACTAGATGCCTAACACTTGTGGAGGCTGAGATCGAAGAACATCGAACCGACACCTCCGTTCAAGCACGCTACGAGAGGTAATCTATTTACTCCCTTTGAGACTTTGTGATTTTTTTCGATTGAAATGCACGAAGTACGCCTCTGGAGATACATGTGTGGGTTGTTATTTATTTCCGCTACGTGTTACGTGGATCCCAACAGTGGTATCAGAGCCAATCCTTAGGTGTTTTCGTGCATTTAATTGATTTTTTGCAATTTTTGCAATACTATGGCCAATATGTATTAACGAATTGTTCGTCTTACATGGCTAATGGAGATTGATTATTTTATATGATAAATTAATCAACGTAGCAAAAATTGAGACTAAATCAATTTTGAATCGAAAATTTATGGCTATCTTATTTTACGTAAAAATTCTGAATATGATTCAACGTAGAATTTTTATTGTGCCTTCCTAAGTTTTAAATTGTGAATTTATTACTTACGTGAAAGGGTGGTGATCATGGAAAAATCCCTAATCAATGTGATTGATGTATATATGAATGTATGATGATTATTTATATATTTGGGGTTGTAATTATTAAATGGAGGCTGCGTACTCCTTTTATTTTTCATGTAATCTTTATTTTTAGCATAGTCAATTGTTGATGTAAATGCTACGAGGATTACGTGGAGGAGCCTTTTAAGTCGGCGAGCTCTTTGGGGCCCAATTCTTGAAGAGTTCAAGAAACCAAGAAGAAGCGAAGAGCGGCTCTCCGTTATTAAAATATTAAAATGATTAAATGTGGTCTCATTGGCTCGAGACCCATTAAATCATAATTCCATGATCACCACGTAGGATAGATGTTTATGTGATTGACGTCTATTTATTTATTATGATTGCGTGAGCATGTTAAACTGGTTAATGTGCAAAGTCAGACTTACCTCACCCAAAATTGCGCCTGCATGAAATCCTAGTTAGGAAAATCACTCACGTTAGGTACCGAAAGGGCGTTGGTAACAACACCAGCGTAACCAAGTCCCCGAACCCAAAATCTCTGGTTCCGTAGAACTGATCGATCTCTCCCAATCGATCAGTAAGGTTTCCGGTCTACCCTCCAAGAAAGACCGGTGGCGACTCCAAATGCATGTACAAGTTGCACATGCCACCACGACCACACTAAGGTCGAAAGCGATCGACTCTTATCGTCGAATCCTTCTGAAAAATACTCCCGCCGCGATTTGGTATGGGCCTGGGAGGGCCCGCGCCGATCCAAGACCCGCGATCGGTAATCCATTAGCCGCGTCCGCTTTCGGACGGGTCGCGACACTCTCTGACTCTAAACATCAACTCAAATTACCTCAGTAATATCTTCCATAAGTCACAAAAATTATAATCATTATTTCAAGTTGGTTTGGCAAGCCAGGACAAATAGCCCTTCCATAAAACTTAACCTCCAAAAATAATTTCTTCGTAAAACAATTCGCAAATTATTTCTTACAAAACTCATTTTGTAAAAACAGTTCGTAGAGCAACGCATCTTAACTTAAGATGCACCTTTAAATCCCCATCTTAGATTCACATATAAAGCTTTAGCTTCTTTTCAAATTTAGAAAGCTTACTTAGATTTTTAGAAAATATATTAGGATCAGAAACATTTCAAAACACGAATCGGCAGTCTAGATTCAAGGAGCTTAAACTTAGAAAGTAATTCAAACTTATAAGTCATTCTAAGTCGCAAAGAGATTCGGTCTCACAAAACATTTCAAAGCTAGAAAGCGGTATAAGAACCATATGCATTTCAAATTATAAAGCAGATCACAACTAGAAATAATCTCTCCTCAAGTTTACTTTAGATGAGAGAATAATTTCGACTTCGGAAACTCCCATATCACTAGAAGTCCCTCAATTTTCTCTAACAGTTCCTCAATATCATCAGCTCATAAATTCCGTTATGAACACTCGTTTTTATTTCCACAACTCGTCAGTTCTTGATGCTAAATTTCCATGTCATGCCTGTGGTTCCATCGGTTTCAATTATCATACGTTTCACACCTCACCATGAAATCATCGAATCGCTAGCGGACTAGCCATTTTGATCTAACGTTTCCCTGATCACACAACATGGCCCTCTCTGACTCACATTTGGAGGCGCAAACTGACCGTCACCAACACCATAAGGCACAAAAGCATCATCGCTTATTCGCAACATCTTGATCCACTCATCAACTTTCATTCGTCGCTCAAGATGCAATGCTATGTATTTCCGAAAACACTTTTTTTTTCAATTTGAGAATGAACTTTGATGCAATGTATCCTTTAATACAGGTCAGATTTAGCCCGATACCTAGACCCACTTTTTTCAATGTATGGCTTGGTTCATTCCTGCCCCCATCGCCATCCTAGAAGCCTACAGGAGCCACACCTTGTCCGAGCCTTCTTGCCCCGGCGATCACTCTCTGCCCTCATCGGACCGGGTCATTACAAGCCGACCAGCTTACGCATGGTTCGTCCCCAATCCACACATCTACGAAGTTGAGTCCCGCTTGACATGTCCCATACCAAGTTTCACAGTTTATAGGTATCTTGTCTATCTCGTTCCATACCAAGCGACCGTTTATCAAGTCCGACAAAATAATGATATGCTCATGCATGCACGTTTCTCAAAATTTTAATTTAATGCAACAAATCCCTGCAATGCATGAACGCCCTTACTACTCTTCACATATAACTCACTTTTAAATCAATCCCACTTTTAAATCAATCTTTATCTTAACATGAACTTTCTAACAACACAAACGACCATTATATCGAAGATCAATAGCCTAGGATCAATCTATAACCTCAAGTCTAGTTGCTATTCAAGTCAAACCGATACGTATTCATTCATACTGGCCCCTAGTCCAAATGCTCCTTGTTCGCTTCCTTGCGAACATATCATCTCACATAATCCAGGGCCATTCCAAAATGGTTGATATCTAAAACCATCAAAGTACATCCCTGATTCAAGCTTACGATCCACCAAAACCAATTAACAAACTTCACATTCCAAATATATTGACAAGTCATTTTCCTTTCTGACTTACCATCCAATCCATTGTCGATTACTAAACTATGACCACAAATAACCACAAAGATCATTAAATCCAAAATAGTGATCGACGAAATCTTCTTACCTTTAAAGTAACGGAAGCTACCACTTATCCCCCTACCAATCACAAACACATGCACTTGTAAGTTCTATACCCGTTCGTGCCTACCAGGCAAGTTAGTCTCTAGCTTCCCCTTATCACTCCAAATAAACCTAGGGCTCTGATACCAACTTAAGGCTACCGCACCCTCGCTCTAGGTGCGACCCGCAGAGCCGTGACGTCCCAGGCCATCACATTGAATTAGTATCATTAATATTAAAATGTTCTCATGCAACGGAAAAATTTCAAATATTTATTAAGCTGAAGTTCACATGTGAATGATACTGACACATTCTTTTCTTTGACAACTCAAATATCACAACAACGAGGACTACTCCCATCCTATCGGTGTTATCAGTGAGTTTCATCTTCATCTTCATCATCGTCTTCGTGGCCCGATCCACTCCTTCTTCAGGTATCTGAAAATATATTCCCCAATAGGGGTAAGCTAACCACAGCTTAGCAAGTAATACTTTTAGCCTAACGACTATGTCGTCCATCCACTCATTCAGTCAAGCAGATCTCATCACCTTAATGCCTACTTGGCTTACTATCCGAACCCGCAGCAAACTTAGCACACAATTCGTAGATCACACATTGCATATGTGAATATATAGTGCATGAATGAATGCATAAGATGCAAATGAGTGAATGCATGTCTCCCATGTACAATAATTACCACCATTGTTCCCGAGTCAATTCCCGACTCGTAGTCAAATGTATTTATCCGGCTCTCACTGGCCGCCTCCCATTGACAACTCCCCGTCAATGAGATCCTCACTCCGAGACTTCGCGTCAACACGCGGTGCTCCTAGCGCCACTACCAGGCCATCCCGCCTCCCTCGGGGAATAATTGAGCTCATATAATAATTCTGTGGCCTCAACCCCTTTCGCCAATGAATGCAATGCAATGCAATGTGATTTAATGCATATGAGATATCTTACGCTAAGGATACACGTGTCGTTACAGTCGAGCACATCAAGTACGATAATATGATAAGAGGTATATTCTCCCCTCAGCTCTTCTAACCCAAATTCTCGTGGTTATGAGTTACATACATAATCAGTGACAAAATCTCTTTTTTTTTTGTGACACCGTAGAATTTCAGATCAACTGCGTCCTGTATAACTTATTGCGAATTCCTTTCGCAATGTACCCAAAATGACCTTCACATAAGGCGAAGGATTTCAATCTCACCGTATAGAATGTTTCTATCTCAATTTATGATTTATTTCTGGAAGTAATTGAGTTTTCGCGGTCGACATGTTTCAACTTGGGGAGCTAGTTTCTCAGGATGCTACACGACCTCATCTCCAACGGCCTGTTGCAGCACAACGCGACCAACACGGCCGGGGTCTTACACCAAGAAGCTACTGAAGAGCAGGTAGATGGATCCAACTAAAACTCCTTTATACGTTTTCAACTTCTACTTATACGAAAATTGAACATTTTAAGAGCAATGGAAGTGAAAATAAAATAGAAAAAAACAATCGAAGAACATATCATGCAAAATTTATATGTGCCGTTTATTAAGGACGTGTTTGGCATTGTTTCTGTTCCTCTATTTCTATTCCTGGGAACAAAAAAAGATCAGAAACATGTTTGGCAATGCAAATAATTATGATTCTGATTCTGCTCTCGAGAATACTTTTGGATCACTTTTCAGAAACAAAAAAAAAAGTTGGTTATCAAGAAAAGGAACACTTTTGAGCGTCTTCTTTCATTCTTGTCGAGCGCTCACGAGGCTTGAGTGGGCCAACCCGACCCGATCCACATAATTTTTTTAATAAGATTTTAGAAATTAAAAAAAAAAGAAAATAAATAAAAATCTAAAAAAGAAAAATTCATAAAAAAATCTAAAAAATTGGAAAAATTTCAAAAATTTCAAAAAAAATCAAAAATTAGGAGATTGGTCATTTCAACTAGCCAATCCTATTTCTGACTATTTTATCTTTTGATTTCTCCCAAATGACAATTTTGCCCCTCATGAGCAAATTATTCTAAAAAATCTCGAAAATTTCTAGAAAAATCTCAAAAAGTAGAAAATAGCTCTATTCAATTGGTCAATTCTATTTTTGGTGATTTTACCTTTCTATTTTTCCTAATCCTTGCCTGATTTATTGTCGGATTTTATTAATTCTGAAAAATAAAAAAATAATCAAAGTTATCTCTTTCATCCTTGGCATATGCATAAAATCAAGATAAGCACGGAAAAATAACAATTTTAGCATATTATCCTTCTAAGAAACAAATATAAAGCATCGCTATTTTAGCCAAAAAGATGTCAAGGTGCAAGATGAACGCACTTGGTGGGTCCGAGGAAAGTGATCAAATGTGATTATGTAATTGTTTGATTTAGATTACAAATTGGGAAGAGAAATTATTTTCCAGAACAAAAATTTTTTGTAGTTACCAAACACGTTCTGATTCTCAAAACCGGTCAGATTCTACCTTCAATCTGACCTTTGCTCACTCAAACGGACCTACGGGATGAAATACTGGGCCAAATTAAGCTCATAATACCTTGTTGGAACGGCAAGACGATAAGCTTTCAGATGCATATGGTTTTACCTCAATCCAACATCAGACGAGAAAGTTATGGCCGGAATAGTGGAGTGGTCGGGACTGGTCGGGTCGGGCAGAACGGCTGAGAGAGAAGAAAACATGAGAATGGAGGAGAGGGAAGATGGTGGTCGAAAATGCTGAGGAGGAAGAAGACTCTCTCTCTCTCTCTCTCTCTCTCTCTCTCTTAATTCATTGTGACCTTCCTCTAGAAGGGTGGTTGGAGATTAGATGGGCAATTAATGCCTAATCCTTTCTATGAGTGACACATGGCAAAGCACCAATAATTGACATCTTAGCTTTGACTTCCATTGACTCCACTCTCTTCAATTTTCAGCAGCCACCCTTGGAGGACCTAAATAACCATTTTGTCCTTCTTTTATTCTTAAGGCAAGGGCAAATGGTCGAGGAGCAAAATGGTCATTTGTCACTTTTCGTCTGAAACTTCGTTTTTCTCATTTTGAGTGGCCATTGGCGAGACGACGTTAAATCCTTTTCCAATTTTGAAATTATTTGTTTTCAATTGTCAATTCGAACTTTCATTTCATATCCCAAGCCTCGAGGGCGGAAATTTAGAATGTCACAAAAGTCGTATGTGTGTTTCTTTGATTTCTATCCCTGAGAATCCTCAAGAATGATCCAGCTCGATTGTATCTGTTGTAGTATTTCAAATAAGAACACTTGAAAGTCCTCTTCAAGTTATGATTACTACACGTGAATACTCCACTCAAAGCTTGAACATCATTCCAACGTCTGAGCTATCCCCTCTCAACGTCCAACGTCTGAATTATCCCCACTCAACGTCTGAGCTCCAACTAGCATCTGAGTCCCTCAAAAATCCCATTTGAGCAAAACCTTTTTGATAAATTCAATCATGTGCATCCCTGCTCCAAAGGATAATCTGCAAAACAAGTATTCCACGGCATTATCTCGAAACTTAAGAGTACTTGGATTATTTTGTCAACTTCAAAATCACTTAGTGATTTTTCTCAACAATGCACACATAGAGAATAGCCTCAATCTCATCACTCAAAGGCTCACTAGCCATGTTTCATCAATCAAGGGCACACTAGCCAATTCATTTCTCAAGCGACTTCATGATCAATTATAGTTCAATTAAGCAAATAGCTAATCTTTTATCATGGGAACCAATCATGGCCAAACACTCACAAGGCACGGCACAAATTTCACATCAAGGCAATCCATTAGATAAGTCCTTCTCCTGCCAATTCAAGTATGAATTTCACACATTCGTCACTCAAAGGATCAAATGTCACACGGCCAATCAAAGTTACAAGACAACCCTAGCAATTTCCACCAAGAATATCATCATTGCATCCCAAGGCAAACAAATATGGCGGCCACGCGCATCACGCGCTGACTCGGGCCCCGCACGTGCGCGGCACGCGGGGGCTGACGTCAGCTGACGTCACCTTAGCCGGGCAGACCCGACCCGACTCGTTGACCCGACCCGACCCGCAGACCCGACCCGGATGGTTGACCGTTGACTCGGACTACCCGGTCGGACCGGTCGTTGACCGGTTCGACCGGATCCGCTCGACCCGGTTCGCTAAACCGGTTTAAGGTAGCGGTCGGACCGGTTAGACCGGTCGGACCGGTTCGAAGACCGGCTGAGGCACTGAACACGTGCGATGCACTTGTCAGCGCGTGAAGCTCACGCGCCGAAGCTTTAGGCGGCGCGTGATGGCGCGTGAAAGCTCTGATGGAGGTGTTACAGGTACCGGCATGCTCGTATGCTCATGCTCTACAGGATGGTACATTTATTTTTCATGTTTGGTATTTTCATGGATGGAAATACGTACGGAACGCCAAATACGAGGGTATTTTGGGGTATTTTTGAGGTATTTTCTGGTATTTCTGTAAGGATTTGTGAAGTACAGGTACAGGCTTACATGAAAGTATCACGTGGAATTATGTGGAAATTTTTTGATCAATTTCATGTTTATTGTTTGACATGAATTATTGAGGTATCGATGAAAATTAGCAAAGCGTGTAATTTTGAACATGATTGCCCCAATTTCTGAAATTACATGCATACAGTGGATGTGAAATATAAAGTTATATCCCAATTTCAGGTAAATTCAATTGGGTTGTGACCGCCAAAGCGGCACGCTTGGTTGAGTTTAATAAAGAATATGTTAAATAATATTGGGATGTCTCCTATTTTAATGCGTAGTTATATTCCCAAAGGAGTAGTTGTGTATTCTTGCATGGAGGATTACATGTATAGCATATGGTTGAGGATTGATTAGTCCGAGTGCCGTCATACACCCAAAGGTGGTGATTAACAAAGATTGAAATAAATTCTCATGGCCGCTGTAATGTAGGGAGTATACAACTGCATGTCATGTTTTCTGCCCAAAGGTGATTATATGATGATGTATGTAGCTCTCAAGGTGAAATTTCACATTGTGCTAATTAAAAATATTGGTTATTTTTCAGTCACCTTTTCTGTGAACGGCAACTCCATAACTATTGAGATTCTTACTAGTAGCAATTTTAAGAAGTGGAAAGAGGATTTTCTGTTTGGTATGGAACTGGCAGATGTTCATGCTGCTCTTGGTGGGGATAGACCCGCAGCTCTTACTGAAACTAGTACAGATGCTCAAAAGGCACAGTTTGCTGCTTGGGAAAAGAGCAATAGGATTTGCTTGCTGTCAATGAAGCGATCCATACAGGAACATCTTAGGAGTGATTTTGCTGCTGACATCACTGCTAGACAAATGATGGATGCCTTGGTGGCTAGAAATCGTGAATCCCCTAATGCTGAAGTTGGGACACATATGTCAGGATTATTTAGTTTGAAGTATGATGGTTCTGCTGGTGTTAGGGACTATGTCATGAGGATGGTAGATATGCAATCAAAGCTAAAAGAGCTTAATGTTCCCATTCCTGATGCTTGTATCATACATTTTGTGCTGAATTCTCTTCCACCTGAGTTTGGTATTATCCAAACACAATATAACACTGCTGATCGGGCATGGACAATCAACGACTTGATTGCAAGGGTGGTGTCAGAAGAGTTCAAGCTGAAGAAAAGTAACGTACATATGGCTATGTATGCTACTTCAAGTTCTGGTGCCAAGAAGGGCAAGGGCAACAAGAATCGTAAAGGAACTCATTCCTCTGCTGGTCATCATGACAACTTGGGACCAAAGAAACCGACCTTTAAAAAGGACGGTAATGCTGGTAAGGATGGTCTTTGCTTTTTCTGTAAGAAGGGAGGACACGTAAAGAAAGACTGCGCTAAGTATAAGAACTGGTTATCTAAGCGTGAGCCTAAAGGGATTCATAAACCGGAGGAAGCCAAATAAGGATGAATCAAAGCTCACCGTAGGAAACAACAATAAAGCTGATGTTGAGTTCGTGGGAGATGTCGTTTTAATTCTAGATTCTGGTTTTAATTTAATGTTGAGAAATACATTTTTTGTACCTTCTTTCAGACGGAATCTAATTTCCGTATCAAGTTTGGACATGTGTGGTTATTCTTTTGAGATTTCAAACTCTGCAATTTCTATTTCTTTTAATTCAAATAAAATTAGGTATTGCACTATGTCCAATGGATTGTACAGATTATGTTTGTCTCCCAACGAAATATACGTCGCTTATACAGCTGAAAAGGTTGTTTCCAAAAGACCTCTACCTAAGGAACAGTCATACGCAATATGGCACAAACGTCTTGGTCACATCTCTAAAGAAAGAGTGGAAAGACTGATAAAGGCTAGCATTCTACCCACTCTTATAAGTGACCTAGACACATGTGTAGACTGCTGTAGAGGTAAGATGACCAAAATAAAGAAGAAAACTGCAGTCCGTAGTTCTCATTTGTTAGAGATCATCCACACAGATATAAGTGGACCCTATACAGCAACATTGTGTAGAAATTTTTATTTCATCACATTTATAGATGACTATTCCCGATATGGTTATCTGTACTTGATTAAGGAAAAGTCTGAATCTCTTTACAAATTCAAGATTTTCCGGACTGAAGTTGAGAAACAGCTGGGGAAAGTCATAAAAATTGTCAGATCTGACCGCGGTGGTGAGTATTATGGTCGACATGGCGATGCTGGACAGCTTAAAGGGCCATTCGCCAAGTACTTAGAGAATTCTGGGATTGTGGCTCATTTTACCATGCCCGGTAGTCCTGAACAGAATGGTGTAGCTGAAAGGCGCAATCGTACTCTCATGGATATGGTAAGAAGCATGATTAGCAGAACTAATTTACCTGGTTTTTATGGGGCGAGGCTTTGAAAACGGCGCTTTACATATTAAATCGTGTTCCTACTAAATCTGCGCCGCTGACCCCTTTTGAATTGTGGACTGGACGGAAGCCTAGCTTGAATCATCTAAAGGTTTGGGGATGTCCTGCAGAAGTAAAATTGTATAATCCAACTTTGAGCAAGTTGGATCCCAAAACCACTCGATGTTATTTTGTCTCTTATCCAGATCATTCAAAGGGATATCGATTTTATAATCCCAATGGAGGAATGAGAATTGTGGATTCACAGACAGCAAAATTCCTGGAACTTGATGTAGCAGAAAAGGGTGATTGTTCGCAGACTATTGAGGATAACAGCACGGTGAGTACTCCTATGTCGTTTTCTATACCTATACAAACAGTTCAGGAAGTTCCTGTACCTCAGATTGAACCTGTTGAGGCCCAGGAACCTGTTATTGAGGCAATTCCTGATGAAGTTCCTCAAGCTTATCAGGAACAGAATGAAGTAGAAGATGCTCCTCTAAGGAGATCTGTTAGACAGAAACGATCAGCTATACCACCAGAATATATAGTTTATCTGGGAGAACAGGATTATGATATTGGTTGTGTTGTTGATCCAGTGACTTATACAGAAGCAATTTCTTGTCCTCAATCCGATTTATGGTTAGATGCAATGAAGGATGAGATGTTGTCTATGAAACATAATGATGTTTGGGAGCTTGTTGCATTACCTGAAGGTTACAAACCCGTTGGTTGTAAATGGGTTTTTAAGACCAAAAGGGACTCTACAGGGAAGATTGAAAAATTTAAAGCTAGACTAGTAGCTAAGGGATTTACTCAAAGGGAGGGAATTGATTATGAATCAACATTTTCTCCAGTTTCTTCTAAAGACTCCTTTAGAGTAATTATGGCCTTAGTAGCTCATTTTGATATGGAGCTTCACCAGATGGATGTTAAAACTGCTTTTCTGAATGGAGATCTTGATGAACATGTTTATATGGCACAACCAGAAGGTTTTGCAACAGATGATAGAGGTAATCTGTTTTGTAGATTGAAAAAGTCTATCTATGGTTTGAAGCAAGCCTCTAGACAGTGGTATTTGAAGTTTCATAGTGTTGTTACTTCTTTTGGTTTTGTTGAGAACAAGCTAGATCAATGTATATACTGCAAGGTCAGTGGGAGAAAGTTTATTTTTCTCGTTCTTTATGTTGATGACATCTTGCTTGCTAGTAGCGACATTGGGTTACTGCATGAGACCAAAAGAATGTTGTCGCAGAATTTTGACATGAAGGATCTAGGTGAAGCATCTTTTGTTCTTGGCATTGAGATCCATAGGGATCGTTCTCGCCGCATATTGGGCTTATCTCAAAGGGCTTATATTGATCGTGTTCTAAAGAGATTCAATATGCAAGAGTGCAAACCAGGGAATGCTCCAGTTTGCAAAGGTGATAAATTGAGTCTTTCACAATGTCCTCATTCAGAAATTGAGAAAGTACAGATGAAGGATGTACCTTATGCTAGTGCACTTGGTAGTATCATGTATGCTCAAGTTTGTACTAGGCCAGACATTGCTTTTGCAACAGGACTTCTAGGCAGGTATCAGTCAAATCCAGGACAAGATCACTGGATCACTGCTAAGAAGGTTATGAGGTACTTAAAAAGAACTAGAGACTATATGCTGATTTACAGATGTGTTCAGAACTTGCAGCTAGTGGGATATTCTGATTCAGATTATGCTGGTTGTGAGGATGACAAAAAGTCGACAACAGGGTATGTCTTTATGCTAGCAGGTGGTACAGTATCATGGAAAAGTGAGAAACAGAAAACAGTATCATCCTCTACTATGCAGGCGGAGTTTATAGCATGCTTTACAGCTGCTACTCAGGCTATTTGGCTCCGGAATCTCATTAGGGAGTTGACCGTGCTTGACTTTATTGATAGACCCATACAGTTGTATTGTGACAATAACTCTGCTGTGTTATTCATTAACAACAATAGAGGTCTCAAGGGGTCTAAGCATATGGAGGTCAAGTTTTTGACCATAAAGGAGTCCGTGCAGAATGGTGACATTGCAGTAGAGCATATAACTACAGATGCTATGATTGCTGATCCACTGACGAAAGGTCTACGCCCTTGTGTATTTGAACGACATGTAATTAATATGGGCTTAGAAGCATCATGGGATGCAATTGTTTAGTGGGAGCTTTCTAGTTTTTGCTCTAATAAAGTTTACAATGTTATATTACTTTTAGTAATGATTTTGATATGTATTGAACTTTTACATTCTTTGAAGTTTTTTGAATGTGATATTAAATGCATATCTGTTGAAAATCTCAAGGAATTGTGTAAACCTTGAGTGATGGCTGGGGCATTTATTTTAGCCAAAAGGCATATGTCTTGTTACACGTAAAGCATAGTTAACTATAAAGGTGAGACATATGTTGGTTCGTTGGAACCGTAAAGATGTTCTCTCGTGACACATCCGGTTTTGTGACACATAAAGTGAGAGAATGGTGACTGACAATGAGGATAACATATAAGGCGTCTCTATTATTTGAGATGTTATCTGATTGCCATACTACCATATCAAATTCATATCAGTAAAGTTAAGAGTATTTGTGATTGTGGATGGCTCTGTGTCTTCTGATGCAGTTACTGGCATGGTCCGGTACTTAAGACTTTATGGGATCGGATTGACTGTTGGGAATTATCTCTAGACCAATATAAAGATGCGCATATACAGTACAGTTTCAATTAATTTAGCCCAAGTGGGAGAATGTTAGAATATTACGTTTTAATATTCAATTGTGGGCTTTATTAATTGTTACTGTAATTATTATTTGGTCTAATAAGAAAGAGATATATTATTTCCTAATTCAAGTAGGATATGGTGCTGGATAGTATGGGCCGAGATATCCTTATCCTTGATGAGGGGGTAGGGTTCATTCTCTATAAATAGTGCTTAAGTCCCTCCTCTAAACCCTAATGTCCACATAACCTCACATATAGAAATCGTCAGAAACGACAGTGAGGGGCCGTCTCATTGAAGCCAGTGATCAAGGGGGTTCATAGAGGAGAAGCTCTTAAGCGTCGGATTCTCGCAATTCCGCATCAAGAACGATGAATCCAAAACAAGGTGCGTTAACTCTTTGACTCTATGGATGGAACAGTGATTTGTGTATCTGTATGTGTGTATCTTGGGTCGCTGCATACAGGATCAAATACGCAGCTTACAATGAGTCCATGATTGGTGTTTATTAATATCTAACACAATTTTCCCGATTGAACGTACAGCTGTGCTATGGGGGAAGATCCCTAACCCTACCAGCTTGGTACAAAGTCTCCACATGATTCTTATAATATTTTATGTTTTATTTTTGTCCTGCATGTCATAGAAACTTCAAATAAAGAACTAATCACCACTCAGCTCTGTCCCAAAAAAAAAAAATAACTCAGCAGAAATGAATATTAAACTAGATAAACAAATAATTTAATGGACAAGGCTTTTGGACCAAATCTAGTAAGCATATCCCCCTTCACTTTGATCAAAAAGAGAGTTGGCAAAGTCAAAATTTAGAGCACTTGCTAGAAAATCACTTCCTCGTATGGCTTTTCATAGCCAATAGGCACTCGACCCTGCTAGGGAGTAGGGACACGAGTATCACAAGTAGGGGTTCAACTCTCGTTCTTAGCAAACATATGATAGAGCAAATTTTCATGGAAATTCAGTTCAATCCGAAACAGATAAATGCGAAAAGCATTAGTGACTTTGATTAAATTAGAGGATAAAGTTTCTATAAATGGTGATTAATCAGCAATTTTGGAACCCACATCAGATATTAATTACCTTCCTTTTATGAACTTCACATTCCTATTAAATAGGTAGATTTTATCTTATATAATTTTTAGGAAAATTGATAAGTCTCCTCCTCTAGTGGAAAAACTAAATATATTACATGTGAGATCAAATGATATAATAGAACATCTTAGAGAGAGCCTATTCTGGTTGATTCTATTCAGTTCCGACCCTCACAAAAGACATGAAGATCTGGGGCACTGTCTCGGGAAGAAATTCAATGAAATAGACAAGGATTAAATGCAATTAGGAGCATATCGTAAAAGAATTCCTTAACGGATCAAAAAAATCACGAAAAACATTTCCAGTTATGTCTCTTTTACATATAAATAATGGATTTGCCTGGACCAACACATGAATTTTTTTTTTTTTTTTTACTTTTTCTGGGCTCAAGTCTTATTTTTTAGGAAGTTAAGGAGTGGTATTACTTAACAATCCAATTTATTCTGTTTTTTCTTTGGGATAGGTTCTTCTTTTAATTTTTGTTTTTCATCTTTGGTAAAAGGAAAATGGACGATGAAGATACCCACGAGAGGACAGGATGATGGTCCAACGGGTGACGTCAGCTTATGGTCTCTTTCCTAGACGAGCGACGAGAGGTTTTGGCCGATATAAACACGCGTCTGGATCCCCTGCATGTAAGGCACCTGCACACCAGTTTCGTGTACCTTCTTCTTCACTCCTCCCTCCTCCTCCTCCTCCTGCTCCTCTTCCTCCTCTCATTTCTTTTCCGCACATTACCTTTCTATTCATATCACCACACCAGAAAACTCACTCACTCTAGCTCTCTCTCTCTCTCTCTCTCTCTCTCTCTCTCTCTGGTGAAGAAGATGGAGATAGCTCACCAGAAGACAGTGGCCAAAGATGCCGTCTCCGGCAACGGCATCCAAGGGAAGTCGATTGAGGACTTCGATCCTCCGGCGAAGCCCCGCCGGAACACGTACGCCTTTGCCTGCGCTGTCCTGGCCTCTATGACTTCCGTTTTGCTTGGCTACGGTCAGTTCCTCTCCCCTACCCCTATTTTCTATGCATAGGATGTTGCAAGTGAAGGCATGTCCTGGTAGCTGTGCATGACGTTTGGAACTCTCCAAAGCCACACGTGTCTCTACCGAATGTCATCCGTGAATTAATTTGCATATAGTGGATGGTGATGATAGATCTACTGCAAAAGGTATTTTTCTTTAATGGATAGGAAATGAAGAAAAGCAAAAGCAAATAGAGATTTTGTCATTTTTGCACATATTCGGATAACATCATCCATTTTTTCTTTTTTTTTTCTTTTTTGTTCAGTAGTTAATTTAGAATAAAGTCCATTTTTATTATTTATTATAGTTCCCATTTTATTAATATAAAGGACATTCAATTTGAAGGACAAAGGGAGGAGAAAATGTCTCCGAGATTTCGTTTTTATTCGTTATTTTTTCAATTTCTTGTGAATAACATTTAAAAAAAAAAGTCGACAGATATAGGAGTGATGAGCGGGGCAGTGATATACATAAAGAAGGATCTGAAGATAAGTGACGTTCAGGTGGAGGTCTTGATAGGGATCATTGCCTTGTACTCACTCCTCGGGTCAGCGATGGCGGGGTGGACCTCCGACTGGATCGGCCGCCGTTACACCATTGTGTTGGCTGGAGCCATCTTCTTCGTTGGGGCCCTCCTCATGGGCTTTGCCCCCAACTACGGCTTCCTCATGTTTGGCCGCTTCTTTGCTGGCATCGGCGTCGGTTATGCCCTCATGATCGCCCCCGTCTATACCGCCGAGGTCTCCCCTGTCTCCTCCCGTGGCTTCCTCACCTCCTTCCTTGAGGTACATACTCATTTTATTTTTTGTTCCCCCTTATTTGGTAGCATCTTTCTCATATTTTTTTTTTCATTTGTCGTCAATTTAGTCTTTTTTATATTGAACATGCAATCTTTTTGTTACCGAGAAAAATCAAAGTTAGAAAGGTGATTCACGGTTAGGGCTCATTTTTCTCATTAAATAGTCTTTTTTTTATTACCGAGAAAAATCAAAGTTAGAAAGGTGAGGTATGAATAGACGTGATTTTGGTGGTTCAGGTTTTCAGCAATGCTGGCGTCCTCCTCGGCTACATCTCCGATTATGCCTTCTCCAAGCTCCGCCTTAACCTCGGGTGGCGTATGATGCTCGGAGTGGGAGCAATCCCCTCAGTCATGCTCACCTTCGGGGTCCTCGTCATGCCAGAGTCCCCCCGATGGCTCATCATGCAAGGCCGCTTGGGCGACGCGAAGCATGTCCTAGCCAGGACCTCCGACTCCAAGGAGGAGGCCGCGCTTCGGCTCGCTGACATAAAGCAGGCTGCTGGCATTCCCGAGGAGTGCAATGACGATGTTGTCAAGCTCACCAAGCGAAGCACTGGGGAGGGCGTGTGGCGCGATCTCCTCCTCCACCCGACCCCATCCGTCCGCCACATGCTCATCTGCACAGTTGGGATCCATTTCTTCCAACAAGCCTCTGGCATTGAAGCTGTCGTCCTCTACAGCCCTCGCATCTTCGAGAAGGCCGGTATCACCTCCTCCAACGAAAAGCTCCTTGCTACCATCGCAGTTGGCTTCGTAAAGACAATGTTCATTCTCGTTGCCACCTTCCTCCTCGATCGGGTCGGGAGACGGCAATTGCTGTTGAGCAGCGTGGGCGGGATGATCTTCCCACTCGCCTCCCTAGGAATGTGCCTCACCATCATCGATCATAGCCAGACGAAAGTCATGTGGGCGGTGGTTATGTGCATCATGTCAGTGTTGTCCTACGTGGCCTTCTTCTCTATCGGGATGGGGCCAATTACGTGGGTGTACAGCTCGGAGATCTTTCCACTGAGGTTGCGCGCACAGGGGTGTGCAATCGGCGTTGCCATGAACCGGGTGGTGAGTGGAGTGTTGTCGATGACGTTCATATCACTATACAAGACGATCACAATCGGAGGGGCCTTCTTCTTGTACACGGGGATAGCGTGCGTCGCATGGGTGTTCTTCTACACTTTGATGCCGGAGACGCGGGGACGAACTCTAGAGGAGATGGGGCAGTTTTTTGGTAAATTCACCAAATGGAGGTCCACAGCAGTGGATTTGGATATGCAAAGAAACAGAGTGGTGGTCAACGGCGACGGAGGCAGCGAGGGGGGAATGTTAGGAAAATGATTATAAGGTAGAAGATATCAAAAGCCTTTGTTGGGGTCTTTTTGAGTAATTACACGTAATATGATGGTTGATGATTACTCACGTGGCCAATGATGAAAATGGTTGCTTCTTGTTTGACATTTTTAAGAAACATAAACAAATTACCGTGATTGTTGACACCTAGTTTTTCATCATTCTGAACCTATTAAGGATTTGGATTTCTCAAATTTTATTTTCGGGTCAAACTAAGCAATTGAGGATTTTGAACATGTAGCGTCCCATACTGCCACACCCTGAAAGGGTTGCTATACCCGCATTCTTCTTTAATTAATTGATCTTTCAGAGTAAGAGGTGCATGCGAAAGCTATAAAATAAAATCAAGCAGGGCGGCCATACAAGCACCAGTGCATGGAAAACAAAACATCCAATGGCAGACACATCTATCAAATGGTATGGCCTTAATAGGTTTTCCTTAATCAGATAACACACATATCAAACAAAGACATCATTCAGCAAACTGACTTACATATTTCATATTCACATATGAATTCCATTTACATTCCTCCTTAAGATACAACGATAAACTGGGAAGATTTACAAATGAAGTTAATCTACTTCGCATTCACCAACGTCATCCCCATCCATGATCTTCACTTCTGATGACACTTGATTTTTAGTCATTTTGTTTGTGAACAATTAATTAAAAATAGGTAAATAATTATAAAAATTACAAAATCAACCTCAAAAAACCTTGGCCAAGCCTTAGGAACTAATTTTGAGCAAAAATATATATTTTTCATAATTTTTAATAATTTTTCGGATTTATTTTATTATAAAATAGTCGAAAAATAAGGAAAATAGTGTTTGTGGTCAGGAAATACCCAAAAATAGTCAATATTGTTTTTTTTAATTCCCTCTTCATTTTGGTCACTTTAAATTGCAAAATTCGACTTGAGTCACTATGTTCCTTCACAAACATAAACTCGAATCAAGCTCAAAAATTCCATTTCGAGTGTTTTAATTTTCAATTTCCACTTTTTCATGAGCTATGACATTGGTATCTAAAGCCTTCAATTGTAATTTCCATTTTCTCCCCAATGTATTCAATTTTGATAAAAAGGGCTTAATTGCACATTTTGTTTTCAATTTAGTCCCTAGTTTCGCTAAAAATGAAATTATACTTTTCCTATGGAAACCCATGAGAATTCAAGCCCTTCACCCTATAGTTTTCATCATGTCAAATCCATTGATGGCCTTGGATTATACTGATTTAATCAGTTAAGCTTTGAACTAATAAAATTTCATTTTCGGGCAAAACGTAGAATTTGGGGTTTTTATCAAATTTCAATCTATGAATTCATAAAAATACCCATTTTACATAGAAAACATGTTGGAAAACTCATTTTTGACCTCAATTTCTCTAATTGGGCCCCTATTTGATCAAAATTTCACAATCGGATCCGCCGGGTGGGCCCGATCCGAACAAGGAGATCCGGGTCTGCACCTATGGACCCAAGAACGCATCTCCCACGCGCGGATTACTCTCTCTCTCGTTCCCTTACGATTGAGCTACGTCACATTCCCTTACGTCACCCAATCTGTGCTTTGGCATTTCATGCACATGGTGAGCGGTATAGGAAACGAGATGGCATAACGGTTTTTGGGGGAAGAGAGGAAGAAACAAAATTTTTTTAAAGAGGGACAGGGATCAATAAATGTTACGAGGAAGGACATTCAAAAAATAGGGACGCTTATTTCGCAAAAGGGGAAGGAGGACAGAGGGGGGGTGACTTTTTCTTTTGGGTGAGGGACGCAGAGCCAAAAAAAAAAAAAAAACGCGAAAGAAAGGGCTGAGTGAGCGAGACGGGGGTACGGCCGGAGCTTTCCTTCGAAAAGCAGAGCAAGAGGGAACAAGGGAGAGAAGGGGCTGTGAGGGGAGAATCCGAGCAGTGCCAACGTTTGAGAGAACGTCTCAGAGCTTCAAGATCCTCAACCCATCATCACCGAAGCTATACCCGTCGCCAACGACACTTAGGTATGTTGGTACTCCCCCGTATCCTATACACTATTTTCCATGCACTACGATTGTTTCCAGTACGATTGTTTCCAGTCCTGTTATGCATGTTTGAGGGTCCATTTGCCTTGTTCATGCTCGCGAGACGTACTCTTGTAGCCTGAACATCGCTTTCTTGAGCGCATGCAAAATCTTCGACAAAATGTCAGCCAACCCTTCATAAAAAACCCTTCATACCTGTTTTAGCTTTCGGCCATGTCACTCTTGACCTCTATTTGCGTTTCCTTGGCTTTGAATAGGTCATAGAACCAGCACTAAGCCCTCCGTGACCTTTTTCTACATTGAATCTCGTCAAAAATGGTGGTCCGATCCTCGTCGGTCTTGGCCCAAAACGGGGGCTCGCCAGGGCTATTCATACGGTTGCTATGCTCCAGTCGAGCTCAGGTAAGCCTTATCACACCTTTCATATGCTGTTTGAACGTTTGTAATCGAGCTAGAACGTAAAAAAAAAAATTTGCAAGAATCCTCACCGGGGCCGATACTGTTCACGTTCGGCCCGAGCATTTTCGTATTTTGTTCGCCGTAGTTTCGAGGTGAGAGGAACTTCTGTGTTTGTTGGGGTTTCGATTGGACAAGTTTGGCCGAAAAATTCGCAAGTTTTGGTCTCGGATTTGGAGGTTCAGGCGACTTTCTCGAAAGAATGACTGCTCCGGCGAGTCATCGGTTGTCTTCTCCGGCGGCCAGTTGACTGGTCAACATTTGTTGACCGGTCAAAGCTAACGTGGCGTGCCATGCGAACTCGGCCGATTGTCTAATAATAATAATAATAATAATAATAGAAATAAAAGCCGAATCAGACCGGCGCGGCGATTCGACATTTTTTCAAAATTAATAATAATTTTCAGAATTAAAAAAAGGATTTTTGAAAATTATAAAAAAAAAATACCGATCCGATGACTACGTTGTGCCAAATGGCACTATGTGGACCATCCGATCGGCCTTTTATTTTCATTTTAATTAAATTAAGATTGGATGTACCAGGGAAAGCCACGTGGCACATTATAGAGTGTCTAATGGAGGTTGTTTTGGGATAATCAGAAAATGGATTAAAAATTGAAAAATTTTGAAAAAATCATAACGGCTCGTTCTAGTATCGACCCGACCCTTATGTCCGGCCTAGTTTGACCTAGTCCGAAATTTTTTTAAAACAATTCAAAAATTAAATAAAAAATCTTTATATATATATATATATCATAAAAAAATCAACAAAATAGAAAAATTCAGAAAAATTCCAAAAAACTCAAAAAAATAAATAAATAGGAAATAGCCACAATCGATTGGTGAAGGCCTATTTTAGGTTTTTTGACCCACGAACCTTCCAAAAAATGACGATTTTACCATTCTGGCAAATCGTCCTCAAATTTTCCCAAATTACCTTGGACCCTAGTCTGTTGCGACCCTCTTTGCGCCGAGGGATTCCATTGGTTGGAATGCTCTCGAGGGTTAATGGGTCGTCGTCTTCTGACTCGCGATGGTCGGGTTTTGGATTCGGGCCCCCTCGCAAGGGGCCCATTCCCCAAGTCGCAACGGCGGGAAAGAAAATTCAAAATCAAATGGGTCGACCTCAGTGTGGTCTTGTGGCATGTCTATAGTGCACGTGTCTTTAGAGTCACCACCAACCATTTTTGGGAGGGTGTGGTAGGAAACCATATCGAAAGGTTGGGAGTCCCAACTCCCAACCGATTTTACGAAAACCAGAGAAATGTGTTCGAGGATTTGGTTATGTCGATAAAATCATTGACACCCTTTCGGTACCTAAATTGAGTGAATCCTAACTAAGATTTCTTGCAGGCGCTCAAGGGGGTGAAGTAAGCTCTAACGTCCTAAAAGGTGTGTGACATTCCGAATCTCGACCCCTCTCGAGGGTGTGGAATGGAAAGATATCGATCGACGTATTTCAATTATATCTCGCTCAAAGCTGGCCACTCTCAAGTTAACTGACCGAAAGGGAAAGACTAACGCGGAGTCGGGTACGTGGACTTGAAAAATTCGAATAAGAAACGGCACTTTGACCATAAGGATTGTTAAGGGGATATTTGGGTTAGTAGAGATCGATCTATGAATAATCATGGAATGCCTTGCTAATGTTATACGTTGGGACGCGGGTGATTCCGCCTAACCAATGTGCAATTTGCAATAATTTCCTAAATCGAATTCCGATGATTAGAACCGCAAAAACTAGCGATAAACCCTCACAATCACTTGACAACCAAAGTCGCCACGACTTGAGAAATCCTAAGGTCGATACGCGTAGCGCCAGCAAGAGTCGCCCGTCAGTTTGAGATAAACTAGAATTACAGTCGACGAGAACTCCACATGAATTGGACCTCGGAAGTGGGTATCGGACATTAAGAAATTTCAACATTGGAATTCTTAAAACGTCGCCTCATCGGATGAATAAGATCATGGATCGCACCATAAGAATTTGAGAAGTAAAATTTGGATTGAAGATTGGAAAGGACCTTTTTGCCCTTAGGATAATGCTCATTGCTTTAGGATAAGTCAAGGGAATTTCAATCATTTATCCTCCCCCATCTTGGCCAAAAATGGAAGGACAAATTGGTCATTTGGGCCTTAAGATATTATGGAGTAAGGACAAGACCCACTTGACCCTAGATTAGAGGCCTATGTGCATTAATTAACATGTCTAATCCCCACCTACCACTCTCTCTCTTACCTTGGGGATCAACCAAAGGAAGCTCTCTCTCTCTCCTTTATGCTCAGTCGACCACCTCTCTCTCTCTCTCTCCCTCTTGCCAATTTCTCTCAAAACTCTCTCTCTCCCGTTCGGCTCACCCGCTCAGTTCCGACCATGTTCATCGTTCCAGCCATATTTCTTCATCCGTTGTCGAATGGAGACGAGCCACCCACCATTAGAAATCTTATTCTCTTGCCATTCCAACAAGGTATTATGAGCCCAAATCCACCCAGCCGTTTGTCCCGTAGAGCCATTTGAAGCAGCAAATGTCGCTATCCGACCCTATTCAGACTTGAGGAGCTTGAAGTTGGAATTTCAAGCTCATTTCGCCACAATATTTGGTATGACCACCTCTCAAGCTTAGTAAAGACATATATCATTGTGTTCATGAGCTTAAGGTTAGATTTTAATGGGGTTTTTATGGTTAAATCCCTATGAACTTCAAGGAGAGAATTTGATCGTCGCCAACCAGCAGGGGAACCGCGACCTCTTGAGGATCTTTGAGGCTTTGTCTTGCTTCCAATTTAAGGTGAGACCTTCTTAAGACCTAGTATTAAGGTTTGGTAGCTTGAGGTTGAAGTATGGTTGAAGTTTGGATAGATTTTAATGGCTGGATGTCCATGGATTTCTCTAGGGCAAAGGAACCGTGACACATTTGAGTTCCATCAAAGCGTTGTTTGGCTTGGAAATCTTCGGTGAGTCACCTTAAAACATAGTGTTACATGTTAGCAAGGAGTATGTGGGTTAGAATGGAGCTTAGATGAAGATTTGATGGCCAATTTGTGTTATTCCTTTTAGGCGCCGAACCTGCCCTGCACTGGTCAGTGTTTGGAACCTAGAATGGTGGCTGCAAATTGTGGGATTTCACTTGCTTGGTTTTGTGGTAAGAAGACTTCTAACCCTTTGTTAGGGTGTTAGGTTACTAATAGGTGATTTGTGATTGAATTGAAAGTGTTTGAAGGGCAGTTTTGAGGTGAAAATCGAGAGCCGTGTCAAATCTTTTTCAGCGCGCACTAATTTTTAAAATGGCTCGTTCTAGGTCGCCCGGTATCTAAATTGAGCTACGTTTTCGTTCACACGTCCGTAAGACCATGCAAGATAAGATTTTAAAAGTAGATTTCTCAAAAGGTCAGTAGAACAATGTCAGTTTATTCGAAAATGAATCTGGTCGTGGAGTTCAAAAATGGACAGCTTGATACCGCGATGTTGCGTCGATCGTTTTATGGAATTGATTGGCCTAAGCTTGAGATAAGTTATGCCTAAACCTTTATTAGAGTATTATGTTACTAAAGGATGGAGTTTTGAGTTGGATTGAATGGTTTTATGGACTGATTTTGTAGAGGCGCGAGGAAACCCAAATCTGCCCTATTTTGATTAATTGAACTTGAGTGATTTCATGACATGAAATTTATGAAATCAAGATTGAATTGAGGAGTCTAAATCTGGTCATGGACTGTGGTTGGACCTTTTGGTATGTCTTATGAAAATTCTCGTTTGAGTCGAGTGTATTGAGGGGCATAGATGATACCGAGTTTCGAATTGAGATTTTGAAACCGTGACTTATGTCAAGCTTGAGTTTTGTGAAAGCGGCCGAATGATGCTTGTGTTTTATTGGGAATTTCATACATGAAATGTGTTTTGTCTAGTTACGGACGCTTAAAAGCCTTGATTTGGCGAGGAAACACTTAAATTTCATGAGTTTACTTTTGATTGAAAATTGAGGCAGGAATGTGTTTTTGAATGAAAACTAAGACTTTTGTACAGCTGATTTTATGAATAAATGGTGTGTGGGATCGCCGATGGAAATTATAAATGCACTGGCGTGTGGAATCGCCAATGGCGTGTAGGATCGCCAATGATGTGTGAGATCATCGAGAAATTATAAATTTGGCCAACGTATTGGGAGGGAGTTACTCCCATTGGACCTGACGAGGTCGTGAGGGCAGAGAGTCCCATACGGACACAATTCATCTCGATTGAAAATAGATGTCGAGAGTCATATGGTGACCGAATCATCTCTAAGTCCAGATGCGAGAGTCTCATATGGACTGACGAGTCATATGGAGACTGAATCATCTCACAGCCCTAAAGTGGGCGGCCCACGATGGGCGAAAATGAAAAGATCTGATTTTCTGGAAAAATTCAAGAAATGAAACCTTTGAGAAATTAGAAATGCCTCATGGTTTTAAATTGGAAATTGCCTCGTGTTTTGAAGTGGCGTCAAGTGCATGTTTGATTGAAAACCCTGTCATAGTACGAAGCTCGATTTTTCTCATGAAATTTGTGTAACTGGATTGAGTCGATTGGAAAGTACTGAAGTGCCAAGTTTTGACAAGTACCCTGTCCTACCATCCTAAAGATTTTATCCCAAAATGCCCATTTTTCAAAAGTGTCTAGAGGTACTGGCAGTCTAGTTTAGGGTTAGGTTTAGCTTACTGAAATTTATATATCACATCGTCGTGGGACCACATTTTCAGTTCCCTAATGATGGAGTCATTCGGACGCAGAAGTTGGTCGACTGAAGAAACATGTGGCGTAGAAAGACATGTGACCTTGATTGATTGCATTTTGTGAACCCAGGCCTTGTGTTGTATCCTGAAAACGTTTTGTGGTGTAGTCCTGAAGTCATCCTTTGTAATAAGAAAGGGAGTTATCTTCTCGCTTCCGCATGCATTTCTCATTTAGAAGTTTTAAGTGATTTGCCGAAGGATCCTAGGAGATCATCAAAGGTAACGACGAAGGTGGAATGCTCGCGTGCCCGCCGGGCTCAAAGCGTGACATCCCCGCTTGTTTGGTATCAGAGCAAGATCAGTTCGATCCAATCTGATTGAGACTTGGAGTGATAAGGAGCGATGACTTGAGGACAATTAGATAGCGTGACCCTTAGGATTAGGTATTGATTGCTGAATCTTGAGGATTATAGGCTTGAACTTGTGTTGTATTCTAATGGTTATAATATCGATTTTGATTGATGATCTTAGGTGATGATATGATTGAGGTTCACAAGGAAGCAAGCAGAAATTGAGGAGCTATAAGCATGGATTTTGAGGTTGCAAATGTGTTTGAGGTTAATAGGGAATTGCCTATGAATAAAGGATCAGTAGGATTATATGATTGTGATTGTGGCGTATCAATGACCAAACTTGAGGTATATGGTTGAACATAGACAATTGATCAGTGAGATGTGGCGGTCATTTGTGGAATTATAAGTCTTTTATTGATAAGAATTGATCTGGAAGTAAATGTGGTATGACGAGTGGTGAGGACGATCATGCAGTGCATTTGTCTATGGAATTAAAATGAAAGTTGAGGAGTGTGCATGCTTAGGCATATCATCACCGGACTTGATAAACCGTCGCTTGGTATGGGACAAGCTGACGGGATACCTACAAACTGTAATGAAGCATGTTATGGGACATGTGGAGCGAGACTCTCTTCGTAGATGTATGACTTGGGATAGCCTGCAATGACCAGGTTTGATGAGGGCAGGGAGTGCACGCCGGGACAAAGAGGTTCGGATAAGGAGCGGCTCCTGGCAGGCTTTTAAGACAGTAAGGAGGCAGGAATGACCTAAATCATACATTGAAAGTGACGGGTCTAGGTATCGAGCTAAGTCTCATTCTTTTGTCAAAAGAAATATTGCATTAAAGTTGATCCTCAAGGGTATTTTCAAAAATTTGCATGGCATTTGTAATGGCGCATTTGATTAGCATGGTTAGGAGCTCCGTACTTGGCAGTAGGCGTTATTTGAAAAAGAGAAATTGACGCGTGTGTTTGGCCTATTTGGCTAGTTTTGGCATTGAGTACCGTTTGACTGGTGTCATTTGAAATTGAGATAGCCTATTGAGTTATTGCTAAGTCGCAGATACGTCTGGACTTAAGGTGTGAGCACTTGACCCTTGGCAAGCTCAGATTTCCATCGCCTAGGACCTGAAAATGTTAATCCCACGATGGGGTGATATATAAATCTCAACAAGCTCACCCTAAGCTTAAACTAGGCCATTAGTACTCCCAAACATCTTTTAAAAGAACAACATGTACTAACTCATCCAAAAATAGCACATGGCACTCAATGCAACATAACAAATCATCAAGATTGGCATACACGATTACAATTCAAAACATTCATAATAATAAGACCAGCTTCTCATACTAGCACCATTTCAAGTTCATATACATGTGATTAGTCTCAATTTCATCACCACTTCTCATTTCAATGGCTAGATCTGCGTCAATACGAATCAGGCTAAAAACGATTGGCAACCCACTTTTCGACCCATCAAGTTCCAAAACCATTCAATACTCGTGTCGACACGTAACAAGGCTATCTGGCGTTCTGACGCATCAGGATACCAATCAACCTCGCGTTCTGATACATCAAGGTTCGATTTGCCATTTCATCAATCTAGGCTTATTAGCCAATACATTTCTCAAGGGCTCAATAGCCAAATCATTTACAAGGCTCAATCAATTTTGCAAACCCGCGTTCTGACGCATCAGGTTTCAAATGCCATATCAAGGCTCGTGTCGACACGTATCAAGATTACCCCGCATTCTGACGCATCAGGGTACGATAGGCCCTTAATGTCTTACTTTCATCAAACTTGCCATCTCATAAAATGATTCTCATCACATAAGGCTCATATGCCAAACTCATCTTTCAAGCGACCTCATGTTCGAGTACAATTCAATCAGGGGAACAAGTAATCTTTCATCAAGAGAATCATCATGGCCGAATTGCATAGAGCATGGCATAAACTTGCATATCATGGCAATTAATAAACTCATTCATTCCCTTGTCATTTCAAGCATATTATCACACAATTGCCATACAATAGCCAAATGTCGCACGACCATGCAAACATCCATGACAGTCAAGCACGCACATCACCAATTCAGTCAAGGAAAATCACAATTTCACTCCAAGCAAGCATACACGGCTCGATTCACCACCATTTCATTCGGCCACTAGCAAGTCAAACACAATGAATTCACCAATTCATCAATTCATCATCCAAACTCATCCAATAGTGTCCTAGCGTCCTAATAGAGGTTTAACGGTCACTTACAAATCTAATAGAGCGAGAATTTTCAATCAATGATGGCCACAAGGTCCGGTTGAGGCTCGACCAAAACAGGGTAATCACACAATTCACCCATCAATCCTCTTCAAATTTCAATTTCCCAAAAACTTCCTTTTCTTAACCTCTACGACCAGGTTCATTCAAAATCAAACTGACATTTTTCTACTGAACTTTTGAGAAATTGAATTTTAGAATATTGTCCCTCAAGGTCTTATGGACGTGCAGAAGAAAACGGGGCTCATTTTGAGTACCAAACAACTTAGAACGACTCGTTTAAAAATCGGTGGGCATTGAAAACGGTTTTGCACACCTCTCGGGTTTCACCTCAAAACAGCCTCCAAACACTTTCAATTCCACCAAAAATCCACCTATTAGTAACCCAACATCCTAACAAAGGGTTAGAAATCTTCTTACCACAAAATTAAGCAATCGAAATTCCACAATAGTCGCTCAAAGTTCCCTAAATCAGCCGGCCAAAATAGGGTAGAGTCGGTCCTAGGAAAAATTCACAATTTCCACATTAAAACTCCTCCAATCTCAATTCCATCAAGCAAACACCTCACTGACACATCACACAACATTCTAGAAAGCCTTACTAATGATTTTAAGTCAAGCCGACGCCTCGGCAAGCCCTCAATTGGCTTAGTTTACTCAGTCCAGTGCAGGGCAGTAACCGGCCCTAGGGGAAAATGCACGAAACAGCCATTATACTCCTTCTAAACTCAATTCTATCAAGCCTACACCTTGCCAATACATCAATCTATGTCTTTAGATGCCTTACTGAGAATTCAATAGTAAGGCGACACCACCACGAACTTTCAAATGGTTTGGTTCCTAACCGGCAGCAGGGGTACTGAAACTGATCTTGCAAGAACATAACGTTTCATCCATCAAAACCTTTCTAATTTTCAACAAATCTTTAGTCTCAGCTTGCTAACTCCTTATACTAGTTGTTAAGACCATCTTACCACAAATCGGAAGCCAATGAAGCTCCTAAGACCGGCGCAAATGAGCTCACTCTCAAACCGAGTATCAAAACTGACCCGTCTAACCTTCGTCCCTTCAAACAGACCTGCGGGAAAAACAGCTGGGCCAAATTGAGCTTATAATATGTCCACAGAACCACAAGACAATAAACTTTATAATGGCGGTAGTCTCACCTCAATCCAATGTCGGACGACGAAGTTATGACCGAATTAGTGAAGCTGTCGGACAGGGCAGCGAGCTGGCGAGGGTCTTCCACGGCCGAGAAGAAGAAAATGGAGGAGAGGAGAGGAGAGGAGAAAGAGAAAGTGTCGACCAAAATTAAGGGGGAGAGAGAGAGGGTTTAGTCTTTAATCCCTCTTGGTCAATGGATGGAATGGTTGATGGAATAGTGATCCCAATTAATGCAAAGCTTCTACTAATGACACTTGTCCATTGCTAATAAAAATCTTGGCATCCAAAGATAATTTTACCCCCTTAAATTTCGGCAGCCCTAGGAACATTCAAAAGACTAAAATGCCCTCACTCCCTTCTTAAAATAAGATTAGTCCTCGAGGGGCAAAATGATAATTTTTCACTTTTCGTCCGAAATTTCACTTTTCCAATTTAAATTACCTTCGACGAGGCGACGTCTAATTAATTTCTAATGTTGGAATTCGTCATTGTCCATTTTCCAATTTCGAGATCCCATTTCATATCATTAGCCTCGAAGAGGGTCGAAATTCGGAATGTCACAACTCTTTCCCCTTAAAGAAATTTTGTCCTCGAAATTTACAACCTTCTAATCATCTAGTCTCATGGGGTACTGACGCTTCATCGCTACCTCACTTTCCAAGGTAGCTCCCTTCGTTACGTGACATTCCCATAACGTCCTTACTAGGGTTCGTCTTTATCCTTCAGAACCCATTTCCTCTTGTCCTCAATCGGTGCTCGCCTTTCTCTATTCTCTTTCGACATTCGTAATACTTGTTAGTAGTCTACCCTCGAGCACTCAAATCGTCCTTTCAATTTGTCTATTGGTCCGAAAATAATATGCATGTCATACTACAATCCAGCTTTTCTAATTCTTGACTGAAGGCCTTTCCAGTGCGTCGCATTAAACTCAAGCTCTTCACCTATCACTATTATTACTAAACCATCGCAAGGATGCACTCTTTGGTGCCCATACCATTTGGCGTATCACTCCTTCCAAACGTCATCTCGTACCATTAGAGATTCATGGGCTTTGTCAACTTGCCCTCAATTATCCAAATCGAGTCATAGCCTTCTCGACTGTTTAAACAAATCTATGATTACCTCCGTAGTAATTCACTCTCAATTCCATTCAAAAATCTCCAATGATCATAGCGATCCATCAACCTTCAACGTCATGTTTCTTTCTTGTCGGCATTTCTAATACTTGGCCACAGGTTAGACTAATCCAACCTCCAATCCATTCCATCTATAGTATTGAGGCAAGTCTTGGCACATCTTTGTGCCATTACCATGAATACCATAGCTCTCTCTTTGAATTTACAATGAGGTCATTTCTTTCGGTTCCTCTTCAATATTGGACCCATACTCTCGTCCATGGAACTTCAAGATTCCTATCGTCAACTTCGAGTTTTCTTTCCTTATACAAGCAACGCTCCTACATCCATAAGCAATTTCATCCATCAGCATTGCCTCTCATACATTTCATCTCGGGAAGTTAATACTTTATGCTCTTGTGGTATACATAGGCTTGAAACCTTCTTCTACGCAAGTATTGTTTCCCAGAATTCTTCGGAAAGACGGTTGGATGCCAATTCCAATCATACATTGGGCGTTCCAACTTCTATGGCCTTATCATCATGACGTATGTGCAATGCCCACTTTCGATTGTCTTGGTATGCCTCGAATTTCCTTTCTGCGTCGCGTCCTTATGACCCTCATAAAATTTTCAATTCCAAACGAAAACGTCATCGTTGGCGTGGTCACCAGTTTGACTTAAGTCCTTGAAAAGTCTTCTCACGATCATTCATCCACGGAATAGCTCTTGTGGGGAATTTTCCCACGATCCGTTGATAACAATCCATCAATTCTAGAAACTTCAAATTTTAACAATTCGCATCGACCTAAGTCAATTCATCACGTTTTCCATTTTTTAAGGGCTCCTTAGAGATTTTATTTCCCAGAAACTTCACGACTAAGGAATCTTACTTTATCGAGACCACAGCTCGCGCTCTTTGCATATAGCATACCCCAAGTGTTTTATTAGGGTCCATAGGGTACTCTCACAAGTTGTTTATATTTCTCGTGACTCCTTAAATGAGTCCAATCATCGTCTCTCAAGACGGTAACAATCAATCCAATTATTCCTTGGATACTCAATCCGACTATTATCAGCTTCTTGCTATCAGGTGCCGAATCGTTCCAACTATCCTTCACACCGTCCACTTGAGAGCTTACACCGTGGCTCTATGCTCTCATGGGTCTCCACTTCGATCATGTAGCATTTTGTTCATTTTTGTCACTCTTTCCTCAAGAAACATTGGTTTCTTAACCATTGGATTCCACAACCAACTAATGCGACCTTATCCTAATTTCATCCATTCAACTGAACGTCAGCATTATCCCAGAATTCAACGTTGTCTACAGGACAGCTTCTCAAACTTAATTTCCTGAAATCATTCAAACTTTGTGTCTCCCTTGTTAGTGTTGTGGAAATACTCCTATATTTTGAATCTAACAAAACCTTCAAAAGATATTGTCTAATGTAATGTGATGCAGGAAGAATGTGTAAGCAGCAGATTGAGTGATTCCAATTCTGTCTCACTAACGAAGGGTCAGATGGAAGTGCTTCTGACGTAGGGTCAGATGGAAGTGCTTCTGACGTAGAGTCAGATGGAAGTGCTCTTGACGATCCAAACAGTGACGGATGGATCACATCAAATCTCCGTATTACCATTCCATGTCAACTGATCAAACTTCTCCTAGACGAATCTGAAGAAAGATCAGTTCCTGCATTTTACAAAACACGAAGACCCACGTATGGCAGGTTTCCGATCAAGGCAAGTGATATTCAATTATCCTGATATCCCCTCTTGTCAATCAAGGGACTTTCTATAGTAGGATATCATCTTCTAAGGAAAATATCCTCGGGAATCAACTCAAACTTATCACACTTATGGAAGCTGGAGATTCAGTTGTATGGGCGACTGAATCAAAAGGGTTCAATATCTTACCCAATGGTCTACATATCTTCTGAAAATACAGTCTCGTTCAATCACGATTGATGACGTCCAATCAAGGATTGAAGAGCGATCCCTTGGCTGGAATCCAACGGCTAGTTCGGAGGCAGGGGAGGATAAAAAGAAGAATAATGTTCGACCAGAGAGTAGGTGAGCGAACATCAATCCAAAGTGCAAGAATAACTTGAGTTTCATCTAAGAGAGTATACTGAGTATTCAAAATCCTTCACTGTGAAAATCTGTGTGAGAAGGAAACAAAACACTTGAGTGATTGTAATCTTCTTGATTCTTCATAGTGAAATCCAGCCGATCGGCTGTCATCGTGGGAGAGTGGACGTAGGCTTGATCTAAGCCGAACCACTATAAATTTCGTGTGCAATATTCTCTTCTCTAAACTCTTACCTTTGTGTTTAGATTTTCTACACACCGTTATACTGTTTTTGTTCTTAATTGTACATTGAACTTTATTCATTCCGCAAGAAATTTCAATTGTGTTCAGAATCTCCTATTCACCCCCCTCTAGGAGATATTGCTAGATACATCAATTGGTATCAGAGCGGGTTGCTCATTTTACGAAGTGTCTATTGACTTCAAAGTTAACGATCTACTATGTCTAGCAATCACTCTTCAAGAACAAGCGATTCGCACTTTGCCAACAAGCCTCCATACTTTGATGGAAAGGATTACAACATGTGGAGTAACAAGATGAAGTGGTTCTTCAAAGCCTATGATGATCTGATGTGGGATGTCATTACAAATGGAATAGTTCCTGCAAATACCACAAATCCAACCTCTGCTGACGGAGTAAACATTGTCACAACAATGACTGATGCTGAAAAGGCTAAAAGAAAAGGCCTTGATTCAAAAGCTGTCAATGCTCTCTTTTGTGCCTTATCTACTCCTCTTTATAATCGTGTCTCAGAGGAAGAATCATCTAAGGCAATATGGGATAGACTTCATGTTACCTTTCAAGGAACAAATCGTGTGAAAGAAACAAAGCTCAGTATTTTACTGAGTGACTATGAAGCATTTGAAATGAAGCCTGATGAATCTATTGCAGATATGATAGACAGGTTTCAGACTTTGGCAAGTGGACTTGCAAGACAAGGTGCACCTATTGCTGAACCAATGCAAGTCAGGAAGATACTACGTGGACTCACAGATGATTGGAATTACATCAAGCCATCAATTCAAGAATGCCAAACAATTAGACCTCTCTCGGTGGATGAGCTAGTCGGCACTTTGCAATCCTATGAAACAGAACGAGCAAACAAAAAGGGAGAACAGAAAGGTAAAAAATCTATTGCATTAAAAAGTCAAATTAATCAATGTTTTTCTGACACAGATGATGAAGATGAGGATGATGAAGAATTAGCCCTCATGGTCAAGAAATTTAGGAAGATGGCTCGGAAAGGCAAAAATATCAAAGGAAAGAAACCTTGGAAAAAGAGTGAGGTAAAAATATCAAGCAACGACTCACAAGATAGCAAAGATGTGATTTGCTTCCACTGTAAGAAAGCAGGTCATATCAAACAGAACTGCCCAATTTTGAAAAGGACAAACTCAAGTATGAGAAGTACAAGAAGGCTCTAAAGGCAGAAACTTTGAGTGATTCTGATGAAAGCGAGAATGATTATGCAAATATCTGTCTTATGGCCGAATCAGACTCAAGTTCAGATTCAGAAACTGAGGTATGTTCATCTGAACTCCCTGATGAAGTCGTTGAATATATAGATGAATTATGTAGAAATTACAAAGAAGCCCTTGAGAAGGTTTCTTGTTTGAAAAAGGAAAATACTTCTTTAAAACAACAGAATGTGTCCCAAGAAGAAAAAATTAGTTTTCTACAACAAGAGTTTCACCAGATGAAAGAAAATCATGATTCTGTTTCAAGAGAAAATGCTTCCTTGAAAGAAAAAATTTCTACTATATCAAAAAGGTTTTCACAAAGCTCAGAAACTCTGAATAGCATTATATCAAAACAGATACCCTTCAATGATCGATCTGGGTTAGGTTTTAAGAAGGAAAGTAGCCAAAGAAATGTCTTTAAAATTGAATTTCGAAAACCAACGTTTTCCAATTACAAGCATCATTTTTATAAGCACTTTACTAGATCCTACATTCGACAACCTTGTGTGAACTGTGGTGATCCTAGCCATACTAAGGATTACTGCAAGAAATTCTGGAGACCTATTAAAAGGTCAAAATATACTAACACAGATGGACCCAAGAAAACATGGGTACCAAATAAACAGTAAGTTGGTTATCTATTGCAGGTACCAAAGAGAAGGAAGAACAAATGGTTTCTGGATAGTGGTTGTTCAAGTCACATGACTGGAAATCCAGATGTGTTTATATCCCTCTCAGATTGTGATGGAAGAAGTGTGTCGTTTGGAGGAAGGAACAAGGGTAAAGTGATCGGGAAAGGAAATGTAAAGATTGGAAATCTGACCGTTAAAGATGTCTCTCTAGTCAAAGGATTGAACTACAACTTGATTTCTGTAAGTCAACTCTGTGACTCTGGATATGATATTCGGTTCCAAGATCTAAAATGCACAGGTATGAGCAAGGATAAGAAGCAATCCTTCACGGGACGAAGGCATGGGAATATTTATCTTTTAGATATTAATGCTGACTGTGAACATGCTAAATGTCTTATTTCTGTCAAGGATGAATCTGATCTTTGGCACAGAAAGTTATGTCATATTAGCATGAAACATATTTCAAAACTTTCCAAGAAGGGACTTGTTCGAGGATTACCTCAAACAAAATTTGAGAAAAGTGAACTATGTCATGCATGCACACTAGGTAAGCAGGTAAGAAGTTCTTTTAAGTCTTTAAATCAAGTTTCTACTAAGCGTTGTCTGCAGCTACTTCATATGGACATCTTCGGACCAAATAGAACTCTAAGCATTGGAGGTAAGAAATATTGTCTTGTCATAGTTGATGACTTCTCTAGATTTACATGGGTTTCATTTCTTGCTCACAAAAACGAAGCTTTCATATTCTTTTCAAAACTTGCTAAAAGAATTCAAAATGAAAAGGGTTACACTATTTCCAATTTGAGAACGGATCATGGGGGAGAATTTGAAAATCAAAATTTCTCAGATTTTTGCACTAATTTCGGAATTCAGCACAACTTCTCTGCTCCTTATACTCCACAACAAAATGGGGTAGTAGAAAGGAAAAACAGATCGTTGCAAGAAATGGCCAGAACTCTTCTTATAGAAAGTAAAATTGCCTCTAACTTTTGGGCTGAGGCTGTTTCAACAGCTTGTTATATCTTAAATCGAATTTCCCTCAGACCTTTTTCTGAGAAAACTCCCTATGAATTTTTCAAAGAAAGAAAACCTGATATTGCATACTTTCATGTATTCGGTTGTAAATGCTTTATTCTAAAGAATGCTAATGATCGAGTTGGAAAGTTTGATGAAAGATCAGATGAATGAACTTTCTTGGGATATTCAACAACAAGCAAAGCCTACAGAGTCTACAACAAGAATACTCGTACTGTAGAGGAATCAGTAAACATCAAGTTCGATGAGAGCAACCAGGATGATGAACCTGAATCCATTCAAATGCATACACTTCATCAAGTCACGAACTCACCAGCAGAATCAGATGTGAATTCGGAGAATGTTCAGAAGGAAACTTCCGCAGTTGAAGAAAGACCAGAAGATGATTAGAATGAATCCAAAATATCCTCAAATGATGGACTTGACAAAAACTGGAAGCATAAGTCAAGTCATCCAAAGGAACTTATCATAGGCAGCATAAATGATGGTGTAAGAACAAGATCCAAGTTCAAGCAAGCAATGAGCAACATCGCCTTGGTATCTGAATTGGAGCCAAAAAGGATTAAAGATGCATTAGCAGATGAAAACTGGATAAATGCAATGCAGGAAGTGCTACATCAGTTCAAAGTCAACAATGTTTGGGAACTAGTCAATCGTCCCAAAAATCGTCCAGTAATTGGAACAAAATGGGTATTCAGAAACAAACTTGATGACAAAGGAAAGGTTGTGAGAAACAAAGCAAGACTTATAGCAAAAGGATATTCTCAGGAAGAAGGAATAGACTATGATGAAACCTATGCACCGGTTGCCAGGTTAGAAGCCATTAGGCTACTTCTTGCTTATGCGTGTTACAATGACTTCAAACTTTTTCAGATGGACGTGAAAAGTGCCTTCCTAAACGGCTACATCAAAGAAGAGGTATATGTAGAACAACCTCCTGGCTTCGAAGAACCTAGAGAAAAGGATCTGGTATTTGTCTTAAAAAAGGCTCTCTATGGATTGAAACAAGCACCTCGCGCCTGGTATGAAAGGTTAAGTAATTTTTTATCTCGACACAGCTTCACTAAAGGTAATGTAGACACCACTCTTTTTATTCAAAGAAAAGGTAAAGATATCATTTTAGTTCAAATATATGTTGATGATATTATATTCGGCTCCTCTAATGAACTTCTCTGCAAGAAATTCTCTAAAACAATGCAGGATGAATTTGAGATGAGTATGATGGGAGAATTACGGTTCTTTCTTGGTCTTCAAATTCATCAATCCCAGAAAGGAACCTTCATATTTCAAGAGAAGTATGCATTGGAAATAGTGAAGAAGTTTGGTATGGAAAATGGCAAGAAGACAGAAACTCCTATGTCTCACTCTTCCAAATTAGATAAGAATGAGGATGGAAAAGAAGTCAATCCCAAACTATATCGAAGCATGATCGGATCATTACTCTATCTCACAGCTTCAAGACCCGACATACTATATAGTGTTTGCTTATGTGCAAGATTTCAGTCAAGTCCAAGAGAATCACACCTATCAGCAGTCAAGAGAATAATCAAATACATAGGGACTTATCCCAACTATGGTTTGTGGTATTCTAAATCTTCTGATTTTACACTAAAAGGTTATTCAGATGCAGATCTTGCAGATTGCAAAATTGATAGAAAAAGTACATCAGGAACCTGTCAACTCATGGGAAACATGCTTGTCTCATGGTACTCAAAGAAGCAAAATACAGTGGCACTCAGTACAGCTGAAGCACAATACGTATCTCTTGGAAGTTGCTGCACTCAGATACTTTGGCTAAAACAGCAGCTCAAGGACTATGGTGTT
The DNA here is from genome assembly GCA_021437785.1 of Rhodomyrtus psidioides. NCBI lineage: Eukaryota > Viridiplantae > Streptophyta > Magnoliopsida > Myrtales > Myrtaceae > Rhodomyrtus > Rhodomyrtus psidioides. Next base: position 994,273 of record JAILYB010000127.1, read on the forward strand.
GAAGAATCAACTGTAGAAAAACCTAAGTCTGTCTCTAGCAAAGGAAAGGAGAAAGTGGCAGAGACAAGTTCGAAACGTAGACGATCCCCAATTAGACCTGGTGGTATGAAGGCGAAGGTGGAAGATGATGATGACATTCTGTTCAATGAATTTGTGAAAAATATAGGCTTTAATTTGGATAAAAGCTTTACTGATCCATTGTTCTAGAATAAGGCTCACAAAGAACGGTTTGAAGCAATGAAGCAGAGAGGTGTTATACCTCAAAGGGTATTTGAGTTAAAGTACTTTGACAGCAATGGCATCAATCTGAGGAAGCATCTAGAAAAGATGAAGCTAGATCAGTTTATAACTTGGAGAGGCTATACTTTTCCTGATATGGTAGCTTACTTCTATTCAAATCTTCAGTTTGTCAACTTCAACTCTCTGGCTTTCACAATCAAAAGAAAGCAGTATTTTCTAACTGTTGATGAATTGGCTTCAATCATGGGAACCAGAAAGGGAGACTTCAAACCCTTAGATATCACTGCAAGTGAAGCTTTCTGCTTCCTGACTGGCAAATCGAGTTTCTCAAGGGAATCAAAGTCACACATTGCCTACACAGACTTTCCCCTGAAACATACCATGATGCACAAAGTGATCATTGAATGTCTCAGACCCAAGGCAGCATCAAAGACAGATATCTCAAAGTACGAGGCAAAGCTGTTATGGGGAATCTTGACAGAACAAAGGATTTCTTTTGCTCACACTGTACTATTGCATATGTACAGATCAGCTCTCAAGCCAAAGGGGCAACTTCCTTATGCGGCGTTGATCTTCAAAATAATCAATCATTTCAAGATTGATAGCCTAGGTGCCTTTGTCGAGCAAGAAATTCCTTTAATGACTGCTGGAGAGACTATGGTAACAAAGATGGGATTCAAGATGACTCCTGCTGGATGGAGAACGAAGAACAATGAACCAGTCATTGTAGACTTTGAGGAAGAGTCACGGCAGAGATCTCCCAAGAAGAGAAAAGTCATGGCAGTTAAGGGTCAACAAACAGAAAGTCCTGCTGGTACGAACTCAGACGCAAGTGAAGAAACAGGGGAATATGATTCTGAGGCTACCCCATCTCGAGGAGGATCAGATGCAGCTGGTCAGTCCGAAAATCAGAATGCTGAAGGAGTCGAGGAAGAAGTAGATGACACAGGACTACAACAACAAGAAAAAGTTGTGTATCCCTGTGATCTGACTGAGGCAGAATTCCTTACAATGTGGAATGAGGAGCAAGCTGCACGATTTGCAGATGACACAGAGTATGACATCCAAATCGTCAACTGTGATCATGAGGAATTGCTAGCTCAAGTTCTAGCAACATTGGCGCCACAAGAACAGGAGCAAGAACAAGATGACTTTGACGCCTACTCTGTCTCCTCCACCAGACACACTATCCAGAAAGGTGCTACAAGTCTGGCGTCAGCAATAGCACGAGAAGATCAATTGTCCAGTGCAGAGTCCATTCCAATGGACATTGATGAAGAAATAGTCTCCGTGCCTCCATCAAAGGACAAAGGAAAAAGAGCTATACTTCAGGGGGAGAAAGAGCCTGAGACTGTCATATCAGATGTCTTTCTCACTGAAGTCCTAGCTTCTCAAGCCTTCACTAAGGCTCAAACTGAGGGGGAGACTTCAGAACCTACACCTCCAAACCCACATATGGACCTTCAGGCGCATTTTGACAATTTTCAAAATACTGTCATTCAGAAAATGGCTGCAATGGAAACAAGATTTGTTCAGCAACTGCAGGCTTTTGAACAGAAGACAGATAGGCAGCTGCAGGGTCTGACTAGTCAGGTGACTAGGCTAGAAAAATCCATTGATGTCTATGGGAAAACGTTTCGTGATGAGATAGCCAACCTGCCTACATACACACTGGTCAGAACGGACAGAACAGCTTCACACATGCACTCTCCTCAAGCTGTCAGAGACCATGCTCAGATGCTGAGAAGCAGTTTTGCAGGACCTTCCCGAGAGGAGACTGATGTTGAGCCTGAAGATCATCCCTCTTCTTAAAAACTTTTTTTTTCTCTTCATAAACGCATTATCATTTCAAGAACTTTTTCGATGTTGACAAAAAACGGGGAGAAGTTGAGATTATTTTTATGCAGTCTAAATAGATTATCTCTAACCATACTTCTCTAATCATATCATATCTCAATTTAGAGGAAATGAGGAGAAAACCTAACCTACCGTTTTGCAGGATAATTCGTGCAGGATTATTGCAGGATAATCTTACTATGATCATGCTCTCCTATGAGCACACTTTCATTATATTTCACTCTAATGATGATTACCTGCAGGAGCAAATATGATGGCTACTCACTTTTATCAAATTATCACTGGTTTAATTTTCCCTTAAATTGGAAACTGGAGAAGTTTTTGTCACCATAAAAAAAGGGGAGATTGTTGTGGAAATACTCCTATATTTTGATTCTGACAAAACCTTCAAAAGATATTGTCTAATGTAATGTGATGCAGGAAGAATGTGTAAGCAGCAGATTGAGTGATTCCAATTCTGTCGCACTGACGAATGGTCAGATGGAAGTGCTTCTGACGAAGGGTCAGATGGAAGTGCTTCTGACTAAGGGTCAGATGGAAGTGCTTCTAACGAAGGGTCAGATGGAAGTGCTTCTGACGTAGAGTCAGATGGAAGTGCTCTTGACGATCCAAACAGTGACGGATGGATCACATCAAATCTCCGTATTACTATTCCATGTCAACTGATCAAACTTCTCCTAGACGAATATGAAGAAAGATCAGTTCCTGCATTTTACAAAACACGAAGACCCACGTATGGCAGGTTTCCGATCAAGGCAAGTGATATTCAATTATCCTGATATCCCCTCTTGTCAATCAAGGGACTTTCTATAATAGGATATCATCTTCTAAGGAAAATATCCTCGGGAATCAACTCAAACTTATCACACTTATGGAAGCTGGAGATTCAGTTGTATGGGCGACTGAATCAGAAGGGTTCAATATCTTACCCAACGGTCTACATATCTTCTGAAAATACAGTCTCGTTCAATCACGATTGATGACATCCAATCAAGGATTGAAGAGCGATCCCTTGGCTGGAATCCAACGGCTAGTTCGGAGGCAGGGGAGTATAAAAGAAGAATAATGTTCGACCAGAGAGTAGGTGAGCGAACATCAATCCAAAGTGCAAGAATAACTTGAGTTTCATCTGAGAGAGTATACTGAGTATTCAAAATCCTTCACTGTGAAAATCTGTGTGAGAAGGAAACAAAACACTTGAGTGATTGTAATCTTCTTGATTCTTCATAGTGAAATCCAGCCGATCGGCTGTCATCGTGGGAGAGTGGACGTAGGCTTGATCTAAGCCGAACCACTATAAATTTCGTGTGCAATATTCTCTTCTCTAAACTCTTGCCTTTGTGTTTAGATTTTCTGCACATCGTTATACTGTTTTTGTTCTCAATCGTACACTGAACTTTATTCATTCCGCAAGAAATTTCAATTGTGTTCAGAATCTCCTATTCACCCCCCTCTAGGAGATATTGCTAGATACATCAGTTAGTCTAGACATTCAACTTTAACATCAAGACAATTAGAACTTCCTCTTCCTTCAACACTAGGGTCTCTTACTCTGTGAAGGAAGCTATACACTTCAGTGGCATTTTTTACTTCGAATCCACCTTGTTCTTCCTATTTCATAGGACGTCAATCTTGGAGTCTATGCCAACAGCGGTACCTTTGCTCCAGAATTTAGGTGTCACCATACTTGACATTCATTTTCCAATGACTCAGTCACCTCAAGTGACAAAGTTCAAAGGGGTCGAGGTTCTTTCTCGGTCTCCGTACATCCACACCTTGGATGTTCGAATTAACTAACTCAAGTCACCTTGCGGTTATAATCCAAATAACCCTTTTCACTTGCTCAGCCATTCATTAAAATCGCGAGTAGTTAGGATTATCAAATCCATTCACTTTCCTTTCCGCCAACGACCATCTCATGGTCCAATCGCCCTTGAGGAAAACGCGCTATTCTTTAGAGGACAACAACTTTTAACCCAAATTCCAATGGTTCCAGTTCAATCTCAACCAATCTCATAGAATCATTAAATCCAGGCAAACTAGCATGCCGGTTTTCCTTGACTCTTTACTGATCAAATTATATGAATAAGATGAGTTTGAATTGCAGTATATTATGCATTCCTAATTTTCATCCATTTCACATGAGGAAAAAGGCTTTATGTAGTCGAAGTTAAGAATTTGGGCGGTTAATGATATCTTTATTAAATGTTCCCGATATTCAATTTTGAAAATCTCTAATCTCCAATTTTTCAAAACCACCAAGCTAAAAATAATATTACCTCAACCTCCCCGGATTCTCTTGAAAAATATAAATATAGGATAGAGCTTTGAGGTACGTGGGTCGATAACAGCTTTCTATTGTAAGAAAAAACATTCGCTTGCTCAAGTTGGCTGCAGCTCGAGCCCGACGATGCAATCTTAAGCCTGAGACGACTAAGACCAGGCCAAGAAAGAAAGTCGTGGATGTGACTTATTTTATCTTGTTTACGTGTCGGCCAATGGTAAAAAAGGATCGAGTAAAGCTTTTCCAATGTATCAAAGGCTCACCACTTATCCTTCAGAACCCATTTCCTCTTGTCTTCAATCGGTGCTCGTCTTTCTCTATTCTCTTTTGACATTCGTAATACTTGTCAGTAGTCTACCCTCGAGCACTTAAATCGTCCTTTCAATTTGTCTATTGGTCCGAAAATAATATGCCTGTCATACTACAATCCAGCTTTTCTAATTCTTGACTAAAGACCTTTCCAGTGCGTCGCATTAAACTCAACCTCTTCACCTATCACTATTATTACTAAACCATCGCAAGGATGCACTCTTTGGTGCCCATACCATTTGGCATATCACTCCTCCAAACGTCCTCTTGTACCATTAGAGATTCATGGGCTTTGTCAACTTGCCTTCAATTATCCAAATCGAGTCATAGCCTTCTCGACTGTTTAAACAAATCTATGATTACCTCCGTAGTAATTCACTCTTGATTCCCTTCGAAAATCTCCAATGATCATAGCGAACCATCAACCTTCAACGTCATGTTTCTTTCTTGTCGGCATTTCTAATACCTAGCCACAGGTTAGACTAATCCAACCTCCAATCCATTCCGTCTATAGTATTGAGGCAAGTCTTGGCACATCTTTGTGCCATTACCATGAATACCATAGCTCTCTCTTTGAATTTACAATGAGGTCATTTCTTTCTGTTCCTCTTCAATATTAGACCCATACTCTCGTCCATGGAACTTCAAGATTCCTATCGTCAACTTTGAGGTTTCTTTCCTTATACAAGCAATGCTCCTATATCCATAAGCAATTTCATCCATCAGCGTTGCCTCTCATATATTCCTCTCGGGAAGCTAATACTTTATGCTCTTGTGGTATACATAGGCTTGAAACCTTCTTCCACGCAAGTATTGTTTCCCAGAATTCGTCGCAAAGACCATTTCATGCCAATTCCAATCATACATTGGGCGTTCCAACTTCTATGGCCTTATCATCATGACGTATGTGCAATGCCCACTTTCGATTGTCTTGGTATGCCTCGAATTTCCTTTCTGCGTCGCGTCCTTATGACCTTCATAAACTTTTCAATTCCAAACGAAAACGTCATCGTTGGCGTGGTCACCAATTTGACTTAAGTTCTTGAAAACTCTTCTCACGTTCATTCATCCACGGAATAGCTCTTGTGGGGAATTTTTCCATGATCCGTTGATAACAATCTATCAATTCTAGGAACTTCAAATTTTAACAATTCGCATCGACCTTAGTCAATTCATCACATTTTCCATTTTTTAAGGGCTCCTCAGGAATTTTATTTCCCAGAAACTTCACGACTAAGGAATCTTACTTTATTGAGCCCACAGCTCGCGCTCTTCGCATATAGCATACCCTGAGTGTTTTCTTGGGGTCCATAGGGTACTCTCACAAGTTGTTCATATTTCTCGTGACTCCTTAAATGAGTCCAATCATCGTCTCTCAAGACGGTAACAATCAATCCAATTATTCCTTAGATACTCAATCCGACTATTATCAGCTTCTTGCTATCAGGTGCCGAATCGTTCCAACTATCCTTCGCACCGTCCACTTGAGAGCTTACATCGTGGCTCTATGCTCTCATGGGTCTCCACTTCGATCATGTAGCATTTTGTTTATTTTTGTCACTCTTTCCTCAAGAAGCATTGGTTTCTTAATCGCTGGATTCTACAATCAACTAATGCGACCTTATCCCAATTTCATCCATTCAACTGAACATCAGCATTATCCTGGAATTCAACGTTGTCTACAGGACAGCTTCTCAGACTTAATTTCCAAAAATCATTCAAACTTTGTGTCTCCCTTGTTAGTCTAGACATTCAACCTTAACATCAAGACAAGTAGAACTTCCTCTTCCTTCAACACTAGGGTCTCTTACTCTGTGAAGGAAGCTATACACTTCAGTGGCATTTTTTACTTCGAATCCACATTGTCCTTTCTATTCCATAGGATGTCGATCTTAGAGTTTGTGCCAACAGCGGTATCTTTACTCCAGAATTTAGGTGCCACCATACTTGACATTCTTTTTTCAATGACTCAGTCACCTCAAGTGACAAAGTTCCAAGGGGTCGAGGTTCTTTCTCGGTCTCCATACATCCACACCTTGGATGTTCGAATTAACTAACTCAAGTCACTTTGCGGTTATAATCCAAATAACCCTTTTCACTTACTCAACCATTCATTAAAATCGCGAGTAGTTATGATTATCAAATCCATTCACTTTCCTTTCCGCCAACGACCATCTCATGGTCCAATCTCCCTTGAGGAAAATGCCCTATTCTTTAGAGGACAACTACTTTTAACCCAATTTCCAATGGTTCCAGTTCAATCTCAACCAATCTCATAGAATCATTAAATTCAGGCCAACTAGCATGCCGGTTTTCCTTGACTCTTTATTGATCAAATTATATGAATAAGATGAGTTTGAATTGCAGTATATTATGCATTCCTTTTTTTCATCCATTTCACATGAGGAAAAAGACTTTATGTAGCCGAAGTTAAGAATTTGGGCGGTTAATGATATCTATATTAAATGTTCCCGATATTCAATTTTGAAAATCTCTAATCTCCAATTTTTCAAAACCACCAAGCTAAAAATAAGATTACCTCAACCTCCCCGGATTCTCTTGAAAAATATAAATATAGGACAGAACTTTGAGTTACGTGGAGTCGATAACAGCTTTCTATTGTAAGAAAAAAACATTCGCTTGCTCAAGTTGGCTGCAGCTCGAGCCCACGATGCAATCTTAAGCCTGAGACGACTAAGACCGGGCCAAGAAAGAAAGTCGTGGATGTGACTTATTTTATCTTGTTTACATGTCGACCAATGGTAAAAAAGGATCGAGTAAAGCTTTTCCAATGTAGCAAAGGCTCGCCACTTATCCTTTTTTTTTTTTTTCATTCATAGCGAAAGTTTTCGTGTTTATATTCCACAACCAAGCAATATCATCGTTTGAAAGCCTTGAACCCGGTATATATATACAAGCTCTTAATACGTCATGGTCATATCCATCTAGTTAGAAAATGGTAAAAGCTACGCATATATGACCAACCAAAGAGCTTCGGATGGGACACAGATTTCCTCAGCCAAGGCCAAAACCAAAGAGCATCTTGGGTTGGAGTTATTGCCTGAAAAGAAAACTTCAGTGAGACATATACCCCACAATGGCAGAGCTTCGGCAAAGTCAATAATCTTTGCTTGAGAAGCACTCCAGGAAAGCAATGAAGTATAAGAGTAGTGAAAGGATGAGAAGTAACTCATGGATATGAGAAATCAGTAAGGTGACAAATACAATCATGAAATGTGGATAATGAAGTGCTAGACCAGCAAAATAAAGGACATCCGGCATAAAATTCACCAGTGTTATGTGAACTCTTCTTAATCGTCGCTGTCGTAACGAGGTACAACCCCACGTATATAGAGAGTTCTAGAATATTATTAACCACGAAGAAAAATATTACACGGCTGAATTAGCACATATTTCGTGAAGAAAGATGCCATTCTTTCTCAAATAACCTTTTTCTTTTCTCTCTGAATTTGTAGCTAAACTAAGAAAGAAACGCGACACAGTGAAATCTGTTTTAGAACCGGAAATCTGTTTATCATCATTCATTTCCTTAAAGGGAAGAAAGAACACCGCTCGAAATCTCTAATTAGAGTAGGGTTCAAAAGATGTCATACCAGTGGACCGGCATATATTCAGGAGGTGCACGACATGTCACTGGAAAGTTCTCCCCAGGTAGCATGCACAATCTGGGGAAAGGTTCACGATGCGAACAGGAGGAGTCCTTGGTTGTTTCTTCACATTAGCAGATGCTGGATATTATCTTGTAATCCTAGAGGAAAATAAAAGTAGAGAAGTGAAAGAGCATGGGTGACTGAAAACCAACCGCTAGCTCATAGTTAAGATCATTCAGTCATTTCAAAACATGATTGCAACAACAGTAAAGAGAACAAACTGGATCAACAAAACCAGTTACATCACCACTGGAAGCATGTTTCATGGGAAGAAGACATCTACGCGTTTGCAGAGCATCCATCAGTTACCTTTCTTTTTTCGGACCCAGAACAAAAAAAAAAAAAAAAAAAAAAAACTCGTGTTTGCACGCAACACCAGAACAACGCAGAAAGAACCGCACATTACTATAACCCTAAAAGGCAAAGGCGATTCAACCTTCGAGAACAAACCAAAAAAAAAAAAAAAAGAGAAAAAGGAGGGCCGTATCAGTCATTGGAATCTCAGCCAAGAGTGCGAGAGACCTATAAACATGAAATAGGAAATCATGCGAGCCAAAGCAATAAAGCCAGCCAAAAATCATTAACCAATTGAGGCACCATATATGAGATCTGGAAGGCCGGAGGGCAGATCCTCGTCCGTCTTCAAGATCCCCTCCTGCTCCAAAGCCCTAGGATGCTCTGAAAGCATTTGAATCGCGACAGCCGGAAATCATTAACCAATAAAGCCAACCAAAAATCGAGCCATCAGATCTCAGACCTAGAATGAGGGAGGGCTTACCAGCGCTGCAAGAAGTAGGAAGATCCCTCTGGAGATCCTCGTCCACCTTCGAGATTCCCTCGTGCCCTGAAGCCCTAGGACGCTCTGAAAGCATTTGAACACGCAACAACCGGTAATCATTAACCGATAAAGCCAACCGAAAAACCCACAATTACTTCTTCCAATTGGTAAACACATTCCAATTGTGTATGACAATGGATTATTCCTTATGATATGTAAACAAAATCATTCCATAAAAGGAAAAAAATCCGTTTACTTACAAAAGGATATTTTGTTGCTCGAAAACCTCATCTCTATATAGAAATAGGGGCCAAGTCAGCTACACATCAGCTAAATAATTGCACTAATCCAATTGCTCAGCTTAATGATGCATGGTTGCACAATGTTTCCGTTAGAAGAGCCCCTATCCAAAAAAATTACTCATAAACCATAACCCAGATGGATTTAATAAAATTCAACCAAAATCAACCTTTTCAAGAATCTAATAAAGAGGTATGCAGGGAATTAACCCCAACTTCCATATGAAATATGACGACTCGACATATGCGTCAATGTCATCCACGCTTACATAAGCCTCGGAAGCGGCGGGGGATTCTAAAGAATTCCTGTTTCAACAAACTAATCCAGCTATAAGATTGACAAAAAAAAAAATCCAGCTACAAGTTGATAAGCCGCAGAATGAAAAAGAGTCCTCAAATACAGAATCTTCTATTCACGAAACAAATGCACATAAAACTTACATGATTTGCAATGCCTAAATGTAGGGGAGTGTTGGTTGTTTGGCCAGAATTAAGAGGTTGAGGATCCAGCTTCTATCGCTTCAGAAAAGATTGTCATCAATCTATCGAGTCCTTGGCATCTCACGTCACTTTCCCCTCACAGTCATCATCTTTGACTTTTGGCCTCACTACTCAATGTACTCATGGATAAATATCTTTCTTGAAAAATGCTCAACATATTAAAGATGTTGTTTTTACCCATGCTAATCAAAGAAGAAACTCCTTGAATTTATGTAATTTGTCCTTGCGATAGCTGTCCATTTGAGTCCTACACGGATGCAAATGAAACACGACTAGAGGACGGGAAGCAAATCCTGCAAGGAGGAGTGAGGAAATATCGATTTGAAGAAAAGGAAAAAAAAAAGAAAATGCAGAAATTTCCTTTAAATAGAAAAAGATGGTACGAAGCATTTTAGGGAGACCGGTGCTCAGATCTTTCTATAGCCACCTAGAAATGTCATTTGGTGATCTAACTCCCAAAACAGCGCAAAAGGTTTTTCACGTGCTTTTATGCCGAAGCTATGTCGCGACCTAAAAAATTAAAAATTCTAGGTTAACGGATTATCAGGTTAATTAAATTAACTAACATAATTTGGACTCTCCCAAGTCCTACCGAATCGCAACTTAGGTTCATTTAAAACAATGTATCAAATTGGATTCGCCACTAATCGTTCTTAGTAGGTCGAATAGAAACCTAAATAAAATAGTGGGAGGACTATTTTATTTCTACGAACCAAAGATTAAGTGTTCGGGGATTTTGTTACATTAATTTTTCAATTAATGCCCTTTCGGTACCAATTTTAATGAAAAAATGCTTGATTTGATGATTTAAGATTTTCTCTTGTTTGGTGTAATGCTAATGCAAAATGACATGACAATATGCATGAATAATGTGCAAGACATGGCAAGTATGATTCTAAACTATATGCTATGCATGATATTTTTGGTATTTTTTTATGGATTTTCGGATTTATGAAAAATGATGGCAAAACAATGCTAAAATAAAGACAACATCAACTATAACTTAAGAAATCGACTTCTAAATCTCAATTTATATTAAATGTTATTTCCATGTAAAATATGATAAAAAAAATGTAATTTACCTTAAGAAAAAGGCGTCATATTTTTGGTATTTTTTAAGGAAATTAATTAAAAAAGGAAAAACACAAGAATTTGAACAAAAATAAACAATCTTGCCCATAATTCACCTTAAATTCCGAAAATTCCGATTTAATACGCAACGTGCCCTTGGATCAGGGCCAGAGAACGGATTATATAAAGAATTACCATCACCCCTATATACATAGGGAAAATCATGAAATTCTTTGGAGTTATCAATCCGTCCCTCAAAATAGAGGGTTTGATGTATAATCCTCATGTATATTCGAGCACGATCATACTTCAAAATTGAAGTCAAATTGCATGCATTCATATACATATTCCGAAGGGGCAAGACACGAGGGAGCATGAATTATGGGCATGATTATTTATTTAAGTGCAAATTTTGACAAACAAGCAATCACATGAATCAAAAGATATGCAATGGTAACGAACAATTCAAAATAGGCAACGGCATATATTAAGAATATTATCGGATAAAGATCGTTGCCTAAAATTGAAAATAACCATTCCAAATTCGGATCAGCTTTAGATTTGGCTCGCGATCTCGGACTCATGATTAGGGACTCCCGTGCTTGGCCGATGGTGGACTCCTCGGGGTCGATGAGGCAGCAGCAGTGACGCACGAATGGATTCGGTTGAGTGGACTCTAAAATACCTGCTAAGAAAGATTAAACAATAACCAAAATCAACGTAGCAGGAGCACTCATCAGGGGTAAAAAAATAATAATAATGACAACAACAACGGTTGAAACTTATGAGTAAACCACAAGGACATCGATTTGCAATTGGATCCTTAATAGGGATTGGCTGGACTTAGCTGAGCATTCTTGAAACCTGCTGACTTGCGGTGAGAATGATTAGCTAGCTTGGAAAATGAAATACATTTTGGAAACCGAATTAATTTCAAAAAATAACCAAAGTGTAGTAAGATCCCGTAGGACTTTCTTGCCAAAGAGTCCTCTTGGTTCATCCGAATAGCCTCCACTTGTCGTACAGAACCTGCAAAAGAACAAAAAGCTGGACCGGAATAGGATAGCGCCGTCGGAATAGAATGATTTTTCGCTAGTACTCCTTGAAGACCATCATGTCCTGGATTGAGGCTTCGTTATTGATCTGCGGAGGACGACAGGATAGCTATGGATCTTGACAAGAAAACTGGAAGTTTCACGATCCACGAAGGCGCAACGACGGCAACAGTGGTGGTCTCGGTCTTGCGATGATAGTAGCTGTGGGTGCTCGTGATGGTGGTTAGAATATTGCAAGATCTGTGGAAAGATCAAAAGTGCGATGTTCCTTGACTAACAAACGCTGACCAAAAGACCCCCTAAAACTAGCGATGGGACTATGATGTTTCTGCAAAAGAAATAGAAATAGACAAAGAGAGACTTGCAATAATGTGATGAAGGATATTAAACGCTCCCTTTTCGTCGTTTTCTACCATCTTTTTCTGCACATGGTGGTCCAACGTCTTCATTGGAAGAAGAATTGCGGCTAGAGCGAGCTTGATCATCCAATCTCATGCCTCTTACGTATTTTCTTCTCTCTCTCTCTCTCTCTCTCTCTCTCTCTCTCTCTGAAACCTCTTTTGTTTTCCTCAGCCAGAAACGAATTGGCTCTCCGAACCTCTACCGTGTGTAGAATTTTTTTGGCCCCCTCCAAAACCCTAGGCATATCATTTGTATTTATAGATAAAAGTGTTCTAAATCAAGGGCCTAAAGTTTCTTAACTTTTGCAAAATAAACCCGTGCTCAAAATATAACTTGAATTAAGTCCCGGAGGGTTTAATTGCACGAAATTGATCCTTGAATGAGTTAAAAATTTCGGCTTAGCCATATAGATGGGCTAACCGAATTTTTCGTGTCTATTGTGGGCTTACGTAGGATTTTTTTTTTCAAGTAATCGGCCTTTTAAATAAAGCCTTTTTGCCTAAGTTATAAGCTCCAAAATAGGTATTAATTTGGGCACGTACGTCCATGAATTGCCAAAAAATTTGACTGTCCATTTAAGTCCAAACTTGCTGATAAATTAAGTTCAAGCTCGCATCCAAGGTGGATTGATGCAAATGCAATGCATACGTCACAAAAATGTATTAGGCATGAAAATTATATTTTTTTTACGAGAACTAAAGTTAATTCTCATTTTTATGAAAAATGCATGATTAAGAAAAAATCAAAATTTAGGTGTCAATAGCTGCCCTTCTTTAAGTGGAAGCTCGCAGAGGTTTCGCTCAAAGATAAAATTGAAACCTAAATTTTGCAAATGCAAATTATGATGATGAAATTTTTTGTGGGAGTTCAAATCCCATTTTCTGATGCGAAGGGAAATGATGCATGCGATGTAGTGCTATAAATAACATGTGCTAAAACTCCTCTTATCCCACATCAAAGAAGTCTGCACATGGATCGCCTATGAAAATACATGTTTTACCAAATACCTCATAAGCTAATGATTCCCTTAATCTCCAGACTTCCAATGGATACTAGGATGCTAAGGTACTGGCCCATCTGTTGTCAGAAGTTTCCTTTTGACGCGAAACGACGCAAGATTTGTGTAGAGTTTGAAAATATGCTGGAGTTATGGTTCGAACTGGCCATTTGTCTCTTAGTGACCTCCTCAACGGGTAACCATGAGTCGGTAAAAATAATCTCTCCCGACCCTCTCATGAAGGTCTCACCATATCAAGACGAGAGATGCCTCTTGGGACCACTCAACGGGTCACCATGAGACGGTAAAATGTCTCTTGCGACCTCCTCAACGGGTCAGCATGAGTTGGTAAGGTGTCTCTTTCGACCTCCACAACGGGTCAGCATAAGTCGGTAAAATAATCTCTCGCGACTTTCTTTTGAAAGTCTCACCGTATCAAGACGAGATATGCCTTTTGGGACCTCCTCAACAGGTCACCATGAGACGATAAAATGTCTCTTGCGACCTCCTCAACGGATCAGCATGAGTCGTTAAGGTGTCTCTTGCGACCTCCTCAACGAGTCAGCATGAGTCGATAAAAAATAATCTCTCGCGACCTTCTTCTGAAAGTCTCACCGTATCAAGGCGAGAGTTACCTCTTGGGACCTCCTTAACGGGTCACCATGAGATGGTAGAAATGATCTCTTGCGACCTTCTCAAGCAGGTCTCATCGTATCAAGACAAGAGATGTCTCTTGGGACCTCCTCAACGGGTCACCATGAGGCGGTAAAAATAATCTCTTGCGACCTTCTCAAGCAGGTCTCACCGTAAGACAAGAAATGATGTATCATCTGAATCGAATCAGTATGAATAAAAAATAGTGTGATGCCTGAAATATTGTCAGTGTGACCACAAGAGGGATTACGGCTAAAGTTGATTTTAAAAGGGTTCAGAAAACTTACCTGGATTTTCTAAGCAAGTGGTGGCTAGGCTGACTGTATCGTACATGTCCAGTCTCTTAAAAAGGATGATGATATGCATAAGCTCAGAGTTAATGCAACATCATATGCCAGAAAAATTCGCAAGCTTTTGCTTGCATTGTAAAGCTTTACTGGGGAATTTTGTGAATAAGAAAGTCTGTCTAATCCTCTCAACAAAATTTGATCAAATAAAATGAGGACCTTCGGTCCGAAAGGACTTTCACTCATTCTCTTGACGTGGTTTAGGTTGAAGCTATACTTACCTGAGGATTTGGAAGATTACCTGGCCGACAATTGCCAATGAGGTTTAATGATTTTTGGACAAATTTCGAGACCTTAAGAGGTAATCCGATCATGAAGAATTGCTACCTGTCAGACAATATCAATAGTGACATGTGCAAACATAATTGTTGAAATTCATCAGTGAAATCGTGCACAACTATCTGCCGAGTTTGTAATGATTTAGAAATAACATGTATGCAATGACTCATAATGTGGTTCATGCATTACCATTCTATCAAGTTTGCATTACCAATTCTATTCAGGGACGTTATCACATTGTAAATACCTCGAATGTAATCTGAACAGGGACTTCAATCCGAAAGGGCTTTCTCTCACTCTCAAGAAAAGCTGTTTATCCTGACTGCAGGATTCAAGAGAATTCACTCCATCTTACCATCATCACATTTGACAAGGGTCTGAGTAATCTCACAATTGGTACGACGGAGCCGATCTGGAGGTCTTGATAAGGACCGTAATAAGGGCCAGGTCAAAAGTTTTCAATGGGACTCCAGTCGAGTCAAGGTTGTTGAAATGAATTTCTTCATCATATGTTTCGGGTTTACAAGTCAAGAACTCTGCAAAAATGAGAGAGAAATAATCTTGCTCGAACTTCTTCGAGCGATGCTTAAATTCAATTAACCCTTTGTTTAACTCAAGTGCCCTAATCAAGAGAGACTTTGAAGGGTTGTAACGCAGGCTAGGATAACGGACTAAGGAATGAAAAGGCTCATTTTGGCTCAGAAAAAAAAATATGAGAAGGGTTTGATGTTGGTGATCATTGCTGCTTGTCACCGATCTTCTCCTTTAGGAGCAGTCTTCAAAGGATGCCAAGAGATGGTACATGCTCTCAAATACATGTATATGAAATTTAACATACTACAATGTACATTCAAGATTCAGATGTACTGTACAAATGAATAGGGATTTGACTGGGCATTGGCCTTGCTTTTGATAGGCAAATTGCTTTTTCTTTTCCTTTTTTTATGCCCGAGGTTTTTGTGGGATCAACCTTTACTTTTCTTACTCCCAACTCCTATTTTTTCTTCTTTTTCCCGATGAAATTTTTTCGAGAAAATATTTTTTTTTGTAGAGCTTTTCAATATATCTCTTCTTCTTTTTTGTTCTTTTTTTTCGGGAGTGGGCCCTTTTCTTTCAGCTGATTTTTTTTTCCAATCCCATGATCTTGAACCAGGAATTACAACAGAAATTATGCCAAACATCACATGAAAAATCTAGCATACAAAAAATGGGTTCATTCGGGAATTGTCTATTGATCCGATCATCTCCAGCTCCGCTCCTTAGGAAAATACTGTCTTGTCTTGGGATGAGAAAATGATCACCAACAAGGGTTTGAGAAATGAATTTACAAGCTCAAGTGGGCTATGCAAAGGATAAAAGTGTGTATGATAGAGAAATGAATGCTCTTCATCGTCCTAAGGCACTTGAATTAAGGTTTGAATATAAGTGCAAAGTAACACCCGAAGATTGATGTTAGTCTGAGCAAGAAAATTTCTAACCATTTACCTCGTTCTGCTTCTGAAATTACCTCGTCCTGCCCCAATGTGGGGTGGTTCTTGACAGGGTTGAGAAATGAAATCGCCGCTCAAAGTGGTTTGCAATGGATAACCTGTAGTGTTTGGGATAGAGAACTGAATGCCTCTGTCATTTCGACTATTGTACCTTTTGCGAGAAAACCCTTGCCTTGAGTAATGCGGAATAATACCACTCAACTCACTAGGGGTTAAAATATGGGACATGTGTGGAAATGGATTGCCTTTCATCCTTCTGTCATGCCCCATTCTGTACATTCAATGCATCTCACATGGCTTATACTCCCTACTCATAGTTGATAAATTGAACATGAAGAACAGCTATGTATAAACCATGCAATGAGTGATCCTTGGCCAAAGAAGTATAGAATTTTCAAACAGCTTGCCATGTATTTACTTGAAGCACGGAATATACAAGCATGAGAGAATTTTCAGAGAATGGGGATTGGGATTGCCCCAGTTCATACAGATGGATCGCAAAAAATTGCCATTTATTTGGAGATATGAGACTGACAGATATTCCAAGACCTTTGGAATTTGTTGAGTTTTAGGGAGAAGAGATATTTTCCTAGCGCGGTAGTGACCCTTGTAAAAACAAAAGGGAATGTGTCAATGTGTCTTCTCAAATTCTAAAGGAATTGAAACGATACAGTTTTACCCTTTTATTCATCTCTTGTGAACTTGAATTGAAAAGGTCCCTCTATATGGATCAGATTGTACATCACGGGTGTTTGCCTCATTTTCAATTGAGATGGCTTATGCCGAGAAGGCAATGTCAGGGACTGCCCTCCGGATGCAACTCAAGTCAAAGGTTGGACTTCTGTAAAAAAAATAAAAAAGGAATGTGTCAATGTATGTTTTCAAGTTCTAGAAGAATTGGAACGATACTGCTTTACCCTTGTATGAATTGAAAAGGGGTTCTTGCCAAATTAAAGTTTACTGTCAGCTTGCCCCATTTTCAATTGGGATGGATATAGCTTTTGCGAAAATGTGATATTGCCCCAGACATGGCCAGTGTTGGGAACTTGATTTCGAACCTTGGCAAATAACTTTTCTCACACTTGATCATGTATAGAAAAGATGTGATGAATATGGTCTTAAAAAAAGAGAAATGAGAAAAATTTGGGAAGCTCTTGATTGTCGATTTGCTCCAGTGGTAGCAATCGAGAACATGTCTCTTGGCTTGACACCTGCAAGAAAAATAGGAAGTCATTTTCAGGATTGGTCAGGGCATAGCTAATAATACTCCCTTTGAGATCTGTCGGCCTTGGTTTTTCATCTTTCGTCAATTGACATGGCATGATCAAAAGATTGATCAAGGGAGAAATGGCCAATGGTGTACAGGCTGACCGATGCAATTCGCATAGTTGAACTTGTCCAGATCCTTTCATTAGGTTGAATAATCGTCATGACGAATATTTTTCTGCCAAGGGACGGTGCGGCCTTGAATACCACATCTCATTGTTTAATATTGTTATAAAGTTATGACGTGTCCCTCGTTTTCGTTATCTGCAAAGAAAAAGGGAGAAGATGTCATCTCAAAAATTATGTCAAAGAACAAGACAGACCTTTCTCTTCCAAAAGGGGTGAGACTTCAAGCTTGCCCCCAGCTTCTTATTATCCGACATCATCTTGCTGTTTTGGGAGTGATATATGAAATTTGCCCCACATTTTCCTTTCGAAAGATTGCTCTCAAATTTACTGGACATGAATTGTTCAAATGGGTCCATTATCATCGAAGCTAGATATCTCTTTTCAAATGATTTCTCATCAAGTGAAGAGACATATGTTCCAAAAAAAATACAGGAAACGTCCTCCGTAGGGGATTCCATTAAAATCTTCATCTTGGACCGTGTATGGATGGGTGATCTTCGACGATCCATGTTTACCTACAAAAAGTATGCAAGAATGAGTATGGGATATGAAAGGAAGATCGATCCATGGCTATTAGACGCGATACTTCATAAAAAATTGGACCAAAGGCTATGTTCCAGAAAATTCCAACTTTGTCCGAGTTTTGCAAAAATTCATTCATTCATGGATATTTCAAAATGGCACCGAAATTTTTCATGTCGTAGGTCATACAATATCGATCAGCTTCCTGTTGAAAATTTCCTTTTTAAACAAATGTACTGATTCGGAGCAATTTAATATTTCATTTGAAAATTTTCTCCAAAAATCTAATTCGTCCGATTTTTTAATGACCCATTTCGGCTTTCAATATTTCAGTTCATGATCCAAAAATTCCCAATGTCCCACTTTTCAGTTTCAATTTTTGCAAAGGAGCCCATCAACTATTGTAAATTGCAAAATGAAATTGGTGTGGGGATAATTCTGAAAGTCAGACTCATTTGACCACATCTTAAACTCTGCAATAAAAGAAAATGGCTCAAATTGATCTGAAGGTTTTTCGCATGATCAATTGGGACCTGCCAGACATTTTTCATGCTCTCTTGAGACTTGGTTCTTAAACCAACCAAAAAAAATAGAAAAAGTCAAAACCCGTACAAGATCCATTAATCAGGATGTTTTGCTTCCTGTGACATAATAAATTAAGACATGACCAACCTAATATGCCATGGATCGACCCAAAATGACAACGTGAATTACAAGTCAGGGTTTAGAAATTTACCCATCACAAACACATGTGCATGACTCTTGCAAATGCATTATTGCCTCTTGATTAATGAGATTCTAGGGACCAGTCGTACCAAACGGAAGTTTGTCAGATTCTTTGGTCCTCAAGAAGTCGAGGATGCCTTGAATCCATCTCATGCCATTAGATTATGGCCAGAGCAGGTATTTCTTGGCATGTTCGGGGCCGAAGCCAAGGTCACCCATTCCTTTGGATTGAGGCTAGAGAGATCCTTGTCTTGACACCATCCTAAGCCGATCTATCAATTTAGGTCTGGTGCAGTGCAAAGAGGTGAAAATCATGCACAACAATTTCATGGCACCCAATCATGGCAACTTTGCAAAATAACAAAGTTAATGATACAAAAATAGAGATTAGAAGAACAACATGCACATAACCTGCAAAAACATTTAAAACCTAAGGAGAATTAGAGAGAAATCATAATCATCAATCAAGAAACTTCAACAGAAAAATCAAGGCCTAAATCCACTAAGCTTTTTTTTCGAATAAATAGAAGCCTTTCCAATTAAGCTCTTTTTCTTCGAAAAAAATAAAAGTAAATTCCCCAGTGGAGTCGCCAAGGTGTCGCGACCTAGAAAATTAAAAATTCTAGGTTAACGGATTATCAGGTTAATTAAATTAACTAACCTAATTCGGACTCTCCCAAGTCCTACCGAATCGCAACTTAGGTTCATTTAAAACAATGTATCAAATTGGAGTCGCCACTAATCGTTCTTGGTAGGTCGATTAGAAACCTAAATAAAATAGCGGGAGGACTATTTTATTTCTACGAACCAAAGATTAAGTGTTCGGGGATTTTGTTACATTAATTTTTCAATTAATGCCCTTTCGGTACCAATTTTCATGAAAAAATGCTTGATTTGATGATTTAAGATTTTCTCTTGTTTGGTGTAATGCTAATGCAAAATGACATGACAATATGCATGAATAATGTGCAAGACATGGCAAGTATGATTCTAAACTATATGCCATGCATGATATTTTTGGTATTTTTTTTTATGGATTTTCGGATTTATGAAAAATGATGGCAAAACAATGCTAAAATAAAGACAACATCAACTATAACTTGAGAAATCGACTTCTCAAAATCTCAATTTATATTAAATGTTATTTCCATGTAAAATATGATAAAAAAAAATGTAATTTACCTTAAGAAAAAGGCGTCATATTTTTGGTATTTTTTAAGGAAATTAATTAAAAAAGGAAAAACACAAGAATTTGAACAAAAATAAACAATCTTGCCCATAATTCACCTTAAATTCCGAAAATTCCGATTTAATACGCAACGTGCCCTTGGATCAGGGCCAGAGAACGGATTATATAAAGAATTACCATCACCCCTATATACATAGGGAAAATCATGAAATTCTTTGGAGTTATCAATCCGTCCCTCAAAATAGAGGGTTTGATGTATAATCCTCATGTATATTCGAGCACGATCATACTTCAAAATTGAAGTCAAATTGCATGCATTCATATACATATTCCGAAGGGGCAAGGCACGAGGGAGCATGAATTATGGGCATGATTATTTATTTAAGTGCAAATTTTGACAAACAAGCAATCACATGAATCAAAAGATATGCAATGGTAACGAACAATGCAAAATAGGCAACGACATATATTAAGAATATTATCGGATAAAGATCGTTGCCTAAAATTGAAAAGAACCATTCCAAATTCGGATTAGCTTTAGATTTGGCTCGCGATCTCGGACTCACGATTAGGGACTCCCGTGCTTGGCCGATGGTGGACTCCTCGGGGTCGATGAGGCAGCAGCGGTGACGCACGAATGGATTCGGTTGAGTGGACTCTAAAATACCTACTAAGAAAGATTAAACAATAACCAAAATCAACGTAGCAGGAGCACTCATCAGGGGTAAAAAAATAATAATAATGACAACAACAACGGTTGAAACTTATGAGTAAACCACAAGGACATCGATTTGCAATTGGATCCTTAATAGGGATTGGCTGGACTTAGCTAAGCATTCTTGAAACCTGCTGACTTGCGGTGAGAATGATTAGCTAGCTTGGAAAATGAAATACATTTTGGAAACCGAATTAATTTCAAGAAATAACCAAAGTGTAGTAAGATCCCGTAGGACTTTCTTGCCATAGAGTCCTCTTGGTTCATCCGAATAGCCTCCACTTGTCGTACAGAACCTGCAAAAGAACAAAAAGCTAGACCGGAATAGGATAGCGCCGTCGGAATAGAATGATTTTTCGCTAGTACTCCTTGAAGACCATCGTGTCCTGGATTGAGGTTTCGTTATTGATCTGCGGAGGACGACAGGATAGCTATGGATCTTGACAAGAAAACTGGAAGTTTCACGATCCACGAAGGCGCAACGACGGCAACAGTGGTGGTCTCGGTCTTGCGATGATAGTAGCTGTGGGTGCTCGTGATGGTGGTTAGAATATTGCAAGATCTGTGGAAAGATCAAAAGTGCGATGTTCCTTGACTAACAAACGCTGACCAAAAGACCCCCTAAAACTAGCGATGGGACTATGATGTTTCTGCAAAAGAAATAGAAATAGACAAAGGGAGACTTGCAATAATGTGATGAAGGATATTAAACGCTCCCTTTTCGTCGTTTTCTACCATCTTTTTCTGCACATGGTGGCCCAACGTCTTCATTGGAAGAAGAATTGCGGCTAGAGCGAGCTTGATCATCCAATCTCATGCCTCTTATGTATTTTCTTCTCTCTCTCTCTCTCTCTCTCTCTCTCTCTCTGAACCTCTTTTGTTTTCCTCAGCCATAAACGAATTGGCTCTCCGAACCTCTACCGTGTGTAGAATTTTTTTGGCCTCCTCCAAAACCCTAGGCATATCATTTGTATTTATAGATAAAAGTGTTCTAAATCAAGGGCCTAAAGTTTCTTAACTTTTGCAAAATAAACCCGGGCTCAAAATATAACTTGAATTAAGTCCCGGAGGGTTTAATTGCACGAAATTGATCCTTGAATGAGTTAAAAATTTCGGCTTAGCCATATAGATGGGCTAACCGAATTTTTCGTGTCTATTGTGGGCTTACGTAGGATTTTTTTTTTCAAGTAATTGGCCTTTTAAATAAAGCCTTTTTGCCTAAGTTATAAGCTCCAAAATAGGTATTAATTTCGGCACGTACGTCCATGAATTGCTAAAAAATTTGACCGTCCATTTAAGTCCAAACTTGCTGATAAATTAAGTTCAAGCTCGCATCCAAGGTGGATCGATGCAAATGCAATGCATACGTCACAAAAATGTATTAGGAATGAAAATTATATTTTTTTACGAGAACTAAAGTTAATTCTCATTTTTATGAAAAATGCATGATTAAGAAAAAATCAAAATTTAGGTGTCAACAAGCTATGATTGGTTCATTTGCCCCACAATAAATTGAAGGTGGAGTATTTTCTTTCAGATTAACTTTTGAAATCCAAGTTGAGAAAAAAATTTCCTGCACAAAAATATTCCAAGTCACCTCTTGAAAAGAGGAGAAAAAAATTGGCATAAATTTTTAAAATTTTTAAAGAGATGACATGGATCAAATCATGCCGTCTATTTTGATTTGAGAGTCCTGATTTGATCAATGTCACTCTTGACGACCTGAATTCCGTCAAATTAAATCTATGTGTGGATTAGTTAATTTTGGGCAAAGATTAATGACGATTATGTTTCGATAATTTTATTTAGTAGCATGATGATTATGGGTGTGATACTTAACAAACGGGAAGGAGATGATGTCTAGTACATATGTTTAGATTCGAGTACAAATATTTGATCCCGAGTGGGCCCACGTAAAGTTGAGGGCAGTGATGATAATTTTAGGTAATCGGGCGCGAGAAAAAGTTGGAAGGATCTGGATCCCCTGCATGTAAGGCAGGGGATCCACATGCAGGGGATCCAGACGCAAGTTGGAATGATTGACCTTTGGCGGTTGATAATTATTTCAGTCGCGGTAGAGCTAAGTTCGTATGAAAAATGGGTACAATTAGCACTATTGGGCCTTGTAACCGAATTGTCACTCCTAACCCTAACGCCCCCCACCCCACTATAAATTACCCATTTACTCTCTCCACCAGCATTTTTCTGATGCCCCTCAAGAAAGTCCCTCAAAGATCTCCTCGCTTCTCTCAAAAATCCCTCTCGTCTCACCTCCCGCCGTGCCCTCTTCTTTCTTGTTCACCGCCACTAGCCCGACGCTAGATCCGATCTCGCCGTCTCGCCGCTTGTTTCCTGTTCCCTCTTACCGTGCACCGCCAAGAAAGGAAGAGCATCCGAGCTGGATTTCGGCAACGATTCAACCCAATCTTCTTCGTGCTCGGACTAGAGGCAAGTAGAGCATCTGAATTAATGATTAAACTGATTCTTGATGGCTAGATTGGATACGACGACGCTAACATATTTGAGTGGGCCGAAACTGATTTTGCTTGCACGTCCAAGAAATTGACCTTGCGTTTTGAATCTATCTTCTGGGTTAGTGTATTGCGACTGTGGGTAGATGGGATTCGTGGTCTGATTGTTCGTTTGGCGTCGAATCAACGCGAATTGAAGTGGGATGTGCAGGTGGATGTTTGGCCGAGTATTGAGGAAATCTTTCTCTGTTACGAGAGGGAGGACTGATTGTTCGTTTGGCGTCGAATCAACGCGAATTAAAGTGGATGTGCATGTGGATGTTTGGCCGAGTATTGAGGAAATCTTTCTCTGTTACGAGAGGGAGGACTGATTGTTCGTTTGGCGTCGAATCAACGCGAATTAAAGTGGATGTGCATGTGGATGTTTGGCCGGGTAACTGATATTGCTGCTTGAAATTTATTTTTTTGGCTCTTGATTTGTGGGTGTACGGATGAGAGAGGGGTTTCTTGCGGGGTAGGCACAAACGTACTTGATGTTTTGACGGTTGAAATCTGCAAGGTGTAATCGGATTAAGACTACTATGACTAAAAGCTCATTGAAGCTGGATCATCCTCTGGAATTTTTTCCTTTCGTATTTGTTAGTGTTATTTCCTTTTGGGGCTACACATGAATTGTTTGCTTATGGCTACTATATGGCTGGGGGGTTTGAGAGAGGGAAGCGGTGAACTGGGGTTCTAATATTCGGACATGGTGTATTCGTTCGGAGCAGTTTTTATTAGGCTCCTGAACATCGTCTTGATTGTCTCAGGACTAAACCTGGGAAATCAATTGCATTCTTAGATTTTGATGTGCATGTTTTCTGAGGTTGATTTTTGTGAGTGAATTCCAAAGGGAGATCTGACGGTCGGGTTTTATACTTTTTCTAGTACTTCTTGTTGTGTTAAGAGTGGGCATAGCACACAAGAAGCCACGAGAATTGGTGGATTTTTTTGTCTACTTGGATTTCAAAAGTTAATCCGAAAGAAAATACTTTATCTTCAATTTATTGTGGGGGCAATAGAACCAATCACTGACTTCGACATAAAAGCACGTGAAAAAGCTTTTGCGCTGTCTCGAAAGTTAGATCACCTGATGACATTTCTAGTGGCTATAGAAATATTTGAGCACCTTCGTACCATCTTTTTTCTATTTGAAGGAGATTTTTGTATTTTTTGTTTTTTCTTCAAATTGATATCTCCTCACTCTTCCTTGCAGGAACTTCTTCCTATCTTCTTCTTGTTTTTATTTGCATCCTTGTAGGACTCAAATGGACAACTACCGCCAAGATAAATTACATAAATTTGAGGTGTTTGTCGATCGACGTCTGAAACCAGATCTTGTTCATGCCATATCCGAGTGGTATCTATTCTTCTACTTAACAATTTCTTCTTTGATTGGCATTGGCATGGGCAACAACGACAATACCTAATGCTCTTTTTCAACAGAAAGATTCCACAATTCATTAGTTGCCACTTGAGCAACCAGCTTGTTTGGTGGCCTCGCCAAACTAGTAAGAATTTCAATTCCACCTTCTTCTTCTACAATAGCTTATGAAACATTGACATTCGCAAACAAGTGTGCTACAGCTTGAAACATACCAAGAGGTCAACACATTAGACATTACGTTCTCTATTTCTTATATGTGAGGTGGAGTCAGTTAACATGCCATTTCTATATGTTCCAAATTAATATAATGAACAAAAGAGAGTATTACGAAAGTAATTAGGTTTTTCGCCAAAAGGAACGCATAAAGTCAATCAGATAGCTTCAAGTACCAAAAAAAAAACCTTACCGTCGTAGCCAAATATTATAGCATTTCCTGGCAAGAATTAGCAAGGTCTAAGAGGGTGCGTATGCCTTCATCTCTCATTATTTTTTCAGCATTTTCTCGGATAGTAGGACCATAATTGTTATTAAGTTCAACCAAATATCTAAGTCCACTTGCTGCTCTCTCTTGTACATCTTCTTGAGAGCTCTGCATTAAGGCCAACAATATTGGACCCCTTGCTCCACCCAGAAATCATATGTATGTGGTGGATTGTTCCTCGTACTTTGTCGAAGCGTATGTGATAGAATTCCTTCAAATCAAATCATCTTGTCCATCTCTTATGAATTTTGCGAATGGAGAAACTCAAAGAATACTCATAAGAGCATGGACAAGACGATGATTTGATTTGAAGGGATTATATCACATATGCTTCGACAAAGTACGGGGAACAATCCACCACATACATATGATTTCTGGGTGGAGCAAGAGGTCCAATATTGTTGGCCTTAATGCAGAGCTCTCAAGAAGATGTACAAGAGAGAGCAGCAAGTGGACTTGGATATTTGGTTGAACTTAATAACAATTATGGTCCTACTATCCGAGAAAATGCTGAAAAAGTAATGAGAGATGGAGGCATACGCATTTCTTATACCTTGCTAAATCTTGTCGGGAAATGCTACAATATTTGGCTGCGACGATAAGGTTTTTTCTGGTACTTGGAGCTATCTGATTGACTTTATGCGTTCCTTTTGGCGAAAAACCTAATTATTTTCGTAATACTCTCTTTTGTTCATTATATTAATTTGAAACATATAGAAATGGCATGTTAATCGACTCCACCTCACATATAAGAAATAGAGAACGTAATGTCTGATGTGTTGACCTCGTGGTATGTTTCAAGCTGTAGCACACTTGTTTGTGAATGTTAATGTTTCAAAAGCTCTTGTAAAAGAAGGTGAAATTGAAATTCTTATTAGTTTGGCGAGGTCACCAAGCAGGCTGGTTGTTCAAGTGTCAACTAATGGATTATTGAATCTTTTTGCTGAGAAAGATCATCAGGTATTGTCGTCGTTGCTTGCTTATCACTGTCACAGGATTTCGAGTTTTGTTTTGACATTATTAATGGTTTCTTGTCAGGCTGCTATCGAGGAGGTTGGAGCAATAAATGCTCTAGTCGATTTTATAAATAAGTTGCCCTATGATCGTGATTTTTTTGTACAAATTTTCCTACTTTACTTCGGTTCAAGCTGCAACCAATTTCTCTTTTATCATTTTTTTTCTATATCAACGAATATTTATTTTAAAAAAGTGAACTTTATTACAAATAAGGGTCTCAGATGCCCTCGTTTTTTCAAAAAGGTATAAAATGTACTTTGTTTCAACCAAGGGCTTTGTTTCAATGAAGGGCATTCTTGTCATTTGTTCTTTTTTTCTTAGATTATTTTTTTTTCATCTTCCTTCCCCTAGCCATCATCCGATCGATGTTACCAAACTCAGGCTAGAGTCGACCTCTCCCTCCTAGCTCAAGCGAGGCCAAGGAGAGAGCCTAGGGAGAGGAAAAAGAAAAAAGAAAAGGAAAGGATAGAAAATTGAGAAAGGAAAAAAATAAAAAAAAAGGTGAAGAATGAAAATGCGCTTATGCTAAATCATTCTTTAAGATGAGGTCGACCGGTACAACTGATTGTCGCCACTCGCCATCGTTGTCGAACGCCGCTTTTTTTTTTCAAAAAGTAAAAATATCTTACAAAGTTCAAGAGCATTTACATCAAAGTTGTTTTTTAAAATACACTTTACCAAACATTATTTACATTTTGGAAAAGGCCTTCGGCCCAAAGATATTTGTATTTTCTCAAAGTTCTTTGGCCAAATGCGCCCTATATCCACAATAATGTCCTATACTCCCTGCTTGTGGAGTTATATATGAAGATAAACATATCTTTTCATCCATATGTAGCTATCCAAACAAACAACTTGAAAGCCCATATAACAGACATGGCCAAAATGAACTGTGGGCGCGGAATCGGCTCGTTGATCGGCCTGGAATTGGCCCATTGATCGGGCCCACGGTTTCGAATCGGAATCGGCCCGGACCGGGACAGGCCGTTTTAGGTTTAAGAAATTTCGAAATCGGCATTAAAAAAAAGAAAAAAAAAAGGAGAATCTCCTGAAGTGCCAAAGTGGGATTCCAACCCATGCCCTGCTTGAATACATGCCCTCGGCCGCTCGGCTATCTCAAACAATTTACAAGAAGAGGCATGGGGAGAGGGAAAAAAAAACCAGCAGGAATCGGCGGTTCCTTGAATTGGCCCCGAATCGTCGATTTTGAACCGAAATCGGGAGTGGCCCTTTCACGGGCTGGTTTCGATTCCACCTTTTTCAGGGCTCGGAACCAGCGATTCGAATCGAAATCGAAACCGGCTTAGCTTGTGGCCATGTCTACCTATAACTACATTATGGGCACAGCTGCCACACCATGCCACGCGATTATGGAGCAGGAGAAGTAAGCACAACTCGATCGTTAGAGCTAGGACTTGTTTACGAGACAAATACTACAGTGTGGTTTTTTAGGTTTGATGTGTTGGTTTTTAAGTGTTGAATGGATAAGTAGCGTCCCACAACCAATGACTTTAGTAATTGTTCGTCTCGTAGTTAAGCATACTTTTACCTTTCCGCCAAGTAAAACAACTTGGTCTCCCACCTAAAAAATGAATCAATGCCCTTCATGCGTCTAGTTCATAGTTGTTAAGGCGTCGCCTAGGCGACAAAGCGCCCTCTTATGGCCAAGGCGTCTCGTCGCCTTGTTGGTTGCCCTCAAGGCGGGCGCCTTGGTTGTCTAGGCGTCGCCTTGTGGGCGCCTTGACAAGGCCCAGTTGTTTTTTTTTTTTTTTTTAAATTTCGAGCCAACATGGACGGTGGGCCACGATCAAAAGGGCCAATCCCTTTTATTTTGAGCCAACTAGATTAGGTTAAATCCAAACCCATTAGGTTTTCCTCTTGTATTTGCTAATTGCTCTTTGCTATCAAACGGTGCCGAAGACCTTCTCAACTAGGTTAAAAAAATTGTAAGTTAAAAATTAATAAATTAATTAAGACAAACAAGTAAACTTTAATAAGAAACTTGAATGACATTTGTTGCCCAAAACAAGTTGGTAATTTTATATGAAGAAAGTTGATAATTTTCTTTCATTTGCATTGATAATTTACCTACTTCATTTTATGATTATTATGTCTTAAATATATTTGATAGTCATTTATTTTTAATAATATTTCATGCATATATTTGCTCTGTTGAATCATGAATGTAAATTTTGAAGTACAAATGTAAAATATACAATTATACATATATAAATTTAAAAATTTAGCTTCATTGTCGCCTTATCGCCTTGCGGACGACTAGGCGGGCGCCTAATCGCCTAGGCGTTTTGGAGGCCTTTGCTCGCCTTGTCGCCTTGACAACTATGGTCTAGTTACCGCTTCACTGCGACCTAGGTTGCCCTAGGCACCCTTCACTGCGACCTAGGTTGCTTGCGAGGCTAATTTGCCGAGTTCTTGAACGATCTTCTCATTTACTAGGGTCCGAGTTCAAGCTTCTAGGAAGTTTCTAGACCTAAAAGTTAATGGAACTCTATCCCCATCACCATTAGGGTCGCAATAGGTTGGTTTTCTCTCTGTTTCTTCGTCTAATCCCATGTGCAAGCTTTGGGCACAAATGAATATGCTGATAGCTCTAACAAATGTGCACCGAAATTTAAGAGTGTAGAAACACAATGTATTGCTTCTCTAAAGTCTTCATTCACCTGTCGCATGGAAAATCATCTCTAGTAACTAGCTGTGGCACCATTTCTTAACCATACACGTACCTTGTACTTAGCTCTAAAGGAAAACTGAAGTAAAGACCATTTGACAAGAAAATCCAAGCCCGGTAACAAAGTATCTGCCACATAAAACATTAGCAGACAGTGTCTTTACATCCTCCTGTCATTAGATTGAAGATTATCCACAAAGAATGAGTGTCTTACCTAGACAGTTCTAATTTTAACTGAGAATATGGGCTCCTGTAAATTCATTTCGGCAGGAAGTTGAAGCAACTCCCCAATTCCCTCACGGACCCGCACAATAACCATCTAGCTACTTCACACTAGCCAAATGAAGTGACAATCATAAGGAGGATTGTAAAACATTTAAGGTCCAATCACTCTAGTCAGTGTCGATCTTGACATTAAGTATGGACAAGACTAAACTTTTCATATCAAGAAGAATGCAAACCCAGCCATCATTGCAACGCAGTAGTTTGGAGAAAAGTGTTCCCCAACCAGGGAAGTCTAGTGCAAGGATGATAAGCTCTGTCAGTAAGATACATGGCATTTTTATTTTCTTCGGCAAAAGAAAAAGGAAAGGAAGTTCGCAGAGACAAGAAACCCCCAATATCGTCTGGCCAAGAGAAAAGGTAATCCTTGCCTTGTGTACTGTCCAAGCTTATATTCTCTAAGGGTAACAAATTTACGATGTTCAAGCATTTTCAATCTGTTAAGAAAAAATGCAAAAGCATAAGCAAAATATCTCATAATACATACCATCTTTGTCGGTGCCTTATTTGATGCATTCTGATGAGTGTACTCTTCTATTTGCCCGCACAGAATGAACTGTGGGAGTAAGGATATAAGAAAGAGAAGTCTCTATCTCCAGCGTGGCAGTTATAAAGACTTTTGAAATTGCATCAGTTTAAGTGCAAACCGGGCTAACTTCTCTTCCCTTAATTATATGTAATTCAGAGCTTCAGACCATGTAAACTCCACATGAAGCCCTAGTCCAACATCTACGAAAATGCCTGGGAACATGTGGTGCTACTAATTAAACCTCAAAAGCCAGGAAATAAAACCAGCAATCAACATCAGAGGAACATAACCTACACCG
The DNA here is from genome assembly GCA_021437785.1 of Rhodomyrtus psidioides. Classification (NCBI taxonomy): domain Eukaryota; kingdom Viridiplantae; phylum Streptophyta; class Magnoliopsida; order Myrtales; family Myrtaceae; genus Rhodomyrtus; species Rhodomyrtus psidioides. The sequence continues at coordinate 1,024,247 of JAILYB010000127.1, forward strand.
CATTTTGACATGGCAAGTACTCAGTTTCATGCATTTTTTCACCCACTCCAAATACAGTTAGATGAGAACTAAAGCTAAACAAGTTTAGTCGCCTGGTACTAATTGTAAAGTAATTGATCCCTCAGCACACTTGATCAAGCACCTCTATTCACAGAACTTACCACCATTTACATAAAATAGAAAAAAGAAAAAGAAAAAGCATATTGAGTAGGATTATGTCGCAGCTCATCAAGCAGAAAATTCACCAAAAAGCATGACAAGATGGCATAAGCTAAGACTTGTCTCCTATCAGCACTACGAGGTAGAATATTCAAATGTTCCAGGGAATAAGCACACAGAGATATATATATATATAGAGAGAGAGAGAGAGAGAAGACTTACATCTTTGCCTGCATGTATACCTCAGAGCCAAGGTTGACCAATGTCTTGAGACTAGTTACACTATTCTTCTGGAGATTCTCAATTTGTTTTCGTAAATCTGAGGTAAAAGTAATGCAGTGTCAAGAAAATCAAGACTGTCAAAGCTTAAAGTTGCAAATTCAAACTGGTGAATGCTCCTGAAACACTATTAAGTGAAAGGAGTTAATCAAAATTGCAAGTAAATCAAGCGCGTATGACAATGGATTATTCCGGGAAAAGTACACTGTAAGTGCCTTAATTTTCGTACGGCGTGCACTTAAGTGCCTTAACTTTCAAAGTGTTCACCTGAGTGCCTAAACTTTTAAAAAGCGTTCACTTGAGTACCAACTTTTTTTAAAATCGTTCACTTCAGTGCCAAATCTGACGTGGCTCATCGAAATCCGACACGTGACATTTTTAATTATTATTTGTGCTGACGTAGCTCATCGGAGTTGGCACTAAAGTGAACGATTTTAAAAGAAGTTGGTACTCAAGTGAACGCTTTTTGAAAGTTTAGGCACTCAAGTGAATACTTTGAAAGTTAAGACACTTAAGTGTACGCCGTACGAAAATTAAGGCACTTGTAGTGTACTTTTCCCGATTAGTCCTTATGATATGTAAACAAAATCATTCCGTAAAAGGAAAGAAACCCGTTTACTTACAAAAGGATATTTTGTTGCTCGAAAACCTTATCACTATATAGAAACAAGGGCCCAGTTAGCCACGCATCAACCAAATAATTGCACTAATCCAATTGCTCAGCTTAATGATGCATGGTTGCACAATGTTTCCGTTAGAAGAGCCCCTATCTAAAAAAAATATTCATAAACGATAACCCAGATGGATTTAATAAAATTCAGCCAAAATCAACCTTTTCAAGAATTTAATAAAGACGTATGCAGGGATTTAACCCCAAAGTCATCCACGCTTACATGAGCCTCGAAAGCCCGAGGGGGGGGGGGGGGGGGGGGGTGGGGTGTGTTATTCTAAAGAATTCCTGTTTCAACTAGGGGTGTCCAAACCGAACAAGAGACCCGACCCGAAACATGACCCGACCCGACCCGAAATTTGTATGCAATTCTTGTTCGGGTCTTACCGTGTTTGGGTAACAATAAAACTAGTCGGGTATTGTTATGAAGTTGTTTGTGCTCGGGTAATACCCGAGCCCCAAACATGGAAACGCCTAAACAGGCTCGAAGACAAAAACACAAAGTGAAGCCCAACCCATTGAGCCCAAACAGGAAAACAGGAAAACCCTAAAGCTAACGCACGCAGGCTGCATTGCTTCTTCTTCTTCTCATCGACGAACACAGCGCAGCTTCCTCCTCTCGCTCGCCCGACACAGTCGCTTGCTCAACTTTCTTTGTCAGTCGGAGCACATTGGGGGCAAAGTTCGGCTCGCGATCTCGCTACGGCTGAGGGTTATCCTCTCTCGCCAAACCCTGACGATGAAATTTCTGCAATTAACGAAGTACTGATCAAAGAGGCACGCCATAGATATGATTCTGTGTTATTTCGATTATAGCCCAGACACATTTTCTCTCTCGGTAGAGTTGTGGTTCTCTTGACTATCAATTTATCAGCGAGGATCGAAATGCTCATTTGAATAGAAATGGTCGCTTTGTTTTCCCAGGTTTGAGGTTGGTTCGCTCAAACACTGCTTCAAAGGACTCCAAGCTTCAGGCTTCATCTCTCTCTCTCTGTCTTGCCGCAAGTCCTGCTTTGCAGAGATCAAGAAACCCTTCAACGGTAACATACCAGACATTTTCTCCCTTGCTTTTGAAATCTTGTTGATTTTTTTGTCAAAAACATGCTGGAATGTTGCAGGGTATAGATGAACTTGTCGTGTGTGGATTGTTTAAGTTGTCTGCTAGCTATTCCATGCTTAGCCGAGACTCTCTCATCTTTAGTTTTTCATTTTCGGACTAAAAAATAATTTGAAACTTCGGATGTCTAGCTGATTCGAAAGTGGGACTCAAAGCTGTTGATTTATCCTTTTGTGAGGAGTCTAGATGGTGGAGGTTTCAGGTGGCTAGGGATACAAGGGAGCAGTTTTCATGCTCGGCATTGGAATATACTTTCTTTGGTAGTGCCTTGCTAAGAGCACATGTTGAGATGAGTATTTTCTGTTAAGTTCCCGAACAAAGCATCATATTTGAAATTACAAAGAATGAAGTTCCTTTGATTGGTGGGATATGCATGATCTTGGAGGTTAGATCACATATGATGTTGGTATATAGAACTAGCAGTTTCTTTGAGCATCACGGGCACACAAAGTGAAACTGAATATAGTTACAAAAGAAAAGAGGAGTTACTGATGAGGTTTTGTCTCAGATATGCCAATTGTATATGATATGTAAAGATCTCATTTTTACTTCCCAATTACATTTTCTTCAACATGAATAGCAAGGTAGAATTTGACACATTTTCCATGTCAATTGCGCAGGTAACTAGCTGCACAAGCTCCTCCTTGCTGAGCTGTCATCTTTTACTTGTAAGTCTCGAATTTACGTGCTATAGATAGATTGCTAGATGTCTTCGTTTACGGATCCTAAAATCACAAGTAGAAAGAGGAAATCCTCTATGTGGGATCACTTTAAAAGGATTCCATGCGAAGACAAGAGCCTAGAAAAGGCTGAATGTTCTTACTGCGGGGCCCAAATTGGTTGTTCTAGACTTCAAGGGACTAGTTCAATGCATCATCATTTGGCTAGATGTAAGGAATACCCATATGCGGGCATTGAAAATAGGAAAAAAAGTGCCTCAGGTCAACATGCTGGGATTGGTAGTTCATCTGGTCCATGAAAATTTGACCAAGATGCAAGTAGCCTTTTAAGCTTGTAGAATATGAGAGTTTTCGGCGGTTTGTGAACAGAATCCATCCAAAGTTCTCAATCCTCTCGCATAACACATTGAGGCGTGATTGTTATGATTTATATGTGGAGAAAAGAAGTACATTGATCAAATACTTTGCCGACATATGTCCTAGAGTTTTTTTGACGACCAACACATGGACCTCTTGTCAAAACATGAGTTACATGTGTCTCACTGCATATTTTGTTGATGCTGATTGGAAGTTGCAGAAAAAGATCTTAAATTTTTATCAAATCCCTGGTCATTCCGGTGAGATAATAGGAAAGGCAATTGAAGAATGCTTGATTGGTTGGGGAATTCAAAGCATTTTTGCTATCACTGTAGATAATGCAAGCTCAAATGATCTAGGAATTCAATATTTGAAAAGGAGATTTAAGAACTCTTTGATATTGAGGGGTGAGCTACTCCACATAAGGTGTTGTGCACATATATTGAGTTTGATCGTGAGAGAATGGTTGGAAGATATAGATGATTCCGTTGTTAGAATACGTTCGGCTGTACGTTACGTGAGGTCTTCTCCTGCAAGGTCAAGTCGGTTTAAGACTTGTATTGAACGATAAAATATTGAGTCCAAGAGTCTTGTATGTTTGGATGTGGAGACTCGTTGGAACTCAACATATATGATGATGGAATCGGCCTTAAAGTTTGAAAAAGTTTTTTTCTCATTGGAAATTCGAGATAAGAAATTTAATCTCTAACATGATCGGCCTTTACCTTTTCGGGTTCAATGTATGACTTAACACCTTTTTCATCTTCTTATTTCCTTTCAGATAAGATGCTCTTTCTTCGGGAATAGTCCTTCCTTTGGAGCTGGTACTATCTGGGCAAATAGATGTTTTGAAGTATTTCAAGTAGTTGCTTATGTATTTGAGTTTGGTCTTTGACTACTACAATACATTTGACCTTTGCTTGTAGGTTCTAATGAAGTGCCTGAAGTGATGTTGAGCCCTTGCGTTTTAGATCCCATTCAATAGTCCTGTGCGAGCAGAATGATCATCCTTGTTGTACATCTTGGTTCATCGCTTTTGTGTTGATTGCCAATATTTTTTCTTGTTGTAACTTGAGATAGAGCTATAGAGAAAACAAAACGGGAATATCAATCCTCCATGTTGTATCGGGAGAGTCTACATTGAAAAGATGACGATATTTTTTCTTTTGGGTATTACGTTTCTCTTTTTTTTTATTCTCTAATTCGAAATTATGTGAACTGAAACATGAAACCCGACTCGATTTTTCGGGTCATGTTTCATTTGATCCATTTCGGTTCTGGTCAAGAATACACGCATTGTGTTCGGGTCGGGTCTGGTATCATGAGTACCCGACCCGACCCGACTTGACCCGTTGACACCCCTAGTTTCAACAGACAAATCCAGCTATAAGATTGACAAAAAAAAAAAAAAAATCCAACTACAAGTTGATAAGCCGCAGAATGAAAAAAAGTCCTCAAATACAGAATCTTCTATTCACGAAACAAATGCACAGAAAACTTATATGATTTGCAATGCCTAAATGTAGGGGAGTGTTGGTTGTTTGGCCAGAATTAAGAGGTTGAGGATCCAGCTTCTATCGCTTCAGAAAATATTGCCATCAGTCTATCAAGTCCTTGGCATCTCATATCACTTGCCCCTTACAGTCATCATCTTTGACTTTTGGCCTCTCTACTCTTGGATAAATATCTTTCTTGAAAAATGCTCAAACATTTTAAAGATGTTGTTTTTCCCCATGCTAATCAAAGAAGAAACTATTAAGTAGAAGATCAGATACCGCCTCAGATCCGGCATGAACAAGATCTGGTTTTAGACATCGATCGACAAACTCCTCAGATTTATGTAATTTATCCTGGCGGTAGCTGTCCATTTGAGTCCTGCACGGATGCAAATGAAACACGACTAGAGGACGGGAAGAAATTCCTGCAAGGAAGAGTGAGGAAATATCGATTTGAAAAAAAGGAAAAAAAAAGAAAATGCAGAAATTTCCTTCAAATAGAAAAAGATGGTACGAAGCATTTTAGGGAGACCAGTGCGCAAATCTTTCTATAGCCGCCTAGAAATGTCATCTGGTGATCTAACTCCCAAGACAGCGCAAAAGCTTTTTCACGTACTTAAGTATTATCTTTTAGATTAACTTTTGAAATCCAAGTCGACAAAAAAATTTCCTGTACAAAAAAAATCCAAGTCACCTCTTGAAAAGATGGGGAAAATTTTGACGAAAATTTTTAAAATTTTTGAAGAGTTGACATGGATCAAATCGTGCCGTCCATTTTGATTTGAACGTCCTGATTTGATCAATGTCACTCTTGACGACCTGCATTCCGTCAAATTAAGTCTATGTGTGGATTAATTAATTTTGAGCAAGTATTAGTAACGATTATGTTTCGATGATTTTATTTAATAGCATGGTGGTTGTGGGTGTGATACTTAACAAACGGGAAGGGGACGATATCTAAGTACGTATGTTCAGGTTCGAGTATAGATATTTGATCCCGAGTGGGCCCACGAAAGTTTGAGGGCAGTGATGATAATTTTAGATAATCGGGCGCGAGAAAAAGTTGGAATGATGGACCATTGGCGGTTGATAATTATTTCAGTCGCGATAGAGCTAAAGTTCGCATGAAAAATGGGTACAATTAGCGCTATTGGGCCTTGTAACCGAATTGTCACTCCTAACCCTAACTCCCCCCACCCCACTATAAATCACCCATTTACTCTCTCCACCAGCATTTTTCTGATGCCCCCTCAAGAAAGTCCCTCAAAGATCTCCTCGCTTCTCTAAAAAATCCCTCTCGTCTCACCTCCCGCCGTGCCCTCTTCTTGCTTGTTCAATGCCACTAGCCCGACGCCACTTCAAGGGAGGACGACGACGCTAGATCCGATCTCAACTCAACCCCGCTTCCGCCGTCTCGCCGCTTGTTTCCTGTTCCCTCTTACCGTGCACCGCCGAGAGAGGAAGAGCATCCGAGCTGGATTTCGGCGACGATTCAACCCAATCTTCTTCGTGCTCGGACTAGAGGCAAGTAGAGCATCTGAATTAATGATTAAACTGATTCTTGATGGCTAGATTGGATACGACGACGCTAACTTATTTGAGTGGGCCGAAACTGATTTTGCTTGAACGTCCAAGAAATTGACCTTGCGTTTTGAATCTATCTTCTGGGTTAGTGTATTGCGACTGTGGGTAGATGGGATTCGTGGTCTGATTGTTCGTTTGGCGTTGAATCAACGCGAATTGAAGTGGATGTGCAGGTGGATGTTTGGCCGAGTATTGAGGAAATCTTTCTCTGTTACGAGAGGGAGGACTGATTGTTCGTTTGGCGTCGAATCAACGCGAATTAAAGTGGATGTGCATGTGGATGTTTGGCCGGGTAACTGACATTGCTGCTTGAAATTTATTTTTTTTTGCTCTTGATTTGTGGGTGTACGGATGAGAGAGGGGTTTCTTGCGGGGTGGGCACATGGCGGTTGAAATCTGCAAGGTGTAATCGGATTAAGACTACCATGACTAAAAGCTCATTGAAGCTGGATCATCCTCTGAAATTTTTTCCTTTCGTATTTATTAGTGTTATTTTCTTTTGGGGCTACACATGAATTGTTTGCTTGTGGCTACTATATGGCTGGGGGTTTTGGGAGAGGGAGGCGGTGAACTGGGGTTCTAATATTCGGACATGGTGTATTCGGTCAGAGCAATTTTTATTAGGCTCCTGAACATCGTCTTGATTGTCTCAGGACTAAACCTGGGAAATCAATTGCATTCTTAGATTTTGATGTGCATGTTTTCTGAGGATGATTTTTGTGAGTGAATTCCAAAGGGAGATCTGGCGGTCAGGTTTTATACTTTTTCTAGTACTTCTTGTTGTGTTAGAGTGGGCATAGCACACAAGAAGCCACGAGAATTGGTGGATTTTTTTTGTCTACTTGGATTTCAAAAGTTAATCCGAAAGAAAATACTTTATCTTCAATTTATTGTGGGGCAGTAGTACCAATCACTGACTTCGACATAAAAGCACGTGAAAAAGCTTTTGCGCTGTCCCGGGAGTTAGATCACCTGATGACATTTCTAGTGGCTATAGAAAGATCTGAGCACCAGTGTCCCTAAAATGCTTCGTACCATCTTTTTTCTATTTGAAGGAGATTTTTGCATTTTCTGTTTTTTCTTCAAATTGATATCTCCTCACTCTTCCTTGCAGGAACTTCTTCCTATCTTCTACTTGTTTTTCATTTGCATCCTTGTAGGACTCAAAGGGACACCTACCACCAAGATAAATTACATAAATTTGAGGTGTTTGTCGTTCGGCGTTTAAAACCAGATCTTGTTCATGCCATATCCGAGTGGTATCTATTCTTCTACTTAACAGTTTCTTCTATGATTGGCATGGGCAACAACGACAATACCTAATGCTCTTTTTCAGCAGAAAGATTCCACAATCCATGAGCTGCCACTTGAGCAACCAGCTTGTTTGGTGACCTCGCCAAACTAGTAAGAATTTTAAAACATACTAAGAGATTAACACATCAGACATTACGTTATCTATTTCTTACATGTGAGGTGGAGTCAATTAACGTGACATTTCTATATGTTCCAAATTAATGTAATGAACAAAAGAGAGTATTACGAAAGTAATTAGGTTTTTCGCCAAAAGGAATGCATAAAGTCAATCAGATAGCTCCAAGTACTAGAAAAAACCTTACCGTCGTAGCCAAATATTGTAGCATTTCTCGATAAGATTTAGCAAGATCTAAGAGGGTGCGTATGCCTTCATCTCTCATTACCTCTTCAGTACTCCCTCTGATAGTAGGACCATAATTGTTATTAAGTTCAACCAAGTATCCAAGTCCACCTGCTGCTCTCTCTTGTACATCTTCTTGAGAGCTCTGCATTAAGGCCAATAATATTGGACCTCCTTGCTCCACCCAAAAATCATATGTATGTGGTGGATTGTTCCTCGTACTCTGTCGAAGCGTATGTGATAGAATCCCTTCAAATCAAGTCATCATCTTGTCCATGCTTTTGTGAGTATTTTTGAGTTTCTCCAGTCCCAAAATACATTCTTGCTTTTGCTTGTATTATCCGTAAACAAATAATCTATTCCAATATAATTCTCGTGGCTTCTCGTGGCATCTTGTAAGAAATAGATAAATACATTCTTGCTTTTGCTTGTATTATCCGTAAACAAATAATCAATTCCAATATAATTCTCGTGGCTTCTCGTGGCATCTTGTAAGAAATAGATTATCGTGGCTCAATCGATCTACAGTGAGCGAGGGACGAGTGCAGCTGTGTTTGTGTGGGAAGGGCCTTACCTGGGGCCCCTATTGTGGGCCCACTCACACCTTTGCTTTTCAAGAAAAAAATTACTTTTTAGGAATTCAGAAATTGTAGATAAGCTGAGTTATCGTCTAATGAGATCAGGTAAGTTTTTTTTGTGTTTTTTTTTTCGTTTATAGGGGCTGTCGAGATCAGTTGACGGACGAGAATTTTAGAAAACTCAAGTAGATGTTGACAGACAACTTATTGATACGGATAAAATTGACATTTCCAGTTTTTTTTTTTTTTTAATATTATGATTTCTTTTTTGTGTTTTTTTAAATATTATGATTTCTACTCTATTCCAATGTCAGTTTTATTCGTATCAATCGGTTGCCTGTCAACATCTACTCGAGTTTTCTAATATTTTTGCCTGTCAACTGATCTCAACAGCCCCTATAAAAAAAACACAAAAAAACTTACCTAATCTCATCAGATGGTAACTCAGCTTATCTGTAATTTATAAATTCCTAAAAAGTAAATTTTTTTAGTAGGCCCACGGTGGGCCCCCTAGGTAAGGCCCTTCCCACACTAACACAACTGCACTTGTCCCTCGCCCATCGTTTGATTCGATTGAGCCACGAGAATCTATTTCTTACAAGATGCAATGAGAAACCACGAGAATTCTATTGGAATAGATTCTTTATTTATAATACAAGCAAAAGCAAGAATGTATTTTGGGACTGGAGAAATTCAAAGAATACTCATAAGAGCATGGACAAGATGATGACTTGATTTGAAGGGATTCTATCACATACGCTTAGACAAAGTACGAGAAACAATCTACCACATACATATGATTTCTGAGTGGAGCAAGGGGGTCCAATATTGTTGGCCTTAATGCAGAGCTCTTAAGAAGATGTACAAGAGAGAGCAGCAGGTGGACTTGGATATTTGGTTGAACTTAATAACAATTATGGTCCTACTATCCGAGAAAGTGCCGAAGAAGTAATGAGAGATGGAGGCACACGCACCCTCTTAGACCTTGCTAAATCTTGTCGGGAAATGCTACAATATTTGGCTGCGACGGTAAGGTTTTTCCTGATACTTGGAGCTATCCGATTGACTTTATGCGTTCTTTTTGGCGAAAAATCTAATTACTTTCGTAATACTCTCTTTTGTTCATTACATTAATTTGGAACATATAGAAATGGCACGTTAATTGACTCCACCTCACATATAAGAAATAGAGAATGTAATGTTTGATGTGTTGACCTCTTCACATATAAGAAATAGAGAACGTAATGTCTGATGTGTTGACCTCTTGGTATGTTTTAGGCTGTAGCACACTTGTTTGCGAATGTCAATATTTCAAAAGCTCTTCTAAAAGGTGGAATTGAAATTCTTACTAGTTTGGCGAGGTCACCAAACAAGCTGGTTGCTCAAGTGGCAACTAATAGATTGTGGAATCTTTCTGTTGAAAAAGAGTATTGTCGTTCCTTGCTTATCACTGTTGCATGATTTCGAGTTTTGTTTTGCCATTATTAATGGTTTCTTGTCAGGCTGGAGCAGTAAAAGCTCTAGTCGATTTTATAAATAAGTGGTCCTATGATCATCATGATTTTTTGGTACAAATTTTCTTATTTTGCTTCGGTTCAAGCTGCAATCAATTTCTCTTTTATCTTTTTTTTTTATATCAACGGATAGTCATTTTAAAAAAAATGTTTGACATTGATTTTATTACAAATAAGGGCCTCAGATGCCCTTGTTTTTTCAAAAAGGTATAAAATGTACTTTGTTTTAATGAAGGGCTTTGTTTCAAATTGTTTCAACGAAGGGCACTCGTCATTTGTTATTTTTTTCTAAGATCATTTTTTTTCGTCTTCCTTCCCCTAGACATCATCCGACCGATGTTGCCAAACTCAGGCCAGGGTCGACCTCGCCCGTCTAGCTTAAGCGAGGCCAAGTAGAGAGCTCGGGGGAGAGGAAAAAGAAAAAAGAAAAGGAAAGGAAAATAAAAAAAATTGAAAAAGGAAAAAGGAAAAAAATTAAAAAGGTAAAGAATGAAAATGCCCTTCTGCTAGATCATTCTTTAAGATGAGGTCGATCTCGACCATCGACTGGTACCACTGACTGCTGCCATCGTCGTTGATTGCTGTTTTTTTTTTTCAAAAAGTAAAAATACCTTACAAAGTTCAAGAGCATTTACATCAAAGTTGTTTTTTAAAATACATTTTACCAAACACTACTTACATTTTGAAAAAGGCATTTACCTTAAAGATATTTGCATTTTCTCAAAGTTTCTTGGCCAAATGCGCTATATATCCACGGTCATGTCCAATACTCCCTTTTTACTCTGTGGAGTTATATATGAAGATAAAAATATCTTTAGCTATCCAAACAAACAACTTAAGCCCCTATAACTAGACATGGCCAAAATGAACTGTCGGCGCGGAATCAGCTCGTTGACAGGCCTGGAATCGGCCCATTGATCGGGCCCACGATTCCGAATCGGAACCGGCCCGGACGGGCCAATTCAGGTTTAAGAAATTTTGAAATCGGCATTAAAAAAGAAGAAAAAAAAGGAGAATCGCCCGAAGTGCCGAAGTGGGATTCGAACCCACGCCCTTCCCGCTTGAATAGATGCCTAGGCCGCTCGGCTATCTTCACTTTGATTGCTCATATTGCTCAAACAATTTTCAAGAAGAGGCACGAGGAGAGGGCAAAAAAAAAAAAATCAACGGGAATCGGCGATTCCTTGAATCGACTCGGAATTGCCAGTTTCGAACCAAAATTAGGCCGATTTCAATTCCACTTTTTTCAGGGCCCGAAATCGGCGATTTCGAATCGGAATCGGAACCGGCTCAGCCCGTGGCCATATCTACCTCTAACTACATTATGGGCACAGTCGCCACACCATGCCACGCGATTATGGAGCAGGAGAAGTGAGCACAACTCGACCATTAGAGCTATGACTCATTTACGAGACAAATACTATAGTGTGGTTTTTTTTAGGTTTGATGTGTTGGTTTTTAAGTGTTGAATGAATGAGTAGCGTCCCACAACCAATGATTTTAGTAACTGTTCATCTCGCAGTTAAGCATCCTTTTACCTTTCCGCCAAGTAAAACAACTTGGTCTCCCTCCTAAAGAATGAATTGATGCCCTTCATGCGTCTAGTTACTGCTTTACTGCGACCTAGACCTAGGTTGCCCTAGGCACCCTTCTTGGGAACTTAATAGTTTGCTTGCGAGGCTAATTTGCCGAGTTCTTGAACGATCTTCTCATTTACTAGGGTCCGAGTTTAAGCTTCTAGGAAGTTTCCAAACCTCAAAGTTAATGGAACTTTGTCCCCATCACCATTAGGGCCGCAATAGATCGGTTTTCTCTCTAGCCAATGCGTCCTGTTTCTTCGTCTAATCCCCTGTGCAAGCTTCGTAATTATTGTTAAAGACTATTTCCTATGCATTTTTGTTACCATCAGTACCTAGAACAGCTTCTAAGCCTAGCTTTGTCTCCTTTCCATGCCCGAACCTTCCTCCCTCTGAAACCTTGAACTCGCGGCTATTCCGGAACCATGACTAGCGGCCCGAATCAATTGAAGTAAGTTCTAGGATCACCCTGGTGCTTGTGTTGTGAAAAAAATCTCATGTTCAACGGCTAAAAAGCAAAACAAATGCACGAAAATTTGAAATTTTGGTCCCATGTTTTGAAGCTCCGTAGGTGTCTCGAGTTGATTTTTAGGGTACGCATGTGTTCTTTGAGAAATAATTTCTCATTTACTCACCCATCAAAATATATTATATTTTCCAACAACTATAACGTTGGTTGGCTGACACACAGGTCACGTTTATACCGAGGTTACCAAAAGTCGATTGGGGTCGAGGTTCGCAATTCGCACCTTCCGAATCTTCGTAGAACGATCAATTCCGCATCGATTCACATCATTTGATATCAGAGCTGGTTTTACAAGGTCTAGTTATCCTAATTTTACTGCTTTTCATTTGGTAAATTGAAATTTATTGAACTAGGGTTTCGATTTTTACCGAATTAGGGTTCTGAGTTGTTTTGCTACGTTTTTCAATTGTTTGCATGATGTTTGTGTTTAATTTTAATTTTTTTCTCAATCAGTCCTAGTATGCTTTGATTGTATTTGAGTTCGTAAAAAAAAAAGATGTGCAAAAAAAAAATCAGTAGCAAAAATGAATTTGAATTTGAAATTAGCGAAAGTTACTTAATTGTTTGGTTTGAAAACTCTTTGGGCAGTACATTGCCGAATTATTCTTATCTTGCTTGGTGGTTTGGTCGATTGTTGTGAGGTGGTTGAGAGATTGGTTTCTAGTCCGATAAAGAGATTGTGAGAAGGAAACGAGATGTAAAAAGATAAAAGTGTATGAGCTTAATTGTGGGAGGAAAATGCCGAAATTGAGTTAAACATGAAGGGAGTAACAAACACCTTGAGGGAAATCCGTGAGAGAGTGTTCGGTGAGATTTCTTTTATTTTTAACGTTTTTTTGCAGGTTTAAATCATGTTACGCGACCAAGAAAGTGTGAATCATAGGGAGGATGGTTCCAAACAAAGGGATGGTGCGATTTTGGAAGGCACACAGCAGTTGAGAGCGCAACTTGAAGCACTTAGTAGCCAAGTTGTGGGGTGTGAGACGAGACTTAATGGTGACCGAGAGCCACCACGTGGGAGGCCGCAAAATCAGCAAGATGAATCTATGACACGACCTAGATGGCAGCGGCAATTTGATGATGAGTATGAGGTCGACATGAAGGATGACCGAGATGGTCGGTTTGGAAGGTGGAATGGTGGCGGAGGGTTTAGACACCAAGAAGATGATGAGCTTGGCGACATCAAGATAAAGATTCCATCTTTTCAAGGAAAGAATGATCTCGATGCATATCTAGAGTGGGAGAAATGAATGGAAATGGTATTTGAAAAAGGTTTAGTGTGATAAATACATCAAGTGGCAATGAAGATGCAGCGTGGTCCGAACATCACTTTTGCCTGCGCTTTATGAGATTACTTGATGTACGTTCGTTTTCTCACTTTTAATTGGTCGATTGCATCATATATTGTTATTACATGGTATCCATCATATAATGCCTTCCCTGCGTATCATACATATGCCTGGTTTCGTTTTTGCCCTTATCAAAACCCCAAAAAATAAGTATTTCATTAACTGACATAGTTTGGTAATAATTACATTTTTACATGTGGCATACTTTTTTTATATGGTTTATGGAGGTAGAAAATAAGATATAGCTTGGCGAATTGGCGTAGTTGGATTTTCTTGCTCTAGAAGATGAAATCAAAGCTATATGACACTTGCAGAACTGTACGGGCCCTTACCTCCCCAACAATGGCGATCGTCTTCAAACCCCTCCAAAACCCTAACAAAGCCCTCCAGTCTTAACAATCTCACGTCCCAAATTCACCAACAAATCCAATTTTCAAATTATCTGCTAAACCCCGTTTAGACATCCGACAACAAACACAGAAGAGAATACCTTAAGCTTAAAGAACAATAATGGCAAGAACTCTATTTCACCTGGAGGGATGGAACCCAGCATGAAGAGTGCACCTTAGCTTGTCCTCGTTCACCAACATGGCCGCACAACTTGGCCCTCCCAGATGCTTCAAAATCACAGGGTTATTGTTCGCGACCATGGCATGCCTGATGACGGCGCCCTCCAAACACTCCAATGCGGCCCTCCAAGCCTCCACATTCCGCGTTATCTGGCGCTTGCTGTAGAGGTAGAAGGGTGTCCCCTCGATGCGGTCCAGGATGTGCTAGAACTTCACATCGTCACAGCAGGGGAAGCCATCTCATCAACCTTTCATGACCACCTCGAAGCTTCATGCTCAGCTCTTGCCTTGGAACGTTTGTCAGTTGCTGGTGAATTTGGCGATTATGCAGAAACTGTCAAGTCTCTAACATTCTTCTCATATCTAGCTATTCTAGAAGCTTCAACTTTTATCGAACATCGTTTAGATCTCTCACAATAATTGATTTATTACTCTCCTTCTCTTATGAAGCAAATGCGACGAAGTTAACCTCTATGCCAATCGTAAATAGGTGAATCCTCATCTATACACCATAAAATTATTCCTCTCATCGTATGTGCGTAGCCTAAGAGTATGCATCTCCTTACCCTTAGCTCTAGCATGTCATCACCCACATGAGCAAGGCAGTGCAACCAAACAAACTCACTCTATCGTAATTAGCACGCTCAAGTAACTAGGTATTCTTAGGAGTGCTACACTCAATTGTCAGTGATAGTGATCTTGTTGGATTTAACAATATCACATAGAATGGAGTGAATAGGTATTTATGAGACAAAATGATACTAAATACGGAATTAAATAGTTTCAATTCATAATTAGAACAAGAACAACGAAGCAAGCTGCGAGTAATCTAAACACAACATAAAGAGTTTAGAGAAGAGAGAATTGCACGCTGATTTTGTAAAGGTTCAGCTTGTCAGGCCTAAATCTACTATCGCACGACGACAGCCGATTGGCTAGATTCCATTAGAATAAATCAATGGATGTTACGTGAGATGATACTCTCAGTCGCTCTTGCAACACCTCATAAAAAACTTAAGAATTCTCTAAAAATAAGTATGTTAATATGAACAACTGGTCGCATGGTTCTTCTTTTATACTCATTTGTTTCCAAACTAGCCATTGAATAGTCCTTCAAAGGATCGCTCTTCAATATTTGATTGGACATCATTAACCGTGATTGAACGAGACTGTATATGAGAAGATATGGTATCCGTTGAAGTAGAGTCTGAACACTTCAGATTCAGTCGCCCATACAACTAAATCTTTAGTTTCCAAAAGTAGAGTCAATCCAAATAAACTACATTTCTTATTCTTGGAAGGTAATATCCAATTGAAGATTTTCTCATGATTGATTAAAGAAATATCTTTGTTAATAAAATAATACATACTTCCATAAAAGATACTGCTCTTATCGAAAACCTGTCAAATGTGGGTCTTTAGAATCTGTAAGATATATATTGCAGAATTTGAACAAAGTTTAGAAGCAGTCTTCAGAAGAAGAGATCGACTGAATCTGAACAGATCTTCTGAACCATGACACTTGACATGTCACATAAAGCTCCAGATGAACAAGCCTTCAGAGGTAATAACATACTTGTCGCGACCCTCTCGAGCGGGAAATCCGTCTCAAGGTGCGAGGGTTAATGGGCCATCCCATTTGGTCGGACGCGGACCTCTCCCAAGACTCGTTAACCAAGTCGCAACGGAGATATACATGATCAACCTTCGATGTGATCTAGTGACATGTGATATGTGTACATGCTAAGGAGTAGCCACCAATCATTTCGTGGAGAGTATGATTGGAAATCCAACCGAATAGTTGGGAGCTTCTATTCGATTATGCGAGAACTAGAGAAGTGGAATCGGGGACTTAGTTACGCCAACTATCAAAGTCGACGCCCTTTCGATACCTATGTTGATTGAATTATCTAACCCTAAGATTTCATACAGATGAGTGATCGTCTTCTTCCCCGAGCTCTCGCACGTATGAATAGTCCTCAGGTTGATTTTGATCATCAAATTAAGGGGCAATTCGCGAACGATTGGACAAGAAATGGTGGGGGTTTTGTTCCTTTCATCATCCCCCGTCGATCCATATCGGCAGCATCACTCAAAATAGCCGGAGATGGGCGAAATTGGGCGGTCAACGTTGCAGTGGCCGCGAAAGTTAACTTTCATGGAATGGCCAAATCGGACGTCCATTCACACAAGCCGAGGAACCATTTCGACTTCACAGAATTTCCCACCGTCTTCGGTGCCGTTTGGACCAAATGGCACGCACGATCACGTGCCATTTTGAGTCAGTTAGCCCCCTTCCATTCGCGGCAAAACTTGCAAATGGAAGATAGCCCTCGAAGGCTTTCGAGAACAAGAAGAGAGATCTATTATATTGAAAAAGAGCAACAGAATCGAGAGAGAGAGAGAGAGAGAGAGAGAGAGAGAGAGAGAGAGAGAGAGATGATTCTCTGGCCCCCGCTGTCGAGAATTCGAGCTCGAATCCAAGGCACTGGTGAAGCCGTCTCCGGCCAAAGCGAAGCCAGCGAAGGTCATCAGAAGCACGCCTGAAGTAGTAGAAGTCGATCGCCACCTACTACGCCGCCTATCATTTCGAAATAGGTGAGTTCAGTCTCTGAGCTTTCTCACGGTGCTTCAATGGAGGAACTCGATTCCGATCATAATTCTTCGAGTTAGAGTAGGTGTTTTACTCTCGAGCATCACTAACCATCATCGCATTTTCATTTTGCATCGACTTTGTCTGAATGCTTCGATTTGAGTCTCCAAACTCGACCTTTATTGCCGAACACTGTTCAATGTCGCATAGCCAAATCTAGGCCGTGCGAGCTCAATCGAAGCTCGAGGTAAGTGTTCTGAACCTCCTCTCGTGTTAATCTGTGAATGAACTACCCTGATTTTGCGTAGTATGGCCGTACTTGGCATTTTGCATGCTGCATGCAATTCGGTGGATGAAACGTTTCGATCCTTAGGTATGTTAAACTAGAGATCAATACGAGTCGAAAGGTACTGGTTTCACGTTATTCGACCTCGATTTAGTCGTCGATCGACGCCAGAGAAGTCTCGACCGTCCATTCCATCGGGGTCGAGAGGTTGAAGACAAAGCTGACGTGGCCGGTCAAAGGGTTAACGTCCTAGGTGTAAATGTGTCATTGGTCCACGTGTTCGTCCAGTCAGCGTGGCCGTTAGAATTTATTATTCGAATAGGCCGATCAGACGGCTTAGATAAATCACATCTAATTTTAGTAGTCGTCCGATTAGTAATTAGGATATTGGGTTATAATTGAAAAAAAAAAATTTAAAACAGCGCAGTTTGGTTAAATGAGTGGGCGACGTCGTTTAGATTAGTGTAAATGGATGGTCCAGATTGAATCTAGGCTTTTAATCGTGGCCGTAGACTTAAGTAATCAGATCTGACAAACGAGATTTAGTCGGCTTTTAATCTGGGCCGTACATTTTAGTTGACCGATCCAATGGTCGTGGAATAGCCACGTGGTTCAATAAGAACCGTCAGATTAAGTCAGAATAATAGAAAAATAAAAAAAAACACGGAACATCGTCGTTTTGGAAGGGTAGTCCGCGTGGGTCCGGGTTTGGGCCAAGTTCTGGTCAGAGTGGATCGGGTCGGCCCGGTCCACATTATTTTTTAAATAAAAAATTCAAAAATGATTTTTTTTTAAAAAATCTTAGAAAATTCAAAAACATGTTAGAAAATCTTAGAAAATTTAAAAAAATTATGAAAATTTTTAGAAAATTCCTAGGCACCCCAGAAATCCTCAAAAAATTGAGGAATGACCACAGACAACTGGTTAATCCTATTTTTGGGATTTCTTATCTATTTTTTTGAAAATGAACGATTATGCCCTTTAGGGGGAAATCGACTTCGCTTTCTATTTGAGATAGGTCGAAAATGCCTAAGAAAGAATAGGGCCAATCAGGCGGCAAATCCTTCTGTTAGGATTTTCGAATCTCATCATTTTTTCGAAAATGACGATTTTACCCCTCAAAGGGTAAATCGTCTTTCCTACTCCAATTGAGTTGTGAAAATTGCTCAAAATTAGGATTTGGGTCTAGTGGTTGACCAATCTTTCTGTTTGGGACTTTCATTTCTCATCATCTTTTGAAATGACGATTTTACCCCTCAAAGGGTAAATTATCTTCAAAATTTCAGAAAAATTATGAAAATTACCGAAAAATAGGAAATGGATTGGTTTGATAATTAATCATATTTCCAAACTCCTTTTGACTCTAGATCTCTTCTGAAATGACCATTTTGCCCCTTTTGGGCAAATTGTCCGAAATTTTTTCAAAATTACGATTTTGCCTCTCGTGGGAAAATCATGTCTAAATCACTCATGAGCCTTGGTTGACACTTCTCTAGGCCAATAGAGCCTTACTAGGGATGCCACACTACATTCATGTGATTTATCCGCATGTCTTGGATCCTTGATTTGCACACATTCTTTTATTAATTGTGAGTGCTAGGGCAGTCGCTCATATCTGTATGAACTCCTAGATTTATGGTTCATACCCCACTCATCTGCATGAAATCTTAGGGTTAGATAATTCATTCAACTTAGGTGCCGAAAGGGCGTCAACTCTGACAGTTGGCGTAACTAAGTCCCTGATCTCACTTCTCTAGTTCTCGCAGAATCAAATAGAAGCTCCTAACTATTCGATAGGGTTTCCAATCGTACCTTCCACAAAATAATTGGTGGCGACTTCTTGGCATGTACACGCATCACATGTCACTAGACCACACTGAAGGTTGGCCACGTATACCTCCGTTGCGATTTGGGTAATGAGCCTTGGGAGAGGCCTGCGTCCAACTAGACCTGGACGGCCCATTAGCTCTCGATGCGCAAAAAAATTGAGGGTCGCGATAAATTGGCGACTCCGCTGGGGACTTATTCCAAACCAGAAGCTATGGTTAGGAATCTTAGAGGACTTGAGCCGATTAAAAAATTGATTGATTTATCTAACCTTGTTTTCTGCAGATGCTCTCAAAGGAGAGGTACGTACCCTAACCACTGTGTTCGATGTTTTTGCAGATTGGAGAAATATAGGGTGGAGTAATTGCTGACATCTTTCCTACAGGTTGGATTTGAGAATGTATGTTTATTTTATGCACATATTGAAGCGGTGTTTGATACAAACTGATGTACATGACCTTGCATTGTGATGAGCACGACACATCTCACACCCTAGCGGTCAAACCCGGACTACAACCACCTTTTAGGTTACTTTAGATAGGGAAATGGTGCGAAAGGATCTCGTGTTTGATGGCACTTGAAACTTTCGTATTCGTTCCCGCTCACAATTCAAATTGGTGATATCTAGCCCTCTTGGGTGGGTACTATTGGGGAGAAATCTGCCATATTTGGATCGTGGGAGCCTGAGCCACAGGTTCCTTGCTTGATTTTCAATTCCTAGAGTATAGCCCCACTTGTCTCATGCCCATGTCTATGAAAAGTTGCTATACCTAAAATCACTCATGATTACAAGGGAACGTTTGACATTCGCTGAGGTTCGAGGTTGGTAAGGCATTTACTACTTAATGTGCTCTCTTATGCTTGTTCTATAATATGATCACATGTTACATACGATTTGCATCTACTTGCATCGCATACATTCTGAAATCATCCAAGTGACTGATTAAAATGACAATAATAGGGGATAAGATATCGCTGCTTCCTAAGTGTTCAACAGAGTTAGTGACCTTCGAATATTTGAGAAAGGTAACTCACCCCGGGCCGAACACAAGACTCCACTTTACAAGATTCATACATGGACGAGAATTGACTGGGCGCAAGCTGGGATACGCTGAAGATTGTTAGACTTTTTACTACGTCGATAACCTCAGATTTAAGTGGCAAGCCGATGAAATGTTCAAGGATTATATGGAGATGAAAAGACAATATCGCAACCACCTAGCTAGAGAAGCGTTTGCCCACCGAAAAGCTGAACGTCAAACCAGGGAGAATAGACCGATGTTAACTCTTTGGGGAAGGAAGATGCGTCCCGCCATCAAGACAAAGACGAGACACATCATTCTCACGAAGACAAAACCTATGAAGGTTGGAAAGACCCTTGAAGTGGTCATACCTTGGACAAGAGAATGGCCAAAAGAATTAAACCGTCTTAACCAACCTTTTGAAGAATGCTCAACTTGGAGGGAAATCCTGATCACCGAGCCTTATCCTAAAGAAGAACCTGATAAGGATGCCATTCAAGAAGAGCCTCCACTTGACTACTATTCTGAAGAAGGACTAGACTTTGAAAACACCGAGGGTGGGAGAGTTTAGATCCCACATTCCATTGGCTATTGTGGCTTTCTTGTTTCAAAATAAGATTGATTGGTCTTTCCACCTGAGATTTCTTTTTGTCGCTTTGTCTTTTAGGATAGGTTCTCTCATAGTATTAACTTACTTCATTATGTTCCTCCTTTATTACGCAATTTAATATTTTGATCAATGGAATATGACATTGTTATTTCCTTTAGTCATTGGGATGATCTTGATTAATTGCATACTTCACTTATTTGAAATTTAAATTAGATCTCGACCTGGATCTTTCAGACCAAAAGAGATATTCTAATTTTCATTTTACTAACAGAAATATGCAATTGAGTCAATTCATACATATTTCATGACATTCGCATACTTACATTCTAGAGTAATCTATGGTGGTTGATTTTTCAAAATCATTTGTACATTTTAGACCTGATAGGAAAGAATGACATCCAAGTGTACAAAGTTCCTCAAGCTGAGCTCCTAGGTTGGTGGGACGGCATGGGTGAAGCCAGCCAGAAGTATGCCAGATTACGATTAGGTCATTTGTTGGATGGTAGATTCCTCCCCAAGAGTACCCACCCAAAAGGGCTAGATATCACCAATTTAGAATGTAAGCGAGAACGAACACGGAAGTCTCAAGTTTTATCAAACACGAGATCCTTTCGCATATTTTCCCTATCTAAGGTAACCTAGAAGGTATTTGCAGTGGAGGTTTAACCGCCAGTGTGTGCGATGTGTCGTGATCATCACAATGCAAAGTCATGCACAACAGTTTGTATCAAGTACCGCTTCAATATATGTATAAAAATAAACATGCAATCCCAACTCTAACTTGCAGGAAAAAGGTCAACAAACACTCCACCCCTTATTTCTCCAATCTGCGAAAACATCTAACACAATGGTTAGGGTACGTACCTCACCTTTGAGAGTATCTGTAGAAAATAGGGTTGGATAAACCAATCAACTTTTTAATTGGCTCAAGTCCTCTAAAAGTCATAACCAGAGATTCTGATTTGTAATAAATTCCCAGTGGAGTCGCCAGTCTGTCGCGGGCTAATGGGCCATCCGATGCCTGATCAGACGCGGGCCTCTCTTAAGGTCCATTACCCAAATCGCAACAGAGGTTTACGTGGTCGACCTTCAGTGTGGTCTAGTGACATGTGATACGTGTACATGCCAAGGAGTCGTCACCAATCGTTTCGTGAAAAGTACGATTGGAAACCCTATCGAAAAGTTGGGAGCATTCTATTCGATTCTACGAAAATCAGAGAAGTGGGATCGGAGACTTAGTTACGCCAACTATCAGAGTTGACGCCCTTTTGGTACATAAGTTGACTGATTTATCTATCCTAAGATTTTATACATATGAGGGAGGTGCGAACCCTAATTCTAAGAGTTCATGCAGAGGAGAATGATTACCATAGCACTCACAATTAGTAAAAATAAGTGCGTAGAGCAAGGATTCAAGACATGCGGATAAAACACATGAATACAGCATGGCATCCCTGGTAAGGCCCTATTAGCCTAGAGAAGTGTCAATCAAGATTCAGGAGTGATTTTGACGTAATTTGTCCATGAGGGGCAAAATCGTAATTTTAAAAAAATTTGGGACAATTTGACCAAAAAGGGCAAGATGGTCATTTCAGAATAAATCTAGAGTCGAAAGGGGTTGGAAATAGGATTGGCCATCTAACCAATCCATTTCCTATTTTTCGAAAATTTTCAGAATTTTTCTGGAATTTTGGAAGCGATTTACCATTTGAGGGGTAAAATCATCATTTCAGAAGAAGATGAGAAGTGAAAATCCCAAACAGAAGGATTGGCCAACCACCAAACCCAAATCCTTGTTTTGAGCAATTTTCACGGCTCGATTAGAGTAGGAAAGACGGTTTACCACTAGAAGGGTAAAATCGACATTTTTCGAAGAAAAGATGGGATTCGAAAACCCAAACAGAAGAATTGGTCACCTAACTGACTTTAATCCTTATCTCGGCATTTTCGACCTATCTCATATACAAAGTAAGGAGGATTTACCCCTAAAGGGAAATATAGTCAATTTCCAAAAGAACGGATAAGAAATCTCAAAAATAGGATTGACCAGTTGTCTGTTGTCATTCCTTGATTTTTGGGAATTTCTGGAGTGTCTAGGAATTTTCTACAATTTTCCTACATTTTTTTGGGATTTTCTAGGATTTTCTATTTTTTTTTAGAATTTTCTAGAAATTTTCTGATTTTTTTTATTTTTAAAATAATTTTTGAATTTTTTATTTAAAAAAATGATTCGGACCGGATACCTGGCCTAGACCCGACCCCACGCGACCGGCCTCCTCAAAACGACACCGTTTTGTCCTTTTTTATTTTTCGATTATTCGGATTTAATCCGACGTCTTCTATTGAACCACGTGGCTTCTCCATGGCCTTAGGATTGGCTGACTAAAACCTTTGGCTCAGATCAAAAGCCAACTACTCCTCAACCGTCAAATTTGCTTACTTAAACCTACGGCCGCGATTAAAAGCCAAGATTCAATCCAGACCTTCATCCTTACTAACCTAAACGACGCCGCTTGACCACTAACAACGGCACCGCTTCAGTCCGTTCTGATTTTCTAATTTTAAAACCATTTTCAAATATTCCTAATTACTAATCGGACGGCCATCATTTATCAAGCTCGATTTACCTCGACCGTCCGATCTAAGACGACTCGGCCTAACAGACTAACGGTCGAACCAACTTAGCATCTATGTGGACTAATCACATGCTGCCACCTAGACCTTTTGACTCGTTGACCTGCCATATATGCATCGTTTTCAACCTATCGACTGCAACTAAACGGACGGCTGAAAGCCTCCGGCGACAATCCAACGGTGAAACCTCAACAGAATTGCACACGACCTGCGTCAATCGACTCGTCTCAACGTCAAACACAACATATCGGAGAATCATGAAATTTCATCCACAGAATTAAGGACGACAAAGCTTACGCAGTACATAGGCATAACATCTCAATCAAGCCGAGCAAAGCATTTCAGGCTAATTCCTTCACAGAGAAGCTTCAAATGAAGTTCAGAATACTCACCTTCAGGTCCGATTGACTTGGTTTAGGCTAGCTTGAGCTATGGGAGCTTCAACAGGATCGATAATGGCGAAGGGATTTTCAGGGCTCAAACGCGAGAGGTTATGCAAAATCGACATAAAAACGGATTGCGACCGAGCTTAGAATAGTTCAAGGGATAAAACGCCTACTATAATTGCAATAAACAAGGTCGAAGACGAAATCCGCCATAGATGCATAGTGTGAAGCTCGAAGAAGAGAACTACCTGATTTCGAGGCCTGCGACTGCGAGATAAATGGCGATCACTTCCTTGAACTTCAGGCGAGCTTCCAATGCACTTTTCTAGCTTCGGTTTGGCCTGAAAAAGCCCAACCAGTTTGGCCTGAAAAAGCCCAACCAGTGCTTTACTGATTCGAGCTCCAACCTTCAACAATGACGATGGAATGTGAGCTCTCTCTCTCTCTCTCTCTCTCTCTCTCTCTCTCTCTCTCTCGGAACTAAATTAACCCACCTCTCTTCTAGAAAGCCTCCCAAGGATATATCCCCATTTCGAAATTTTGCCGCCAATCGGGAGGGAAGGGGGGGGGGGAACTAACCGACTCCAAATGGCACGTGACCGTGCGTGCCATTTGGTCCAAACGGTGGGCAATTCCGTCAAGTCAGAATGGTTCTCCGGCGTGCACGAATGGATAACCAATTTGGCCATTCCGTGAAAGTTGACTTTCACGGCCATCGGGATGTTGACCATCCAATTCCGTCTTGCTCCAGCGACCATTAACGACACCACAGGTCCCGATCAATGCGTCTCATCCTGAAGATCAAAAGCCCCACCATAGATCTGTCGGTTATGGCCGATTGAGCCTTCAAATTGACCCTCGAAGTTGGCCTGCCATTGTTCACCTGCGCGAGCTTTTGGGGAAGAAGATGACACTGTAGTGGACCGGCTCGACTGGTCGACCAGTCAGAACCGGTTCTGACTTGATTTTTCCAAAATTAATCACAATTTTGTGGGAATTTTTCATAATTAAGCCTTAGAATCGAACTTAAGACATGAATTTTATCTAAAAATATGTTTTTGTCCAAAAGTTCTAGCAAATTTCTATGAAAACCTCAAATTTTCATTTAATTGCAATTCGGAAAATTGTACAATTGAGGGCTTAAACAGTCAAATTAGACCAAACCACCTCTTCCAATCGACTCAGAATGATGAAAAATATTGGACAGTGACTTCAATTTGTAAACTTATCCCTTGAATTAAAAGTAATTTCAATTATGCCCAAATTCAAGGACTAAATTGCAATAAAACGAGCAATTTTATCTAAATCATGCAATTAAGCCATTTACGAGAATAATTAGACTAAATTGCAAATGAGGACAATCGGATTTGATGACAAGACTCTCAAAATGCCAAAAATTACAAATTAAAAGACTAAATTGACATTTTTACCGAATTCCATCATATGTGTAACAAAGGAACTTATATGATTGAACTTGGATTTTGAATTTTTATGAGGTCAAAAAGAGAAGTAGTTTTAAATAAAAATATTGACTATTGTTTCATATTTTTGTGACCTCGAATGCTATTTTTCTTGAATTTTTATTAATTTTCCTATTTTCTAAAAATACCAAAAAATGTGAAAAATATGAAAAATTATTTTTTGGTAAAAAAATGGTTACTTGGGCTTGTTCAAGGCCACCAAAGTTTATTTTGTAATTGTTTGGATTTTTTATGGATTGTTTTTTTTATAAATTTTCTAAAAATAAACTGAAAAAAAAAAAAAAAAAGACCGATCCAAAAATCAGGTGTCAACAGTAGGATGACCTTAAATCTGAGCTTGGCATGTTATTGAGCTATTGGTTGAAGTTTGGGGTGAATTTGATGGAATTTAGTGGTTGATTCTTTTTTAAGCTTCCGGGAGGACAATTCTGCCTTTTATGGACAGCTTGGTGTTGCGATCTTACGTCGCCCGATTTGTAAAATTTCTTGGCCTAAGCTAGAGGTAAGTTAATCTTAAACCTCTATTAGGATGTTAGGTTACTAATAGACGAAATTTGAGCTTGATTTGGTTTGTCTATGGACTGATTTTGTTAGAGAACGCTGTGAGAACCGAACCTGTCAAGATTTGAGAGTTGTGACCCTTGGCTTATTTTGATTGAAAATCGAACGTTTGAAGAGTCTTGCTTAACCGTGAGTGGATACTTTAAATGGCCAATTGATTTCTTGAGTTGGAAAAGCTCGGAAATTTTATCGAAAGATATGCCAAAGTTGGGTTTTGTGGAATGGCCGTGTTCATTAATTTGTTTGAGGCTTTACTTGAATTTGCATGTGCTTGACTGAAAATTTTGGTAACGTGAATTATGTTTTGTCAAGATTGACAGACGTTTGAAATGAATGCCTTGTTTTGGCGATGAACTTTCATGAGTTGTTTTGAATGAAAATTTGAAGCTATTTTTACAACTGGATTTTTTTTAGAAGAAATGGCGTGTGGGATCGTTGAGGAATTTTATGAACAAATGGGGAGTGGAATCGCTGAGAAATTTATGGAATGGCGTGTGGGATCGCCGAGGAATTGTGAGATTGGCTAATGCATTAAGCCGGGAAGGAGTTACTCTCATTTGATCTGACGTGCTCGCGCGGTTAGATAGTCTCATACTGACCGAATCATCTCGACTGAATTGGGCGTCAAGAGTCGTATGGAAACCGAATCATCTCTAGGTCCGGACGCGAGAGCCATCATATTGACCGATTCAATCTCGATTGAAAATGGGCGTCGAGAGTCATATGATTGACCGAATCATCTCACAGTTCAGGATGGGCGGAAATGAAAAGATATGTTTTTCTGGAAAAGATCAAGAAATGGATTTTTGAGAATTGAAAATGCCTCGTGATTTGAAATTGGCGTGGAGTGCGTGTTTTTGACTGAAAACCCTGCCATTGTACGAAGCTTAGATCATATCATGATTTGTGACTGAGTCGAGTCGATTTGAAACACTGAAATGCCATGTTTTCTTAACGACCCTATGTTTAATGTCTTAAATTCCAAAATACTTGTTTTCAAAAGTGTCTGGAGGTACTGACAGCCTAATTTAGGGTTAGGTTTAGCTTACTGAAATTTATATCTCACCCCGTCGTGAGATTAACGTTTTCAAGTCTCAAACGATGGAAACCTGAGTTGCCATGGATTGGTATTTGAAGAAGTCATTGGAGGAAATGAAGATTACCTTTTTTGTGACCTTAGGGACTGCATATTGTTTTGGAGTTAGAATTGTAACCTTTGAATCAGAATTGGCATTAACGAGAAGTGCACCCTTTTTTCGTCCTAAGTCTTCTTGTATTTTTATGTATGGAGTTATTTTCTCACTTCCGCATGCTTATTTCTTTTAGAGGATTTGAAGTTGTGGGCCAAAGGATCCTGGGTAGTATTAATAAGAAGAATGGCCTGGTGGGATGTTCGCGTGCTCGCCGGGTTCGGGGCGTGACAGGCTTCATCTGGAAGGCTTTATAGTCACTTAGTAGAATACTGAGATTTGTTTCTTTAACTATGTTAGTTCCTTGAAAAGTGATATGAAGTTTGTCCCATATAGCCTTTACTGATTCTTCTTCTGAAACACGATTATACAAAGGAGTGGACAAAGCACAAAATAATGCATTAACAGCTTTAGAGTCTAGCCCATGTCTCTTCGCTTTTTCAGCTTCAGACAATGTTGGTATAGTATTTGTCTCATTTCCACTTGATGTTGTTGTAGTAGTGACAGGTACAACGCCATTAACTACAACATCTCACATCAAATCATCGTATGCATTGAAGAACCACTTCATTTTGTTGCACCACATGTTATAATATTTTCCATCAAAATATTGTGGCTTGTTGCCATAATACGAGTCATCTGTTCCTCGGAGATTATTGCTAGACACGATAGATCGTTAACTCTGAAGTTAAAACACTTCACAAACAAGAGTAACTTGCTCTGATACCAATTATTGAATCTAGAAATATCACCTAGAGGGGGGTGAATAGGTGTTTCTGAGATAAAATGATACTAAATGCGGAATTAAACAATTTCAATTCATAACCAGAACGAGAACAGCGAAGCAACGTGCAAGTAATCTAAACACAACAGAAAAAGTTTCGAGAAAAGAGAATTGCATGCTGAGTTTATAGTGGTTCGGCTTGTCAGACCTACGTCTACTCTCCCACGATGACAGCCGATTGGCTGGATGCCACTAGAATGAATCAATGGAGGTTATAGGAGATGACACTCTCAGTCGCTCTTACAACACCTCAAAAAGAACTTAAGAATTCTCTGAAAATAAGTATGTGAATCTGAACAACTCATGCACTTTAGAATTTTTATGTTCTCGACACCCTCTACTGGTGTTCGTGGTTCTTTTTTTATACTCCTTTGCTTCCAAACTAGCCGTTGGACAGTCATTCAAAAGATCGCTCTTCAATCTTTAATTGGACGTCATCACTCGTGATTGAACGAAACTGTGTATGAGAAGATATGGTATCCGTTGAAATAGAGTCTGAATACTTCAGATTCAGTCACTCATATAACTAAATCTTCATTTTCCAAAAGTAGAGTAAATCCAAATAAATCTTATTACTTATTCTTGGAAGGTAATATCTAATTGAAGATTTTCTCCTGATTGATTGAAGAAATATCTTTGTCAATCAGATAATACATACTTCCATAAAAGATACCGCCATTATCGAATACCTGCCAAACATGGGTTTTCAGAATCTGTCAGATATATATTGCAGACTCTAAACAGAGTTCAGAAGCAGTCTTCAAAAGTAGAGACCAACTGAATCTGAACAGATCTTCTGAACCATGACACAGAGCCTTGATGGGCTTTTGTTCACTTTGTTCACTCTGCAATAACATATCATAAAGAATTAAACAGATTCTATCTGAACAAGGATAGTATTGTCAGAATTAAAATGTTCAGAGGGAAGGTTTTCTCAACAATATGCACATTAAATAGAAGGTAGCATAGATGCTTCATCATTGAATATCCACCTGATATGGCATTAAAGAGTAAAAAGCGAGCTCTCTCCAATATGATTTCATTCATCAATTCTGAGACTCCAATCTATTTAAGCCTAAAAATTTTCGCGTTTCATTTCACGCTCTTGACGGTCTTCTCAACTCTCTCTTGGGTTGGTCCCATGTTCTTGGTGAAAATAGTGTTGACACCTAAATTTTGATCAACTTTTTTTTATTTATTTTTATTTTTATTTTTATTTTTATTTTGAAAATTCATAGAAAATCCATAAAAAGTTGAAAAATTTGAAAAATCAATTTTGGTGACCTTAGCCAAGCTAAATGAACCATTTTGACCAAAAAAATAATTTTCATAATTTTCATTTTTTTATATATATTTTCGAAAAATACAAAAAAAAGAAAAAGAAAGAAAAAGAAAATCAAGAAAATCAAGAAAAATAATATTTGAGGTCACAAAGATATATAAAAATAGTCGGTATTTTTATTTTTATTTTATCTATTTTCTAACCTCATAAATAGTAAAATTCAGGTTTGATTTTAGGTGTTCTCTGATCACCATAAAATTGAATTTGACAAAAATATTAGTAATGATTAAAAGGAAAAGGAGGGAAACATCATCATTTAAAAGGAAAAGGGGACTAATGATTTTGTCTTCTCTTTTTGTTATTTTATTTTATTTTTACTTTTTTTATTTTATTATTTTATTATTTTATTATTATTATATATTTTTTTCTTTCTCTCTCTCTCTCTCCCCACTCCCTCTCTCCTTCCCGCTGCCTATTTATCTCCCTCCTCCTCCTCCTTCTTCTTCTTCCTCTTCTTCTTCTTCTTCTTCTTCTTCTTCTTCCTCTCTCCTCTCCCTTTCCCGAACCATCTCACTGTTCCGGTCATAACTCCGTCGTCCAATATCAGATCGAGGCGAAACCACATCCAATAGAAAGCTTATCGTCTTATCTTTCCAGGGATATATTATAAGGATCATTTGGCCCAGCCATTCGTCCGATGGAGCCGTTTGAATGAGAAAAGGTCACTGCTGACCCTATAACGACCAGTTTCTGCCGCCGCCGTCGTCCTCCACGATCAGCCCTTCCGGCGACCTTTGCGCCTCCCTCTGACCATCACAGGTTAAGTTAAGATGTCCTTAACAATTTCCCGTTGGTTTCGTGAATTTTCGAGGTCTGGTTAAATTATGGTGATTTTTTGAAAAACAGTCGACGAAAATCGAGCGAATTGAGGTATTGTGGTCATATCTCACTCATTTGGACTCCTTTTAAGGTGAAATTTTCGGTGATGGCTTCCTAAGATGATAGGCTATGTTCTGGAATTTTAAGGTTGCTGAATATTTGCTGTGTATTTACTTTATGTCATAGCATTTCTATATTTCGCATAAAAGACCCAGAATCGGAAGGCCGAGCCTCCTGTTGGTGTCTAAATATTTGCTGCGTATTTACTTTATGTCATAGCATTTCTATATTTCGCATAAAAGACCCAGAATCGGAAGGCCGAGCCTCCTGTTGGTGTCTAAATATTTGCTGTGTATTTACTTTATGTCATAACATTTCTATATTTCGCATAAAAGACCCAGAATCGGAAGGCCGAGCCTCCTGTTGGTGTCTAAATATTTGCTGCGTATTTACTTTATGTCATAGCATTTCTATATTTCGCATAAAAGACCCAGAATCGGAAGGCTAAGCCTCCTATTGGTGTCCAAGGTGTTTTATTTATTTATTTTCTGTAAATTATATTGTGCTACCCCAGAATCGGAAGGCCGAGCCTCCTGCTGGTGGTTTATATCCCCACACATTGTTGTACGAGCACCGACGGACTCCGACGTCGTAAAATTCACCGGATCCCATCTCCTTTGCTTATGTTTATGTTGTATAATGACTTAATATCTTCTTTATTTTTTGCATTGTGTTGCGTCCTATAAAAACAAAAACAAAAAAATGCTAGATTGGATGGTTGCAGATGAGCCACGTGCCGTGATCCGATGATTTTCAGAATAAAAAAAATATTTTTAACATTAAAAGAAATAAATTTCAAATTTTACAACAATTAAAATGATTCGATTGTCACCGAGACGCCACGTGGCGAGTTAGGGACCGTTCAGTTGGGACTTATTTTCAGGAAATTTATAATAAAAAAAAATCAAATAAAAAAAATTCAAAAAAAGTGAATACTAAGGAAAAATTCAAAAAAAATTTGAGAAAAATTGCAGAAAATTCAATCAACTTAGGTACCGAAAGGGCGTCAACTCTAACAGTTGACGTAACTAAGTCCCCGAACCCATTTCTCTGGTTATCGTAGAATTGAATAGAAACTCCCGACTATTCAATAGGGTGGTCCAATCATACCCTTCAAAAAAATGATTGGTGGCGACTCCATGGCATGCACACTTAGCACATGTCACTAGACCACACTGAAGGTCGACTACGCATACCTCCGTTGCGATTTGGGTAACGGGCCTTGGGAGAGGCCTGCGTCCGACCAGACTGGACAGCCCATTAGCCCTCGAGAGCCCACGGCGAACCTCGAGAGGGTCGCGACAGACTGGCGACTCCACTGGGGACTGGTTCTTAACCATTTAGTGGACTTGAGCCGATTAAAAAGTTGATTGTTTTATGCAGACGCTCTTCAAATTGAAGTATGTACTTTAATCCTTGAGGTGTTAAACGTTTTTGCAGATTGGAGAAATAAGGGGTGTAGTCCGTGATTTACATTATTTTATGCAGGTTGGCGTAGGAATGTATGTTGTGTGGGTGATTTGAAGCGCTGATTGATAAACTGTTATGCATGACTTGCATTGTGATGATCACGACACCTGAACACACACAACCGCGCCTAAAACCCCGGGCGCCCCTATAAGCAAACAATAGAATGAACTGAAAATGGAACCTCCGTGAGGAAAAACACGGGGTAATCCATTTTTAATTTCGCTCACTTCGAACTATGGATTGGGTCCCAATGCAACGATAGTTGTGCAATGGAACCTACCCTTTCTAGAACTCGAGGTGGGAGCCTTTAAGCCTCAGGAACCCCACCATTTAGGTGTCAAAACTTCACAAGTTTACATGCGCATGATCGATGTGTTTGACATGTCTTACCCCCTTCAAAAGGTTTGTAAGTATCATTCCTTTCACCCCTTGAACTCAGTATAACTTTTTTCCATATGCTAACACGTCTTTCTACCTACCACAGGGCAGGTAGCTTTAATCACGGAACCAAGAATAACTCGTATTATAACTCGTCTCCGAGCCAGAATGGAACAAGAGGAGTTGGGATCTCGCGTGAATAGTTTGGAAGGTCAGATGGCGTCAATGGCCACCATGCTAGCAGAAATGAAAGCCATGATGGTGGCTGCACAAAAAAGAAATCATGACCTCAGCCAGGATGCTCCGCCCGCACCCCCCAATGCTTCGAATGTGGCGCGAACTCGGGAAGAGAATGTGGCCGAGAATGTTAATCGAGTGTTAGCAGCTGATGCACTACCGAAGGCCGTGTCTGCAGTCATCGACCTAGAAAAAGACAAAAAGGAGAAACCCCCGGGCAAAATCGAAGAAGGCGCAAAGAGGCTAGCGAAGATAGAGGAATGCCTAAGCAGCCAAGGGTATGAGCTGGCTCGATTTGACAAGATATCACCATTTGCAAAAATTGAAGCGTCGTTAGACTATAAAGAACCCGATTTCGTCAGAAAATACAACGGGACGAGCTGCCCCCGAGCCCACTTAAAATATTACCTACGCAAAATGGCACTTTTTTCTGACTACGTTCCGTTGCTGATGAACACGTTTCAAGAGAGTCTGGCGGGTGCTGCTCTGGCTTGGTTCATCGAATTAGATTTGGAGGACTATGATGGATGGGAAGACCTAGCGGAGGACTTTTTACATCAATATAAGTTCAATACTGCTACAGCCCCTTCCAGAGAAGAATTGCTGAGGACCACTAAAGGGAGGAATGAGGCAATCCGTGCCTACGCTCAAAGATGGCGGGCCTTAGCAACACAAGTCAAACCGTCCATTCCAGAGGACGAGCTGATCGACCTTTTCTTGAGAGCGTTGCCTTACGAGTATTTCGATAGGCTGAACACATCTGGTTGTCAAACATTTGTACACCTCATAAAAATCGCAGAAAGGCTGGAATGGGCGATGAGGGAAAGGAAAGCACCAGAAATCGCAACAAGACGCCAATATCCGGCCCGAAGGGAGAAGGAGGCTGAAGTTGATGTGGCCTTCGTACCAAACCCACCCAACCCTAAGCAGTTCTCCAATTCAAGTACGGTGCAAGGAAACTCGTCGATGTCGGTACAGAAACCATATGAACTAAGGAGGAAGTTGCCTCCCAAGCAGTTCACCCCCCTGCCAAGGCCGTTATCGAAATTACTTCCTATGTTACTAGAGGAGCACTTAGTGGCTAAGGAGCCTCCAAGGCCGAATCCGGTGAAATTTAACGGGTACGATGAAAGCCAGTCATGTGTCTATCACATGGGAGAGAAAGGCCATAACGTAGACAATTGCATTGTTTTG
Organism: Rhodomyrtus psidioides; assembly: GCA_021437785.1. Lineage (NCBI taxonomy): Eukaryota > Viridiplantae > Streptophyta > Magnoliopsida > Myrtales > Myrtaceae > Rhodomyrtus > Rhodomyrtus psidioides. The sequence continues at coordinate 1,057,230 of JAILYB010000127.1, forward strand.
AAGCACAAGGTGCAAGCCCTTATCGATAATTGCATCCTTGAATTCGACAAAACAGAGCCGAACGTGCAAAATAATCCACTTCCTGATCACCAAACCGTGAGGGTGATCTTCGACAACAAGTTCGACCGGTTCTTCTCTGAGGATTCCAAATGGTCGAAGGACGAGGGGATAGAAACGACATCGGAGGAACTTGATTTGACCAGCTTGTCTTTGGGAGATTTTGTCAAATCACTCGACGGCAACGCTCCTACCATGGAGTAAAGAGATATTTGTCTCTCTTCGACGCATCTAAATCCACATTAGGTGCCTCGGGCTTTTTCTTACGTGTTGTATTGTAATATAAGTATACTAAAAAAACCAAAAAAAAAAAACCAAAAAAAAAAAACCAAAAAAATCATCAAAAATCAAAAATCAAAAAAATGGGACGTGTGGGAGCCACAAATCGGTCAATGACGAAAAAAAAAAAAAAAAAAAACTGAGACCTGATTTCCCACATGTCTCCTGGTTTGCAAAGTTTTGGGATGCGAGGATGCCCAATGATATGAGGGCTAGCTCCCATCCTACCCTTTCAATTTTTCTTAAGACGTCTCCCAAAGAAGTTTATCATTACATGAACTTTCTCTATTTTATAACCGTCTTTGTGACACTTCAAGCATGCCATTCCAAGCATACATAGCAGTTGTTAAATAACTCAGGTTCCCGAGGTGGAGCTTCCCTCCTAAATGGGGAATAAAACGATGCGGAGCCATCCATTCCAGCAACGATCAAAAGCAGGGGAATCAGATGGCAGTGCTTCCAAATGACGAAACAAGGAGTACCCCTTTTCATAACATGAGTCTGACTCAATGTTTTCAAGAGCGTTCTAATGGCTCAATTTGTGAACAAAATCTTTGAGAAAACCTGAAAAAGTTTCTCATCACCTGAAAATCTCTGTGAAAAGAATGCTTGAAAAGAAAATCTTAAGTTTTATCAATACCTTCTTTGAATAGAATGAAAAGCACGAATTCATAGATGACCAGGATTGGCAAAACTCGTGGGAGCAAGTCTCTCCCTTTTCTCCGAGAAGCCCAGCCAGGGGCAAACTCTCATGATCCCCCCTAAAAGTGCAACAGACCAGGGTCATCAAATCCAGAGAGGACAAACAGCGAAACCGGCCTCACCGGGGCAAATTGCTCGAAAAGCACGAAAAGACGAAACTTCGGAGGGAGTACCTCTTTTCAGAAATTCCAAATGAAGTCAGATAAAAACCCACGTCTATTTCTTCACACGCAGGTGCGTGGACTCCTTCAGATGGGATTAGAAATCTCCAACAAAAGCGGAAAGCGTTAAGACATGACTGGGGCATGCGAATCAATTTTGCCCTGGGCAAAGAAAGACGTTTCTTCTCTGACAAAATCCGTAGACGCAATGACAGAGTTATCTGCATCAGAAATAAACCCCAGGATACAAACCTAGAGGCGGTAACTTTGTATCGTTCCAATTTGATCTCCATAAATCCCATGCTTAACAGGAAGTCGTTGGCGCCAAAAGCCACAAAAGAAAAGAACTCGCCAATGAGGAGGCGAATAAAATTATTAACCTTGGGAGTCAGCACTCCAAGGAAGGGTCTTTGATCAAGTGGAGGAACTATGAAGAGTGACGCTGGAATGCGCCCAAAAACACAAATGGATTTCCTCTGGGGCAAATCCTCGAGAATGATTCATCGCCAACCAAACGGAGGAATCGTGGCCACAATATAGATGGCCAATTTCTGTAAGCCGCGCGTTTGTGTTCAAATGAAAACACCAAGCAAGAACAAGGCGGTATCGTTCCAATTTGTCTTGAATTTTGGAACGCAAACTGACACTTATTGTTTGTTTTTGACAGGGGAGTCGCCTTGGAGACGAACAAGTTTTTACATCCCACGTACTACTTGTTAGGGTACATGACCGAGGGTAGAATGTATCGTTTCGATTTTCAAAAAAATTCGTGAAATGATATGCTTCTCTTACATTTTCAGGGGTCTGCAGCCGCGATAGGTAGGTAAGTATCCCTTTCCCAGTTAGCTGGAGATAAAGAATGTTAAAATCCTTTCAGTCGTCATGAAAATTATCCAATGCATCGATGTTCATGATTTAAATCGGGAGGTTGCCCAAAGCATGAATAAAACATGCACGATACATCACAAGATCCCCTCAATGGATAAATTTTGGGAAAGAAGGGAGTGAATTTTTCCAAATATCATTATTTGTCAAATCATTCAAAAGGAAGTTTACTCAAAAGAGAGGCGAGCCTAATCCAAACATGTCCAACACACACTTGAGAGATGAGTGGAGTGGGCAGATAGCAAAATCTGGGTCTACGATGGTAGGGATCATTTGCAGCGATTACATGGGTTGGGACGACAGAGGCATTCGTTTCATATCCAAACACTACAGGTGACCATTGATAAACCCCTTTGAACGGCGTTTTTCATTCTTAACCCTATCAAGAACCGCCCCACATCGGGGCAAAATGGAGGTGAGTCCAGTAGCATCAGGAGAAAATGGTTAGAAATTTTTTTTTGCTCGGACTAACATTAATCTTTGTGTGTTGTTTATATGGTAATCCAAGTGCCATAGGATGATGAGAAGCATTCATTTCTCTATCCCACACACCATATCCTTTGCATAGCCAAGTTGAGCCTGTGAATTCATTTCATAAACCCATCGGTGATCATTGCAAGTTCCAAAACAAAGGCAAATCACTTCAGGAACGGAGAAGTTCAAGACTTAGGGTTTACGAAGAAACTACTAAGTTGATACTCAAGCGTGCTAAGAGCCAAGTCATATATCTAGCACAATTGCCAAGCATCCCACTTGCGACAAGGGATTAAAGAAATCCCCAGCATCAAGAAAAAGCAAAGTGCCTGGTAAAAGCGAGGCCGATGCTCGGGTGAACAATTTGATCGATCCCTAAAGAAACCTGGTAGGGAAAAGAAGAGGGAAAAATCCCTAATGGAGTCAGATCAAGAAGACTGCTCCCCAAATGATGTCAGCCGTGGAGCAAAAACACAGAAAGAGTTGTCAACCTCTTAATACCACAAGAGACGCTCTCTAAAGAGTTTGTACACACCTCAAAAACGGTTGCACGTCTCAAAAATTGAAGATACAGAATGGAAAAGACAGGTGACAAGTTTGCAATGATCACCAAGGTCAATTCCCTCATAAATTCTGGGCCAAAAACAAGCTTTTTTTTCGGTCCCCAATTCTACCAACATCATAACCCTGAAACAGCCTTCTCTGACTAAGACACTTGGGTTAACATATAGCTTAGCTCGAAAAGGTACGAGCAAGACTATTTCTTTCTCATTTTGCAGGGTTCTTGACTTGTAAACCCGAAGCAGATGGTGAAAACTTTCGTTCAATGGCTTTGACTCAAAAATGAGTCCCCCTTGAAAACCAATACCAAGCCCAACATTACGGTCCCGTGGAAGACCTCCCGACCGATCAAAATGTATGCGCTGCGAATGAGCCTAAAACCTAGGCACAGGTTAATAGGGAATTGAGTGCATCCCCTATAAAAATCATTACCTCAAAACAGGTGAGATAGCCTCCTTGTCGAGAAATATTCCAATTGATGTTTTGAACAATCTCTTTTTGGAATTTTTCAAACTGTTGATCCAGATTTTCCATGCAAGGAATTTGTGATCACATCTGCATGTTGCAAGAATGCTTTGGACAGCCTCCGGCATCAAAATGCACATTTCATGATTAAAACTTAAATCATACGGTTTTGTCAGATGGACAACCGTCGTCTTCCCAAAGATTGCTAACGTTTTCTTGGTGAAGAAAAATTTTTCAGGCTCGAACTTCTGCAGGATCCATTAGAGACGCCAATCTCCCAGAAGAAGGCCTCGCTCTGAAGAGAAGAACGTACAAATCTATTTTTCTGCAGGATACCTGGAGAACCCAGCTCCCAGAAAAGTCACTTCCCGCATCATCAGCGTACCAGTGAAATTTTTGCCAAAATAAAATCTTTCACTGCTTCAAAACTGAATTCCCGACAAACTTCGGGATCTCTAAAAAAGGGGGGAAGAAAAACCCTTTTAAAAGAAACAGTCTCATCGGACGTAGAGAACCCTCGTCATGAGACCCCTTTTCAAAAATCAGGCAGTCTCATCGGACGTGGAGAACCCTCGTCATGAGACCCCTTCTCAAAAAAAAAAAAAAAATCAAACAGTCCCAGCAGACGTGGAGAACCCTCGTCCTAGGACCTCTTTTCAAAAATCAAGCAGTCCTAACTTGACGTGGAGAACCCTCGTCCTAGGACCCCTTTTCAAAAATATCAAACAGTCTCATCGGACGTGGAGAACCCTCGTCATGAGACCCCTTTTCAAAATTCAATCAGTCTCATCGGACGTGGAGAACCCTCGTCATGAGACCTCTTTTCAAAAATCAGGCAGTCTCATCGGACGTGGCTCGTCATGAGACCCCTTTTCAAAGTAAAACTATGGTAGATACCGCCTAAAGGGTCAACTCATGGTAGAAACCGCCTGAAAGGTCAACACAAGGTAGATACCGCCTGAAGGGTCAAAATGAGGGTAGATACCGCCTGAAGGGTCAACACAAGGTAGAAACCTCCTGAAGGGTCAAAATAATGGTAGAAACCGCCTGAAGGGTCAATCAAAGGTAGAAACCGCCTGAAGGGTCAATCCAATAGTGAAAATCACTTAAATGGTTAACTCAATGGTCCAATCCACCATACGGATCAAAATCATTGGCAAATCTCAAATGGGACGCGTCTTCATTAGATTCCTATCAGTTAGGAATCCCATTATGGTTTGACCTACCATACGGGTCAGAGCTTAACCTCTCTAGGATACTCTAGTAACGAGTTCCTAGAAATTCTCTTGAATCCATCAAACACCGCGAAAATCGTACAAACATCGAACAGGTAAGTGGCAGGTATGTCTCTCTATTATCTCACTCTCTCATGTCAAATGAATGTTTCCCCCTTCAAGAAAGAGCATACATGGATAAGCATGAAAATTGGATATCATGACTCCTTTTCCTTTAGTTTCCCGAGTCGAGTCGATCAGGACTCAGGTGTCACCTTATCTTTGAGAGAAACCTCTAACGAGATTCCTCTCAAAGAGGGGCAGCTGTTGACACCTAAATTTTGATAAACTTTTATTTATTTATTTTTATTTTTATTTTTATTTTTATTTTGAAAATTCATAGAAAATCCATAAAAAGTTGAAAAAATTGAAAAATCAATTTTGGTGACCTTAGCCAAGCTAAATGAACCATTTTGACCAAAAAAATAATTTTCATAATTTTCATTTTTTTATATATATTTTCGAAAAATACAAAAAAAAAGAAAAAGAAAGAAAAAGAAAATCAAGAAAATCAAGAAAAATAATATTTGAGGTCACAAAGATATATAAAAATAGTCGGTATTTTTATTTTTATTTTATCTATTTTCTAACCTCATAAATAGTAAAATTCAGGTTTGATTTTAGGTGTTCTCTGATCACCATAAAATTGAATTTGACAAAAATATTAGTAATGATTAAAAGGAAAAGGAGGGAAACATCATCATTTAAAAGGAAAAGGGGACTAATGATTTTGTCTTCTCTTTTTGTTATTTTATTTTATTTTTACTTTTTTTATTTTATTATTTTATTATTTTATTATTATTATATTTTTTTTTTCTTTCTCTCTCTCTCTCTCCCCACTCCCTCTCTCCTTCCCGCTGCCTATTTATCTCCCTCCTCCTCCTCCTTCTTCTTCTTCCTCTTCTTCTTCTTCTTCTTCTTCTTCTTCCTCTCTCCTCTCCCTTTCCCGAACCATCTCACTGTTCCGGTCATAACTCCGTCGTCCAATATCAGATCGAGGCGAAACCACATCCAATAGAAAGCTTATCGTCTTATCTTTCCAGGGATATATTATAAGGATCATTTGGCCCAGCCATTCGTCCGATGGAGCCGTTTGAATGAGAAAAGGTCACTGCTGACCCTATAACGACCAGTTTCTGCCGCCGCCGTCGTCCTCCACGATCAGCCCTTCCGGCGACCTTTGCGCCTCCCTCTGACCATCACAGGTTAAGTTAAGATGTCCTTAACAATTTCCCGTTGGTTTCGTGAATTTTCGAGGTCTGGTTAAATTATGGTGATTTTTTGAAAAACAGTCGACGAAAATCGAGCGAATTGAGGTATTGTGGTCATATCTCACTCATTTGGACTCCTTTTAAGGTGAAATTTTCGGTGATGGCTTCCTAAGATGATAGGCTATGTTCTGGAATTTTAAGGTTGCTGAATATTTGCTGTGTATTTACTTTATGTCATAGCATTTCTATATTTCGCATAAAAGACCCAGAATCGGAAGGTCGAGCCTCCTGTTGGTGTCTAAATATTTGCTGCGTATTTACTTTATGTCATAGCATTTCTATATTTCGCATAAAAGACCCAGAATCGGAAGGCCGAGCCTCCTGTTGGTGTCTAAATATTTGCTGCGTATTTACTTTATGTCATAGCATTTCTATATTTCGCATAAAAGACCCAGAATCGGAAGGCCGAGCCTCCTGTTGGTGTCTAAATATTTGCTGTGTATTTACTTTATGTCATAACATTTCTATATTTCGCATAAAAGACCCAGAATCGGAAGGCCGAGCCTCCTGTTGGTGTCTAAATATTTGCTGCGTATTTACTTTATGTCATAGCATTTCTATATTTCGCATAAAAGACCCAGAATCGGAAGGCTAAGCCTCCTATTGGTGTCCAAGGTGTTTTATTTATTTATTTTCTGTAAATTATATTGTGCTACCCCAGAATCGGAAGGCCGAGCCTCCTGCTGGTGGTTTATATCCCCACACATTGTTGTACGAGCACCGACGGACTCCGACGTCGTAAAATTCACCGGATCCCATCTCCTTTGCTTATGTTTATGTTGTATAATGACTTAATATCTTCTTTATTTTTTGCATTGTGTTGCGTCCTATAAAAACAAAAACAAAAAAATGCTAGATTGGATGGTTGCAGATGAGCCACGTGCCGTGATCCGATGATTTTCAGAATAAAAAAAATATTTTTAACATTAAAAGAAATAAATTTCGAATTTTACAACAATTAAAATGATTCGATTGTCACCGAGACGCCACGTGGCGAGTTAGGGACCGTTCAGTTGGGACTTATTTTCAGGAAATTTATAATAAAAAAATCAAATAAAAAAAATTCAAAAAAAGTGAATACTAAGGAAAAATTCAAAAAAAATTTGAGAAAAATTGCAGAAAATTCAATCAACTTAGGTACCGAAAGGGCGTCAACTCTAACAGTTGACGTAACTAAGTCCCCGAACCCATTTCTCTGGTTATCGTAGAATTGAATAGAAACTCCCGACTATTCAATAGGGTGGTCCAATCATACCCTTCAAAAAAATGATTAGTGGCGACTCCATGGCATGCACACTTAGCACATGTCACTAGACCACACTGAAGGTCGACTACGCATACCTCCGTTGCGATTTGGGTAACGGGCCTTGGGAGAGGCCTGCGTCCGACCAGACTGGACGGCCCATTAGCCCTCGAGAGCCCACGGCGAACCTCGAGAGGGTCGCGACAAATAGGTCAAAACTCCATGTTTTAAATCATCCTCGTGCATGCCCAACGTCTGCACAAAGTGGGCCGGTTGTCCGACCAAAGCTTAGTCGGATGTTCGACTTGGGCCCATGAATTTCGCCGAGAAATTCAAGACGTCCTCCCCAAGTCATCTAAAGTCATACGTCCAATTCCAACTTCGGACGTCAAACGGACACCCGATCATGAATTTGGGATCCATAGTAAAGTAGATTGGACACCCTTGTTTGGCTCATTTTCGGACATTTGGAAAAAAAAAAAAAAAACAAACAAACAAACAAACTAGTCAGTAGATATCTGACACCTTTGTCTCGCATACCGAAACCATTTTGCTTGCTTCGGATGTTCCAAATTGTATTTGGTCTAAATTTAGACCCACATTTGGCATTATTAAGTCAAGCAATTATGGAGTTGCGGTGTATTCAAGCGTTTAATCTAAGAATTTGATGTTCATCCAATGTAGATAGGAGTGTTATATGATTGGGTCATTCGATGAAAGTCCATCAAGAGAATCAATTCCCTAGATACCTACGCTACAATGTATGTCTGTCTTAGGAGATTAATGTATCTACGCCTGTTGAACCAACAAGACATCGATGCGGTTTTAGACTTGCCCAATGGGCATATGATTTTCCGTTGGCACCTTAAACCAAACATTTCAACGGTGGGTGAAGTAGATTCCAACTCTATCCAAACCATTTTTTTCTTTTTTTGTGAATGGACCTTTCTCGTAGGTCTTAATGCCTACCTCACATGATGTTAACCATTGAGATACGGGATTCTTAAAGACACGTTTAAATAAAGTGCCGTAAGCTTAAAGTTACCTTTAATTCCTACCAAAATCTACTTTTAAACATTCAGAAGACGCTCGACCAAAGAAAACCATTCAAAAGATGCACCCACTCATCTTGGTAGTTGGATTACAGAATCACGTGTCAAGAATTTGGACAGCGATCTTCGCTTGCCGGGTTGGTATCAAAAGCTGGGATATGCTGTCAACATGGTGGACAGAGAGCGAGGCCCAACATAGAATTCAAAGGCACGTGACCTTGACTTCTTTGCCGACATTTACTGTCGATTTCAAGGCTCCTTTTATGTACATGGGCCATCTTCCAGAAGTTGCGGTCCAAATTGGTTGCTGAGATTATTCACTTGAGTTTAAGCAGAAATTTTTCACTGAGTGTATAGTACATGCATGTAATAAAATATGAAATATAGATTCGATAGTTAGTCAAGAGTTATGCGAAGCTGCTGCTTTCCCGTGCCCCTTGAAAATATTTGAAGAGCGGATAAGGCGTATTCTTTGGAACGAAATACTTGATTTTTTGGTAATCCTCGGCTAGCTAGTTGAAAATATGTCTAGTCTTATTCTCATGAGAGAGACTTTCCCTCGGCAAGGTTTTACTTCTTAGTTAACCCTTGGGCTAGGTAAGAGAATTCAAGGCATAGCCTGGTGCTTTTGGCAAAGCTGAGGGTTGATGATGGAACGAACAGTGAAAGTGCTTGCTTTCTTGCTTTCGAGAGGCGAAGGCAGCCTGACTTGCTGTTTGATTCATCATATTCAATGGTCCTACGTACTGATTGGCCACTGATATAATTTCTCACCGTGTCTTCTATCACCCACATTGAATGGAGACAAATCATAAAAGCAAGGTTCTTTTTGCACGATATGAATCTCAAACACTCGTGATTCGGATGAGAAGGATGTCATTGTTTTTTTTTTTTTTGCTAAAATAAAACCTAAATAGGAGAAATATGAAGATCCTATGCGTGTGACACAAATTAGGATACAAAGAAAATAGAATAGCCACATCTATGATGAGCTCTTGGATGCTCCATTGCCAATAGGTGAAGAGACTATAAGAATTGATAAAAAAAAAAATAGATAAATAAATGGCGAGTGCATCAATTGCAAATTAATATAAAGTTGAATGCATCGAGAGACAATAATTAGAGTTCACTGCACAAATGTGAATGACCTTAAAGTATAGTGGCCACATGGGGAAATAACCTTAAAGTATAGTGGCCAGATAGGGAAATAACCCTTTTCCCCTCTATCTAGATGTATTTGTAGACACAATCATATTCTGCAGATTCTAATAATAAGCTTACTCAATCAAAGGGTGTGTTTGTTTCGCGATATTTGCTATGGATTTTTTTAGATTGGATTTTGCATTTTACTTAGAAAAGTGAGTCAGTACAAATATTTTATTAATAACAAAAATCCTACGCTGAAACATTTTTGTTGTTAACATAAATATTTCCGGTTCACTCATCTTGTCAAGCTGTATAAACAATCAAAATTTGAAAAAAAAAATTCAAATTATTGATCCTGCGCGGAACAAAAGTACCCTTAATTATTCACTCAAACGAACATTATTGCCTTTTGAAATGACTCTCTGCATCAAAGGCATGGGTCTTTCCAAAGAAACCATTCGTCACATGTCATTTCTCGCTTTCTTAATTTGTACGAGAGACGAACCACAGCCCAGCTTGAACCCAATTTATTGGGCCAACAATTTCCCTCAAGTCGAAAGTCCAAATCTTACCATAAAGTTGATGAATTCCATAGCAAGAGTCCTGCCAAGAACAAATATACGTTTGGCTGAAAATTATGTATTTTGTCTGGGGAGGGCAAAAATGGGTATAGGCTCTTTCTGTTTCCCAAGTTGGACGGCAGGCTAAAACAAAGTGTGTTACAATTTGATCTTTGGGTTGGGACCCGGATCCCCTGCCTTACTTTTTCTTAGGCAGGGGGATCCCCACCCTTGATATAGGGGAGAAAAGCTATATCAAGGGTGGGGATCTATTGCCTTAGAAAAAAGTAAAGTTGATGTTACTATATGATTGCCAAAATCATCTTGATGTGGACTTGAAAAGGACCTTATATATCGACTACCCCATGTTGTGACATTGCTGAGGGATGTCCATGTTCATTTTATTATGTCCCCACCTTCATTATCACCTTTAATCCTTCTCTTTTTTCTGAAACAATAATTCTTATTATTATTTTGCCCTTTTGACATCTATCGGGAGAAGGTGACATCAACGAGAAATTACAAGGTTGACCACATTGAAGAGTTTTCCTAGAAAGATCATGTGCTGTCAATTATCATAGTGGTTGCCTTCAAATGCCCTACACTATCATATGCGACAAACTCCTTAAAACTTATAAATAAACGTACTCATTGATGATCCGACCAAAACAAAAAAAAAAAACGTACTCATTGATGATGCCATTGTAGCATCACGGGCTGCTAGATGGCTCCGAACCAAAGATACAACTTGGAGCTCCATGATTGGATGACTTAAAGATCCGTATATTTCATAAAAAATAATAATTTAAAAATTATTTATTTTAAATGATTTTTTTTATCACCGATAATAATTTATATTTAAACATTTGTGTATACGATGAAAATATTTTCCATTTTTATAAGCGATACAATCAATCGTTTTAATTTTTTTTTTCTTAAATCACTCGTTTTTCGTGAAACAAACGAAGCCATAAAATAATATGTTTAATCTCAAACTTCAAAAATTTATATTTTACGCCCTTTGAACTTGGATTTTTCACTTATTGAAACTGTTAACTGTTGGAAATATGAGGTATTTTGATGGTGAGTTAATGTGAAATTGTTTCTCAAAGAACACTCTTGAGTTGGAAGTGGAAAGTGACAAAACACTAGTCCCACATAGGAAAGGAAGAAGGCCTTGAAGTGCTTTATATGTGGTTACACTCCTCTTGAGTGGTAACTATTGTAACAAGTATTATGCCTCGCGCGCACGCGCAGGGGGTGCGAATCCCGGACCCCGACGGAGGCCCGACAAGTTGAACTTGGGCGCGAGCGCACGACCTGCCTACGCGAATGCCGGACAGAAAAGTGGGCCTCGCGACAAGCCCATTTTTGCCTTCTATTTTAATTTTTTCCAACTCAAGCTGTTAATCGTGCTTACGTTAATTACCGGTGTATAAATGGTATTAACTAAGTAACGGCTGCTGTAATTCTGTGGTTACAGAATTAATTACATAACGGTAGAATTAATTTAGCCGTTAGAATTTATTTCCGCAATGCCTCGCTTAGCCTATAAATAGGTGGCTTCCCATTCTGTTTAGAATATGACGAAAAGAACTGCGAAAATATCCCTTTTTTGAATTTTCTGCATTTGCATTGTTTTCGATAGTATTTTCGTGTTGTTCAAGTTCGCCGGAAGCTTGGGAGACAGACGTTCACGAAACCTCAAAGCACGTACTGGAGGGGACGAATATGTTTTAAGGAAACTGTGTCTGACACAGGCATCGGTATTCCTTCTAAATTTAATTTATTTATATTGTTATATTTTCGTTCGGATTTTGTTGCTCAGAAGGTCAGAAGGAAACTCAGAAGGAAGGTCAAAAGGAAGGTAAGAAGGAAGCCTCAGAAGGAAGGTCGGAAGGATGGTCAGAAGGAAGGTCAGAAGGAGGGTCAGAAGGAAGGTCAGAAGGAAGCCTCAGAAGGAGCCTCAGAAGGAACTGCATCTGACGGGTCCAGAAGGACTGCATCTGACGGATGCATCTGAGTTGCATCTGACGGGTTCAGATGCAGTTGCATCTGACGAATTTTTGCATCTGACGGATTTTTGCATCTGATGAATTTTCAATACTGCTTCTGAAGGATCAAATTAATATTTTCATATTTGAGGCAGCTTACTTATATTTATTATCGTCATTCGAATTGTAAGTATCCTACATACTCTTAAACAATTTTGTTATTTATTTAACACTGTTTTCCAATATTAACTTCTATCCATAGCATATGTCATACACATACTTTTTATGCTTCGGCGCAAAAATCCAAGCCTCTCAAGCAGTCGCCAACAATTGTTAAAATGACTCCGGCAATAAGGCTGACAACATTCAAGCAAATCAACTCTGCAATCTTCGTGGATTCTCTAATAGTTGTGTTGACCTGCATTTTCTGCCATTTGCCAAAGCCGCAACATGTGCAAGCATTCATTTTATCAGTCACATAACCATATAACATATTCCTTTAACTTAGAACCTTCAAGCTTCTCGCGTCGACGTACCCCTAAAATGCATATGCCACAATTCGTAGTTTCGAGCGGATGTATTCGACATCCCTGTTGCAAAATCTATCACTATTTTTCCTTAAAACTCAAATAAATCATCTCTCATTATCACTACAGGACCTCGAATGACCTTTAGAACTTCACTTCTAGAGCATATAGACACCCAGCTCAATTCAGCACACTTAAGTTCTTTTTCAATTATGGAACATGCCCTTCTCCGTTTAATGTCCTCGAGATAATATGAGGCACTTTGAGTCTAATATCCTGACACCCACAATGTCGACCTCATCATTGTTCTCCAACTATACTTCGCTATTATCCATGCAATAATAAGCAGTAAACTTCATGTATGGTGTAGCGTAAAACGAGCAATTAGAATTTATTATTCATTAGTCAAACAGTGAATATTAAATCACTCTCCATCAGACTATCAGCTATTACAAAAATATCACCACATATTATGTATAGCATTTGTATTTCAAATAAGAAACTATTTTTTAGCCAACTCAAGCTAGAGACCCAAATACAACGAAGAAAAGCATTTCACTAATTTCTTAATTATTGGAGAGTCAAACCACAAGTTCTGTTCGAATGTGAAATTTCTACTTGGATCAGATTTCCTTCGCGGGCTCAAACTTGAGGCATATACATGGCACATCTCATTTCCCACTTTCTTAATTTTTGTAGGAAATGAGCGCTTGTCCAACTCGAGCCTAATCATTGGAGAACCAATTTCCGCCTGGTCAAAAGTCCAATCTTAGCATAAAGTTGACAAATTTCAAAGCAAGAATCATGCCAACCACAGACAACATTAATTTAAAGCACTTGTATATGAATTAAGATGTTTCGGGGCAAATGATTTACTTGTCTAGGGACGGCAAAAATGGGTATAGGCTCTTTTTGTTTTTCAACTTGTGTAGTTTGCCAAAACCATGTTACAACATAGTGATGTGTTGATGTTTTCATGTGTATGTCCAATGATTTTAATGTGGACTTTTTCTTTTTTGGGTCGAATCTTAATGTGGACGTGAAAAGGACTAATATGTGCACCTTCTGGTTTTCAACCATTGAAAAATGTTCAAACCCAACATAATTGTCCGGTTGCCGAGAGATGTTGACGTGCATGTTGTTATGCCCCTAACTTCATTATCACGTTCTCTTTTCATTTTCAAAATCTATAATTTTTTCTTTCTTTCTTTCTTTCTTTCTTTCTTTTTTGTTTTTTCCCCTTCTTTTAGGGCTCTAGCCGGAAGATGACACTGATAAAAATCAAATCACAATGTGGAAAACAAAGTGCTTTCCTAGAAATATCATGTGCTCTCAATTTAATATATTATAGTGGTTTCCTTCAAATGCCCAACAGCATCCTATGCGACAACTCCATAGCCAGCATAAGAAAAAAAAAATCTTGTTTTATGACCTAAATCTGGAGCAGTGCGATGGGAACACAGTTAGCTTGTCATTTGGAAAACATAAGTTGGTATTAGTTAGTGCATAAAAGAATTGCAATATGCCTCATAAACCCATTTTCCAACTCATATCTGATGAGCTAAATTGTTAACGGTTCAGGTACATTCAGTAAATGGGTTTACAATGGGTATTAAATGGGTCACTAACTTATGATGGAAATCCATTTTTATAACTCCCTCTTCACACACACACACACACACACACACACACACACACACACACACACACACTCTCTCTCTCTCTCTCTCTCTCTCTCTCTCTCTCTCTCTCTCTCTCTCTCTCTCTCTCTCTCTCTCTCTCTCTCTCTCTCTCTCTCTCTCTCTCTCTCTCGCTTGCTTATTTTGTGCTTTCTTCTCAAATTGGGTATGAATTTTTCAAGATTGTGTTAAATATAGAAGCGTTTTAGTGAATGGTTCACTCTATTTGATTGTATGACTATGGGTCGACTTGAGTTGGATCATTTCCAACTCGATCCAACTGTTTGATAGGTCTGGTGTATAATGAGGGCATTTAGTGTATAATGTAAACATAATGATGATGCTCGATTGTAGATGAAAGACTGACCCTACGATTGCATTTTCAATAGTATCGGGCATATTGTAAATGTCTTGAAACGACACCGCCATGCCCCCGCCTCGCCTCGCCTTGCCTCGCCTCACCTCACCTTTGGTGTCGATGTGTGTTGGAATCCCGAACTTCAAAAAGTTGCATTTACCCATCTGAGCTTGCAAGACTTCGCTATCCGTTCGAAACGATTGTCAGTTGTCCGATTCAGGTCATCATCACTGCTAAATCATATATCTTCACTAATTTAATGAGTTCAATTCAAAAAGAAAATTCAAAACAGTAAGTTCTCAGTCGATGCGATCAAGATTGATAAACATCATTACAATATTGCATCATTGCTTTCCACCTTGGTTCCCTGCGAGTGATCTGTCGTGATCTTACGAGATCTACAAATATCAAAGCTGCCTTCGCTTAGGTCAAGAATAATAAATATTATCACAAGGATTCGCAGATTAAGGAACTCTTTGTCGAAGCTTAAGAGTGACCCGTGATACGAGGGACATAGTTCAAAACCATATCGTAGCCTCCATAATTAGGTTGATAATCAAGTTGCTAATCACGTGATTTGAAAAGTCTGAGCCAAGATTTGTGGAATCCAAGCGGACTCGCAGACCAAATCAACCGACACCAAACCTGCTTTGCCGGTCTTTTTCTTTGGTCGGGGTGAGAAAAAAATAAGCAGATCAAAACCGGTGAATATCAATCAAGTCCTCTATTTCGAGTGCGGACCCACCCATAGGGACCGGATCTTTTTATTTTTAAATTATTATTACTTCAAATTTTCAAAACCCCAATTCTCGTTCTTTTTTCTCTTAGGCTCCGTTTGTTTTATGGTGTTTGGGGTAGAAAATATATTTT
The DNA here is from genome assembly GCA_021437785.1 of Rhodomyrtus psidioides. Classification (NCBI taxonomy): domain Eukaryota; kingdom Viridiplantae; phylum Streptophyta; class Magnoliopsida; order Myrtales; family Myrtaceae; genus Rhodomyrtus; species Rhodomyrtus psidioides. Next base: position 1,072,788 of record JAILYB010000127.1, read on the forward strand.
CAAGAAAAATATTGTCCGTGAAGGTAAAATATCCTTCTAAATCCGGTGAAAATATCCTTTTCTGAAAAAGAGAAATCATTTTTTCCTCTGTCTCGGGTTTCTCTATCACACGTAACTTTCTAAAATAGAAAATTCCTTTCTCTCTCTTCTTCCATTCCCGGGCTTTTTTCAAATTAGAATTTCAAAAAAAATTTACCGAAATAGGATAAAAAAAATTTACCAGATTACGTGTCGCTTGGCAATTTGGCCGTCGAGCAGGCCCGCTCGACAGTCGGGTTGCCGAGCGGGCCTCTGCTCAGCAATCGAGTCGCCGAGCAGGCCCATGACCCCATTTAATTTTTTTTTAAGATTTTGTATTGTTCTTGCTTTTTTTAGTTATTGATAGTTATTATAATTATTTTATGTATAATTATTTATCTTTAGAAGCTTATTTTATAAGATAATTATCAATCATTAATTAAAAAAATTATTAAGATAAATAATTTTTATTTAAAGCCGCAGCGAAAGATTAAAACCGCAGTAATAGATAAATGAAAAACCACAGCAAAATAGTTAAAAACTACATGGAGGATTAAAAATTGCAGCAAAAAATTTTGAAAGAGCATATCTCATCGCTCGGACGTCTATTTGGGACAAATTTTTTTTTTTTTTTTGTGTAATTTTTCGAGACGAATTCATTGGCAAATGACCGTAGGCAGTTTGGCGACGCTTTTTTCCCAAAAAAACGCCTTTTTCCTCGTCAATCTATATCAGGTTTTTCTGTCACACATAACTTTCTAAATAGAAAATTTCTTTCTCTCCCTCTTCTTCCATTCCCGATCTCTCTCCTCACAGTCTCTCTCTCCTCCATCCCCGTTCTCTCTCATCATAGTCTCTCTCTTCCTTGGGTATCCTCTCCGTCGACAACAAGCTCGCGATGCCGATTTCTTCAAATCCTTCGAGGACGACTCGACATCAACTGATTTGATTCCGCATGCTCCTCAATAATTAATCTCTTCTGTCGCCCTCCGCGCTTCGTATCTTTCTGTCCTATGGTTGATTCGCCCTTCCCCCCCAAAAGAAGAGAGGAAAGAACTTGTCAGTCGTGCGATCTAGGGATCTTCTCGAGCTCGGCCGACCCCCGTGACCTCGCCGATGGCGAGCTCGAGGCCGGTGAGGCGAACCTTGCCCTCGCTACACTGGCAAGCTTGTGACTTGCCTCGCCGCCTTAAGCTAGCCAACCGAAGGAGAAAGGAAAAAGAATGACAAAAGGGAAAAAAAAAAAGTAAGAAAGAAAACAAAGGAGAAAAATGATAAAATAATATAATTTAAAATTTATTTTTTAAAAAATAAAAAATTATTAAAATATGTATATGGTGAAAATTTGAATTTTTCTTATTAAATGACGAAAAATATTTCCGTTTTATTTTCAGATTTCAGCTAAACGCCGAAAATGACTTTCCAAAAAATATTTTCTAGAAATTTCATATTTTTTATGAAATAAACGGAGCCTTAAACTGTTCATGCACGTTTCCGCTCATGCCTCTCGCTCTCACTTCTTTCTGTCATAGTTAGGGGTCAGCCCACATCAAGTTGGAACCAATTCTTTGGCAGTAAAATCCACCAAAACTAGCATAATATTGTGGAAAAGGTCGCTATAAGTGAAAGGTGGATTGAAATTATATTAATCTAGCCCAAAAATATTTACCTTCAAGCAAGAGAAGAAAGAAAAAAACCTATTGTACAGCCGGCCAATTTAATCCAATTTTTTTAATTAGACCAATTATTCCAAAACATTTTAACGATCTTCTAATGTAATGTGATGACCCAAAAATCTTAGTTAACTTATCCAGAATCATTATCGGGTAATTATGGATTAAAAATAAGATGACATGACGGCATGATAAAATTAAATTTGGGCATGATAGGGCCATGTACATGTGAATTAGGACCGGATGAAGACATGAGGGCACGCCGACATGGGGGGGGTCCACATGTCAGCACGTGGGAGAGGCAAAGACACGCGATAGACGCGCGTCCCCCAGTGCAAAATGGGGCAACGATTCACCACCATGCGACACGTGGCAGCTCCGCTTGATGCGTGCGTGACATGGTCTTCGACTGCTGACTTGTCTGAGGCTGACGGAGTCCGCTCTACTTCCCCTATATAAAGTTCTGACGTCAATTCATTTCGTCGAAAATCATCATAATGCCATTATTCTACTCTCGAGAACCCCGAACCGCCCCCGACCACCATTGGTCGCCCTAGCCGTTCGTCTGCCATGCGCGCCCTAGCTCCACCATCCTGTGCTGTCCACTTGAGCATCGTACATCCTAGCCTCCATCCATTGTCTCTGTTATTGGAATTTCTATTAGAAAGGCAAGTGAATTTCTAACTTTTATAGTTTGTTTGGATTAATGTTGGAATCATTCATCAATGATTTGAAATCCTGATTTTATTCTTCAATTCTCCTGATTTGCATGATTTCTAAATTGAACTTTTGAAAGAGGGCATATCATCATGGAATGACTGGATTTATTCAACTACATTGAATCTTCTAAACGTCGATGAGGGTAAGATTGCATTATGTATGCATTGCATGACATTTCATGATGAAACAAGTGACTCACCCGTTGTGGGTTTGTTCGACGTTATATCATCGTGAGGTTTATCCAATGATGCCCCGTGTAGCCGGAGAGGAATTCAGAATGCCTTCAATGTTTTTTAATTGGAGATGTCTCTGCCTTGTGAGCTCGAGATGCCTCAAAGTGAGATGTCATGAGGTTTATCCGAGAGGATGGCCTACCCCGTGAGGTTTATCCCTGAAGGAGCAGGGAGCATTGCATATAAATTCATGAGTTTTGAAATAAATCTTATATATGAACAGCCTTTTATGCATGTTATCAAACTCATGAATTGTTGATGTTGCATTCTGATTTCAATGCCTGCATTTTATTGGGTCGAACATTTATTCGTGGGGCGTTAGCTCACTGTTATTGAATTTGGTATCAGAGCGGTTCATGGAGATGCGCTTGTAAATGAAGTGTTTGGTAGGCACGTACGCATTTAAAACCACAAGTCCATGTGATTGTGATTGTCAAGGATTAGTGGTAGCTTATACTACTTATAAGATTTTGTTGATCACTATATAAGTTTGATTATTGTTATGGTTATTGTGGATATAGCAAGGTGAGCAACTGGAAATTGGATGGTAAGTTGCGTACAATAAATAAAGTTATAGAGATCTACATCTAAGTGTAACGGCCTAGGCCCATTACTCGCAAGATATTGTCCGCTTTGGACGCATAATCCTCACAATTTTGTTCCTCCGAAGGCTGCCCATAGAACCCCCGAAAAATGCATCTCACAAGTTAAGAGGGATCCATTGCCATATAAAATAGCCCAGGACACTCCTCCTAAGCGATGTGGGACAATGGATGTCACATACTCTCCCCCTCAGCAGCACAGCACCCCCGCTGTACACTACTCATTGTGACCCATATGCTGTCGAAAATCAGCTATGATACCAACTGTAACGGCTTGGGTCTACCACTCGCAAGATATTGTCTGTTTTGGACACACAGTCCTCACGATTTTGTTCCTTCGAGAGCCGCTAACACATCCCTCGAAAAATGCGTCTTGCAAGTCAAGGAGAACCCATCACCACATAAGCTATCCCAGGACTCCCCTCCTAAGCGATGTGGGACAAGGGATGTCACATATTCTCCCATTTAGTGGCACAACGTCTTCGCTATGCACTGCCCACTGTGGCCCACATGCTGTCGGAACCTGGCTCTGATATCAATTGTGACGACCTGAGCCCACCACTCGCAAGATATTGTCAGCTTTGGACACACAGTCTTCACGATTTTGTTCCTCCGAGAGTTGGCCATAGAACCCCCGAAAAACACGTCTCGCAAATTACGAGGGACTACTACCATATAAACGACCCCAGGACTCCCTTCCTAAGCGATGCGGGACAAAAGATGTCACACTAAACTTGAATTAGTTGATGACTAGTTCTGGATATGTGATTGAGAATTTGGAATAAGGCGATTGGCATTTGTAGATTATAGAACTGGATTGTGAAGTTGTGAATGGAGATTAGATATTGATCTCGAAAAGATATGAAATATCTTGAATTCAATATGATTAAGCGACCAATTAAAGGTCTCATAGCTGGATTCTAAGATATTGATTGTGAAAGTCGTTTTTAAGTTCAAGGCCGTATATCGACGTGGTATATCGGGATGGTTAAGTCATATTCCGCCTCATCAATTCAATGCTCTTGGGTTGATAGTTAGGTTTGACGAAAACGATAATGAGCAGTTCATTCCTCATTTTGGTTTGATATTTAGGTTTGAAGAGAAATGAAGAATGAGTAAACGGTGAGGGAGTTGTTAGTACTCGAATTAGTTCAGATGTCTTATGATTCCCCATATCAAGGTGTAACTAAAGTATCTATGTAATATATGTAAAAAGGAGTGGATAGTGAGATTGAATAAACGATGTGAATAGATTGAATGAGATATAATAAGAAATCCGTGAGTTGATTTGTTAAATGTTATTAATGATTGTAATGTGTGTTATCTAGGTAGTGAAACCATGAAAGGTCATACACCTTGAATAGGCATGCCTGCCATTGGATGTTTTATATTCCATGCTCTTTTGCTTGTATGGCCGCCCTGCTTGATTTCTATTTTAAAGCTTTCACATGCGCCAATTACTTTGAATAAAAAAAAAGATTAAAGAAGAGAGCACGTTTGAAAAGCCTTCCCTTCAGGTGTGGCGGTATGGGACGCTAAATGTAATCCTTCTGGTGGCCTGGAAATTAATGACATGTATATTGATAGTCTTATTTGGTACAGCCGGTGCTAACATGGATAATTTTTACAAATCATTTTAATCTTTTGTATGTTATTTTTTTTTTCCTTTTCTTTATTTAGCATGTGGCCAATCTCAGCGATGCCGACGACCAATTAAGAGGAGAGCCGTGTTCACCTAGATCATGCCCTTGACAACACATGCCCTCATCTAGACCTACTCTTGCCCTTGCCAGATTTGGGAGGGGTGGTTGGCAAGGGCAGCGACGCCCTTTACTAGATCTGGACAAGGGATGGCTAGCGAAAGCAATCTTTCCTTATGGCTAGCGAGCTGGACCCTCGCCTGTGGCCGATGATTGGCCATCCCCGAGACTAGCCACAATTGTAAACATTGTCCAAGACAACGCCATTGCATGCCACATAAAAGGTGGGCATTGAATGGACTGTTACGTTAGAAATTTGTAGTCAAAATTAGTCGAAAGGACTACATTGAAAAAATATCAGATGATGTAAAGTAAATTGATCAAATTTAACAGTTTAGGACTGAATTTGTCACTATATAATAGGTTTATAACTTTTAGAATAACTATCCCAAGTTATCTAGTTACCTTTTATTATCTGTCTAACCAACTACGAATACTCGTTTGTGTAGTTACAATTTCATATATGTACACAACTCTAAGCTAGCGGTGCGTGAACATATATAGAGTAGGGCCTGTTTGGTTCAGCATTTGGCCAATGGACTTTGAGTAAATGCAAATACCTTTGGGCTAAATGCCTTTTCCAAAATGCAAGTAATGTTTGGCAAAATATTTTTTTAAAAAATGCATTTAAAAGCAACTTTGACGTAAATGCCGTTTGGTGAAAAATATAGTATTTTTACTTTTTTTATTAAAAAAAAGTGGCAGCTGGTGATCGCCGACGGCGGCGGGGGGTTGCGGCAGCGGCGGCGACTGGCCGCGACGGAGAGGCGGCAAGTGAATGTGACAAAGTTAAAAAAAAAATTAGTTGCATTTGAGATGCAACTTCACAAAGTACCTCCAGAGGTACTTTGGCCTAAAGTGTCACCCCCTGACCCCGGCGGGCACGCCAACATCCCACGAAACCGTCAAAACAAATAAGATAACCCAAGATCCAACGGCTTATCTCATGGAGCACGATATGAAAAACACATGCGGAAGTGAAAACAAACCCCAGACATAAAAAAAATCATATGGTGACATAGGATTAAAAATAATCGCACATCATCTTATAAATAAAAGGGCCTAGTACAACAAAAGACAGAAGGGTTCAGAGGAATGCACTATAGGACCACAAAAGAAACTCCCAAAAAAAATTCATAAACTAGACGTATTCGTCTTCATCTTCCTCCTTTTCCTTCTTCATCAACTTTGAGGCATTCTTCAAGGCTTTGGGTTTGAAAATGTTGGTCCCACGACGGGGGTGAGATAATAATCTCAGTAAGTTAACCCTAACCATAAGCTTGACTATTGGTATCTCCAAGCACGCTTGAAAATATGCAAGTTTTGGCAAAATACTTTTCACACATGACATTCAAGCAATTGGCATAACAAGGCAACTCGGGCATATCAGGTAGTCAAGTTCATGTCTTTCATACTTTCACTTTCTAATCTGAGTTTCTGAAGCCATACAGGCATAATAGACATTCCAGGCCTTCTAACCAATTTCAAGCATACAGACTCGGAAACACATCAAAGTCATGTTTCAGTCTTTTATCTTATTTACGCCCATCAATAGCCTCCTTGTGAGATGATTCGGTCAATCACATGACTCTCGACGTCATATCAAGATGATTAGTTCATCATGACTCTCGCTGCGAGATTATTCGGTCTCTATAGCGACTCTCGACACTCCGCGCCATCGAGATGATTCGATCGACTATAGGACTCTCGCGTCCGGACCTAGAGATGATTCAGTTACTACCTGACTCTTGATTCTTACAACCCTCGAGATGATTCGGTCAAGGTAGGACTCTCTAAGCGCAAGACCTCATCAGGTCAATGGGAGTAACTCCCTCCCTAGCTCAATGCATTGGCCATAAAAAAAAATATATAATTGTGAACCTTCTCATTAATCTCATTTTCACATTCTTAAGCAGATTCATTCTATTTCCATTCAAGGCACACCATTCGAGTACATTCAGTTCATCAATTCAAACATGCAGCACATGCCATCTCACATCAAGCAATTGAACCATCGAATGCACCAACAAGCATTAAAGCACTTGATTAAACCAAATAAGTCGATGTACGCCAAAATTCACTCACGGCACCTCATCATCAAGTATGCACAGCTTTAATTCAACATTTCGAAGCATGCTAAAGAGTCATTCAATCAAGGCAACTCATCCAAAGTATCAATTCATCAAAACTGCCCAATTTGAGCCCCCACGACCAAGTTTAGTCTCACGAAAACTGATATTTTTTACTAAATTTTTAAGGAAACAAATTCTATATTCTTAAAATTCAAGATCTTACGGATGTGTGGGCGAAAACGGTACTCAATTTGGATATCAAATGAATTAGAACGGGTCATTTTAGAATTGGCGTGCACATAAAACAGATTTGGGCACCTCTCGGTTTCTTCACGTGTTTTACACTAAAATGCCTCTTTAAACCTCCTCAATTCCACCAAAATTCCACCATCTAGTGACTCAACATCCTAACAAAAGGTTAAAAGTCTTCTTACCAAGCCAATTAGGCAACAAACTCCTCCAAGAGCCGCAACAATCTTCGGATCCTAATCTCTGTGGTGCAGGGCGGGTTCTGTTCCTAGGGTTCCATGCAAACCGGCCATCAAAACTCCAATCTAACTCATCTATCCTTTCCTAACATGTAGTATCATGTCTTAGGGTGTCTTATCAACAAGTTTCGGGGCAAGCGACACCTCGACGGACCTCAAAAGCTCACGGATCCTCTACCAGTCGAAGAGGACATAATCTGTTCTTGCAAAACCAGGCAATTTCAACCATGAAAACCTATTAAACTCCAACCAACTCTCAAACTCAGCTTGCTATAACCCTTAACTAGGAGTCAAGAAGGCTTTACTGAAGATTTCGAAGCAAAATAACCCTTCTAGGTCTTCCAATCTGTCTGGTCCTCTTCGGTACACAGGCGGCCAGATTCTACCTCAAGAAAACCTCCTCAATTTAGCCATGAAAACCCATCAAAACTCACATAAACCTGCAACCCTAGCTCATCCAACTTTAGTACTGTAAATTTAGAAGTCCTCACCAAAAGTTTGAAGTCGTTTGAAGCCTTGAAGTGGCTAAACGAAGACCTTCCTCCAACTTGATCAGAATCTGCCTTGTTTTGACCTTCGTACACTCAAACCGAGCTACGGGAAAAACTATTAGGTCAAATTGGGCTTATAATATGTCCTTAGAAAGGTAAGACGATAAGCTTTCAAATGGAGATGTGTTACCTCAATCCGATGTCGGATGAAAGAGATATGACCGGAATAGTGGGTTGGGACTAGTCGTGAGCTGGCGGGCGAGAGAGAAGAAAATGAAAGAGAGATAAGAGAGAGATGGAGTTCGGCCGAGCTTGAGGGAGGAGAAAGAATGCTTTGCTTCTTCCAAAATTCAAGAGGAGTGTTGACACCTGATTTTTAACCAAGTCTTTTTCAGTTTTATTTTTTGAAAAATCACAAAAAATTCATAAAAAGTCAGAAAATTACAAAATCAACTTTGGTGGCCTTGGCCAAGCCCAAGGAACCATTCTTGACCAAAAAATAATTTTTCACATTTTTCATATTTTTTAGTATTTTTAGAAAATAGAAAAACACTTAAAAAATCAAGAAAAATAGAATTTGAGGTCACAAAAATATGGAAAAATAGCCAATATTTTTATTTTTAATCCCTTGTATTTTTGACCTCACGAAAAATCCAAAATTAGATTCAATTTTAGGTGTTCCTTTGTAACCCGTACTATTGAATTTGAGAAAAAAATACCAATTGAGTCTTTTAATTTGCAGTTTTAGCATTTTCTAGGATCTTGACATTCAATCTAATTGTACCCTATTTCAATTTGACCTAATTGCTCGGACAAGTTGTTCAATTGCAAACACAATTGCATTTTAGTCCTTGAATTTGTGCATAATTGAAATTACTTCCAATTCGAGGGCTATCCTTATAAATTGAACATGCTACTCAATGATTTTTACCATTTTGAATCGATTGGGATGGGTAATTTGGCCCAATTTGGTCATTTGAACCTTCAATTGCACAACCCCTAATTTTGCAATTAAATAGAACTTTGGGGTTTTTATAGAAATTGAGGTGAAATTTTGGGCAAAACCACATTTTTGGATAAAATCCATGCCCTAAGCTCAATTCTGAAATTTAATTGCAAAAATGCCCAACAGATTTGGATTAATTTTGAAAATCCCAATTTGGAACCGGTTCGGACCGGTCAGACCGCTGGTCCGACCAGTCGAACCGGTCTGCTACAGTGTCTTCTTCTTCCCCGAGAGTCTGTACAAATGAACAGTAAAATGCCGAGCTTTGATGGCCAAATTGACGGACCAATCGGCGATAATCGAAGACACACTTAGGGGCGTTTGATTCCTTAGGACATTTCCCGTCGATTGAGACCAAAATGATGATCAATGGTCGTCGGAGGGGAGAGTAATCGGACGGTCAATCTCGCAAGCCTGTAAAAGTCAACATCTCCTAAACTCAGTGCAAATTCATGCTAAATTCGCACGAATTAGGAGCTGCTGAAGAAGTAAACGGACGTAGACGAGACACTCATTCCCTCCGTCGCCGTTTGGACCTAATGGCACATGTAATCACGTGCCATTTCGAGTTCGTTGACCCTCCCGATTGGCGGCAAAGGCTTCTTGAAATCCAAAGAGCTATATAAGCTTGTGATCGTTTTCTGTTGAGGGGATTGGTCAATTCGGTTAGTGGAGGACGAGGAGAATCGAGAGCGAGAGAGAGAGAGAGAGCGCAAAACAGAGCTCGTTCTCCGACCCCCGTCGTCGAGAACTTGAGCTCAAATTGCAGAGCGCCGGTTAGGCCTTCCCAGGCCAAACCAAAGCTTCACGGTGCTGCTAGAAGGTCGCCCAGAGTCCTCGGAAGCGATCACCGTCGCCCAAGCACGTGGAACCCACGAGAATAGGTGAGTCGCAGTCTCGAGTTCTTCTTTGAGCATTCATGGCGATTCACGCATTTCTTGATCATTTATGCAATTAGTGTGTGCGTTTCATTCCCTGAACATCACTGACCATCTCTGCATCTTGGTTTTGTATTGATTTTGTTCGAACAACCCGAATCGAGTCTTTGAACTTAGCCTTCATAGCCGACCGCTGTTCATCCTTGCCCAACCAAATCTGGGCCGAGCGAGCTCAATCGGAGCTCGAGGTAAGTCTTCTAAACCCCCTCGGATGCTATTCTATGACTGGATTGCCATGATTTGTCACGAATCGAGCTATTGAATCTCCATGGCCGTACTCAGCGCAGTGCATGATATTCGTGATTTAGTGATCGATGTGCTTCAATTCCCACATATATGAGATTGGATGATAAGACGAGTCGATTGCCGTTGGTCTCGCATGATTTCATCAAGAATCCACCGTCAGATCATCACCGGAGAAGCGCAGCCGTTCATTCCGCCGGGGTTGGGAGGTTGAAGACGAAGCTGACGTGGCACGGTCAACCGGTCAAACTCCTAGTTGGCATTCGGCCATTGATCCACGTGTCTGTCGAGTCAGCTCGACCGTTAGTTTGTTAGGGTGAGTCAGCGTAGATCGGACGGCTCAGGTTAATCGAGTCCAACAAATAGTGGGCGTCCGATTAGAAATTAGGATAATTCGAAAATGATTTTAAATCGGAAATAAAAATGGTGCAAACGGCGCCGTATGGGTCAAGAGGCGACGTGGTTCATGTTAGTAAGATTGGACGGTTCAGATTAAGACTTAGGTTCTAATCGTAGCCGTAGGTTTAAGTAGTCTGATCAGACGGCGACGATCAAGTATTCGTCCAATCTGAACAGTTGGTTCTAGTAATCAGATCCAATGGGCGCAGACTAGCCACGCGGTGCATTAAGGACCCTTGGATCAGATCCAAATAATTCGAAAAATAAAAAAGACTGGGACGACGTCCTTTTAGAGTTGTGGTCCGCGCGGGTTCGGGTCTGGGCCGGGTTTTGACCCCAGTGGGTCGGGTCGACCCGGTCCGAATCATATTTTTTAATAAAAAAATCAGAAAATGATTTAAAAAAAATCAGAAAAATCCTAGAAAATCCAGAAAATGCCAGAAAATTCCAAAAAAAATCCAAAAAAAATGTGGAAAAATTGTGAAAAATCCTAGGTATTCTAGAAACCCCCAAAAATCGAGGGTTGACCACAGACAACTGGTCAACCCTATTTTTGGGGTTTCTTATTCGATCTTCTAAGACTTGACGACATTACCCTTTAAGGGTAAGTTGCCTTTGCTGTGTACCTATGATAAAATCGATAATGCCAAAGTAAGAATTAGGGCCGAGTAAGCGACCAATTCTTAGGTTTAGGTTTTTCGAGTCCCGCCCCTTTTCTCAAAATGACGATTTTGCACCCTCAATGGGAAAATCATCTTTCTTGTCTCAATCGAGTTCTGAAAATTGCTTAAAGTTAGGGTTCGGGTCAGGTGGACGACCAGCCCTAATATTTAAGATTTTCAGTCCTCATCTTTGTCCAAAATGACGATTTTACCCTTCCAATGGTAAAATCACTTTTAAATTCCAAAAAAAATCATGGAAATTCCCTAAAAATAAGAAATGGATTGGATTGATAGCCAATCCTATTTTTCCCTGTCCTTTCACTTCCCAATTCATCTAAAATGACATATTTACCCTTACAAGGTTAAATTTTCCCCGAATTATTCAAAATTACGATTCTGCCCCTCATGGGCGAATCATGTCCAAATCACTCTCAATCCTTGATTGATATTTCTCTAGGCTAATAGGGCCTCATTAGGGATGCCATGCTGCTTTCATGTGTTTTATCCGCATGTACTGGATCCTTGATTTGCGCACTTATTTCTATTGATTGTGATTGATAGGGTAGTATTTCCCATCTGCATGAACTCCTAGATTTAGGATCTGTACCCCACTCGTCTGTATGAAATCCTAGGATCAGATAAATCATTCAGCTTAGGTACCGAAAGTGCGTCAACTCTGACAGTTGACGTAACTAAGTCCCCGAACCCACTTCTCTGGTTTCCGCAGAATCGAATAGATCCCTCCCAACTATTCGATAGGGTTTCCGATCGTACCCTCCACGAAACGATTGGTGGCGACTCCTTGGCATGTACACTCATCACATGTCATTAGACCGCACTGAAGGTCGATCACGTATATCCAGCAGTTGTGATTTAGGAAATGGACTTTGGGAGAGGCCCGTGCCCAATCATACAACATCGGACGGCCCATTAACCCTCGCTAGCCATTGATGGCGGTCGGGAGGGTCGCGATAGACTGGCGACTCCACTGGGGACGAATTCGAACTCAGAATCTCTGGTTACGAATTCCAGAGGACTTAAGCCGATTAAAAAGTTGTTTGGTTTATCTGACCTTATTTTCTGCAGATGCTCTCGAAGGTGAGATATGTACACTAACCATTGTGTTAGATGTTTTTGCAGATTGGAGAAATAAGGGGTGGAGTGATTGTTGACATTTTTTCCTGCAGGTTGGAGTTGGGAATGTATGTTTATTTTTATACACATACTGAAGCGGTGTTTTGATACAAACTGCTGTGCATGACTTTGCATTGTGATGATCACAACACATTGCACACATTGGGGGTCAAACCCCGACTGCAACCACCCATAGGTTACCTTAGATAGGGAAATGGTGCGAAAAGGATCTTGTGTTTAATGGCACTTGAGACTTTCGTACTCGTTCCCACTCACCATCTGCATTGGCGATGTCTAGCCCTCTTGCGTAGGTACCCTTGGGGAGGAATCTGCCTCGTGTGGATCGTGGGAGCCTTAGCCGTAGGTTCCTCACCTGATTTTTGATTTCTTAGAGTATACCTACTTGTCTCATGCGCATGTCTATGGATGGTTGGTATACCTAAAACCGCCCATTGATAAGAGGGGGACATTCCACATTCCCCCAGGTATGGTTGGTAAGGCAATTATTTCCGATGTACTTTACTACTCCCTGCTCCATAATATGACTCATACATTACATACATTCATATGCATTCACATCATGCAAATCGCTCAAGTGACTAATTGAAACAGCAATGGTAATAGGGTAGAATGTCGCTGTTCCCTAAGAGCTCGACAGAATTGGTGACCTTCGAATATCTGAGGAAAGTCACTCGCCCCGGACCAAACACAAGGCTACACTTCACTAGATTCGTGCATGGTCGGGAGCTGACTGGATGTAAGCTAGGATATGCGGAAGACTGTCAAACTTGCTATTACGTTGATAACCTCAGATTCAAGCGACAAGCGGATGAGATGTTTAAGAATTATCTGGAGATGAAGAGGCAGCGTCGCAACCAGTTGGCCAGAGAGGCATATGCCCGTCGGAAGGCTGAACTACTGGCCAGAGAAAGTGTGCCCATGGTCACTTTCTAGGGAAGAAAGAGGCGCCCCGCGACCAAGACAAAACCGAAACGTATCACGCTCAAGAAGGCGAAACCCAAGAAGGCTCCTGAAGTCGTCATACCGTGGACCAGAGAATGGCCAGAGGAACTACAGCCTCTCGACCAAAACATTGAAGACGACTCCCTTACACTTGATTAGAGGAAAACTCCTGATCAACTGTCATTTGGATAGACCTCTGGGAAAAGAGTGATTTGGATCCTCACATTCCAACTGTCTTTTACAGCTTTCTTGTTTGAAAGATCTCTCTTTACCTTTCTTCCATTAGGCATTTTCATTGTAATAAAAGTTCACTCCACTTTGTTCTTTTGATATATTGACCAATGAAATGTGACGTTGCTATTTCCCTTAGTCACTGAGTAAACCTGACTAAATTGCATAATTCACTTCCTTGAAATTCAAATTAGGCTTTGAGTCAGGCTTTCAAGACCTGAAAAAGATCCTAATTTCCATTTCTTCAATTGAACTATGCAATCGAGTTAGCTCATGCATACCTCATGACATCTGCATGTTCATACGTTTAAAGTAATTTCTGACGATTGACTTTTCAAAATCATTTGCATATTTTAGACTTAATGGGAAAGAATGATATTCAAGTATTCAAAATCCCCCGGGCCGAACTCCAATCATGGTGGGACAGCATGGGCGAACCCAACCAAAAATATGCTGAATCACGACTAGGATACCTACTGGACCTGCTGAAGATTGAGTGTCCACCCGCCTTTATTCAAGCCATGGCGCTCTACTGGGATCCTACCACCGCTACATTTTGCATGGAAGGACTAGAGATTACTCCCACTATCGAGGAATATAGCGCCGTCATCGGAGTTGAGTTTACTCCTACGCTCGTCCGACCCCCTATAGGATTTGAACCCCTGAGTCAGGTGGCTGAATTCCTTGACACAGGCCTGAATGAAGTCAAAGCAGATGCAAAAAGCAATTCTGGACGAGTCTCCTTATCTTTCCTTATAGACCGATTTTCCCGCCTCCCTGCTGCTAAAGGAACCAAATCTGGTAGAGCTTTGTCTTGGCATTCTTTAGCTTTGTACTATTCCTGATCGTATCTGTCACCTTTGACCCTATCATGGCTGTAGTAGCTAGACAAGTCTGTTGTGGGTGAGATTACTCAAACATCCTCCTTGCCGAGACCTTCATTTCCTTAAATCGCTTCAGGAAAAATAAAAATGGAATCTTTAGAGCCTCTAGTGATCTTCTGTATCTGTGGTTCACTTCCCATATCATACAATTTCACATTCGCATGGGTTTCACTAAAATCAGCCCCGATGCGCACCCTCTTAAAACCTTTGTTAGAACCCATACACGTGTTCCTAAGTTCAACTTCATAGAGTGGAAAAACTTCCTTAAAATCCTAAAACCCGAACAACTCCGATGGCGGCTAAGGTTGCCAACGCTGAGCAAAGTCAGATTGACCTGCGATGACGGGGGTCCAGTCCCTTTGCTAGGATTCACGGGCTCTACCGCATACTATCCAAGGAGGGTGATTCGACAGTTTGGAGCTCTACAGGAGATCCCTTCTCCAACGCAACCTGGTATCTTTTCCTTTGACTTACCAAGCCAGACCCTCACAGAGGAGGAGAAGAGACAGTTTGAAGCCAAGGTGGCATCCATCATACGCTCTTTGAAGAGTTCTTAGGCTGAAGAAATAAGTTGGCCAGAAAACATGACTCGTGAAGAAAACATTCATAGAGCCACCGCAGAATACATTCAACGCTTCAAAGCGACCCGACGAAGCCTTGTCGAGCCCTACATACCCGAATACATCGTGCCGTACGTACCTGGAATAGAGCCGTACATACCCGAAGATATGGGACCGCTGTCATATTCAGAAGACGAGGAGTCCCAGACTGAAGAGGGGAATCCATACTGGGATGATGAGGATACCTTAGGCCCCAAACGTCCTAAACTTGAATAGGCTATTCTGTCAAGTGTAAAATAAGCAAACATTGTGATATCTTCTCATACATTCTCATTTCTGTTAGATACTATCTTGGACACATGAGCATGAATATGAACATGTTTTGCGAATGCATAAAAACTATCATAAAAAATTACGCTTCTTTTAATTTCATGAATTCTTATCAGAAAATGATTAAAGGAACTGCTTACATGAGGCTAAGGCTCACGAGGTAATCCTTTTTCTCATCTACTGGTAAGAAGCATGCAACTAAAAGGATTAGCTGCTTCCTTTTGTCAAAAACAAAAGAAATACTCACTAGGAATCCTTCTGAAATAGGTACCCTCTCATCACGGAACTACCAACACATTGTTTCCGTACCCGCTTTAAGACAAGAATGGAGCAACAAGAATTGACTCCGCGTGTGGGCATGTTGGAATCTCAGATGACCGCCTTAGCAACTATGATGGCCGACATCAAGGCCATGCTGGAGGCCACCCAAGCTAAACAAACCACAGCCCATAACCAGAACAACTCAGATCCTTCTTCGGTACCTGATGTAGCAGATAGAGAGGTAACAAGGGATACCCAACATACAGAGGAGGATGTCCATGAACCAAACAACCGATCACAACCAAAGGCCTCGCCTGTTGTTATCAACCTCGAGAAGGAGGAGAAGGGGAAGCAGACCATGAAAACTGAAGCGGAGGCTAAAAGGTTGGCCAAAATCGAGGAGTGCTTGAGCAGTCAAGGTTACAAGTTAGCTCGCTTCGACAAGATATCTCCTTTCGATAAGGTAGAGACTCCTCCTGACTATAAGGAGCCAGAGTTTGTAAGAAAATACAATGGGACAGGTTGTCCCCGAGCACACCTCAAGTATTACCTGCGCAAGATGGCGCACTATTCAGATTATATTCCGCTACTAATGAACACATTCCAAGAGAGTTTGGCTGGCCCCGCGCTGGCCTGGTTCATTGAACTAGACCTAGAAGATTACGATGGGTGGGAGGATCTTGCAGAGGACTTCCTCAGACAGTACAAATTCAACACGGCTACGGCCCCTACAAGAGAAGACCTTCTGCGAACTTCAAAGGCAAGAGGTGAACTAATCAGGACATATGCCCAGAGGTGGCGAGCCTTGGCCACCCAAGTAAAGCCATCAATCCCAGAAGATGAGCTGATTGACTTATTCCTGAAAGCACTCCCATACGAGTACTTTGACAGGATAAACACTTCCGGGTGTCAAACATTCGCACACTTGATTAAGGTTGCCGAAAGACTAGAATGGGCCTTGAGGGAAAGAAAGCCTCATGAAGCTCCTAGAAGGCAATACCCCTTAAAAAAGGAGAGAGAACCCGGACTCGACATAGCATTTATACCAGATCCCCACAAGCCCAAGACGTTCGACAATTCCAACCAGGCCAAAGGAGGACCGTCCTGGTCGACACCTAAAGTGCAAGAGCCTAGAAGAAAGCAACCCCATAAGCAATTCTCTCAGCTCCCGAGGCCTTTATCCAAGTTGCTCCCGATGCTGCTAGAGCAACACCTGGTGGCGAAAGAACCGCCTAGGGCAAACCCTGCAAGGTATCCTGGCTTTGATGAGAGCCAGACATGTGCCTACCATATGGGCGAGAGACGGCATAATGTGGATAACTGTTATATCCTTAAGCTGAAAGTGCAAGCCCTGATTGATAGCCAGATTCTAAAATTTGACAATGCGGCCCCAAATGTACAAGAAAATCCACTGCCAGATCATCAAGCAGTAGGAGCAATATTCTCTGAATGGGAAGAAGATTACCTTAAGCTGAAGGTAGATGTGCTTAAGCTGACCGACCTGCTAATAACCGCTTCATCATACCCAAAAGCAGGAGCGATCTCTACTGACCAAAAGAGACTATGCATCACTAAGATGATGAGCTTGGGGATAATGTCTGATATCACCAATGAAGAGTTCAAAGGAGTCAAAGCTTCTTTATCTTTGGAAGGTAGCTACTTCGTGATCAAGACTGAGCAGGGTAATGCCTGGGGTACCTCACATGAGAACCTAATAAACAGTCTTGGGCCGGTCACTCAGCCAGAGGAAGAGTTCGAAGAAGACGAACTGGAAGCCAAGAGACGAAGTCTAGCAGACCTCAAATTTATGGCCACCGCACTTGAGAAGGGCGAAATTATAGACAACCTTAGTCAAGATTCTAGGGGGTACAACTTCAAAGTGAAATATTCAACCCCTCCCAGCTTTTATCAGAAAATTGAAGACACCATACCAGACGGATGGGGAGGTATGGATGATCCCCTTCTACCAGAAACCTCAAAAGACATGGGAAAACCTTTTACAAAGGGCTTTGACGACACCGTATCGATGATCGAAACCGTCACGACCGTGGTAATCAGGTTGGAAGAACTGGATAACCCGAGCAGGGTGGAAAATTGCCTAGTCAAGCCTATCGTGATTCAATTGCCGCAAGAGGAAGAAGGCGACACATCTAAACCGGAGATATCTCATCAGACAACTGTAACTATAAAAGTCCCCCAGTAGAAGAATACGATCCTAAAGCAGTCCATTGGGACTATGAGACCACACAGGTAGACGCGGTAATGGGGTCCGGACGATTCTATGCCCCTAGGGAGGGCGAATCCGAAAAAAATGAGGTCTCAAAGGAAGACGCGGAAAAGCTCATATCGATCATCAAAACCAGCGAGTTTGAGGTGATAGAACAGCTGAGGAAGTTACCCGCTCAGATATCCCTATTAGATCTATTCATCAATTCTGAAAAGCACAAGAACGCACTGTTGAGGATACTTAATGAAGTACATGTCCCTGAAACAATTAATGAGGTACAATTAGGGGACTTTGTGGGGACGATCCTTTTAAAAGACCAATTGAGCTTCTCTGACGAGGACTTCCCCATGGAAGGAAAAGGGCATAACAAGGCCTTGTATATTTCCGCGCAATGTAACGAAAAAAGAGTGGCGCACGTATTGATCGACAATGGATCAGCCTTCAACATTTGCCCTTTGGCTACCTTGAGAAGATTGGGAATCAACGAAGAAACGGTTAATACGTGTTAGTGGATAGCACAGCAGGTTATGAGTTGTTCTCGTTTATGGATGGATTCTCGAGATACAACCAAATCTCCATGAAACAAGAAGACAAACCAAAGACTGCTTTTACCACACCCTGGGGGAACTTTTGCTACAAAGTCATGCCCTTTGGATTAAAAAACGCCGGGGCTACCTATCATAAGGCCATGGTCACATTATTCCATGATATGATCCACAAAGAAATTGAAGTATACGTCGACGACATGATCGCCAAATCCAAGAAAGGACAGGATCACGTACAGGTGTTAAGAAAATTATTTGAGCGCCTACGCAAATATAAGTTGAGGTTGAACCCTAATAAATGTGTGTTTGGGGCAAAATCTGGAAAACTTCTTGGGTTCATAGTCAGTAACAGGGGCATTGAGATCGATCCTTCAAAGATTCAAGCTATCCACGATCTGTCAACTCCCTCCACAGTAAAAGAAGTGAGAAGCCTTTTGGGGAGACTGAACTATATTGCCAGATTTATCAATCAACTGTCTGATGTGGCTAAGCCAATCTTCAAACTGCTTAAGAAAGGCGCGAAAGTAACATGGGATGTTGAATGCAGCAAGGCATTCCAAATGATCAAGAACTATCTAGTCACACCGCCGGTACTTGTGCCACCAATTCCTGGTCATCCATTGACCTTATACCTGACTATATAGCAGGAGTCCTTGGGAGCCTTACTCGCCCAAACTAGCCCGATAGATGATAAAGAAAGGGCCATCTATTACCTAAGTAAGAAATTCACACCATCTGAAGCAAAATATGCACCGGTCGAAAGGGCCTGTGTAGCAGCGGTATGGGTACTTCGCAGACTGAGACAGTACACCCTACACCACCACATTCAGCTCGTAACAGAGAACGATCCTGTCAAATACCTCCTGGAGAAACCCGCTTTGATTGGGAAATTAGCAAAATGGCAAGTAATGCTGTCTGAATTTGACATCAAGTGCACTCCACAGAAGTCAGTTAAAGGAAGAGCTATAGCTGACATGCTAGCAGAAAACCCGTCAAACGATGAGTCTCCTGAAGCAACAAGCATAGGAGGTCAAATTCTCAACTTAGCAGAAGACAAGTGGGTCATGTACTTCGATGGTGCTGTTAATCTATCAGGGGCAGGCACTGGGGCAGTACTGATATCCCCGGATGACCAACATTACCCTGTGGCGGCAAAAATAACTTTCCCTTGCACCAACAACATCTCAGAATATGATGCGTGCATTTTAGGCCTACGATTGGCCATTTCCATGAAGATACCTAGGTTGCAAGTTTTTGGAGATTCCATGCTCATCATTTTACAGACACAGGGAGAGTGGAAGACGAAAGATACAAAGCTCATCCCTTATCATGAATACCTTGAAGAATTAATACTCGAATTCGAAGAAGTGTCATTCGAATACCTATCGAGATCCCACAATCAATTTGCAGATGCGTTAGCCACCCTTGCCTCAATGTTGCAAACAACTGGAGGGTTGGATATAGAACCCATAAGGATCAATATAGTTGAACGGCCAGCTTATTGCATGCTAATCGAAGAAGAGTTTGATGGGGAACCATGGTATTACGACATCAAGAACTATCTCTCAAAAGGTGAGTTCCCTGAAGCATGCCAACCAGGAGACCGGAGATACATAACCAAGATGGTCAGCAAGTTCTTTCTCAATGGACAAATTCTGTACAAAAGATCCTTTGATTCTACTCTATTAAGATGTGTAGATGCCAAAGAAGCAAATATCCTCTTGAAAGAGATCCATGAAGGAATATGTGGGCCTCACATGAACGGCCACCTCCTCGCCAGGAAGATCATGCGGCTTGGCTATTATTGGATGACCATCGAATCAGATTGCTGTCAGCACGTCCGGTCATGCCACCAGTGCCAAATATACGGTGATAAGATCAATGCACCCACAAACGAATTACACCAAATGTCTGAAGTTTGGCCTTTCTCTATGTGGGGCATAGACATGATAGGGCCTATTAATCATGTGGCTTCAAATGGTCATCGCTTCATCTTGGTAGCAATTGATTACTTCACAAAATGGGTAGAAGCCAGCTCTTACAAGAATGTCACTGCAAGAAATGTGGCAAGATTCATCAAAAGAGACATCATATCCCTGTATGGTACCCCTCAAGCGATCATCACAGATAACGGGTCTAACCTAAACAACAAGATTGTCGATGATCTACTGGATCACTTTAGCATTCGACATCTGAACTCATCTCCTTACCGCCCACAGATGAATGGGGCAGTGGAATCAGCCAACAAAAACATCAAGAGAATCTTGGCTAAAACAGCAGAAAACTACAGGGATTGGCACGAAAGGCTGCCCTTCACCTTGATGGCCTACCAAACGTCGATCAGGACTTCCACAGGGGCAACTCCCTACAGTCTGGTGTATGGGACAGAAGCAGTTCTACCCGTAGAAGTTAAGATTCCCTCTTTGAGAATCTTATCAGAAGATAAACTCTCTGAGTCAGAATATTTCAAACACAGATATGAACAGCTGAATTTAATAGAAAAAGGGTAGCCAGGGCGTTCAATCGAAAGGTCAAGACCAGAAACTTCGAAGTAAATGACTTGGTAATTAGGAAAGTTTTGCCGAATACTACCCATCCAGGGGAAAATTCACTCCAAATTACGAAGGCCCCTACATTATCAAGAAGATCCTCACGGGAGGAGCATTAATTCTTGTAAACTCCGAGGGAGAAGAACTGGGGCACCCTGTAAATTCAGATGCTGTGAAGAAATATTACCCTTGAAATAAAATCAGATCCCGGTCATATGACTTACCCCGAATTGAGCCTACTCTTCATGATAGTCATTGCATAAGCATGTCATGCATCCATACATACATCAGCATGTGTTCAATATTGCAGGACTCAAAGAAGCAAGGTCCTCGAGGGCAAATACCAAGAATGTCCGATGAAGACAGCAGACAACGAAACGAAGAGCAGGAAACTTCAAAAGAAGGGCACAAGAGCACGTTCCAAAATGAATAAAGCCAATTAGAATACATGATCAAGAGGACTTACTGTCATGGTGGTCAGGTGCACGTCCTTTCTCTTCAAAAACTAAGAATCTCAAGAAATTTTAGAACATTTAACCATCTTGTGTTGTTAAGAAAAATGCAGATTTTCATGAACCTATCCATTTCCATTGGAGCGCATGATCAAGGGTAAGGTGTATCGTTCTAAATTTCTGAAGTTCGAGAGCATATACCGACAGATTCCTTTTATGTTTTTCAGGGATCCCTAGCCACGCGGGGCAGGTAAACATTCGTTTCCCAATCTCTTAGGTTTTAAGACTGTCAGAATCCTTATTGCTAGAATTTAAAGGCTTCTTGGAATCTAGCATGCATTCAATTCCCATGTCTAGAAAAGCACCAAATTTTCACAATCACGTCATTAGCACTCATGTTTAAACTTGGAGGTTATCTGAACATGATTGGAATATGCATTGTGCATCATAAATCCCCTTGAGGGTAAGTTTTGGAGAAAGTGAAATGAACTTTTCCAACAAGAGTTGTTTAGAACTGTTTAAAAGGATGTTCCTCAGACAAGAGGCAAGCTGGATCCCAAACACGTCCTATACACACTTGAGAGATGAGTGGAGTGGTAAGAACAGCGAGACCTTGACCCTGACCTACGGGAATATGGGTTATTCGCAGTGATTACATAGATCGAGACGACGGAGGCATTCGTTTCTCTATCATAAACACTACAGGTGACCATTGATAACCCTTTGAACGGCGGTTTCATTCTTTACCCCTGTCAAGAACCACCCCACAGTGGGGCAAACTGGAGGTACGTCCAGCGGTATCAGGAGGTAAATGGTTAGAAGTTCTCTTGCTCAGACTTGCATCAATCTTCGTGTGTTGCTTGTCATTTTAACTTCTATGGTAATTCAAGTGCTTTAGGATGACGAAAAGCCTTCGTTTCTCTATCCTATACACTTTTACCCTTTGCACAGCCCAGTTGAGCTTATACGTTCATTTCACAAACCCGTTGGTGATCATTGCATATTCCAAGACGGAAGCGACGTCACTTCAAGAGCGGAAGAGTTCAAAACACAGGATTTGTGAAAAATTCCTAGATTAATGTTTGAGTGCTGAGATTCAAGTTGTACATCTAGCAAACTCATTTGAAAACTCTGATCCCCAAAAGAAAAGAAAAGGTGGGATTTCGACAAAAGATGAGAAAAAGAAAAAAGGGAGAAAAATTCAATCCTGGGCATCAAGAAAAAGTAAAGTGCCTAGTAAAAGCAAGGCCAATGCCCATCCAAATACTTGTGTACTTGTGAGTCATGTGTTTGATCTTGTAAATGCCAAATGATGGCATGATACCTTTGTATAGGTCACTAGTGACATCTGATTGTAAAAGAAAATCCCAAGGGAGCTGGACAGCAAAGGATACTCCCAAATCATGTCACACTCAGATGATGAGAGCATAGATAAGATGTTGACACCCTCTCAACATGAAACAGATATTCTCTAAAGACAAATGTGCGCTTCGAAGACTGACAATGCTCTTCAAATACTATCAATGCACTTCAAAGACGCTCTTTGAACCAGAAGGGGCAAGATGGCGGCAAACTTACAGTGATCACCAATGTTAAACCCTTCGCGTATTCTGAGCAAAAAATAAGCCTTTTTTGGTCCACAATCCCACCTACGTTACAACCCTGAAAAGCCTTTTTTAATTAAGGCACTTGGATTGACATAGGGTTTAATGTCTAAGCTTAGCTCGAAGAAGTTCGAGCAAGATTATTTCTTTCTCATTTTGCAGGTTTCTTGACTTGTAAACCTGGCGCAGACATTGAAGACTTCTCTTCGAAAGCCTTGACTTGCACGCAAGTCCCCCTTTGAAAACCGTTGACCAAGCCCAACATTACGGTCCCTGGGAAGTCCTCCTGATCGATCGAGGTGTATTCACTGCGAATGATCCTGAACCTTAAGCGCAGGTTTGATGAGAAATTCGAGTGCATTCTTGGTAAAAGACCATTATCTCAAAACGGTGAGAAGTCCTATTTGATGAGAATACTCCATTAGACATTCTAACCAAACTCTTTTGGTAATTTCAGATTGTTTGATCCCAAACTTTCCTCACAAGGGATTTTTGATCACTTCCGTATGTCGCAAGGTGTTTTGGATAACCTCCAACATCGTAATGCATTCATTGAAATTTTTCATGACCATGATATAAGTCATAAAGTGCTGTCAGTTTGATATCAGATATCACTTAAAAACCATTGATGTGCCTTTGGTAAGAAAATTTTCAGATTGGAACTTCTGCAAGATTCTTGATGACTTCGGCTCCTAAAATGGGTCGTATCACTCTTGGACTCGTGACAGCCCCAAGTCCCAGAATGACACATTTCTCTGAGAAGAAAAGTTTATATGATTAAGCTTTTGACAGATTCCTGGTAACCTCGGACCTCAGAATGCTATTTTTCTTGGTTAAACTTCTATAGGAATCATGGTAGCCCCAGATTCTAGAAGGATGCCTTACTCTGTGAAGAAGAGCTTTCAAGTTTATTTTTTCTGCAAGATCCCTAGTAATTTAATATATCAGGAAAACACATTTTTATGAACAATTTTGTAGGTTTGATCTTTCTGCAGGATACCCGGAGTCCCCAGATCCTAGAATGTCACCTCCAATGTCAAAAGGACAATGTTTGAATTCATCTCTCTCTGTGAGATTTCAGTATTACGGGTTCGATCTTTCTGCAGGATTGCCTGGAGTACCCAGATCCCAGAATGTCACTTCCAATGTCAAAAGGACAATGTTTGAATTCATCTCCCTTTGTGAGATTTCAATATTACGGGTTTGATCTTTCTGCAGGATACCTGGAGTCCCCAGATCCCAGAATGTCACCTCCAATGTCAAAAGGACAATGTTTGAATTTATCTCCCTCTGTGAGATTCCAGTATTACAAGTTTGATCTTTCTGCAGGATTGCCTGGAGTACCCAGATCCCAGAATGTCACCTCCAATGTCAAAAGGACAATGTTTGAATTATCTCCCTGTGTGAGATTCCAGTATTACAGGTTTGATCTTTCTGTAGGATTGCCTGGAGTACCCAAATCCCAGAATGTCACCTCCCATGTCAAAAGGACAATATTTGAAATTATCTCCTTGTGTGAGATTCCAGTATTACAACTTTGATCTTTCTGCAGGATACCTGGAACTCCCAGATCCCAGAATATCACCTTCAATGTCGAAAGGACAATATTCAAGACAGTCTTTCTGCGAGATCTCAGGTAGCCCCTAGATCCAAAAAGAATCTTATCAAAGTTTTTGCAGGTTTAAGTTTTTTGCAGGATACTTGGAATCCCCAAATCCCAAAATAACGCCTCGCGTGTCGAAAGGACAATTTTCAGTGTCAGCTTTCTGTAAGGTTCTAGGTAACCCCTAAACCCAGAATAGCTCTTGTGGTGAAGCCTAAAGGTTAGGCGCACCTCACTTGTATAAATCCTAGTTAATTCCTTAGAATATAAGATCAAAATGTTCGACAATCCCTAAGAGACTGGGCGTGTCATCCATAGGTTCCTAGTAGAAAGGAGTCCTATTCTCGGCCTGATCCCCTTGAAGTATCAAAATGTTCGACAATCCCTAAGAGACTGGGTGCGTCATCCATAGGTTCCTAGCAAAGAGGAGTCCTATTCATGGTCTGATCCACCATACGGATCAAAACCCCTGACAATCCCTAAGAGACTGGGTACGTCATCCATAGGTTCCTAGCAGAAAGGAGTCCTATTCATAGTTTGATCCACCATACGGATCAAAACTTCCGACAATCCCTAAGAGACTGGGTGCGTCATTCACAGGTTCCTGTCAAGTATAGGAATCCCATTCTGGTACGGCCTACCATACAGGCTAGAGTTTAACCGCCCTAGGATACTCAAAAGACGAGTCCTTGGATATTCACTTGAACCCGCTATACATCTCACATGCCGCACGAGCATCAGGCAGGTGATCAACAGGTAAGCAATAGGTGAGCATCTCTATCCCGTCTCTCTCTCGGATTAGCCAAAGTAGAACAAGCAGAGCGTTCACCAGCAAGGCAAGAAAGATTGAATGTCAGGATTCGTTTTTCTTTTCCATAGTCAAGTCGGTCTAGATTCAGGTGTCACCTGTCTTTGAGAGAAACCTCTCACGAGATTCCTCTCAAAGAGGGGCAGCTGTTGACACCTGATTTTTGACCAAGTCTTTTTCAGTTTTATTTTTTGAAAAATCACAAAAAATTCATAAAAAGTCAGAAAATTACAAAATCAACTTTGGTGGCCTTGGCCAAGCCCAAGGAACCATTCTTGACAAAAAAATAATTTTTCATATTTTTTAGTATTTTTAGAAAATAGAAAAACACTTAAAAAATTAAGAAAAATAGAATTTGAGGTCAAACAAATATGGCAAAATAGCCAATATTTTTATTTTTAATCCCTTGTATTTTTGACCTCACGAAAAATCCAAAATCAGATTCAATTTTAGGTGTTCCTTTGTAACCCGTACTATTGAATTTGAGAAAGAAATACCAATTGAGTCTTTTAATTTGCAGTTTAAGCATTTTCTAGGATCTTGACATTCAATCTAATTGTCCCCTATTTCAATTTGACCTAATTTCTCGGACAAGTTGTTCAATTGCAAACACAATTGCATTTTAGTCCTTGAATTTGTGCATAATTGAAATTACTTCCAATTCGAGGGCTATCCTTATAAATTGAACATGCTACTCAATGATTTGTACCATTCTGAATCGATTGGGATGGGTAATTTGGCCCAATTTGGTCATTTGAACCTTCAATTGCACAACCCCTAATTTTGCAATTAAATAGAAATTTGGGGTTTTTATAGAAATTGAGGTGAAATTTTGGGCAAAACCATATTTTTGGATAAAATCCATGCCCTAAGCTCAATTCTGAAATTTAATTGCAAAAATTCCCAACAGATTTGGATTAATTTTGAAAATCCTAATTTGGAACCGGTTCGGACCGGTCAGACCGCCGGTCCGACCGGTCGAACCGGTCTGCTACAGTGTCTTCTTCTTCCCCGAGAGTCTACACAAATGAACAGTAAAATGCCGAGCTTTGATGGCCAAATTGACGGACCAATCGGCGATAATCGAAGACACACTTAAGGGCGTTTGATTCCTTAGGACATTTCCCGTCGATTGGGACGTAAATGAGGATCAATGGTCGCCGGAGGGGAGAGTAATCGGACGGTCAATCTCGCAAGCCTGCAAAAGTCAACATCTCCTAAACTCAGTGCAAATTCATGCTAAATTCGCACGAATTAGGAGTTGCTGAAGAAGTAAACGGACGTAGACGGGACACCCATTCCCTCCGTTGCCGTATGGACCTAATGGCACGTGTAATCACGTGCCATTTCGAGTTCGTTGACCCTCCCGATTGGCGGCAAAGGCTTCTTGAAATCCAAAGAGCTATATAAGCTTGTGATCGTTTTCTGTTGAGGGGATTGGTCAATTCGGTTAGTGGAGGACGAGGAGAATCGAGAGCGAGAGAGAGAGAGCGCAAAACAGAGCTCGTTCTCCGACCCCCGTCGTCGAGAACTTGAGCTCAAATTGCAGAGCGCCGGTTAGGCCTTCCCAGGCCAAACCAAAGCTTCACGGTGCTGCTAGAAGGTCGCCCAGAGTCCCCGGAAGCGATCGCCGTCGCCCAAGCACGTGGAACCCACGAGAATAGGTGAGTCGCAGTCTCGAGTTCTTCTTTGAGCATTCATGGCGATTCACGCATTTCTTGATCATTTATGCAATTAGTGTGTGCGTTTCATTCCCTGAACATCACTGACCATCTCTGCATCTTGGTTTTGCATTGATTTTGTTCGAACAACCCGAATCGAGTCTTTGAACTTAGCCTTCATAGCCGACCGCTGTTCATCCTTGCCCAGCCAAATCTGGGCCGAGCGAGCTCAATCGGAGCTCGAGGTAAGTCTTCTAAACCCCATCTGATGCTATTCTATGACTGGATTGCCATGATTTGTCACGAATCGAGCTATTGAATCTCCATGGCCGTACTCGGTGCAGTGCATGATATTCGTGATTTAGTGATCGATGTGCTTCAATTCCCATATATATGAGATTGGATGATAAGACGAGTCGATTGCCGTTGGTCTCGCATGATTTCATCAAGAATCCACCGTCAGATCATCACCGGAGAAGCGCAGCCGTTCATTCCGCCGGGGTTGGGAGGTTGAAGACGAAGCTGACGTGGCGCGGTCAACCGGTCAAACTCCTAGTTGGCATTCGGCCATTGGTCCACGTGTCTGTCGAGTCAGCTCGACCGTTAGTTTGTTAGGGTGAGTCAGCGTAGATCGGACGGCTCAGGTTAATCGAGTCCAACAAATAGTGGGCGTCCGATTAGAAATTAGGATAATTCAAAAATGATTTTAAATCGGAAATAAAAATGGTGGAAACGGCGCCGTATGGGTTAGTCAGGAGGCGACGTCGTTCAGGTTAGTAGGATTGGACGGTTCAGATTAAGACTTAGGTTCTAATCGTAGCCGTAGGTTTAAGTAGTCTGATCAGACGGCGACGATCAAGTCTTCGTCCAATCTGGACCGTAGGTTCTAGTAATCAGATCCAATGGGCGCAGACTAGCCATGCGGTGCATTAGAGACCCTTGGATCAAATCCAAATAATTCGAAAAATAAAAAAGACTGGGACGACGTCGTTTTAGAGTTGTGGTCCGCGCGGGTTCGGGTCTGGGCCGGGTTCCGACCCGAGTGGGTCGGGTCGACCCTGTCCGAATCATATTTTTTAATAAAAAAATCAGAAAATGATTTTAAAAAAAATCAAAAAAATCCTAGAAAATCCAGAAAATGCCAGAAAATTCCAGAAAATTCCAAAAAAAAAATGTGGAAAAATTGTGAAAAATCCTAGGTATTCTAGAAACCCCCAAAAATCGAGGGTTAACCGCAGATAACTAGTCAACCCTATTTTTGGGGTTTCTTATTCGATCTTTCGAGACTTGACGACATTACCCTTTAAGGGTAAGTCGCCTTTGCTGTGTACGTATGATAAAATCGATAATGCCAAAGTAAGAATTAGGGCCGAGTAAGCGACCAATTCTTAGGTTTGGGTTTTTCGAGTCCCGCCCCTTTTCTCAAAATGACGATTTTGCTCCCTCAATGGGAAAATCATCTTTCTTGTCTCAATCGAGTTCTGAAAATTGCTTAAAGTTAGGGTTCGGGTCAGGTGGACGACCAGCCCTAATATTTAAGATTTTCAGTCCTCATCTTTGTCCAAAATGATGATTTTACCATTCCAAGGGTAAAATCACTTTTAAATTCCAAAAAAAATCCTGGAAATTCCCTAAAAATAAGAAATGGATTGGATTGATAGCCAATCCTATTTTTCCCTGTCCTTTCACTTCCCAATTCATCTAAAATGACAGATTTACCCTTACAAGGGTAAATTTTCCCCGAATTATTCAAAATTACGATTCTGCCCCTCATGGGCGAATCATGTCCAAATCACTCTCAATCCTTGATTGATATTTCTCTAGGCTAATAGGGCCTCATTAGGGATGCCATGCTGCTTTCATGTGTTTTATCCGCATGTACTGGATCCTTGATTTGCGCACTTATTTCTATTGATTGTGATTGATAGGGTAGTATTTCCCATCTGCATGAACTCCTAGATTTAGGATCTGTACCCCACTCGTCTGTATGAAATCCTAGGATCAGATAAACCATTCAGCTTAGGTACCGAAAGTGCGTCAACTCTGACAGTTGACGTAACTAAGTCCCCGAACCCACTTCTCTAGTTTCCGCAGAATCGAATAGATCCCTCCCAACTATTCGATAGGGTTTCCGATCGTACCCTCCACGAAACGATTGGTGGCGACTCCTTGGCATGTACACTCATCACATGTCATTAGACCGCACTGAAGGTCGATCACGTATATCCAGCAGTTGCGATTTGGGTAATGGACTTTGGGAGAGGCCCGTGCCTGATCATACAACATCGGACGGCCCATTAACCCTCGCTAGCCATTGATGGCGGTCGGGAGGGTCGCGACAAGGAGAGAGAGAAAGTTAGGTGAGGATTAAACTAGAATTTAATGCAATCTAGGCATCTAATCTAAGTCTAAGTGGATAAGGCCTTCAAAATTGATGACACTTGTCCTCATTATCATAAAAATCTTGGCATCAAATACTATTTTACCCTCTTGAATTCGGTAGCCCATGGAGAGGTCCAAAAGACCAAAACGCCCCTCTAATAAATTTAGGAAAAGGGTAAGCCTCGAGGGGCAAAATGGTAATTTTACACTTTCCGTCCAAAACTTCACTTTTCCAATTTTAAATTACCATTGGCTAGGCGACGTCAAATTCTTTTCCAATGTTGGAATTCTTCATTTTCAATTGCCAATTTCGAGCTTCTATGTCGTGGTCGATCTCTCGTCAATCGTATCTTCAATTTATCTCGAACTAACGGGCGACTTTGTAGACGTTACGCGTATCGACTCTGTGACTCTCGTCGCACTTAGGACGACTCAAGTTACGACGGCTTTGGTTGTCATGTAATTGCGAGGGTTCATTGCTAGTTCCGACGATCTCGATCGTTATAGTTCGATTTAGGAAAATTTTGCAAATTGTACATTGGTTAAACGACATCATCCGCGCTCTAATCGTATAACGCTAGCAATGAATTCCTTAATCGTTATTTGATCGGCCTTTAATGGTTCTAAATGTTCTCTCGGTAATCCTTATGATCAAAGCGTCATTTCCTTTTTCGAGTTTCCTAGATCCACGTACCTTGTCATGCGTTAGCCTTTCCCTTTTGGTCAGTCTACTCAGATTGATCATATCCGAGCGAAATAAAACTGAAATACATCGATAGATACTTTTCATTCCATAATCTCAAAATTGCAAGAATTCAGAATGTCACATAAAGGCTTTTGAAGAGCATTTGAGATACAATTGCATCTACCCAAAGTGAGCCAAAAAAATGAACCAAACAGCATTTGCATTTGGCCAATGGACTTTAGAGCCCCAATGCTTATCTCAAATGCGGAACTAAACATGGCCTAAGAGTCAAATGCCAAAAAAAAAAAACCATTTATTCTCACGCATGATACATGGACTTGTTGGCCTTTTTTCTATTTTAGGCTCCATTTTTCGGCACATTGGATCCATATTCTTAATTTGCCGGCGTTTCGATTCTAAATAACATGAACCGAGTGTATTTCCCGACCGAATTAGGATCTCAAGGAATATTCACGCCGCCCTTATTCACCTTTTTAAAAACACGTATCATCAATTTCCATTTATATATCGTCGACGGACCGACCGTGCATAAACGAATCGAGTGTGTACATATAATATTACGGCCGCACGTGTCTAATTAAGGCCGGTCGAGGGCGAGATTAACTTAATGAGAATAATAGAAAGAAAAAGAAAAAAGAACACGATCGCTCCGGAGTCAAATTTGGGTACGCCGGATCAAGTTGGGAGTATAATTGCTTATGCCACGAATATGCTGTCCTCATCGGAGATGTCCCACGCGACGCTCTTATCAAGAAACATAAAAATTGCTATGGACATGGATTTTAGGCATATGACCATTTTGCTTGTTGTCTAGAGACTTGGACACTTGGGAGTAATAGTAAGTCAAAAAAATTACTTAAAAAGCAACCTTAAAAAACTCGAAATTCAACGGCCGTTATTACGAGTGTGCTGACTGATGAGCTGTGGGATCCTGTCGTCTTCGAAAACCCTTCTACGGCTCTCTCCACCGGTCAAACTTTGACTTGCAAGTAAGAAAAACGGTCGTGTGTGAACCGAAAAGGTGGCACGTCATTCGTTCGGATTTTTGAATGGTCACCGTGATGAACGTGTAATAGAAGACAATTTCAAGCCAGGGATATAAGTTTGGGGTTGTTGGTGCGATGAACAAAGTTTTGAAGTATTGGCGTACCATAAAAATATATTAGAAATTTTATCGCGGAATTATCTCTTTCTTTCTTTCTTTTTTCTTTTTTTTTCGGTATACGATTGTCACTATCAATTTTTTTTTTCTTTTCCATAAACCTCCTTTTTTCCTGTTTCTTGATAAGTATGGCGACGATGGGGGGCAAATCTCTCAACGATCTTGATAAGGATAGACGACAACGGCGGCCAATCTTGGATCCAGATATTCTTTGTTCTGGTGTGAATCCCAGAAATAAATATGTTTTGTAACATGCTTGATCTTTGAATACAATAAAACTATTGCGTTATCGAATAATGCAGCCTTTTCAAATTAGTCAGCGGTCAAAAGCACAGCTGCCATTGCCACGGTAAGTCTATGTCCAAAGAATATGAATGCGCTACATGTGTGTTGACAAATAGGGCTCCGGACTAGAAGAGGTTTTGGCTTATCATATACGTACGCTGGAAAGATACGTGGCATTTTCAGTAGTTACTTGCATCTACTTCGTTTGGAAAATTTCGGATATCTACTTTAGCTAATGATCGAGAAAATTCCAAATTAATCCAAATTAAGAATCTGAAGTGGAACTTGTTTCAAATAAAAGCATGAAGTGCCTTTATTATTTCAATGAAGCCTAACTAAATGTCTTTTAGTTATTTACTATTTCTATTTTTTATTATTTTTTATTGTGGCTTACGAGGGCTTGTCGGCAGCCTGCAAGGGTTGCCTCACTCGAGCACTCGTCGGTGGCGGGCGAGGCGGCCCTTGCCCAGATCTGGCGAGGCCATCCCTCGATAGCAAAGGTCAACCTCTATCAGCCCTCGTATTGACTGAGGAGGGCCACTGGCGGAAAAAAAAAAAATCTGAATGACGAAAATGCCGTAAGTCATGCCATTCTTTAAAAAATGACGGCACTTAGATCTTTATTTGAAATAAGATCAACTTCAATCTCTTATTTAAATTTTTTTTCCTTTTATGATTTTCTCTATCCTAAATTCGTACATGCACTCAAGACATTCGCCATCAACTAAAATTCAGATTCCGACGGAACTATAATTCACACCACTCAAACTGTAAATAAAACGCTAATATGGGTTTCGAAGAAGGGGCAATTTGGTCTCTCAATGTGGGTTTTGATCAGAGTATATGAAAAGTGTTTGCGAAAATAGATGTATGTAACTAATAATTGGGTAAAAATGAGGTACTTTCTTTTCGTAAAACATTCTTATATTCTACGTACAATATGCAGGCCAAAAAAAATATCAGTTTGCAATTGGTTCATGCGGGCCATCTTTTTTAGTGTGCACGAGATACTAAGATTGCGTTTGGTAACGCTTCTGTTCCTGGGAACATATTTGGAACATAAACATTTTTTTGTGTTTCTGTTCCCGGCTACGATTTTTGAGAATAGAAACGCGTTTGATAAGTTAAAAAAAACACTTTTCTAGCCAAAAGGAAGGATCGACAGCGACGACTGCGGCCCGGCGATCGGCGGCGGCGGCCGGACTGCGACCCATAACTTTTCCCATGTGCCTTTTCCCATAACTTTTTAATGTTTACATAATACTTTTGAGTTCTTGCTTTTTCATATTGGCCACAAACAATAAGATTACGATGGAAGACTTTAAGATAGATGGCGATTCAATCTTTATTTATGTGGCTGCAATTCGATTAATTTAAACAATCGCCTGTTAGAAAAAAAGAAATTTCAAATCGTCTATGAGACCGCTTCCAACGCTTTACATGGACAATCAATCGCGGTCGAAGAACTATCCATTTCTTTTCAATTTCGAACACTAAACAATTTCGTCCTCAAATAAACTCATTTTTATTTTTTTTTCTCCGTCTTCTTTTTGGTACATACTTCGTATTTGACGTAAAAAATCATTTTCTGTATCCATTTTTTGCCATATCAAAAAACGAAAACCATAAATCAATATCTTACCGTTGATTCATCTTTTCTAAATTTTCATTCGCAATGCGTTCCTTCTTCATATCAAAGCCAATTCACTATAACTCTTTGTGTACACGGTTTGTGTCTCGAAAAACAATGATTAGGAAAAAAGATTACTTGCATGGCTTACAAAATTAATGAACGAAAAATCAAATTTCATCACTCATGAGAGATCCCTATTGTCTAGTAAAAAATTATTACTTTTAATGGAAACAATCTTCATCGATTAATTATATGTAAAATACAAAGTGATCAGTTTTAGAAAAATATTTTATAGATCGTTTAGCCTTTGCGAAACATTTAGATTTGAAAATAAAAATAAAAAATCAAAAGAGGGCGAGGGAAATCTCGAGAATCATTTTGGACAATAATTGAGGTTCTAGGAATTTGCTCTCCGGTCATGGGTCCTTCCCATGCTCTATGAGGGGACCAGCACATCAATTTGGACTTGGGGAAACGTTTGGACACATTATATGACTTTTCCGAGACGCATGCCTTTGATCGTCTCGTCCGTTTCAATCTCTCTCTCTCTCTCTCTCTCTCTCTCTCTCTCCCTCGTTGACTTGCCTTGGTCGACTTTAAGATTCCAACTTTTTTGTGTGCTTTTTCTTCCAAAGCATCCGCATTCGCATTTGATAATTGTAGAAGTGGGCTACTTATAAAACCCCACCACCTCTCCCCCACCCCCCTAGTCAAAAGGGGCACTGATGATGCTATTTGGTCCCAAAAGATACATCCATTGTTCTAAATCTTTTTCATTTATTAAAGATCATTACGTCAGCATTGATGGACCAAATAAAAAAAATTAGGATTTAATGGGCAAAAAAATATTTATGACTGAATTGATACAATTACAATATATTTAGAATTTTTTTGATAATTTTTTTTTCATAATTTGGATCCACCACCACAAACTGCAAATAATAATATTTTGGGCTACGCAGTCGTCGACCTTGACTCGCCCGTTACCTAGTTCGTGAGGTTAGTTGCTTTTCGAACCCAAAGCTTACCTATTCGAGGCAGAGTTCCTCGACATTAAAAAAAAAAAAAAAAGGAGGTGGTCTTGCGTGATGCTTAAGACTCACACTTGTGATTGGTGCACTATTCTAACATCATTTTGTAATGTGGCTTTCTTCTGTTTCTTTGGCTTTTAAAATGTGTCTCTCTATGTTGTGTTACGAGAAAGTGAAATGTGGCTCGCGTGAAGAATAAAACAACAACAACACCAACAAAAAATCCTCTCTCTTTTTTCGGAAAATTGAATGGATAGTCAAAGAGTAAATGTTCGAGTTGCATTAGGAAAAGTCCTATTGTTGGCGTGTGGAATACAAATTTATGAGATTGAAGGTTACCTCTATGACAAGTAATTTGATTCCCATTACTTAATAATTAAGAATATAGATCTTGAGAGAAGGATAAATTAGTTATTTCACCAAGAGTTTTAAGGAACGGTGATGTTAATTGGCTTTAATATGCTCAACCAAAAAAAAAATGGTTTTAATATATGTTAATGGGTGTCCTAATCTAAATAAAATGTCGAAAGTTTTTGTTTGGATTTATTGGATGGGGTTTGCGATTCTTTTGGCTGGATAGAGACAGCTGGCACGTTCACATTTGGTTTTAAAAAAATTACGCGCTGATTATTGAATTATTCACATGTGAAACATTTAGTTACAAAGCTAATTCCAATCGCATCTCTTAATATTTATCCTAAATTTATGATGTAAACATTTTTTAAAAAATTTAAACTATACTATTCAAATAACAAGTGCATTTTCCTTTTCTACTATTTTCTCGAGTTGTGTGGACAGCACTAGCGGTTGGTCGCTCGGCTCGGATGAAGAGCTGTGACAATGTTGGAGGTGGTGACGGCAGATGAGGGGCCGAGCTGGGTTGAAGACAGGAACAAAAACGAGAAGGGCCAAAAAAGAGGAAAAACATTTCTTTTTTTTGCTCGGAAAGGAAAAACGAAGTTGGGGCGTTGGCTGAGTTGGTGAGATCCTTAAACTGATGAGGACCCAAGTTCAAATATCTCCGGCCGCGTCTTAGGGACTTAACCGATCGCATTGGCCCTCACACTCTCTCCACCCCGAGGAGTAGTCCATTGCACGTGGGAAATTTCGGTTATTAAAAAAAAATGGTTGGCTGCCCATAATGTTGGGATGGTTGTTAAGGCCACCGTTGGTGTGAAATAAAATAACTTATTTTATGGGGAATTGTGGCGAACTGAATTTGAAGCTTACTTCGCATTCTTTCAACCTATTCAACCAGTGGAGCCTCATTTATTCCAACAATTTGTGCACTCTTTATTCATTCCAAGAAAACTAAAGGAGGAATCTTATTACAGACATATTCCCCATCATAAAAGATAAATTCCATGCGAAATATGGCAGATTCTATCGTAAATGGAAGGCAATTTTTTTTTTTGACATGGGTCCAAAAGTGCAGATTAATTAGTTTTATCGTGTAATTTATGGTCGAATTCCATGAAAAAAAAAGGTCCAGTCTCAAATTTATCCCAATTATTTTTAATTCTCAGAACAAACCCCTAGCTTTAGGTCCAGTTTCAAATATGCCATGAACTTTTTTCTGTCTTGAAAAAAACTCCAAATTTTAGATACAGTCTCAAATCAGCCCTGCATTTTGTTTTGTGTAAAAAAAATAAAAAATGTTGGATATATTATCAAATCGGTCCCGTGGTCTAGTCTCAACTCGACGTAACATTTTCATGTCAATAAAAAAAATTCACATTAGCAAAGTAATGCGGCAATTGGACCGACATGGCATTTTCACATGGATCCACCCCAGTAAAGAAATTTTTCAAAATGAAACCATTCTACAATATGAAATTAGGGACAACTAACGGCGATTATTGGACAAAGGGCTAAGGGGCAAATTTGAGATTGGGGAAAAATTGATGATTTTTTCCTAGATAAAAAAAGTTCAAGATAGATTTGAGACTAGACATAAAATTTAAGGTTTTTTCCGAGAAAAAAAAAGTTTGGGGTAGATTTGAAATTGAACCTAAAATTGAGGGGCTTTTTTTTTTTTTTTACAATTAAAAAGTTCGAAATGGATTTAAGACTTGACCAAAATTTGAGGGTTTTTTAGGGAATTATGCCTGCAATTTAATCAAAGTAGTCAATTCTTTTACACTATTCTGTTTTGGGTGGAACTCAATTTCGTTGAAATTTGCACTATGTTTGCTAAACAATAGTTTGTCCTCGTCTAATGTCATCAAAGATTAGGTATTGTTCACAATTAGTTATATATTTTAAGTCGTCCCTTCAGTTGCGGATAATTATAGGAAGTAATTGAGTTGGTAATATTAATTAATAATATCTTAGATTTGAGAATGAACCTAAACTTGAGGGTTTTGTTTAGACAAAAAAAGGTTTGAAACAAATTTAGGACTTGACCTGAAGTTAGGGATTTATTAGGGAATTATGCCTGCAATTTAATCAAAGTAGTCTTTAGAGATATGCCATAAAGCAATCGTATAATAGTTACATATTAGGGATTTCAGTTGTACTTCTGATTTCTTATTTAATTAAGGGCAACTATGTATTTATTTATTTGTCCAATTACTTACTTATATGAATAAATTTCATAAGATCAGTTGTGACCGGACCTATCTTGAGACATTGAGAATATATGCGACGGGTTCACAGTTAGATTGAATCTTTAAACTGTTCCCGATTGATGGATCATTAAATGGATATCAATAATCCTATTGAGATCGGTGTGTTCTTAATTTCACAATTAATTAATTATTGGATACTAAGGGAATGACGAGTCACAAGTCATTGAGTATTGCGATGCTCAAGTTAGAACACATGTGCTTGTATTAGACAAGTTCACTGAACATGACACACATTGAACGATTAGCGACATGGAAGCTTTTAGCGTGGTCAATTTCTAATCGTTCATGCTTTGGTCTTGTGTAAATAATCCTTAAACCTGAGGCACAGTATTGACTTGTGTGTTTGATGGCTATGGTTCACGAGGACGCATATTGACGGTTCGTCGATCCGTCTCTGTACTTGATGGTCATAGTTCATGCACATACGAACTTACACATGTGAGTAAAATGAATTTGTCTCCTTGCCATATGCAAGGTATGATATCCTATATGATTTAATTATGACAATGCATGGAAATCCTCGACCGGGGTTGTAACCAAGAATAAAATGTTTGTCTCATTGTTGACACCTGATTTTTGATCAGTCTTTCATAGTTTATTTTTAAAAAATTCATAAAACAATATATAAAAAGTTAAAAAAATTAAAAAATCATCTTTGGTAGCCTTGACCAAGCTAAAGGAACCATTTTTGATAAAAAATAATTTTTCATATTTTTTAATATTTTTTAATATTTTCCAAAAATAGAAAAATACATGAAAAATGAAGAAAAATAGCGTTCGCTGTCGTAAAAATATAGAAAAATAGTCAATATTTTTATTTTAATTTCTTTTACATTTTGAACTCATAAATAGTCAAAATTCAAGTTCAATTGCATGTGTTTCTTCACGACGCATAGAGTTGAATTTAGCAAAAAAATGTCATTCGAGTATTTTAATTTGTAAATTTCTACATCTTTTTTAGTCTTGACGTCCAATTAGATCGACCACCATCTACAATAAATGCCCCTTGCTGAATATTTTCGTTTTTGTTTCACATGATTTCATGGTGTAAAACGCCGAGCGGATCCCCAAATATAATCGGGTCGGCATGAGCTCGATAGCTCGTCCAAGACCAAACCAGGGCACGGCGAACCCCATGTGAGTACTCTCGAACTCCTTCGATGCTTCCTAATGTTTTTCTTAGGTTAGATCGTGTGTAGAATGGCTAGGACAGCTAAATCATTCTTGAGCTGTGATTGATAAATAGGACCTTACTAGGAATGCCATGTGATTTATTTGCATATCTAGATTCCTTGAGTTGGGCATTTTATTACTGATTGTGATTGCTAGGATAATCACTCTTATCTACATGAATTTCTAGATTTAGGGTTCATACCTTACTCATCCGCATGAATCTCAGGCTAGAAAATTCAGTCAACTTAGGTACCGAAAGGGCGTCAACTCTGACAGTTGGTGTAACTAAGTCCCCGAAACCATTTCTCTGGTTCTCGCAGAATTGAATAGAAACTCCCAACTATTCGATTGGGTGGTCCAATCATACCCTAAAAAAATGATTGGTGGCGACTCCATGGCATGCACACTTAGCATATGTCACTAGACCACACTGAAAGTCGATCACGCATACCTCCGTTGCGATTTGGGTAATGGGCCTTGGGAGAGGCCCGCGTCCGACCAGACAGGACGGCCCATTAGCCCTCGAGAGCCCGACAACCTCAAGAGGGTCGCGACAGACTGGCGACTCCGCTGGGGACTGGTTCTTAACCATTTAGTGGACTTGAGCCGATTAAAAAGTTGATTGATTCTTCTAACCTAATTTTATGCAGATGCTCTCGAAAGTGAGATGTATATGCTAACGAATGTGTTAGATGTTTTTGTAGACGGGAGAAATAAGGGGTGAAGTGCTTGTTAACTTTATTTTATGCAGGCAGGAGTTTTGGATGTATGATTGTGTGGATGTTTATATTGAAGCGGTGATTGTTAAATAAAATGCATGTCTTTTGCTTTAGCACGACACAATGAATACACACAATTGCGCCTAAAACCCCAGGCGCCCTCTTTAGGAACACAATAGAAGGAATTGAAAATGGAATCTCCGTGAGGAAAAACATGGGGTAATCCACTTTTCAATTCCGCTCACTTCGAACTATGGATTGAGTCCCAATGCAACGATAGTTGTGCAATGGAATCGGCTCTTCCCAGAATTCGAGGTGAGAACCTTGGCTTTAGGTACCAAGCCCTATCTTTTGATTTTTAGGAGTTTTCCCTCACTTGTCTCATGCGTTTGTCTATGGAAGGTTAGTATACCTAACACTGCTAAAAATACAGAGAAGCTTGATTTTCTCTTAAGTTTGGTTGGTAAGACTTTTCTATCCCTCGAACTTGTTACAGCTCTTAATCATTATATTCATTGCATAATTCCGGTGATTGGATTAAATGCCATTTTGAGGATAGATAGGTGTGTTTTCCTCCCAATGTTCTTGATGGAAGATGAAGATGGTGTCATCCCATTACGAGCGCCAAGTGGACAAGAAGAGCCTGCTATGGACATCATTGAGGTATCATCTAATGAAGATGACGATTTGGAATAGGTGATCCTGAAGTCACGTCTCAAAGATCGAAACTGGGGCATCTCTAAGTATTAAGATCGCATTCCTTTGTTTTAATTTTCATTTCTAGCCTTCTTATATAGGATTTATTTTGCTGAGATCCTCTCTATCTGATCCCTTAGATTGATTGTATTAGGGATCTATTTGTGTTTATATACATTCAGATTGAAATTTGTTGTATTTCTATTGACTTGTCATTGGAATGTGATAGTGGCATTTCTTCTAATCACTCGAATACTCCAAAATCAATTTTATAATTCCTTTGGATGAAATTGAAATTGGAAGTCTTATACAACCTTTTGGCCGTATAGGGCAATACAATCCCAATTTCGCCAGAAGGAACTATAAACTCGAATTGGTTCATGCATATTTTGCATCATTGGTAATCCACAATAATTGATCAAGAGTATTCGTGTTTTTCAAATTTAATGAAAAGATAGATATCCAAATTACTCTCGTTCTTAGCAAACGGCTTTAATTTGGATACCGTATCTTCAATTGAATT
Source organism: Rhodomyrtus psidioides (assembly GCA_021437785.1). Lineage (NCBI taxonomy): Eukaryota > Viridiplantae > Streptophyta > Magnoliopsida > Myrtales > Myrtaceae > Rhodomyrtus > Rhodomyrtus psidioides. Next base: position 1,112,845 of record JAILYB010000127.1, read on the forward strand.
TAAAACACATCGTAATTGTGTACTTTTGAACATTCCATTGATTTTCTTGGAATTGATCAAAGGCGATTATCGTGAATTACATTCCTTTCAATGATATGCTTTCCTTTGAGGAATATTGATAAAAGCTTTTGCACAAGGTCAAAACCCTTGTAAAAGCTCTTATCCCTATTAATCACAAGTAAGCATAAAATTGAAAGGATTTATGCTTTATTTTTCAAATTCTTTCTTCTGATTCTGCCTTTTCATTTGAAACAGGTTAAAAACAAGTAGAGAAGAGAAGTCTTTTTGTGGATAATCGTGGTGGGAGGTTCCTTTATCCGATCATAAGCAAGATTAAAAAATCAAGATGTACACGCTCGAATCATCAATGTCAAAGCGCAGCTTGCCTAGGTTGAGAGTGGTCAGGTGTTCGAGAAAGTCAGCCATACAGAAGTTGAGACACACACATTAGAGCTTTCATTCATTTCGCTCAATCGAGGGACCTTAAAAGCAGATCATACAAATCATCGGGGTGGAAACATAAAACCGCAATGAGCCCTAATTAGCATCACAAAAGAACCAAGTTGGCCCTCCATATTATTGATGCTTTGCTTATACTCACCACCTCGAGACTCGAGATCTTCAAGCTTAAGAAGAAGGCGTTTACATTCCCCTTTAAGCTCGGCAACTTTGGTCCCGTGATCTTCGGCGGCTATTTCCAGGTCCCGAACTAGTCCTCTCCCATGGGCTATATCCGCGGTAATGCTGTCAAGCCTTTCTTCTTGCCACTCACATTGAAACTTCAACACGACATTACGACGGTCGTGCTCATAGGTGGTCAGGGATAAGGCCAAGCGCTCCACCAAATTTCCCCTCTCGCGAAGCAACATCGAGACTCGCTTGTTGGCGAACTCAACAGCCTTTCTGTGACTATCGGCCACAAGGTTGGCCAACACCAAGCAGTTGGACCGATCCTCATAGCGAGCTCGCAAAACGTGAGCCACGGTAGCTTTTCGATGAGCGACACGGTAAGTCTCTAAAAATTTTATAAAGAGGGTTGGGAAGATTCTATATTCCCTCTCTAAATTAGTGCCCTCGATGGAGGTGGTGTCTATTTCCACGAGCAAAATGCGGATTTCATCTTCAGTTTCTAGGTGATCGGCTATATGAGCATAGCCTCGACCGAGGAGGTTATAGAGTTTTTCCCACTGGGCCAAAATTTCGGCCGAGAAAGCGCGAATAGGAGAGGAGGTCATTTTCGTTGGAGTGAGGGAGAAGAAGATGAGTGTGGTAGAGTGATTAAAATAAGAAAAGGCAATTATGTAAGAGTGTTAATCTTCTCTGCATTAACTCCTCCTTTTATAGCAACTCGAGAATGAAGAAAGGCATAGCAATAATGCTCGTGGAGCCAAGTTAATTGGGTAAAGCAGTGGTGGCTCTTTCGGTGAACCATCAGATCTGTCCCAGTCCGCGATTTCAGGCTTGATAAACCTAAAAAAGTTGTAAAAAGATATGTCGGTGTCACCATATTAAAATTGAGCGGGAGTTAAGCGCAACTATCGAAAAAAGTTGCGAAAGGATTTGGCGGTCCCATCATATTAAAAACTGAGCAGGAGGCGAGCGTAGTTCCACCTTTTTGAAAATAAGTGGGAGACAGACATGGATATCAAGAAAAGGAAATCGATTTGGTGTCCCTCCACGTTGAAAAGAAGAAAGAAGACGACAAAGCGGGAAATACGAAATCTTGGGAGCAACGCTTGCCTGATGATCTTCATCCATGTTTAAAGAACGTTTCATGGGCATACAGAACCACTCAAAAGAAAATTTAGAGAGAGTGAGCATACATGAGAGAGTAGAGAACCCTGAGTGAGCAAAAATTGATCGATCATTTCTCGATCCAACATGTTTGAGGGTTACCATCAGTTGCTAGAGGCGACTGATCCAAAAATCTCAGAAAATGAACTACTGAGAGATCTCGAAGATTCCAGGATGGCGTCTGGTACCAGAACCACAGAACCCAACCCTTTCGGCAACGAAGTTCAGGAGCTCAGCAGCGACGACAACAGCAGCAGCGATGGTCAATCTCGGAAAAGGAAACGTCGCCAGTGCCACACTCAGAATGAAATCCAAGAGCTTGAAGCTTTCTTTAGTGAATGCCCTCTCCCGAACATGAAACAAAGAAATGAATTGGGCCAGAAGCTAGGGATAAAACCTTTGAGGGTCAAGTTTTGGTTTCAAAATAAGCGAGCCAAATTGAGGGCTCAACACAGACGTCAAGAACTTGCGATTCTAAAGGAGGAAAACGAAAAGCTTCGAGCGGAGAACATGAGGTATAAGAAAGCTCTCAGCACTATCGCTTGCCTTAATTGCGGTGGCCCTATCACTCTCGGCGAAATGTTCCTTGATAAGCCTTATATGAGGATTGAAAATGCTCATTCACCACCCCACTCCCTCGAACCATCTTCGATACAATCGGATTTTGTTGGAGATATGCATGAACAAATCAATTCTACGAAGTCAATATCGATGCCTTCTAAAGGATGTGATATGCGTCACCATGATTGGAGTTTCCTTAACGATGAGCTTACTATCACGACCGACCAATCCAAAGCTGATGAATTCCCTCCACAACAATTTCTGGCTCGATCAAATTCTACTGGAAATAGGCCAGAGAGCAATAGCCAAGTTGTCAACACTGTTCCGGGTCGCAAGAAGACGAGGGTCAATTGGTCCCCCGAGCTTCATCTCAAGTTCCTTAGTGCGGTTCAGCAACTAGGGATCAACTCAGCATATCCAACGCGCATACTTGAGATCATGAACATACCAGGACTCACTAAAGATGGAGTCGCGAGTCACCTCAAGAGCTACAGAAGGGCGCTAAGACAGCGCCACACAGCACTGAACCTGAAAGAACTCAACTTGTGCCTAAACACTAGGCATGACTATAACTACAATGCCCCTGAAGTAAGAAATACCCTGCCGAATCTAGGCACCGACCAAGCTGGTAGCAGCACCATCGACTACTTGGGCGCTAATCAGAATATTCCCCCGAATCATCTCAGCACCCCTCAAGAGTATATGCCACAAGTGCAGCAGGTACGAACTCCTTGGTTTGAGCAGCAACTTTTCGCTAGTGCTCTTCCTATCCCCGATCAACATATTGCGCCTAGTGTTCAAAGATCTGCCCGGCTTGGGCATATGATTTCGGAAGATCAAGCGGGCGGATGCTTTGAGGATTTTTGTTTCTCCCATTTCCAAATGGAAGGTGCTTTTGATAGTGAACCAATCAATCATCCTCTTATAATCTCGAGCAACGACGAAGGTTCTAGCTCGAAGAATCAGATCGCTCACAACAGAAACAGGAATCCTTCAACGCCAAGCGATGATGGTCAACCCGAATATCAGTTGCTCGAAGAATCAAAAGATTTCCTTGATGAGGAGCTCCATATCTGGATCGATCAGTTTAAAACTGATGGACTTATGAAGTTATGATCCAAAATGACGATTATATGTCTGATTCATGGTGTAGCTGGCTGATCACCGAGAATCCTCAAGGGAACTAGGCACATGTGAATGGATGTATCATTAATCTTTCTGTCATAAAGTCTTCCATGCAAGATAATCTTCCTTAATGCCTAGAGTTAATCTGGGGCAGCGATCAGTACTACCTGCGAGCATCATCATGCTTGAGTACGACAATCCCTTGTTAGATTAGAGTCGAGGCGAATCAATTGAACGCCACGAAGAAAAACATTTAAAGGCTTCACATAGGAAAATGCGAGCAAAAGCCCGAGCGAGCTCAAAGACGGTTAGCTCTGTATCGTTCTAAGGGACCTTTAGTCGTTATGAACTCTAAATTGAGCTTGTTTCATTCTCGATGGGGGTCGCTAACTGCTTCAAGAATTTTATAACAAAAAACGAACCAGTTAGGGACGCCAATAGTGCTGTGTCCTGGTAGTCAGTGAACTGGAAGTGGTACGAAACGTCAGGAGTTCGATCTCAGGATTGAAAAATCATTTTATCAGTTTGTCTATCACCCGATGAAGTTCAAAGAGATTCGACGCAGATGACTATAGAACTTGGGACAATTCGAAAATCATCGATTCATTTTCATCAAGCGGCGAAGTTGGTATTGTAAAATGTGAAGCATGCAAATGACAAATCCGAAGCAGAAGGAGATGAATCATGATTCGCTTATCCAAGGTCGGGATTTCAACCTTCGACTAAAGCCAAATCTAGGATGAGTTTTTTATCTTGCCCACTCGACAAAACCCATCTCCACTGAAAATGGGGGCAAACCATTCCTACATCTGGAAAGCATGTCGAAGCCGAAGACATCAAATTCATCGTTTGATCCGTGGGGCAAGTCCCCGAAGCGATATTTATCATCCGCAGAGCGTAATGGAATCCATCCTTTCAATGTAAAACACATTTGGCCGCGGAGCCACCCATTTGGTAAAAAGAACGTATCTTTCCTAAATGATTTTCAATCAGATGCGGGGATAATGTTATCTCATTTTCCTCTCAGGTGATGAACAGAGATGAGGCACCCAAGAAGCCAAGCATTCAAATAACAAAACAGTGCATGAAACACGCCCAAAAAGATGAATGAATCTCCTCCGACGTAAATCCTCGAGGTGGATTCGTTGCCCAACCAGACGAAGAAATCATGGCCACAAGCTTAAGGGCCGGCTTCTACAATCCGCACATTGGCATGCAGAATGGAATTCAAATCAAGAGTAAAGTAGTATCGTCCCAATTTGTTTTGAATTTGGAAACCCAAAATAATGCTTAATATTTATCCTTGGCAGGAGCTCGCCATCAGGGCAGACATGTAAGTTTCATTTTTCTCCAAAAACCAAGAAGTCGAAAGAACTTTAGAACACCCAACAATCTTGTGTTACTATGTGAAGTGCAGATTTTCACAACCCTTGTACACTCGTTGGAGCATATGACCAAGGGTAAGATGCATCGTTCCAATTTTTGTAAAGTTTTAGAATATACAATGACATATCCCTTTTATATCTCCAGGATCTCCAGCCTCGATGGGCAGGTAAGTATCCATTTTCCCAATTCATTGGAGATTAAAAACTTTCAGAATTAATTCGATTCTCACATCTAAAAAGACATAGAATTCTTACTTTATTGACATTCATGTTTTAAAACATGAGATTGTCTGAACATGAATTACACATGTATGGTGCATCATAAAATCCCTTTGAAGGATAAATCTTGATGAAATGAAATGAATTTTTCCAACAAGAGTCGTTTGAACTGTTCAAAAGGGTATTTTCTCATAAGAGAAGCGAGCCTAATCCAAACACGTCCCATACACACTTGAGAGATGAGGAGATTGGAAATGATAGCGAAACCTTAACCTATGGATATAAGGGTCATTCGCAACGATTACATGGATCGAGATGACAGAGGCATTTATTTCTTCATTCCAAACACTACAGATGCCCATTGAGAACCCCATTGAACGGCGATTTTCATTCTCAACCCTGTCAAGAACCACCCCACATTGGGGCAAATGAAGGTTAGTCCAACAGTATCAGAAAGTAAACGGTTTGAAATTTTCTTGCTCGGACTAACATAAATCTTTGTGTGTTGTTTATATGATAATCCAAGTGTCATAGGATGACGAGAATAATTCATTTCTCTATCCTACACACTGTTATCCTTTGCACGACCAAGTTGAGCCAGCAAATTCATTTCATCAACCTATTGGTGATCATTGCATATTCCAAAGCAAAGGCAACATCACTCTAGGAATGGAAGCGTGCCAAAGTTTAAGTTGCATATCTAGCATGATTGCCGAAAATCCTAGCTCCAAAAGAAAAGAAAAACACGGGATTAAAAAAAGGGGGAAAAGAAAAATCCCTAGACATCAAGAAAAAGCAAAGTGCCTGGTAAAAAGCAAGGCTGATGTCTATTCAAAATATCCCCAGTAAAGTCTAGATATACGATGAAAAGACCCTGCAAAGGAGTCAGATCAAGATGACTACTCTCCAAATGATGTCGTGCTCAAATTGCAAACACACAAACAGACGGTCTCTTAATGTAACAAGAGACGCTTTTAAACATCCTTGTGCGCTCTAAAAGAGGAGTGTACACTTCAAGAAATGGAGATGTTCTTCGAAGGACATGTGGTAAATTTGCAATGATCACCAATGCCAAACCCTTCACAATTTTTGGACAAAAAATAAGCCTTTTTCGGTCCCCAATCCTTCCAATGTTACAACCCTGAAGTAGTCTTATCTGACTAAGACACTTGGGTTAATGTATAACTTAGCTCAAAGAAGTACGAGCAAGACTATTTCTTTCTCATTTTGCAGGGTTCTTGACTTGTAAACCCGGAGCAGATAGTGAAAAATTTCGTTCAACGGCCTTGACTCAAAAGTGAGTCCCCCTTGGAAACCGATATCCAAGCCTAACACTACGGTCCCGTGAAAGACCTCCTGATCGGTCGAAATGTATGCATTGCGAATGATCCTGAAACCCAGGCACAGGTCGGTAGGAAATTGAGCACTTTCCCTATTAAAGATCATTATCACAGAGCAGTGAGGAGCCTTCTTGGGTGAGAAATACTCCAATGGATGTTTTGAGCAAACTCTTTTTGAAATTTTCAAATTGTTTGATCTAGAGTTTCCGTGCAAAGACTTTATGATCACATCTGTATATGGCAGGAATGTTTTGGATAACCTCCAACAATCAAAATGCACATTTCATGACTAAAACTTAAGTCGTAGAATTTTGTCAGTTAGATAATTATTGTCTTCCCAAAGATTACTAATATCTTCTTGACGAGGAAAAGTTTTTCAGGTCTAAGCTTTTTGCAGGACTTTTGGCCACCCCAAAGACTGGGTGCGTCATCCTTAGGTGAAGCCTTTTAGTAGGCAAATCTTTTCTAAGACCGATCCACAGAATGATCGAGTCTCCGACTAGCCCCGAAGAGCGGGTACGTCATCCTTTGATTCATATCAATTTGGAATCTCATAAATGGTAGAAACCGCATGAAGGGTCAACTCAATGGTAGAAACCGCCTGAAGGGTCAATCAACGGTAGAAACCGCCTGAAGGGTCAACACAATGGTAGAAACCGCCTGAAGGGTCAATGTATGGTAGAAACCGCCTGAAGGGTCAACCAATGGTAGAAACCGCCTGAAGGGTCAAAACAATGGTAGAAACCGCCTGAAGGGTCAATGTATGGTAGAAACCGCCTGAAGGGTCAACCAATGGTAGAAACCGCCTAAAGGGTCAACTCAATGGTAGAAACAGCATGAAGGGTCAATGAATGGTAGAAACCGCATGAAGGGTCAAAGGACTGGTAGAGACCGCCTGAAGGATCAACCCAATGGTCCGATCCACCATACGGATCAAAACCTTGATGAATCCCGAACGCGGGAGGAGTCGTTTTCCCTAATAAGCCTTACATTAGACAAGCCATTTCTAGTTTAGTCCACCACACGGATCAAAACCCTTGGCAAATTCCCAAATGTGGGATGCGTCTTCCTTAGGTTCCTATCAATTAGGAATCCCATTATGGTTTGACCTACCATACAGGTCAGAGCTTAACATCCCCAGGACACTCCGATGACAAGTCCTTAGGAATCTACTTGAACCCATCAGACACAGCAAATGCCGCAAGCATTCGGCAGGTAAGGGGCAGGGAAGTCTATCTACTCCTTAACTTTCTTACATCATATCAGGGAATTGAATGAGCACATCTCTTTTTAAGGAAAAGCACACATTGATGGGCATGAAAATTGGATGTCATGATTTCTTTTCTTTTCCCAGTCGAGTTGATCGGAACACAGGTGTCACCTTGTCTTTGAGAGAAACCTCTGACGAAATTCCTCTCAAAGAGGGGCAGCTGTTGACACCTGATTTTTGATCAGTCTTTCATAGTTTATTTTTAAAAAATTCATAAAAAAATCTATAAAAAGTTAAAAAAATTAAAAAATCATCTTTGGTAGCCTTGACCAAGCTAAAGGAACCATTTTTGATAAAAAATAATTTTTCATATTTTTTAATATTTTTTAATATTTTCCAAAAATAGAAAAATACATGAAAAATGAAGAAAAATAGCGTTCGCTGTCGTAAAAATATAGAAAAATAGTCAATATTTTTATTTTAATTTCTTTTACATTTTGAACTCATAAATAGTCAAAATTCAAGTTCAATTGCATGTGTTTCTTCACGACGCATAGAGTTGAATTTAGCAAAAAAATGTCATTCGAGTATTTTAATTTGTAAATTTCTACATCTTTTTTAGTCTTGACGTCCAATTAGATCGACCACCATCTACAATAAATGCCCCTTGCTGAATATTTTCGTTTTTGTTTCACATGATTTCATGGTGTAAAACGCCGAGTGGATCCCCAAATATAATCGGGTCGGCATGAGCTCGATAGCTCGTCCAAGACCAAACCAGGGCACGGCGAACCCCATGTGAGTACTCTCGAACTCCTTCGATGCTTCCTAATGTTTTTCTTAGGTTAGATCGTGTGTAGAATGGCTAGGACAGCTAAATCATTCTTGAGCTGTGATTGATAAATAGGACCTTACTAGGAATGCCATGTGATTTATTTGCATATCTAGATTCCTTGAGTTGGGCATTTTATTACTGATTGTGATTGCTAGGATAATCACTCTTATCTACATGAATTTCTAGATTTAGGGTTCATACCTTACTCATCCGCATGAATCTCAGGCTAGAAAATTCAGTCAACTTAGGTACCGAAAGGGCGTCAACTCTGACAGTTGGTGTAACTAAGTCCCCGAAACCATTTCTCTGGTTCTCGCAGAATTGAATAGAAACTCCCAACTATTCGATTGGGTGGTCCAATCATACCCTAAAAAAATGATTGGTGGCGACTCAATGGCATGCACACTTAGCACATGTCACTAGACCACACTGAAAGTCGATCACGCATACCTCCGTTGCGATTTGGGTAATGGGCCTTGGGAGAGGCCCGCGTCCGACCAGACAGGACGGCCCATTAGCCCTCGAGAGCCCGACAACCTCAAGAGGGTCGCGACACTCATATAAATGCATGTCGATTGAATTTGTGCATATGATTGAATTGGTGACTTGACAAGTATTTCATGGTCTTTGTTCGATCGAGATATAATAAGATGGAGGGATTGAACTACTCTATAGCCAAAACTGACAAGTTCATTATATTCTTAAAGAATTCACACTGTCTAGGTAGCCATGACATATTGCTAGATGTCACTCATGGCTTGTGGGACCTAGAGGTTAGTCGGCACAATTAATTCTCTTGGAAGCACTAATGTGTTAGTACATATCTTACTGCCAGCTCAGTAATGAACCTAGGGAAGTCACATACCTTAACCAATATATGACGATAGTGAACGGAAAGACGATATTGCAAATATGTTTGCAATAACAACTATTGAATTATTCGGACCAAAATTAGATTAAATGAGATTTAATTTAATTTAATTTTTTGGTCATAAGCCCAAGTGCATATGATGCACATGTACGGATTAAATTGACACAAAATTGTTGTGCCGATTTGCACACATATTATTTACCGTTTGTTTTGTTTTGATATATATAAATATATAGTTATATATATAGAATTAAAAAAAAAGATGTGTCACGCACACAATCAACAGTCAATTCTTTTGCACTATTCTATTTTGGATGGAACTCAATTTCGTTGAAATTTGCACTATGTTTGCTAAACAATAGTTTGTCTTCATCTAATGTCATCAAAGATTATATATTGTCGTCTTTTTTCATAATGAATTATCTATCTTAGGTCATCCTTTCATTTCCCGTCAATAGGATTGAATCCGCAAGAGGCGAAAAGGTTTAGAACTGAATCCACAAACTCAAAAGGTTCAAAATTGAATTGGTAGAAGTATGAAAGATTTGAGACTTTTTGTTTGACAATTTTTCTAGAGAATTTGACATATACACACTCAATATCAATAAGAATTTAATTAAATTCGCCCATAATCAAGTTCATGTGAAAAACTTGTTAGGAATGAGGCGCCAATTTCAGAAAATAATCCAAACAAACAATCCACATGGCAGATTATAATAATAAAATAGCAGAATTAAAAGAACACACCAGATAATTTGTTGTCGAAGTTTACTCAAACTTGGGCTACATCTTCACGCAGTATGCGAATCCACTAGTCTTCGAGAAAGTAGGAATACAATTCATGATTTTTTCACAAGATCAGAGCACAAAGAAATTGAGGACTCTCATAATACCATCACGGCGTCTCTTTTTCTTTTCTCTCTATTTTGTGCTAAATATGCTACATCTCTACACTAAATATAATTGCGTATCTCCAATAAATATTCTGTTGCATCTTGCACTAAATATTTGCCCTAAATATTCTACCGCATCTATGTGCTAATTATTATTACATCTTTGCACTAAATATCTACTAGAATATCTTTTAACCTAAAAGAAAATTAAAGATAAAAGATTAAAAAGAATCCTATAGTAGAATATTTGACTTCATCTGCCGGCAATCTCTCACCTTAGAACAAATATATCTAGTGCACGCATCCATCCTCTTGAAAAAAACTAGTAACTGAAACCTGTGTTTTTGCTATACTCATCATCAAGTAATATGGAACAAGGCCAATGTAAACATTTCAGTTGAATTCTTTTAACCATTAATATTTTATAACTTTGACTCGTTATTCAATATTGACCTAATCAAGTGATAACGTTTCTTGGTATGTCTAATCTTTGAGTGATAAGTTGCGTTCTTTGCTAGGTGAACTACACTTTGACTATTACTTCACAATGCATTCACTAGCTACTTTCTATGTAGCTTCTCCATGTAATCTTACAACCACATGATTTCCTTAGAAGTTTCCTTGATCGCCATTTACTCTGCTTCTGTTGTCGATAGAGCCACTTCTTTTTGTAGTTGAGATACTAAATTCACTATTGTACCTGCAGCTGTAAAGAGATATCTAATGGTACTCTTACCACTATCACGATCACCTGAGCGATCCGCATCCACAAAATCCTACAACTCTAGACATGTACCTCTATAATAAAAAGAGTAATTTGTGTATCTGTTAGGTATCTCAATATCCATTTTATTACATTTCAATACTCTATGCCCAGGTTCTGCGAATATCAATTCACAATCCCGCTGCCTATGCAATGTTTAATCTCATGCTCACCATAGCATAGAATTGAATCAAAAGGTTTAGGATTAACTTGGCACAATTGAAAAGTTTAATATTAAGTTGGCAAATCATCAACGTGTTTAAGACTAGATTGATATAATTGACATTTTTAGAATTGAATTGACCTCCGTATACTAAAATCAAGAATTTTTGGATAATTTTCTCGTTAATGAGATTTGAAACGGTTACTCTGCAGAACGAGAGTTGGTAATCCTTTTACGTGCACTAACTACGCCAACTCTCGAGGGTTGTTGGAAATGAATGATTAACCTTCCATAGAGAAGTCCCAAATTATACATATTCTTAAACGCTATTCTTAACTCAATAAAGGCAATCCAATCTCTATAATCATGACAAAATCCACAAATTAATTGGAGCAAATCAATTCAAAAATTGATATTTTTTTCTTTTACTCATAATGGTGGAGCATCTACCACTTTTCGAGTGTCCAATAAATTTTCATCGATAAAGCTGGAGCATAAATTTGACCCCCCCCCAAAAAAAAAAAAAAGAAACCTCGAGAAGATTTGTGCTATTTCCAAATTAGATAAAAGGCAAATCCGATCTTGAGCGAGGGAAACAAACATGCTTATAATACTTAGAGAACTCTTGGGTTGAGTCTGTACTTAGAAGTTACTGTTACGTGGATAGTGTCACAGTGACCATTTTCGTCCAATCCATGAGGAAATCAACTGGTCAAGGAAATAAACAATAATATCAACAGTCAAGCAATCATAATAAAAAAGTAAAATCATTTCTTGGCTGTGGGCAGCCTACAGTTAGCACACTTCCTGAAGTCATCAAATCGACATATATAATAATATAATCTTACAAAAATATCCCTTTTTTTATATTATTTTACATTGCAAACAGCACACACACTTTAAGAAACCTTGAACTTTGGACATAGTATTTATACCTATGTGTGATAAATCAGTATCTTATGAGTCAATAATTGGTGTTTATTCATATCTAACACAATTTTCCCAATTGAACGTACAGCTGTGTCATGGGGGAAGATCCCTAACCCTACTAGCTAGGTACAAAGTCTCCACAAGATTCTTATAATTTTTTTTATATTTTATTTTTGTCCTGCATGTCATAGAAACTTCAAATAAACAACTGGTCATCACTCGGCTCCGTCCAAAATAAAATAAAGTCGCTCAGCAGTAATGAATATTAAACTGAATAAGCAAATAATTTAATGGACGGAGGCTTTTGGACCAAATCTAGCAAGCCTACCCCCCTCACTTTGATCAAAAAGAGAGTTGGCAAAGTCAAAGTTTAGAGCAATTGCTAGAAAATCACTTCGTCGTATGCCTTTTCAGAGCGAATAGGCCTTCGACTTGTATGACCATCACATTCCAATTGAATGTGTGGATCCTCCTCCACTACTGGAAAAACTTAATATATCACATGAGAACAACATATGATGATATTATATGTCGAAAATTTCCTCTTCAAGATGAGATAGCAGAACATCTTAGAGAGAGTCTAAACCGATTGATTCGATTAAATTCCGACCCAGACCAAAGGGGTACGTGAAGATCTAGGGCGCCGTCTCGTAAAAATAATCGGTGAAATAGATATGAATTAAATGCAATTAGGAGCACGTCCTAAAAGAATTCCTCATCGGATCAACAAAATCATGAAAAACATTTCGATTTATTCTTCTTTTACATATAAATAATGGAATTGGCCGGACCAAGGCATGATTTTTCTTTTAGTTTTTCTGGGGTCAAGTCTGATTTTTTAGGAAGTTAAGGAGTGGTAATACTTACCAATCCAATTTATTCTGCTTTTTCTTTGGGATAGGTTCTTCTTTTAGTTTCTGTTTTTCATCTTTTGGTAAAAAGAAAATGGACGATGGAGATACCAACGAGAGCACAGAACCATGGTCCAACGAGGTGACGTCAGCTTTTGGTTTCTTGCGACGCGAGGATTTGGCCTATATAAACACTCCCCATCCCTGCACACCAGTTTCGTGTACCTTCTTCTTCACTCCCTCCTCCTCTCATTTCTTCTCCGCTCGTTATCTTTCTATTCATATCATCACACAAGAAAACTCTCTTTCTCTCTCTAGATCTCCCTCTCTCCCTCTCTCTCTCTCTCTAGTGAAGAAGATGGAGATGGCTGACCAGAAGACAGTGGCTAAAGATGCCGTCTCCGGCAACGGCGTCCAACCGAAGTCAATCGAGGACTTTGATCCTCCAGCGAAGCCCCGTCGTAACAAGTACGCCTCCGCCTGCGCCATCCTGGCCTCCATGACCTCTGTTTTGCTCGGCTATGGTAAGTCCCCTCCCTCTCTCTTCAAGCTCTCTGTCTCTGTCTCTCTCTCTCTCGATGCGTACGATGTTGTGACAGCATGGGAAGGCTCGTCCTGGTGGCTGTCCATGATGTTTGGAACTCTCCAAAGCCCACACGTATCTCTGCCGAATATCATTCGTGAATTAATTTGCATTTAGTGGATGGTGATGATAGATCTACCGCAAAAGGTCTTTTTCTTTAGTGGATAGGAAATGAAGAAAAGCAAAAGCAAATAGAGATTTTGTCATTTTCGCACTTATTCGGATAACATCATCCTTTTTTTTTTTTTGAGTAGTTAATTTCGAATAAAGTCCATGCTTATTATTTACTATAATTCCCCTTTTATTAATAAAAAAACGCTCAATTTGAAGGAAAAGGGAGGAGAAAAGGTCTGTGAGAATTTTTATTTATTTGTTATTTTTTCTATCTCTCGTGAATAACCTGTTTTTTTTTTTTTTCTCAATTTTGGCAGATATAGGAGTGATGAGCGGGGCAGTGTTATACATACAGGAGGATCTGAAGATAACTGACACTCAGGTAGAGGTCTTGACCGGTATCCTTGCCTTGTACTCACTCCTCGGGTCGGCGATGGCAGGGCGGACCTCCGACTGGATCGGCCGCCGTTACACCATCGTGTTGGCTGGGGCCATCTTTTTCGTCGGGGCCCTCCTCATGGGCTTTTCCCCAAACTACGCCTTCCTCATGTTTGGCCGCTTCGTCGCTGGCATCGGTGTCGGCTACGCCCTCATGATCGCCCCCGTCTACACGGCTGAGGTGTCCCCTGCCTCCTCTCGTGGCTTCCTCTCGTCTTTCCCCGAGGTACTTACTCAGTTTCTTTTTTGTTCCCCCTAATTTGGTAGTATCTTTCTCATTTTTTTTTCGTCTCTCATCAATTTCGTCTTTTTTTTTTAGCGTTGAACGTGCATTCTTTTTCTTACGGGAAAAATTGGAATTAGATAGGTGATTCTAGGTTTTTGTTGTTATGGTTGCCAACGTGGAGCCTATTTTGTGGTTCAGGTTTTCATCAATGCTGGCATTCTCCTCGGCTACATCTCCAATTATGGCTTCTCCAAGCTCCGCCTTAACCTCGGTTGGCGTATGATGCTGGGAGTGGGAGCAATCCCCTCGATCATTCTTGCCTTCGGGGTCCTTGCCATGCCAGAGTCCCCCCGATGGCTTATCATGCAGGGCCGCCTAGGCGATGCAAAGCGTGTCCTAGCCAGGACCTCCGACTCCAAGGAGGAGGCTGCGCTTCGGCTCGCCGACATCAAGGAGGCTGCGGGCATTCCTGAGGAGTGCAATGACGACGTCGTCAAGGTCACCAAGCGAAGCACTGGGGAGGGCGTGTGGCGCGATCTCCTCCTCCACCCGACCCTGTCCGTCCGTCACATCCTCATCTGTGCAGTTGGGATCCATTTCTTTCAACAAGCCTCTGGTATCGACGCCGTTGTCCTCTACAGCCCTCGTATCTTCAGCAAGGCCGGTATCACCTCCCGCAATAAAAAGCTCCTTGCCACCATAGCAGTTGGCTTCGTAAAGACGATGTTCATTCTCGTTGCCACCTTCCTCCTCGATCGGGTCGGGAGACGACCGTTGCTGCTGAGCAGCGTGGGTGGGATGATCTTCTCGCTGGGCTCCCTGGGAATATGCCTCACCATCATCGACCATAGCCGCACAAAAGTCATGTGGGCGGTGGTTATGTGCATCGCCTCAGTGTTGTCCTACGTAGCCTTCTTCTCCATTGGGATGGGACCAATAACATGGGTGTACAGCTCGGAGATCTTTCCACTGAGGCTACGCGCACAAGGGTGCGCGATCGGCGTCGGCATGAACCGGGTGGTGAGTGGAGTGTTAGCGATGACGTTCATATCACTATACAAGGCGATCACGATCGGAGGGGCCTTCTTCTTGTACGCAGGGGTCTGTTGCGTCGCATGGGTGTTCTTCTACACGCTGATGCCAGAGACGCAGGGGCGAACGCTGGAGGAGATGGGGCAGTTTTTTGGTAAATTCACCAAATGGAGGTCCGCGGCGAAAGAGTTGGATATGCAAAGGAGCAAAGTGGTGGTCAACGGCGACATGCAAAGGAGCAAAGTGGTGGTCAACGGCGGCGGAGGCAGCGGCGAGGGAACATTAGGAAAATGATTATAAGGTGCGGGGTATCGGGCAGATATCAAAGGAAAGGGATCGCCTAACCTTGCAATCTGGGCCATTCGTATTATGAATGGATGGTCCATATTATCACTAATAAATATATATATAATTCTAAAAATTGCCCCCTAAAAATATCTGGGCCGTCTGTCCAAAAATGAATGGCCCAGATTACAAGGTTAGGTACCTAACCTTCTGAGCGAAGGTTAGGTGATCCGGATCCGATATCAAAAGCCTTTGTTAGGGTTTTTTGAGTAATTATACGCGATATCATGGTTGATGATTGCTGACGTGGATAACGACGAAAAGAGTTGCTTCTTTTTTTTTGACATTTTTAAGAAACAGAAACGTATTATTATGATGAATATTAAAAGAAGAAGCCGAGAGAAATTCCTCATTGTAGTTTATTTTCCATTGAATCTTTTACGTAGAAATGTTATTGCCTAAACTTATTCTGTCGAAATCGAATTAATCATTTGGAAGAACAGCAATTTCCACTCATCTTATTAAGTATGATATTACTTAATACCAACTCAAGTTTTGGTAACGCTATGCTAAGTCTAAAATTTCTTTTTCTCATCGAATTTTATGTGAAGCTACGAACAGTGTTGTGGCTTCCTTCAATGGCAGCCTACTTTTTCTTTTTGCCACGCTCAAAGTGAATCCAAGTATACAATTTTCCTATTTGAGTCTATAAACAAATGAAATTCAAATTCACATAATTCATTAAGTTGAATGAGAAAAGGGGGATTGGTGACCACTGCACAAATGATCGCGAAAGATACGATGTTATGTTGGATAAATTTATCCATCGATTAATCTTTGAAAAAAAAAAAAGCTTTGGTTCGATTTTCCTTTTTTGAAGAATGTACAATTATAAAATGGAGAGAGAATAAAATCCGCACAAGTTTTTGGTGTTGTCCAATCTTACTCATTTTACGATCTCGAATCACAATCTTACAGTGATTCAAATCTCCATCCTATCTAAAAGAAACGAATCCCATATAGCGAAGGTTCAAGATTCTTTAAATTCACGAAAAGTGTGGATGACATGCTACGATGTCTTGGATTTGGTATGTCCAACATTTCTTGGATTTGGTATTTAGCACATCATATTATATCGGCTTCGAGCAAGTATTTCGATACAAAATATATGGGAGCGGAAAAAAAAAAAAAACCTCGTTCTCAAATACATTGGGACAGGGTGCTCTCATCTGATTTCAATGCTATGAGGTCATGTTGCTCACTCAAAATAGAATAAATGAAAAATAAAATAAAGAAAAACTGTCAGCTCTAGTCTGGAAAATCATGTGGTGATTGTGCTTCCAAGAAATCAGATGAGAGCACTTGTCCCCTAATTATTGATGTTGGGAGGGACTGGATTTTCTTGCCCCAGTCACCATCTGTGCCACTGCTCTCAGTCATCAACCTTTCCCCTTTTTTGTCTTTGATCTTCATTTCAACTCACTTTAGTTTGAGATTCCTAGTTCTCATAGTAATAGGCCCATCAAAATTTCACACACAAGAATTTTTGTGTTGTACGGGTAAACAAGCCTGGCCAAAAAATGGGAATTTTTTTTCAAGATGTGGCGCGGAATTCATATGGTACACATAAATCATAGTAAACTACGCCGAAAAATTTTTACAGCATTTTTGCCAATTCAATTCTAAAACTTTTAAGTTTGTCGATTCAGTCTTAAACCTTCTTCACATTTTGCCAATTCAGTTTTATTGGCCAAAAATTACTGACGTGGACATTGGCGATCCTACGTAGTACCTCCGGTGCTGGTGTAGAAAATTGCTAATAATATTTTAATATTTTTCTAGTATTTTTATTTGTTTCTTTTTTCCTTTTCCTTTTTCCTTTTTTCCCTCCGACCATCATCGGCGTCCTCCACCAGCGTCAAGCGTGGACATTGGCACCGGCCCCTGGCGCCCGATCGGGCAAGGGTTGCCTTCGCCATGAGTAGGGGGCGGCCCTCTCCCACCCAGGCGAGGGCCTCTCTCACCCAACGCAGGGTGATGGTTAGATGGAAAAAAAAAACAAGAAGAAAAAAATATAGAAATATTCAAAAAATTATAAAATAAAAATTATCTATATCGGCGTCAGCGATGCTGCGTAGGACCGGTGGCATTCAAGTCAGTGATTTCCGTTCAATAAGACTGAATTTGTAAAAGGCAAAACGATTTATAACTAAATCGGTAAATGTTGATAATTGAATCGATAAAAGTGAAAAAGAAATAGGAATTTTTTTTAAATAAATTTCTCGAGCTATATGAAAGTAGTGATGACAGCTTGAAGCGAACAGGACAAAAGCTGTACCATACTTCTTTATTAGGATTGGCTTCGTCTGTCATGCAAGAGAGGCTTGCCAAAAGCAATGCATGTTCAATTAATTGCTGTGTCTAGGATTCGGACAGCTCACTCTGGCTCGTCTTCTGATCAAATCATAAATCAGCTGGTCCAAAGTTCTTTCTGAGTTGTCAACTAAAGAGAGTTCAAAGCAACGATTGGGGCAGCGTCTGGTCGGCTAACAAGGAATATGAGAAGAAGTGCGTCAAAAACAACTAGATGGAGTGAAGTTGCAACTTTGTATAAGCTTATGTTATCGGGTACAACTACTGCGGAAAAAATCATTGACGATGCCTTCAACTGGTCAGCGCTTGAGGAATAAAGTCAAATTTAGTGACGCGTATTGCCTCGTACAAGGGAGTTTTGAGTGATTAGTCTTCAACAACCAACATCGATTATCGATTATGCGTATCTATCTCTCATCAACAATAATTACATATTTCTCGGATATTGATAATGTCATATTTCTCGGATGTTGATGTTATGAATTTTGGGTAGATTGATTCAATCGAGGATTGGAAGATTGCAGTCTTTGGATCTTTCATGTGATGTCGTTTTCAACGCAGAAACTAGTAAATCCACGATATTGAGAACGTTTTTAGATTTCGTGACTTTAGGTATAAGTTGTTGACATTAGGGTTTGCAAATGGGTAGGAACTCCTTCCACCCATTCACAACATTAGGTATTGACCAAAATTATTTACACGCATCCCTCCTACCATTTCATGCTGTCGAAGCATAAAATATATGCAGAACAGAAGAACTTCGGGGATAGAAAGCCAACATCAAACTTCTCATGAGTTTTCGTGAACTTGATTGATCAAACATTATATCAAAACGGAAATTGTTTGAAAAGGCACACTTAGACGAAGTATTGATGTATGCACAAGAACATCAAGAGGAGACGCTCGGAGTACCTATTAAGGCAAGGCAAGAAGCATGTTCTCGCGGAATCACATTGAGCATTCAAGTCGGGAATACGTCTCCTTTAAACATTGCAATGTAGAGTAACAAGTTCCTCCGGCAATGTTTGAGACACAAATGACAAGATACGCTTCCATCACACACAAATGAAGTATGATAGCCAAGATGTGTACCCATTGCAAATCGAAAACTTAACTAGTCTCTTCGGATCGCCATGCTATCGCATGGGAGTGGGACCTGTCACCTCAAATGCAATTAATGATAAGTGATCTGGAACAGATCCCATGACATAGAGGCTTCATGTCATGGGTAACATAGAACGAAATCGGGCCGTCCATTCTCATCCGAAGGCCGAGAAGTTGCCACGTCATCTGAAGGAGGGGAGCCAAAATTTGAGAGATCGTCTCCCCTCTTTATGCGACACGTGGCAATTGGGCCTCATTTGCCAAAATTTTTTTGAAACGCGCGGGCGATTTTCTCTCCCCTATCTCGACGCTCTCTCTCTTATCTCAAGACGAAGACCTTCTTTCTTTCTCTCTCCTGTCTCGATCGACCCCCCTCTCTCTCTCTCATGTATCTCACCTTCTCCCTCTCTCCTCTACTGTCTCCTTTCAGTCCCGAGTACCTCCGCTGTCACCTCCCCCAAAATGCTGTCGGTCGTAGCTGGTGAGTCCCGAGCCCCCTCCCCGAAGAGTACCGCCGGTCTCAGCTGCTGGGCCTTGACCCACTCCGCCTCCCCCAAGAGCCTTGCCGATCTCCATTGTTGGGTCTCAAGCTCATTTCTGCCTCCGTCGTCGCCTTTCCCAAAACCCCACCGGTCACAGCTACTGGGTTCCGAACATTCTCCCCCAAGAGTGTCGCCGGTCTCAGCTTCTAGGTTCCTACCCCTCCCCCAAGAGTGCTCACATCCCACAGCCACAGCTCTTCTGTCTCCCTTGTTGCTCCCTCCTCTGCCTTGCCTCAACACCCTTGAAACTGCACCATAACCACAGCAGCTGTTCTCTTAGATTGGCCCTTGTCGCTCACAATATGTTGTGCTTCTTCCGCTGTAGCTGCTCGCCGGTGTTTCTTCTCGTACCCATGAATCCGGCGTAGCTGCTCGCAGTGTTGTTATCACTCTATCGATGGATGGATTTGAGTTGAATCGGAACAAGTCGTGCCGTTGTCATCGGCACCTCAAGTTGGCCATTCACCGATTCCTGTTCTTGTCAAGATAAAATCAGATTTTAATTTTTTTCATGCTCACTAGAAACTATTTGCTGATTGTGTTGGAGTTGGCGAATACTTCAGGGACCCTTATTTCTCACACCGGGTACGCCCACGTGAGCTTAGGGAAACTAAAGTGTTATCCGACACTTGTGACCCATGCGCGCGGGATGCGGGGGTTCGGGGGCAGCGCTCCCGACACGGGTGTCCCGCTGCCCAGTCAGCGGGCGGGGCTTCCGCTGCCCGGTCAGTGAACGGCTGCCCCGTTCGCTGGTGAGCGGGCCGGGGTTCGGGGGCAGCGCCCCCGAAACCTCAACAGGTTTGGGTTTTTATTTGAGTGAACCCGTATGTTGTTGGCTTAATATAGGTTTCGCTAGGTTTAGGTTTTGGGCCCGTTTATGGCATACATATTTTGCTCGTTTTTTGTTGATCATTGTAACGAATTTAGAGGTTGTAAATCGAATATCATAGTGAAATCTCTTGCAGGACGTAGCCCTATTCTGGGGTGAACCTGGGTATTCTCGTGCGTCATTCAATTTTCTTGATTTCTGTGTGATCGTTTTGATTCGGTTTGCGATAAATACCATCAATTGGTGTCAGAGCCTTGTGTTCGAGGAATTAGGGTTTATCTGAGATGTCAGGAGGTCATGGATTGAGATCGAAAAATTCGATGGGACGCGGTTCGATCTGTGGAAGATGAAGATGGAGGATCTACTTTGTGATCGAGATATTTGGTCGGCAATCGTAATGGAAAGGCCTGATGCTGCGATGCCTGGTATCATGATAAAGGAATCGGGCAAGTAACCGGGGAAGAATGACGATTCAACTTCCAAAAAGGCGGATCCAAAGGAGATTGAGGACTGGGATCGGATCGATCGGAAAGCAAAGGGCTTGATCTGGCTTTGTCTTGCAGACTCGATTCTGAAGAATGTGATGAGTGAACCTACAGCCAGGGATTTATGGTAGAAACTGGAGTCGCTATATCAAAGTAAGTCGTTGGTTAATAAGCTGTTTTTGAGGAAAAAGCTGTATAATCTTCGGATGTATGAGGGCGACTCATTTTCTGCACATCTGTATAACTTTAACACGTTGATTAGTCAACTCGTATCAATCGGTGTTAAGTTCCAAGATGATGACAAGACGATAACACTACTCTGTTCACTGCCGGATTCATGGGATAACTTGATTGTGGTGATCGGTGGTGGGGATAAAGAATTATCGTATGAGAGCGTATGTTCGGCCTTGTTATCAGAGGAGACACGAAGAAAGGGTTCAGGAAATTCTGGTAGAGAGGCACTGACTGCTAGGGGTAGGCCAGCAGAGAAGACTCTAAATCGGAAAGGGCCCAGATCCAAATCTCATGGGCGATCGAAGAGTAGGGAGATGAGGGTACAGTGCTGGAGATGAGAAGAGTGGGGTCATGTGAAGCAGGACTGCAAAAACAAGCCAATTTTTAAGAAAGAAGCTAAATCATCCTCGGGAAAGAAGGAGGTCGATGTAGGAGATATGTATTTGCCTGCTGCATGTATGGCATAGTCAGACTAGGATATTTGGTTGATCAACACCGGTGCTTCATACCACATGACACCTCATAGACACTGGTTTTGTGAATATGAGCAATATAATGGTGGAGATGTCATGCTCGGAGATGATACTGCAGTTCAAATTGTCGAACGTGGCAGGGTGAATCTAAGGATGAGTAATGGCACGGTGAAGACTCTTCCAGACGTGATGCACATACCCTTGATGAGCAAAAACCTGTTATCAGTCGGTACGATGGCTGATTCAGGGGTTACTTTCAACTGTGATAAGAATTCGTGCAAGATGACTCGGGGTTCTATTGTGATTGCATGAGGAGTCCGTTATGGGACATTGTATAAGCTACTTGGGGAAACGGTGACTGTTGGTAGTGGTTTCATCTCTGAAAAGACCAAGGAAGATGGATATGATACGTCCATGTTGTGGCATCAGAGGCTAGAGCATATCGGTGAAAAGGGACTGTCTACCTTAGCTTCGAGTCAAATGGTAGAAGGAGTACCAGATTGCTCTATGGGCTTCGGGTTCTGTGAACACTGTCTCCATGGAAAACAGAACCGAGTTAGCTTCCAACACAACGGTACGAGAGCAACTGAGGTTCTTGAGCTGATTCATAGCAATGTTTTCGGGCATACTCTGACTCCATCTATTGGAGGATCCAGGTACTACGTATCGTTCATAGATGATTTTTCGAGATATAGTTGGATTTATTTTATCAAAAGTAAATCAGATGTATTCGAAAAATTTCGAGAATTACTTCGTACAGATAACAGAGGTGAATTCTGTTCGGACAAGTTCGAGCAGTTTTGTGTGGACAATGGTATTGCAAGGCAGAAGACAACCCCATATACGCCTCAACAGAACAGTGTGGCTGAAAGATTAAATCGGTCACTCATAGAAAAGGCAAGATGCATGCTGAGTTGGGCAGGTTTGGTGCATGAATTTTGGGCAGAAGCTGTAGCCATGGCCAGTTATTTGAAGAACCGGTCGCCGACCTCATCAGTGAAGGACCGTACACCATATGAGGCAGTGTTTGGGAAGAAGCCGAATCTGTCACATGTTCGAGTGTTCGGGTGTGACGCATATGTTCATGTATCCAAGGAGAAAAAGGGGTAAGCTTGACAATAAGTCTGAGAAGAACATATTCGTCGGATACAAGGAATGTGTTAATGGCTATAAGCTGTGGAATCTAGAAACAAAGACCATTGTATACAGCAGGGATGTTGTTTTTCGTGAATTACAATTCCAGGTTGGTACATAGAAAGGTGATGAGCCCAATAAAGTGGTAGTGCTTGAAGAAAGTCCTAAAGCTGAAACGGTGGAGATGGTTCCACAAGGTACGCCAATAGAGTCTGATTCAGAATCGGAGCAAAGGGACTTGGTTAATGAAGTCGAGGATGCAGATTCAGATGAAGACTCGGATACAGATAGCATGCCGTCTCTTAGGAGATCGACGCGGGAAAGAAAGGTACCACTTCGATACTGTCGCGACCCGTCCGAAATCGGACGCGGCTAATGGATTACCGATCGCGGCCCCCCTCTCTGAAATGTGGATCGCGGGCCTTAGATCGGCGCGGGCCCTCCCAGGCCCATACCAAATCGCGGCGGGAGTATGTCTTTTGAGGGATTCGACGATAAAAGTCGATCGCTTTCGACCTTAGTGTGGTCGTGGTGGCATGTGCAACTTGTGCATGCATTTGGAGTCGCCACCGGTCTTTCTTGGAGGGTAGACCGGAAACCTTACTGACCGATTGGGAGAGATCGATCAGTTCTACGGAACCAGAGATTTTGGGTTCGGGGACTTGGTTACGTCGGTGTCATTACCAACGCCCTTTCGGTACCTAACGTGAGTGATTTTCCTAACTAAGAGTTCGTGCAGGCGCAATTTTGGGTGATATGAGTCAGGGTTTCATGCAGGTTGGAAGACTGGTCCTATCAAACCACAGTCAATATAATGAAAGCGCAATCAAGTGCATAAATAAATCATGTCGATGCACATCAATTTCAATCATTGGCCTCCTAGTATAGCCATAAAGGCTTAGGGAAGATGTGATTTAGGGCTAGGGGTAAAATGGAAAGATTCGGGGACAATTAGCCCGAAGGGCAAAATTATCATTTTTGGAAGGTTTGGATACCGAATTACCCAAAATATTCCATGGCCAGTTGATTGTGGCCACTTCCCATTTTTGAGAATTTTTTGGAATTTCTTGATTTTCTTCAATTTTTGGAAGACGATTCGCCCAAAGGGCGAAATCGTCATTTTAAGAAGGGTCGGGGTTCAAAACACCCGGAATGAGCCTTGGCCAGTTGTTTGTGGCCATTTCCTATTTTTTGGGATTTTCCTGGATTTTTAGAATTTTTTTGGAAGACGGTTTGCCGGAAGGGCAAAACCGTCATTTCTGAAAAGATCGGGGGTCGAAAGACCCGAAACAGGTCGTGGCCAGTTGAATGTGGCCATTTCCTATTTTCTGGAATTTTTTAGAATTTTTTTTGGAAGACGGTTTGCTGGAAGGGCAAAACCGTCATTTCTGAAAAGATCGGGGGTCGAAAGACCCGAAACAGGTCGTGGCCAGTTGAATGTGGCCATTTCCTATTTTCTGGAATTTTTTAGAATTTTTCTGAATTTTTCGAAATTTTTTATGATTTTCCATTTTTTATTGATTTTTTGATTATTTTATTATTTTTTATTATTTTTTGAAATTTTTTAAAGTATTTAAAAATATTTTCCGGGCCGGGTCAAACCCGGCCCGCGCCTCTCGGGCGCCCGGCCCGACCTTAGGGGTCGACACCGGCCTAAAACGACACCGTTTTGATTTTTTAAAACATTTTTCCATTTTTTAACAATTTTTTTGATTTTTTATCTATTTTATTTAATTATCCGAAAATTCCCCGGATCCGACGGCTCTCATCGCGCCACGTGGCCGCATCCTGTGCGTCTGATCTTCCATTAGATCGGACGATCCATAGAGAGCCACGTGGCTCAATCACAACCGTAGGATCAAAAATCAATTTATTTTCTTTTTTAGAAAAAAAAACCCAAATCGGACGCTCTAGATTGTGCCACGTGGCGACCCTAAGTGCGTCCGATCTTGAATTAGATCGGATGCTCCACAGGCTGCCACTTGGCACATTCATAGCCGTCGGATCGATTTTTAATTAATAATCAGAAAATCATTTATTTAATTCGAAAATCATTTTTTTATTTTGCAAAATTCCAGGATCGCGACACGTGTCGCGATCGTGGCCGTCCGTTTGTTTTATTTAAAAATAAGCGGACCGGACCCACCCGGCTGACGTGGCTGCCTACGTGGCACGCCACGTCGGCCGTTGACCGTTGACCGGCCGGAGGGTCGCCGGAGAAGACGATGAACAGTGAAAAATCCGGCGGGAATAGTGAAAATTCCGGCGAGGTCGCCGGAGAAGATGATGAACAGTGAAAAATCCGGCAAACCTCGCCGGAGAAGACGATGAACAGTGAAAATTCCGGCGAACCTCGCCGGAGAAGACGATGAACAGTGAAAAATCCGGCGAACCTCGCCGGAATTTTTTTGCCGGAAAATCGCGAACCGGACCCAAACTTGGTGTTTTTCGTTCCTTTTTTCGGCATTCGACTTCTTGGACCACCCACATCAACATACAACACAAATAATAACCATGACACATGCTAAAAACCGGCGAACCGGACCTCCCCGAACCCGGCTCCGGCGAGCCGATTTGCAAATTTTTTTTGCGTTTAAACTTGTTTCCAACCGTTCACACAGCATCCAAGGGAGGTTTGAGGACTTACCCGGGGTCCCTCGATGGTCGGCGGCCGCCGGAAATCCCTCGCCGAGCTCCCGGTCCGGATCAAAGCCGGCGAAGCTCCGAGCCGTGTTTCGTCGCGGTTCAATGCAAAACAAAGGTCAAAACGAGTGTAGAAGCAATGCTAGTACATATTCAAAGCTTGATACGCGCAAATGGGGGTCGGGAAGGGCACGGCCGAGACAAAACCAAGTCGAGGCATCCATCGGCATTTTGTCGAACACATGGCGTGCGTAAAGAAAAATGGAGACCCGGCGAGATACCGACCTATCCGGAGATTGCCGACGACCGCCGAAGCTCCGATGGGGTTCTGTGGTGTGCGGGGAAGCCTTGCCACCTTCCGGCTTCGTCCTTACTCCCCCCAAAACTCCCTCTCTCTCCTATGGCCGAGCTCGGTTTTTATCCGAGAATCTCTCCCCCTCACGGTGGCCGACCGCCCACCTCGGCACGTCCACCACCTCTGCCCGATGTTGCCATGTCCCCCCACGCATGTCGCCTTTTTTTCTTCAATAATCGCGCGCCCCCATCACGCCCTGCTCCCCCCCTGTTTTCTGTCCACGCCGCTGCACATTCTGTGCATGCTGTCCCGGGTCGGGCCGGGTCGGGTCGGGTCGGGCCCGACCGGCCCGGTTCGGCCAAATCGCC
The DNA here is from genome assembly GCA_021437785.1 of Rhodomyrtus psidioides. Taxonomy (NCBI): domain Eukaryota; kingdom Viridiplantae; phylum Streptophyta; class Magnoliopsida; order Myrtales; family Myrtaceae; genus Rhodomyrtus; species Rhodomyrtus psidioides. The sequence continues at coordinate 1,138,943 of JAILYB010000127.1, forward strand.
CAAATCGCCAAATTGACCCCCCAAATGACCTCTTTTCATGAAATTGATGGCAAAATCGGATTCCTTGACATGTTTTACATCAAATATGGGTATTTTCGTGAATCAATTTATTGAAATTATGTGAAAACCCCAAATTGTCCCTAGGATCCGAAATTTAATTTCGCCAAATCGAAGGCCTAAACGATCGAATTAGCCAAAATTGAGCCCACCAATGGATTCAGCATGATGAAAACTGTTGGGTAGAGGTGTTTAATTTTAATGGGTGTGCCCGTGTGAAATTTAATTTCAAAAATTGTGAAACCGGGGACTAAATTGAAAGATTTTTATGCAATTAAGCCCTTTTGGTTAAAATTGATCAAATTGGAGGGCAAATTGACCCAATTGCATTTCAATACTTTGGAGTCCAATGTCATAGCTTATAAAAGCCGAGAATTGAAAATTAAAAGACTCGAAAAGGATTTTTTAGGCCCGGTTCGGGATTAGGTTTGTGAAGGAACCCCATGAACCAAGCCAAATTTCCATAATAAAAATTGAAAATATTGAAGAGATAATTAAAATAAAATTTCAGAATATTTTTGTGTAATTTTCTGACCACGGATGGTATTTTTCCAATTTTTTGGGTATTTTTATAATTAAATAAATTCCAAAAAATATTAAAAAATTCAAAAAATATTTTTTGTTCAAAATTGGTTCCTAAGGCTAGGCTAAGGCTTCCAAAGTTGATTTTGCAATTTTTTGACCTTTTTTGCTATTTTTAATTAATTTTAGAAATAAAAAAAAACTATAATAACGGATGGTCAAAAATCAGGTGTCAACAGATACTCACTTAGTGCATCGAGTACGTTTCATGCTTTGAGCATTACTGGAGATGATCCTAGTTCTGTAAAAGAGGATATCCATGGATGATGCGAATCAGTGGGAGCTCGCAATGATAGATGAGATGCAGTCGCTTGATCATAATGAGACATGGAGTTTGTGTAAGTTGCCTAAGGATAGAAAGGCAATTGGGTGCAAATGGGCATCCAAGCGAAAGCTAAAATCGGATGGGACTGTAGAGAAGTACAAGGCTAGGCTTGTAGCTAAGGGGTATTCTCAGATTGAGGGAGTTGACTATGACGAGATCTTCTCTCCCGTGGAGAAATTGACCTCGATATGGTTTGTTCTGTCCGTAGTAGCTGCATAGATCTTGAGGTGGAATAGATGGATGTAAATACGGCTTTCCTTCATGGGACTTGGAGGAGGAGAAATATATGAGGCAACCAGAAGGCTTTGAAGTAAAAGGAAATGAGAATCTGGTGTGCAAATTAAAAAAGTCCTTATATGGGCTGAAGCAGTCACCGAGGATGTGGTACCAGAAGTTTGACACGTACATGCTCCAGCTTGATTTTGTGCGTTCAAATTCTGACCATTGTGTTTATGTGAAGAGGACGGGCGATCAGTTTGTCATTCTCACGCTATATGTGGATGATATGCTGTTGATCGGGAATAGCGTGAAGATGGTGAAATCTGTGAAGAGTTTGTTGGCCAATAAGTTCGAAATGAAAGACTTGGTTGGGGCCTGCAAATTTTATTTTGGGCATGCAGATTATGAGGGACCGTGAGAAACGGAAGCTGTGGCTAGGGCATGAGAAATACATCAAAGAAATATTGAAGAAATTCAATATGATAGACTGTAAGCCTGTTGGTACCCCCCATACCTTTAAGGATCAAGCTATCCGCGGAACAATGTCCTAAAACAGATGAAGAAGCTGAAGAGATGGCTCGAGTTCCATACGCGAGTGTAGTAGGTAGCTTGATGTATGCTATGGTGTGCACGCGTCCGGATATAGCCCAAGCAGTGGGAGTCTTGAGCCAATACATGTCTAACCGAGGTAGAGAACACTAGAATGCGATCAAAAGAGTTTTCAAGTATCTTTGTGGAACTTCAAATTTTTCTTTATGTTTTGAAAGTACAGGGAATGGAAACATGCTTGATATCGTAGGCCATATAGATGCTGATTGGGGTGGAAATATTGATAGTAGACGGTCCACTAGCGGGTATGTTTTCACATTGTTTGGGGCTGCATTGAGTTGGATCAGTAGAAGGCAAAGCGTGGTAGCTCTCTCTTCTACGGAGGCTGAGTACATGGCTCTTACCCATGCTGGAAAAGAGGCCGTATGGTTACGGCGGTTGTGCTTGGAGCTTGGTTTTGAGCAAGGTGCCGTAGAGGTGAGATGTGATCATCAAGGGGCTATTTATTTAGCTAAGAATCCAGCGTTTCACTCACGCACAAAGTACATTGATATACAATACCATTTCATCCGAGAAAAAGTGGAGAAGAAAGAGGTTCGGCTTGTAAAGGTCGACATAGTGAAAAATAGTTCAGACTTCCTTACTAAAGCCGTCACAGGTGCGAAGTTTGAATGGTGCTCTACTGCGATTGGATTGAAGAAGAATGATATTGGAAAGGCTCTCATTTGCACGAAGTATCTACCAAGTGGGAGAATGTTGGAGTTGGTGAATACTTCAGGGACCCTTATTTCTCACACCGGGTACACCCACGTGAGCTTAGGGAAACTAAAGTGTTATCCGACGACTTATGACCCATGCGCGCGGGATGCGGGGGTTCGGGGGCAGCGCCCCCGACACTGTGTCCCGCTGCCCGATCAGTGGGCGGGGCTTCCACTGCCCGGTCAGCGGACGGCTACCTCGCTCGCCGGTGAGCGGGCGGGGGTTCGGGAGCAGCGCTCCCGAAACCTCAATGGGTTTAGGCTTTTATTTAAGTGAACCCGTATGTTGTGGGTTTAATAGAGGTTTCGCTAGGTTTAGGTTTTGGGCCGTTTAGGACATATATATTTTGCTCGTTTTTTGTTGATCATTGTAACGAGTTGAGAGGCTGTAAACCGAATATCATAGTGAAATCTCTTGCAGGACGTAGCCCTATTCTGGGGTGAACCTGAGTAATCTCGTGCGTCATTCAATTTTCTTGATTTCCGTGTGATCATTCTAATTCGGTGTGCGATAAATCCCATCAGATTGATAGAGGAATTAATGAGGTTTTGGTGTGAAGTCATCTAATCTATCTTAGAAATCCACCACATGCCTAATCAAATTATATATTAGCTGTATGACCAAGAGATTGTACGAATTTCATGTAAGGTCTCTTCTGTCCAGATTCAACTTGCTTGAACGCATGAAAAAAATCCTTATTTTTAACTATCCATATTGTTGCTGAGGCGAGAAGAAAGGAACAAAATGTAATGGAGTTTCTGCTGCTTCAATGAAATTATCTTCACTATTCTTGATGCTTCTTTTCTATATAATCTTTTTGTTTTCGTTGTGAAGGGTCTCATCAAGCGAATCCGATGATCGAAGAAGGGTCATCTCCGCCCTACGACACTTCCCTCCGCCGCAACCACTGCTTCGGCTTCTGCTGCTTGGGGCATGCCAGGCCGTCCTCCCCGTCCAGCTTCTGGGAGCTGATCGGGTCGTCGCACTTTGACCACCGGTGGCGGGCCCATGGCTCATGGTCCTGAAGAAGCTTTGAGAGTGGTCAGAGAACGTCGCAAGCTCGAGGAGCTCGAGGAGGAACACCTTTATCCGGGAGTTCAGCAGGATCCGGGCCATCAATGCAGCCTGAGTGGCGCATGACCCAAACAGACACAGTAAGTTCAACTACGATCCCACGAGTTACGCCCTCATCATTGACGAGGGGCAAGGGCATGACCCTCACCTCAACGAAGAAGACCACTTGGCCGTGAAGGTTTTTTATGCAACACAAACTCTGCCGATGCCACAAAAGTATCGTGGCAAACAATTTACTAAATTAACCAAAAACAGGATTACAAAAGTTCAGGGAGCACTCTTTTAGTCACTTGGTAAACAACCCGGAAATGAAACAAAGATGAAAAGGGATTAAACATTCTCTATTTCATTCACCACTTCATTTACAACACTTCATGGAGACGTATGTTGAAAAAATTCAACCCAAGATAGAAAGATCTAACATAAATATGGGTGCTTGGAATATTCATCGCCAATGGAATGAGCTGCAAGAGGATTTACATAGCCCATTCCCATTACTTGACTTTTCAGTCCCTTTCGCATCTCTTTCACGCTTTGTGGCGGGGATTGGGTTCGTCTAGCCTGAGATTATTCGTCCTCCTTAGCCAGCAACTCTTGTCGCAATGAATCGTCTCAACGGGGCAATAAATCATCTCAACGGGGACGGAGGTTCCAAATGGTCGTCCATTTCTGCGCTAGACGTGTGCTCCTCCACTGCTTCCGAACCATTCTTCACTTCCATTGCAAATTCCTATAGCGCCTAATGTAAGAGTTTTCCTGATATGGGATACATTAATTGAGATTATAATTACCGTATTACGGAATTGATTTACCATTTACGGGTTGGTCTAATAGAGACGTGATATAAGAATTTTTAATGGGCCTAATATGAGCCAGAGTTCGGCTTGGCCCGTGATGAGAGGGCCCAGCTGAAAACTCTATATATAGGGCTATGACGCCCCTTCTAACCCTCATAACTTCATACGCCATATGGAAGTGCTGTCTCATCGACGCCAGGCTTCTCGAGGGTCCTAGAAGGGAACAGCTAGTGCCGGACAATCCAGGAACGTCAGACCGTAGCTCGAAACGCGATGGACTTCAAATCAGGTACGCCGAACGCCTTACCTAGTTATTGTGTTTCTAGTTTTCGATTACGGCGATCCTAGGGTGTTGTGTGAAACACCGGTCGTTCGCTTTGGGAGTCCAACAGCTGGTATCCGAGCCGTCGTAGCTCGAAATCGAAACCGTACGTTCATGCCTGTTTTTTGAAAAATATGTTCGGTGAAACTTGATTTTGTTGATATATTTGGGTTCGTCGTCTCGAGACGAGTCTGGGAAGGGGTCGCCGACCTCTTGCGAATGCCGGATGCGCCCTCACGCGCGGCTTGAAGGTGAGAGGGAGGCGGCGTGTCGGGCTACGCACTCGCACGCGCTGGGTGGGCGAACAGCCATTCGCCGCTAACGTCATCCATGACGTCATTAGCGTCGTCTGTCCAATTAGAGGGAGACACGTGGCACGGCCGGCGGCTGCCACGTGGCGATGATGTCATGGTCGGCACCGCCTTTGACCAGGGTCAACCCGACCCGTTGACCATTGACCGGGTCAACCCGACCCGATCAACCCATTGACCGATCGGATCGGTCAGCAGTTGGACCGGTCGGTGGGATCGGCGGTCGGACCGTGACAGGTTAAGCCTGGTCGGACAGGTTTTTGGGTCAATTGTCATGGTCGGGCTGTGACCGGTTAGCACGTGTGGGGCGTGAATCCCATGCGCAGTGGCTTTGGGCGCGTGTGGGCACGTGCAGGCTCCTATTGGGGCGTTCTTTGTACCGGCGTGCTCGTATTGTGATTATCTACAATGTGGTATATTTATATTGCATGATTGATTCCTTAATAATGTGAAAATACGTGATTTAATTTTTGGTTCACGTATTTTGTCTATTTGCCTATGGTATTGGAATTGGATTGTTTGGATGGTATGAATGTTGCCACATGTAGAATGGGTGGAGCACATAGATGTTGATCTAATGTATAAAGTTTCACATGTATCAATCAATAGAATAGTGTGATTAGCTTGATATGTGACTTTAATGACATATTGCCCATTGTCCTTAAAGTTTGGAGTCACATGTCTATAGTTTATGTGAGACATAAGGCCTATATCCCTGGTATGAGGAAGTTTCATGGATTTATTTGGGTAGTGATCGCCAAAGTGGCACACCTAATTGGATTTGGGAAATATTAGTTTCATACTGTAGTGGGATGTCTCATGTTCTAATGCATCGTCATACTCCCAAAGGAGGTGATCATGTGTTGGTTCGTGGAGGTTCACATGTACAACATGTGGTTGAGATTTGACTGATTCTAGTGACTCACGTACCCAAAGGTCGTGACTCATAAAAATTGAAATATATTCTCATGGCCATTGTCATGTGCAGAGTTTACAATTGCATGTCATGTATTCTGCCCAAAGGTGTTTGCATGATGATGTGTGTAAGTCTTAGTTGTGTAAAGTTTCAAGTTGCACAATTCTCACGTAATACTAATCCTATAACTTTTGTTTCATCAGTCACGTTCTATGTGAGTGGCAATTCTATTGTGATTGAGGTTCTTAATGGTTCTAACTTTAAGAAATAGATGGAGGATTTTATGTTTGCAATGGAATTGGCAGACATGCATATTGCACTAAGTGAGGATAAGCCGGCGGATCTCACTCCTGATAGTACGGAGTCTGAGAAAATGCGTCGTGCTGCTTGTGAAAAAAGTAATAGGATTTGCCTGTTATCTATGAGGCGATCCATTCAGGAGCACTTGAAAAGTAGGCTGCCAGCCGATTGCACTGCTAAGGAAATGTTGACTACCCTAGAAGATAGGTACCGTATCTCGACCAATGCTGAGGCTGGAGTACTTGTGCAGGAGCTATTCAGTATGAGATATGATGGTTCAAGTGGAGTTAGAGATTACGTCCTAAGAATGGTAAACATGCAGATGAAACTTAAGGCATATAATGTTTATATTCCTGATTCCTTACTTGTGCATCAAGCTTTGAACACCCTTCCACCTGATTTTGAGACCATTAAGACTAATTACAATTCTCAAAGTGAGGTTTGGTCATTTAATGATGTTATAGCAAGGGTGGTGGCTGAAGAAGAGAAACTGAAGAAAGATAAAGGGCATGTTGCCCTATATACCTCAGGTTTCAACCGCAAGAAAGGTAAGAAGTTCAAAAATCATACTCATAAAGGTACTCGCGAAACCACTGATCGTTTAGAGAATATGGGTCCTAAGAAGTCATCCTTTAAGAAATGTGAATTTCGCTGCTTCTTTTGTAAGAAGAGTGGTCACGTGAAAAAGGACTGCAATAAATATAAGGCCTGGCTATCTAAGAAGGAGCCTGAAGGTAATGATTCTTTGGCATTGGTTTGTGAATCTAATCTATCAGAAGCCCCATCGAGTTCTTGGTGGCTTGATAGTGGTGCAACTAATCATGTTGCATTTACCATACATGGATTCATAAATCGGAGGAAGCCAAGTTAGGATCAATTAAAGATCACAGTGGGAAGCAACAGTAAAGCTGACATAGAGTTTGTGGGAGATGTCATTTTGATTTTAGACTCTAGTTTCAATTTGATGTTGAGAAACACTTCCTATGTACCTTCCTTTCGACGAAACTTGATTTTCGTATCATGTCTGGATATGTGTGGTTACTCTTTTGAATTGAGAAACAATATTGTTTCTATATATTATAATTCAAATAAAGTTGTGTACTGCAATATGTCCAGTGGATTGTACAGAATGTGTTTGGCTCCTAATGATATCTATGTCGTCTATATAGCTGAAAAGACTATTTCCAAAAGGCCTTTGCCTAAAGAACAATCTTACGCATTGTGGCATAAAAGACTTTGTCACATCTCTAGGGAAAGGATTGAAAGGCTAATAAAGTCTGATGTCCTGCCCACACTTAAAGATGACTTGGAGATTTGTGTGGACTACTGCAGAGGCAAGATGTCCAAGACAAGAAAGAAAACTGCAGTCCGTAATTCTGACTTGTTGGAAGTCATACATACTGATGTTAGTGGATCCTATATGGCAACCTTGTGTAGAAACTTCTATTTCATCACATTCATTGATGACTACTCTAGATATGGCTATATGTACTTGATCAAGGAAAAGTCTGAATCTCTTGACAAATTTAAGATCTTTCGGACTGAGGTCGAGAAACAATTGGAAAAAGTGATAAAGATTGTCAGATCCGATCGAGGTGGTGAGTATTTCGGCAAGCATGGCGATGATGGACAGCTGAAAGGGCCATTTGCCAAATACTTAGAGGATTCTGGAATAGTAGCTCAGTTTACCATGCTTGGAAGCCCAAAGCAAAATGGTGTGGCTGAAAGGCGCAATCGCACCTTAATGGATGTGGTAAGGAGTATGACTAGTACAACTAACTTGCCTGATTTTCTGTGGGGTGAAGCTTTAAAAACCGCACTATATATATTAAATCGAGTGCCTACTAAAGCTGTTTCATTGACCCCCTTTGAGTTATGGACTGGACATAAACCTAGCTTAAACCATCTTAAGGTTTTGGGATGCCTTGTAGAAGTAAGATTATATAATTCAATATTAGGAAAGTTGGACTCAAGAACCACTCGATGTTACTTCATTGTCGCGACCCTCTTGAGGTTGCATGTGGGCTCTCGAGGGCTAATGGGCCGTCCAGTCTGGTCGGACGCGGGCCTCTCCCAAGGCCCGTTACCCAAATCGCAACGGAGGTATGCGTAGTCGACCTTTAGTGTGGTCTGGTGACATGTGCTAAGTGTGCATGCCATGGAGTCGCCACCAATCATTTTTTGGAGGGTATGATTGGACCACCCTATTGAATAGTCGGGAGTTTCTATTCAATTCTACGATAACCAGAGAAATGGGTTCGGGGACTTAGTTACGTCAACTGTCAGAGTTGACGCCCTTTCGGTACCTAAGTTGATTGAATTTTTTGCAATTTTTCTCAATTTTTTTTGAATTTTTCCTTAATAATTCACTTTTTTTGAATTTTTTTTATTTGATTTTTTTTTATAAATTTCCTAAAAATAAGTCCCAACTGAACGGTCCCTAACTCGCCACGTGGCGTCTCGGTGACAATCGAATCATTTTAATTTTTGTAAAATTCGAAATTCATTTTTTTTAATGTTAAAAAATATTTTTTATTCTGAAAAGCATCGGATCACGACACGTGGCTCATCTGCAACCATCCAATCTAGCATTTTTTTGTTTTTGTTTTTATAGGACGCAACACATTGCAAAAAATATAGAAGATATTAAGTCATTATACAACATAAACATAAGCAAAGGAGATGGGATCCGGTGAATTTTACGACGTCGGAGTCCGTCGGTGCTCGTGCAACAATGTGTGGGGGGTATAAACCACCAGCAGGAGGCTCGGCCTTCCGATTCTGGGGTAGCACAATATAATTGACAGAAAATAAATAAATAAAACACCTTGGACACCAATAGGAGGCTTAGCCTTCCGATTCTGGGTCTTTTATGCGAAATATAGAAATGCTATGACATAAAGTAAATACACAGCAAATATTTAGACACCAACAGGAGGCTCGGCCTTCCGATTCTGGGTCTTTTATGCGAAATATAGAAATGCTATGCCATAAAGTAAATACACAGCAAATATTTAGACACCAATAGGAGGCTCGGCCTTCCGATTCTGGGTCTTTTATGCGAAATATAGAAATGCTATGACATAAAGTAAATACACAGCAAATATTTAGCAACCTTAAAACTCCAGAACATAGCCTATCCTCTTAGGAAGCCGTCACCGAAAATTTCACCTTAAAAGGAGTCCAAATGAGTGAGATATGACCACAATACCTCAGTTCGCTCGATTTTCGTCGACTGTTTTTCAAAAAATCACCATAATTTAACCAGACCTTGAAAATTCATGAAACCAACGGGAAATTGTTAAGGACATCTTAACTTAACCTGTGGTGGTCAGAGGGAGTCGGAAAGGTCGTCGGAATGGCTGATCGTGGAGGACGACGGCGGCGGCAGAAACTGGTCGGTACAGGGTCAGCAGCGACCTTTGCTCATTCAAACGGCTCTACAAGGCAAATGGCTGGGCCAAATTGGACTCATAATATGTCGTTAGAACGGCAAGAGAATAAGCTTTATAACAGTATATGGCTCGTCCTCATACGATTCCTAACGAAAGAGTTATGGCCGAAAAACCGGACGGTTTTGGGTTTGGGCGGCGAGCTGAGCGAGAGAAATAAAAAAACGAAAATGAAAGAGAGAGTTGAGGGAGATGATGAGGGGGATTGCGGTATCCAGGAGCTCCACGAGGCCGCGATAAACAGCAAGATGGACGGGATCTCGGCACGGCGTCGGAGGGTGGCGGAGCAAGGTGGTGGTGAGGGTGGTCGGCGTAATCCAAGGGAAGAAAAAAATGAAGAACCAAAAACTAGGAAGAGGAGGGAGGAAGAAGAAGAAGAATAAGAAGAAGAAGAAGGAGTGCGACGGATGATGAGGAGGGGGGGAGAGAGTAAAATAAAATAAAATAATAAAATTGCAATAAAATAATAATATAATAAAATACTAAAAAGTAATAATAATAATAAAATAATCAAAAGCGAAGACAAAATGATGAGCCCCATTTTCCTTTTAAATGATGATGTTTTCACTCATTTTCCTTTTAATCATTACTAATATTTTTGCCAAATTCAATTTTATGATGATCAAAGAACACCTAAAATCAAACCTGAATTTTACTATTTATGAGGTCAGAAAATGGATAAAATAAAAATAAAAATACCGAATATTTTTATATATTTTTGTGACCTCAAATATTATTTTTCTTGATTTTATTGATTTTCTTTTTCTTGATTTTCTTTTTTTTTTTGTATTTTTCGAAAATATATTAAAAAAATGAAAATTATGAAAATTATTTTTTTTGGTCAAAATGGTTCATTTAGCTTGGCTAAGGTCACCAAAATTGATTTTTCAATTTTTCAACTTTTTATGGATTTTCTATGAATTTTCAAAAAAAATAAAAATAAAATAAAAATAAAAATAAAAATAAAAATAAAAATAAAAAAGTTGATCAAAATTTAGGTGTCAACATTCATGTCCTATCCAGATCATTCAAAGAGATATCGATTTTACAATCCTAATGGAGGTACAAGAATTGTCAAATCACAAACAGTGAAGTTTCTGGAATTTGATATAGCTGAAGAAAGTAGTTGTTCACAGACTATTGAAGGAAACCGTCCAGTTTCAAATGATATATCAGTATCTCATCCAACATAGACAGATGCAAATAACACCTACACCTCTAAATGAGCCTATTGAGGTCCAGGGCTCTACTACTGAAACAGTCCCCGATGAAGTTACTCAGACCCCTCAGACTCAAAAAGAGGCTGCAGCAATTCCACTTAGGAGGTCTGCTAGAGAGAGACGATCGGCTATACCACCGAATTATATAGTCTATTTGGGAGAGCATGACTACAACATTGGCTATGTAGTTGATCCAATAAGTTATACGGATGCAATTTCTTATCCTCAAGCAGATTTGTGGATGTATGCGATGAAAGACGAGATGCAATCTATGAAGCATAATGGTGTTTGGGAGCTTGTTGAATTGCCTAAGGGTCATAAGCCAATTGGCTGCAAATGGGTATACAAGACTAAAAAGGACTCCGAGGGAAAGATTGAGAAATTTAAGGCCAGATTAGTAGCTAAATGGTTTACTCAAAGGGAATGAATAGATTATGAGGCGACATTTTCGCTAGTCTCTTCAAAAGATTCTTTTAGAATAATTATGGCTTTAGTAGCCTATTTTGATATGGAGTTACACTAGATGGATGTTAAAACTGCTTTTCTTAATGGAGACCTAGATGAAAAGGTCTATATGGTGCAACCTGAAGGTTTTGCAACTGATTATTCAGTGAACTTGTATGTAAGTTGAAAAGATCTATTTATGGGCTCAAACAAGCTTCTAGGCAATGGTACTTGAAGTTTCATAGTATTATCACTTCATTCGATTTTGTTGAAAACAAGCTAGATCAATGTATATACTGCAAGGTCAGTGGGAGGAAATTTATTTTCCTCATACTTTATGTCGATGATATCTTGCTCGCAAGTAGTGATATTGGATTGCTGCATGAAACAAAATGGATGTTATCAACACACTTTGACATGAAAGATCTTGGTGAAGCATCCTTTGTCCTTGGCATTGAGATCCATAGGGATCGTTCTCGCCGATTATTAGGCTTATCTCAAAGGACATATATTGATCGTATCTTGAACAGATTCAATATGCAAGATTGTAAACCTGGAATTACCCCTATCGCTAAAGGCGATAGATTAAATCTGTCACAGTATCTCCATACAGAAGATGAGAAAGCTCAAATGAAAAATATACCTTATGCTAGTGCACTTGGAAGTTTCGTGTATGCTCAGGTTTGCACTAGACCATATATTGCTTTTGCAACTGGACTTCTCGGCAGATATCAATCAAATCCAAGATTCGATCACTGGGTTGCCGCCAAGAAGGTATTAAGGTACTTAAAGAAGACAAATGATTATAAGTTGACCTACAGACATGTACATGAACTGGAGCTAGTAGGGTATTTAGATGCAGACTTTGCTGGCTGTCCAGATGAGAGGAAGTCAACAACATGATATATCTTTATGTTGGCGGACGGTGCTCTATCATGGAAAAGTCAAAAACAGAATAACACACTACAAAAAAACGTGAAATTAGCCACGGAAAATTAGTGACGAGCACCACTCGTCGCTAATTAACGACACTATTAGTGACGAAAATAAAATTTCGTCGCTATTTGTGACTGACCTGGCGACGACACAATGTCGTAGCTAATTAGCTACGTAAATGGCCACGAACAATATATTCGTCGCCAATTTGAGACGAAATTTGCGACCATAGATATTTTCGTCCCAAATTAGTGACGACATTAGCGAAAAAAATATTTTCGTAGCTAATTGGCGACGAACATAGCCATGAAAAAGTGCGTCGCTAATCAGGGACGAAATTCGCGACGAAACATCATTCGCCGCTATATTAGCGACGAAATTGGCCATGAAAAACCAATTTCGTTGCTAACATAAGAGAAATAAACATAAGCGTCGAAAGGGGTGTTTGTCGCCATTTAGCGACGAAAAGTTGTGTCGTCGCCAAATTTAGCTACAAGATGTTCGGTTCGTCGCTAAATATAGTGGCGAAATATGATTTTTCGTCGACATTTAGCGACGAAGTGGATGTTCGTCGCCAATTAGCGACCAGCCACGAGTAGTTTGTTTCGTCGCTGTGTTGTAGCGACGGAATGATGTATTTCGTCACCATTTAGCAACGGATGGAGGTTACTGTCGTCGGTAACATGATAGAAAACAAAAAAAAAGGCAAATGCTTTATGTCTCTTCAACTTGAACAGACTGCCCACTAACTTCTTACACACGGTCAAACTTTGAGAGGATGGTGTGGCTCTCCTTTAGTCGCACAATGAAGGCCTCTGCGCTTCATAAAGTGGGGTTCTTCAACTGAGACCTGCGGAAGCCGTACAAATAAAGTGGTTTCTCCTTCTTCTTTTTTTCCTTAAAAACTAATTCTTTATTTATTTTTTCCCTTTTTCCTATTGACCCTTTACTTTCATCTTCTTTGTCACGGGAAACCTGCATTTGAATCTGATGCTTGGCATTACGGAAACCCAGAACTCTGATCAACAAGCCAAGACACTCAGAAACTGAAACTCCTCCGACCAACAATCCAAGAAACTCCTCCGACCAACAATCTGACGCTTTTCACTACGGGAAACCCAGAAACTCCTCCGACCACCAATCCAAGAGACACCCAAGACCGGAAGCCGAAACGGCCGACTGGCTCGACTCAGAGCAGGATGATGATATGGTCTTGGAGCTCCGAGATCAGTCCCCCAGGTTTCCAGCAAGCCCTCATTCGAGATCTGCCCACCAGTTCGGCCTAGATCGGTGCACCCGTGGGCAACCACCAATCCAAGACACCAAAGACCGGAAGCTGAAACAGCCGACTGGCTCGACTCAGAGCAGGATGATGATATGGTCTTGGAGCTCCGAGATCTGAGCTCCGAGATCTGCCCACCAGGTTTCCAGCAAGCCCTCATTCGAGATCTGCCCACCAGTTCGGCCTAGATCGGTGCACCCGTGGGCGACCACCAATCCAAGACACCCAAGACCGGAAGCCGAAACAGCCGACTGGCTCGACTCAGAGCAGGATGATGATATGGTCTTGGAGCTCCGAGATCTGCCCACCAGGTTTCCAGCAAGCCCTCATTCGAGATCTGCCCACCAGTTCGGCCTAGATCGGCGCACCCTTGGGCGGCAACTGGCATCCCTCCTGCAGTCGGTCTTCAGCGGCCTGATCTTTCCTTGCCTCCTTTTCAAGCTGATCTCCTTGCCCTTCACCTTCAAAGACGAAGGCCTCACCGTCGCTCCCACTGCCGCCGCCAGTCGACGAAGTCGGATTTTGAGTTCGGAAGCCAATCAAGGTTCAAATTTAGTGACGAAAACAAAGGTCGTCCCTGAATGCTACTGCCAAATAACGCTACCGCCTAAATTACCCACTAAATTTTGTGTCAGAGGATTAGCGACGAGAGCATCTTCCGTAGCTAATTTTTCAATTTAGCGACGGAAAAGAATTCTCGTCGCTAAATTTAGCTACGGAAAAGGATTACCGTCGCTAAATTTGGCTACGGGAGTAAATGTATTCGTCGCTATGGTTTAGCAACGACAAAGATTTTTCGTCTCCAAATAGCGACGAACATGGTCGTCGCCGATTAGCGATGAAAAATGTCGTCGCCAATTAGGGACGAACATCTTCCAGTCGTCACCAAATTTAGCGACGGCATCAGGTTGTCGTCGCCAATTTTAGCGACGACACGTCATTTTCGTCGCTATTTAGTGACAAACCTACAGTGTCGTCGCTAAATATTGGTGACGGATTTCGCGACGAAATATTTTTTCGTCGCCAAATTTGGCGACGACATTTGTTTTTTTCGTCACTAATTTTAGCGACGCCGTATTAGCTACGAAATTTTGCTCGTAGCTAAATTCGTCACTAAATTCATTTGGCGACGAATTTCTCCGAAATTTTCGTCGCTAAATCCGTCACGAAATCCTTGTTTTTTTGTAGTGACATAACATCCTCCTCCATGCATTCAGAGTTCATAGCTTGCTATTATGCTGCTGTCCAAGCAATTTGGCTCCGGAACCTCATCAGAGAGTTGATCATTTTTGATTTTGTGAACCCACCCATACAGTTATATTGTGACAATCAAGCTGCAGTGTTGTTTATCAACAATAATAGAACCTCAAGTGTTGTAAGCATACGGAGGTCAAGTATTTGACCATAAAGGAAAAGGTGCAGAGTCGTGACATTGCAGTAGAGCATATTTCTACAGATAATATGATTGCAGATCCACTAACGCAAGGCCTTCGTCCTTCAGTGTTTGAGCGACATGTTATTTTAATGGGCCTCGCAGCATCGTTGGATGCCGTCGGTTAGTGGGAGCAGTTTTTGGTTTTGCACTAATGTTGTTTACATTTGTTTATGTTATTTTGTAACATTATGATATGTATCAACTCTTTTGCATGCAATAAAGTATTTAAGTTGATTACATGTAAAACTTTGAATGAAGGCTAGGGGCTTTCAGTTATCAGCCTTAGACATATGTCTTGTTACACATAAAGTAAGGTTAACCATAAAGTGAGACATATCGAGGTTCATTGGAATCATAAGGCATTCTCTAGTGCACATAAGGCTTCGTTGCACACAAGGAGAGAGAATGATGCCTGACAAAAAGGATGACACATAAAGTAACTCTTTTATGAGGTGTCATCATTTGCCACACTACCATGTTGAATCTATATCAGTAGAGTTAAGAACACTTGTGATCATGGATGACCCTGCATAGCAGTCGTTTTGTAGCTAATGCCATGATTCGGTGTTTGAGACTCTATGGGATCGGATTGGCCATTAAGAGTAATCCCTAGACCAGCATAAATGCGCGCACTACAGTACACTTTCAATTAATATAGCCCAAGTGGGAGAATGTAAGAGTTTTCCTGATATGGGCTACATTAATTGAGATTGTAATTACCGTATTACGGAATTGATTTACAATTTACGGGTTGGTCTAATAAAGACGGGATATAAGAATTCTTAATGGGACTAATATGAGCATGGCTAGTGTGGGCCAGAGTTCGGCCCGGCTCGTGATGAGAAGACCCAGCTGAAAACTCTATATATATAGGGCTAGGGCGCCCCTTCTAACCCTCATAACTTCATACGCCATACGGAAGTGCTGCCTCATCGACACTAGGCTTCTCGAGGGTCCTAAAAGGGAACAGCTCGTGCTGGACAATCCAGGAACGTCAGAACGTAGCTCGAAACGCGATGGATTCCAAATCAGGTATGCCGAACGCCTTACCTAGTTGTTGTGTTTCTGGTTTTCAATTACGGCGATCCTAGAGTGTTGTGTGAAACACCGGTCGTTCGTTTTGGGCGTCCAACGCCCAAATCAGCAAACGAGGTTAGTTTCTAGAAAACACAACGAAGGAAAATGGAATTTCTTGAACTGATGGGACTCATTCCAAGAATTCTAACAGCTAAGAAAAATCCAAATATATCCTCGATAACACTTCAATCCAGCAAAGAGGTTTATGGTCCTGGATGTATCTACCCATTATCCAACGACAATCTAGCAAAAGCTAATAACTCTACATTCACTAATAAAAGACCATCTTTCCCGCAAAAGCCCACCACCCCAGCAACAGAATTTCTAAAGACTAGAGAAAATGTAACAAGAATATAGCATTTTGCCCTCAAGTATCCGGAAAATCGAAGCCAAAAGCTTCCTAGAACAAAGCCATTCCCCAAAAAGAGCAAACTGATCGGATTGAAGTACCTTAGAGTGGCGATTGCAGTGATCGAGTTTGCAAACTATGCAGGCGCAGAGAGAGAAGAAGAAGAGGATGCGGAGGCGAAGGCGGAGGTGGAGAGGGTAGGAACCTAGCAACTGAGATCGACGACACTCTTGGGGGAGAGGGTTCGGGACCTAGTAGCTGTGACCGGAGGGGTTTTGGGAGAGGCGACGACGGAGGCAGATTTGAGCCTGAGACCCAGCAATGGAGATTGGCAAGGCTTTGGGGGGAGGCGGAGTGGGTCAGGACCCAGCAGCTGAGACTGGCAGTACTCTTGGGAGAGGGGGCTCGGGACTCACCAGCTGCGACCAGCGGCGTTTTGGGAGAGGCGACAGCGGAGGTGCTCGGGATCGAGAGGAGACGGTAGAGGAGAGAGCGAGAAGGTGAGATACATGAGAGAGGAGGGGGGGTCGGTCGAGAAAGGAGAGAGAAAGAGAGAAGGTCTTTGTCTTAGATAGGAGAGAGAGCGTCGAGATAGGGGAGAGAGAAAATCGTCCGCGCGTTTCAAATTTTTTTTGGCAAATGGGGCCCGATTGCCGCGTGTGGCGTAAAGAGTGGAGACGATCTCTCAAGTTTTGGTTCCCTCCTTCAGATGACGTGGCAACTTCTCGGCCTTCGAATGCGAATGGACGGCCATATTTCGTTCTATGTTACTCATGACATGAAGCCTCTATGCCATGGGATCCGGTTCCAACTACTTGACCCTTCTGGAGTCATGAAGAGTGAGACTTGGAATTGCTTTGTGAGGTAACGTAGGCTTTTGTTCACGACACCTAGTTAATTGTATCCCCATTGAACTTAATCCCTTTTGTCTCGTACATGTGGCTGACTAATTGTATAAAAGGCGAATTAAGTTTCTGGCGTGTGAGGTGATCTTCACAGCGTTTGGATCCCCTGCCTTACATGCAGGGGATCCGGATCCATCTTCACAACCTATGTAAATACATTTAAGCATGTTTGATTAAGCAGCTTAACATTTTATCGATATTGTATGACATTTTCACATATTTGGATCTGTTTATATGCTTTTAAACATATTCAAACATGTTTTAACACTTTCACATATGGGAAACCCTTTTTAAACTGTGTTAAACTTGTTATTTGCGGGCCCCACCTAGTTGGATAAGGCTAAGTTTATTGTTGCCATTCTTGGATGATGTCCGTTGCAAAGATGCATTGTGATCAACTTGCCATGTTCAGGTCGACGAATGTATATTATACTTCAAATTCGTTTCGAGAAAACAAAAATGGCCAGCCAAAATCTTTTGTAGTTGGAACTTTTATTGTCCAATACATTGACTTTGATTAAATTACAAGGGCTCGTGCTTACGATGCTTATAATTAGCTTAATGAATTCCCTTGTTTGTTAATCAGTCATCGTGTCAAAACTTGACATTTGTCTTGTTCCTTTTAGATTGTGTGTAAAGGGCTACCTAGCTGCTCGTCGTCACATGGATGGTATCATCAACACAGTGTTGTTAATGGTGAACAGTGGATTGCCTTGCTTTAGCCGGGGTGACCCCATCGGCAATTTGCGAAAGAGATTTCAGCCTGAAATGAGCGAGCGTGAGGCGGCTAATTTCATGATCCGCACTTGCACAGATGCGTACAACAAATGGACTACTGCTGGATATGACCTGATACAGTATCTACAACAAGGCATAGAGAAATGATTTTACTATTGAACCTTCTCCTCTTTCTTCGATTCTTAGTGAAGCTCTTGTCTTCCACTGTAAATTAACGCTTCTACCTTTGTAGGTGTTTCTTTTTAGTCGCGATTGTGACAGGGAAACCCCCCAGCTTACATTAATGGAAAATCCGAGTTACCTTTGATGGTGCAAATTGAGTTATTGGCACCCATGGGGGTTTTCCTGATGAGCTTTTTGAACGGGCTGTCTTCACAATTTTATTGTGTAAAGATGCTGAGGTTATACGAGTCATATCTCCGGTTTGATTGGCATTCATTCTGTCACTCTTGGACAAAGATGTACTGCTTTTCGAGCATTGTTTCTAATGCTCTCGATCATGCGCTGGCGGTGCGGTGAGCGCATCCTTTAAAGGCCAAGATCACTTCGGAGGAGATGGATTTGCTGCCTTAGTTTTTCTAAGGCAAGGGGATACGGGTCCCAAGTAGTTGAGTCATTTCATGACTCAGCTTGAAGTGCGCACTTTCAAACCGCATATTTCCACCTGGTGACATCCCTAGGATGAAACCAAAATCAATATGTACAAGCCGTCCCAGCTGCATGAATCATATTGTTAGGGCTCCTTGATTTTTCTACAGAACTTTTCAGAAATATATAAGAAGTTTTACTTGAATGAATAGTATCACAAGTCCAACAGAAAATGAAACTCTTCCATGGAAAATCAGATGAACTATCTTACCACTATAGCCCTTGGTAAATTTACCAAAGATGAAAATGATTTATATGATATTATGGATGACTGATCCTTAATACTATATGACCAAAGCGGTGCTTAAAAGGCATGCGCCTGATGGCATTTCCTTTTGTTTTTAAACAGAAGTATGCCAGATGGCATTGCTAACTAGGCATAAGTAGAATGCATAAACGTGGTTGAAGCAGCAGACTAGCAACTGCATAACCAGCGCTACTGATGATGAAATTTTCACGTGCAGCTTCAAAACTGGGAGAACCAACAGGCCCATAGTCCTGTTGGAATATTTCATATAAGCCCCATCGGTCGTTTCACCCATTTGACTTCTGCTTCGAGTTTTAGACACAATCTGCAGGCAAACGAAGAAGTTGTAATGAAGTGCAAGGTAGCATGTAAATGTTAAGTGTGCTCATGAATATCGATACTCCACAGTACACATGCCGAAACCGGGGGACGCCATCTACGTTCAACATGGTTAGTATTTCCTATCCTCTGAAAGCTCTCGTTTTCATTTTTCTTGACCTAACTAATCGAAATATATTGACTTTAGTAAAAATGAATCTATATCTATCAAACTTCACATTCGCCCAACAAAAGCTCCGTTAGTAATAAACGGGTCAAAAGCCAAAAAATATAATGGATGAGGATGGATATTATATTGTAATTTTTCTGGATAGTATTGTAACATGATGTGATCAGGAGTTTATCTCATCTATTCCATAATTGAGAAAACATGCATATTAACTCAGGACGATGTATTTATTTGTGCGAACATGATGTGATATCATCATATGTTTCATACAAGAGTGATGAACGACAAGTTTAATCTTACGCTCAAACATTATATGTGAGATATGTCACAAATATAAGGACCTTCATCAGAGTAAATATAGTGTATGTCCTATGCGGGTATAAATTTTTTTACAACAAAACAAGCACTTTCTTTGAGTACAGAAAACAGACAAAGATGAAAGTGATACTGAAAATTACACATGCGGATTTTATGTAAAAGCACAAGTATTTTGCTAACAGAAAATAAAAGTCCCTCCGTCATTATTGTCCAGCAGAGAGTGCATTAGCCCATGAGTATGCAGAAATGGGGCCAGAAGAAGGTCAAGACATATCAGTGGTAACCTCCCCAGAGCTGAAAGTATGGAACTCTGATTTATTACTTCTTTCATTTTTTTGACTCTGGATCATTTAAACGGCACCATCAGCACACTTTAGATTTGTAAAGTAGAAAAACTGGGGACTGGAAGCTTTTAACCTTATGCAACAATTATTAGATGCTTCCCGCAAGCTACCTGGTCCCCTCCTTTAATTGACAAGAAAAGAAGGAAACAAAAACGAAATATTTAGTGCAAAGTGTTGGGATACACGTAACACGTACGGGCAAAATAAAAATAAATAAACGCAGCAGAAATATTAAATTGCCCACACATGTATCTCCAGAGGCGTAGTTCGTGCGTTTTAACCGAAAGTCATAACAAACGAATAGAGTTAACGGGGTTACCTCTCGTAGCGTGCTTGAGATCAAATTGGTTCAGATGTTCTTCGATCCGAGCCCCACAAGTGTCGGGCCTCTAGTTCAGACACACCACCAATTGTAACGACGAATGGAAGAACGAGCCCACGAGAATCGTCACCTCGATTGTGCTAGCAATTCTTGTGATGAGGTTGCTCCGCAAGATTCAGAATTTTTTATCACCATGGGAGAGAAGCAAAAATGAGAGAGAGAGCGAGATAGATCTAAATTTTCTACTCACAAAATTCACACACTTCATCCAAGGATCCGATCCTTGGATTATGCATTGCACACACCTTAATTCACGGATCTAATCCTTTGATTAAACATTGCATATAATCAGCAATTTAGCCCACAAAATAAAAGCAATTAATTATCGTAATTATGAAAATTAATCAATTTAGCCTTTAATGGGCGTAAATTTCCAACACAAAGTCACAAAAGAGACCTCCCTATTAGATGCTAAAAGAATGACTGTCAAAATGTATGAAACCAATTTATCCACATAAAGAAGTATAAATCCGAACGTTCAACATCATTTCCTTGTAAAGATATGACTTTCAACTTCTTTTATACATAACCTTACTTATTATTAGATGCCTTCTGTGTCACATTACACGTTTTACCTTTCTTAAAAACAACTGAATTAAGCCATAGGTGACCAAAGACTAAGCAACTAGATAGCTTACTTATTAAGGCGAATCTAATGCTTTCTAAAGCCATGTGCTTGCTGGTAACTATTGGAAACTAATTCCTGATTCGTATACAAAATACATGCGGAAAACTACTGATTAACGTCCAGAATTGACTTACTTGTATCACTGATCGGAGTACAATTACACGAGGAACCATACCCGCAATCCACAGATTAAGTATCGCTTTCGCAGTCCCGAGAGTCCCTTCTGTCGCCTTCGATGCGATTCAATGTCGAGGGGGGAGAGACGTTCTGTCGTTTGTTTTCTTGAACGACAATACGTACGTCTTTTTGTGTCGATTGAGAGGAGGGGAAAGCGTCTATGTTTTTAACGCTTCTTCAACAGGCATGTCTATCATGCCTTTTCAAAATAGCAGATAACCGCTATTGCGGTTATTTGTGGGGCAGGTGTGATTGCCCGCGTGGGCGCACACCGTAAGGCCCATATTCCTTCATCTCCCACTCGCCCTTCTAGGGCAAATAACTCTCACATGTCCACGGAGGACTAACAACTCCCACTCGTCCACAAAGGACCAAGCATAACTCTCTTTATATCTGCAAAGTTCATATTGACAAATAATCCGTGCGACCAGCATACCTGAGAGCTCGTTGTCACACATCCGTTGGGAGTATATGACAGCTCAAAATGGATATAATCAAAAGTATATTTCCGTATGCTTGTACCCTAGATCGATCAGTCACATACATATCTCTCTCTAGATCCCATTTAAGTATGATATATTACATTCACAATTATGATCACACAAAATAATCATAACCGGCAGGTTTGTGAACATAAATCTATTATGTGACTCAAATCTCGAAATCGATCTTCCTCTTCCATTAGACCTCTCGATCTCAGTTCAGCTCGCTTTTCTAGAAGTGTCCCTTTAGATCGAATCAATTTCATGACCATAGGTAACACCCTAAGATAGCGAACACTAAATAGAAATCTTGAGAATAACGAAAAGTCGTGAGGGCACCAAATGAGGAATTTTTATCCTCGAGAGTCTCACACGGCATTGAAAAAGTTGAGATCATAACTTTTGCCAACTCTCATTGGTCGACAATGCATACGTAATATGAAGTACGTATTACGATATTTTCTCCTTCCCCATGGAGCGTATGTCTTTCTATTTTAATATCGTACAGATGATCACTTAGACATACTCAATGTCTAACCAGAGTTCACGTAACAACTCCAACCAAGAGTTTCCATCAGAACTCTCATCTGGCATTCAAGACAGATAAAGTGAAATATGTGGGAGGACTAATAAAATCTCTTTATTTCACTTTCGGACATTATAAATAGTAAGTCCTCATCTTAACATTCTTGTTAAGGCGGCATAAATATTTTAAGCTCCAGCTCTCAATTATCACCTAGATAATAAGCTTAAAATTGTTTCATCTCTATTCATCACGCAGTAAATAGAGGCGATTACCCGTGTAAGTGGGCTAATCTCTTATCTGTCCGACATACTTTCTCAAACTAATGTACAGAACATTAATATGCATAAATGTTACACAAAAATCATAGACAATAATAATGATAACAAATATCATTAAAGCATTAATTATCATAGGCATTAATAATGATAACAAATATCATTAACTCATTCATTGTGAACTTTGGGGAACATTAAACATCCAATATTCTAATTTCTACGCCCTTCTAGAGATTCTAACTCAAAGAACTAATCTTTCTGTCAACAAATGATCAGGTTAAGACATCTCTAGAAATTTATTTCATCACAAGATCTGCTTTCATTCTTATGCGTAGATATGCACTGTTCACATCTTTTCATACAAACATGTCTTTTACAACATCATATTCCGAGTCAATACGTTTGGTCTTGCAGTGGATCCTCAGTGTAAGCTCTTGCTACTTAACTATCACAATTAACTAATGATTGGACTTGTAGCACTCTTAGCAACACTTTATGATCCAAACATCTCTCAAGTCAAAGACCATTTTATACTTCTGCTGATAACACCACGAGAACATCTTCCATCGTGGATAAGGCCATACACATTTGCTTCTTACTTTTCCATGATATGGCGCCATTACTCAGTAAGAACGCAAATCCAGAGGTAAAATTCCTCTCATCTATATCTCCCCCTCAATCAATATCAATATTCTTTCAAGGTGCAGATCTCTACCTTGAATATTCAGTAAATTGATCAGCAGTACTTTCAGATACCTCAGAATTCTATTGACGGCAATTCAGTACACTTGACCTCTATTGGATTGGTACCTTCTTACCATTCCAATTGGATAACAGATATCAGGTCTCGAACATATCACAGCGTACATTGAGCTACTAACAGCACTAGCAAATGGATCACTTTCCATTCTTTATCTCCTTATGGAGTCTCAGGACACATATTTCGGCTCAAACCTTTACCATTTGTAATACGAGTATATCATCAACATATAATAATAAAATCACAAATTGATTTTAGGATCTTTTGATATATACACATTGGCCTTTATCAATTGTTACAAAATCATATGCCACTAAGACATCATGAAAAACGTATATATCAATTTCTCAAAGACTGCTCAGGGCCACATTCTTGGTCTTCATTCATAACTCATGTAGGTTGTACCACATAGGTTTCTTTTATTAATTCTCCATTGAGAATTGCAGTCTTTACATCCTTGATGTAATTCTAGATCCATACTCATCATTATTACCAGAATAAGGTGAATTGAATATTACGATTCACCATAAGGTCAGCCAAAAAAAAATTCTCAAACAAGCCATCAGCTTTACGCTTACTTTTGAGAACACATTTGCTCCCAATGGCTGTGAGTCCATTCAAAAGATCAATCAGTTCCCAAAACTTCGTTTGATCTCAGTAACTCCATTTCTTTTCCATTGCTTCTATCCACTTTTCTTTATCAAGGCAAATCGGAGCCTCATTTTATACTCCTAGACTTATTCTCTTCTTTTGGAGCAACCATGAAAGTTTTATAAACTTCTTGCGACTTATTCGCTAAATTGGAGAGATAGTACACGTAGTACATCATTTAGATCATACACTTAGTACATCATTCTCCATTACGCTCCCACTCGGATCAGACAATGACGACATCTTTTACACATCAAGTGGTTACAATTGAGATTAATTCGAAACAAATTCCCCACTTCTCACATTGCTCCTACTTGGACAAGATGCCCATAAGCTATCATTGTCATTATCCTAAAATTCAAACAGATAATAGTCTTGAAATATCTCGCCCTTTAGAAATTCATTCACTAAGAATGTGACATTTCGTGATTCGAATTCAGTTACACTCCCTACTTTCCTGCTCACCCATAGCACATACCCTTTCGAGTGCTCTTAGTATTACGTAGATACTTTTGCCTCTAGGGCCCAATTTCCCAAACTTGTGGGAGAACACGTGTGCATAGAAAACATATCCAGGTCTGAGAAAACTCAAATCTCATTGTCGACCTGTCCACAACTCATATGAATTGGTGGTAACTAATTTATAAGGCACACAGTTAAGTATCTAGACAACCATCAACAAAAATATCATCACAAAAGATGATACTATGCTATCACAGACTTAACCATATTTATTATGATCTGTTTCTTCTCTCTAGAACTCTATTATTCAGAGAAATCGATGGAATAGTCAACTATTATTCTATTCCTTTTTCATCACATAAACATCTGAACTAATCAGATATATTAACTCGACCTCGATCGGATTTCAAATAAAACTTTCTCAAAGCAACTTATGCTTGAAATTTATGAAAAATCATAAAACAATAAACCCGAATCGAGTGCAATTATACAAATGTGATGAAATAAACAGCCTCATGCCTTGCTATCACATTCACTGAACTACATATGTCTGAATGGATATCAACAAATGAAACTCAGCTCTTGTTCCTTTTCTAAATAGTTTCCTTATTGTTATTCCTTCCAAAAGTAATGCTCATAAATAGGCTAAACGACATTTTCAACATTGTCCAATAAGCCCTTTTTTAGCTTATTTTACCCAGCCTAGCATGCCACATATTCATATCATCACAAAGATGAAAATGAGGAATAACATTACATAATTGTACTTAACAATCTGCATAATTAAACCATTTAGAATTCTAATAACTTGTTCTTTACGACAAGTTATCACCATTGTTATGAAAGTCCAAACTGAAAACTAAGTTTAACCAAACTAACACGGAAACTAAATTCCGTCGTGTTTTGGAGCATATAACATTTTATGTAGGAATAAAATGCGATCATCACGCATATACAATCTGGCCAATGCCAATTCTTTTAACTTTCACTAAGAAGTTATTTCCCACATTTACTCACTTTGCTCCATGTGAAACTCGTTGAAATCCCACTAAGGTATCCTTCAACTACATGATCTGTGGTCCCTAAGTCTACAATCCACTAAGGATAAGATTCAGCCTGAAAGACTGAACTGTAGACACAAGTAACACTCTTTAAGTGCACAAGGATTTCTAAGTTCTTTAACTTACCACAATCATAAATAGGGTGACTTTTATTTCCACAGTGAAAACAGTTCATTTTTGAAATGTTTTCCTTGAAAGGACGTTTTCCTTTCTTATGTCGGTTAAACTTCGATTTCTTTCTTGGATTGTTCTTTCCACTACTTAAATCCACCTTAACGCTTATATTTGGAGTACAAAACTCATTAAAACTAGAATCAACATTGCGAATGTCGATTTTAGGTTTTGCCACCAGAAGGCAATCCATATCTAGTTTAAGGCGTCGCATAACATCTTTAAAAGTTTTACTTATAATGTGGATCTAGTGGATTTTCATATGCACATAGCTATGAAATAAAGAACAGACTACTGCTTGCACTTGCTATTCATCAGTCAAAATGGAGTCTGCATCTTACAGTTCACATATTTGTTTGATATATGCCACAAATGCCATTTAATATTCTGCCCATAAGGCATCATATACGTATCAAACCTTATAGTGATCTGTTCCAATTGGAGACCAATATCTCACCAAAATTAATTCATTAATGCCTTCCATTTGACTTTAGCATTTTATAAAAAATGCCTAAACTCATATATAAAAAAATATTTTCCTTGCTTCAGCAACATAATGCGAGCAATAGAGTTCAACTTGTTTCTCATTGCAAGTATCTCTTTGTACTTTCTTGACAATGCAGTAATCATATATTCATATTCTTCCATAACTAGGTCAAGAGCTTATAGTGCATATAGCTCTTTTAGCATTTATTGAATCCTATTCCAATTTTCATAATTTTCGCCGTCTAATTCTATTTTCATTCAAGCTTAACTACAATACTCTAATAAGCTCAAACTATTGTATCTGAACACAAAGTTCAATAGACATGTACACATTAATTATTGATGCCTATACATTTATGCATCCATTTTACACTAACTAATTATATTAATGAATAATTTCACATAAGGCCTCAGATTCGAAAGTTCACTATGTTCCCAATCATCGTCCGAGAATCCTCGCTTGAAATTACCATTAACATAATCATTTATGTAAAATTGAGTTCACTGAAATTACTAAAATTTTCTAGAACTCCCCACTCAAATAAAGATCAAAAATCAAATAATGATCTTCATATTTTGTAATTTGTTATAGCACGATTTGAACTAATGCGTAAGCCATTCACGCATCAAATTATACTTTAACCTCATATTACAAGATAGAACTAACAAGTATTCAAAAAAAAATTATACATGCTATCATCAATCATTATAATCATGTAAGTCATCCTCTATATTAGAAATAATACGAATGAAAAATACTATAAAAAAAGCAAAATACGTATATCAAGAGGGTTCATACGTATTTTATAATTTTTTTTTTTACATTTGTCAAACATGCTCATATAGCATATCAAATCGAAGACAATTTCGATACAAACGTAATGGTACCTCGTACCTCCCAATCGGAGCTCAAACGAGCTTGTACGAGCCGATCAAAGTTTCAGCCCATTCAGTCAACGCGTGGTCAACGGTCAAAGTTGACTTGAGGGACCAAAACGCAATTTCGACAAAGATCAGGGACCAAATTGCAATTTTCAGAAAATTTGAGGATCAAATTGCAATTTTTCAGAAGCTCGAGGACCAAATTACAATTTTCAAGAAGCTTGAGGACCAAATTGAAAATTTTCAAAAATTTGAGGACCAAATTGAAAATTTTCAAAAATTTGAGGACCAAATTGCAATTTTCGAAAAATTCAGGACCAAAATGTAATTTCATAAAAGTTATTCAGACCGATCAATGGTCAAAGAGGACGGTCAACGAATGACCGGTTCAGCGGGTCGGCATTCGGGTTTGGACTCGGTTGTGGACAGGGCAAGGGCCGGCTTTTTGGGTCGCGTCACACTCTTTAAGTATATATATATCGTGACTAACATCAAGTAACGTGGTGATGGCCCAGTGGTCTGATGGGCTATACTCAAGTGGTAGTTTTGACAGTGGGCGCGTGTTCAAATCCCATCGCTGGTGGTTTTTTTTTGTTTTTGTTTTTGTTTTTTTTTTATTAATTTTTTTTAAATGCCCACGCCCAATGCTTCATGTGCGTGCACATCACACGCCCACCATCACGCATCACCGTAACTGTTCCAGCGCACAACTTGCTTTTTTTTTTTTTTTTTTTTTGCACGTGGTCTTCTTCCTCACGCGAAGGCACAGTTTACGCACAGAAGCCTTTGCGCAGCAACCCTTCGCCTATTTCGCTACTCCTTTCACCGTCTGATTCTGCTCCGACAGCCCACCATAAGACAAAATTAATAGTGGGTTTTGAACATCACGTCGGCGCGACCATCTAGGTTCAAGAATCAACAGGAACGGTAAAGTCTTTTACGCGGAATCGATCGAAAAACCGCTCGGGCCCAAAACCCTAACCGCGAACTTCCTTCGCAAAATTCGTCTCCGGTGAGCAACCAAATGCCGAGACATCTTAGGGCTTTTATTCCCCATAGCAAGGCGACCTTGCTGTCCTGAAACCAGCCCATGATATGCCGGAATTTGACCGGAATCGACGTTTATCTCTTCGGTCAGAAAAGCCTCAAAACGATTTCGAAAGAAAACACAAATTCACCAAAATCATTATATGATCAGGAAACAAGTATATTGCTCTGATACCAATATTGGAAACTAATTCCTGATTCGTATACAAAATACATGCGGAAAACTACTGATTAACGTCCAGAATTGACTTACTTGTATCACTGATCGGAGTACAATTACACGAGGAACCATACCCGCAATCCACAGATTAAGTATCGCTTTCACAGTCCCGAGAGTCCCTTCTGTCGCCTTCGATGCGATTCAATGTCGAGGGGGGAGAGACTTCTGTCGTTTGTTTTCTTGAACGAAAATACGTACGTCTTTTTGTGTCGATTGAGAGGAGGGGAAAGCGTCTATGTTTTTAACGCTTCTTCAACAGGCATGTCTATCATGCCTTTTCAAAATAGCAGATAACCGCTATTGCGGTTATTTGTGGGGCAGGTGTGATTGCCCGCGTGGGCGCACACCGTAAGGCCCATATTCCTTCAGTAACCATAAAGCCGATATCAAGAACCCAACCTCGAAACATTGTAAATATGCCGGGACAAAAAATGTTCTTACAATAACCAATTGTTTTACATACCATAAGCAGACAAAAACAAAGCAAGGACTCCCAGTCTCTCGATCTATAAACGCACTAAAATAAAGAACACCTCTGCCATCCTAACCATTTTGCGAAAACTAGGGGCGTGCATGATAACACTTCTGCTTCAGAAATCATTTCTGAAGTAGAAGTTGATTTTTTCATTTCTATTTCTGAAGCAGAAGTTAAAAAACAGCTTCTATTTCAGAAGCTTATCTCTGATCAGAGAAAGGCGTTTGATAACTGGATGAAATTTCTGCTTCTGAAATATAAATTTGTTTGATAATGGTTGCAAATTTCCACTTCTGAAACATTATTGATATAAAATATTTTACGAATAATTATTGCTCCTTACGAAATGAAGAAAAAAAAGACTATTTATTGATTAAAAAATAAAGTTGACACGCGGATCAATCTATATGAATTGGAAACTCGAATAATCGAACACAAAACATGGTCAGGCATATAACAAACTACACCACAATGGATATCGTTCACCACCTATTGCGAAATAACAACTAAAAAATTGCACAAATGTAAAGATTATTTGGTTCTTCCATAATTTGTCGATTCACCACCTATTGCCGATTCAGTCCACCACATTTTCAAGAAAAAAGTAGATCCAGTCCTAAACCTTTTAATTTTACCGATTTAGTCCTAAACCTTTTTGTTTTTTTGCCAAAAAATGCTCACGTGAATTTGGTCAATGCCAATCATCCTACATGGCCGGTCCGGCGCTGACATGGCTGCCGAAAAATTAAAACGACCACTTTTTTTTCCTGTTCTGGGCAACCTAGGCTAAAGAAGGAATAAACCATGGCCACCACAATTCTCCAGCTACACTACATGTTTCTATGCACTGCATCCATGTTGTATAGCTCAAAAAATTAAACTTTACAGAGTCAAAATTGTTCACAAGTCATGATCACAAAATGAACCTTCGGCATGGTAATTGTGCTCTTGCTGATTCCCCTTGTAACATTCTAGATTCTACATTACAAAATATCTTCAACATAACTGAAAAGAACTTCAAGGTCTGACTCATAATAATTTCCCACTGAAAATAGCAGAATGCTCCAAACTGGATCATATTTTCCCTTTAAATGACTAGCAAATCTGAACTGCACATATCGTGTTCCCTAGTGACAAAAATCTGAGGAAACTGAGAAAAAGTTGGTTGGATCATCTACATATTTGGCCAGCAATCGCCCATACATGGCCTCATTTTCGGGGATAACAGCACTAACCAATATAGGTACTACTTTTCCTGGGTGTCTGCATTATAACCACCAATCAGTATCCTTTAACAAAAAGAATCAAGAACAGACAAAAGCAGCTTACTTAGTCTTAGAGGTAGTACCCCTCAAAAACTTTGGCAAGGTACAGCAAGTGCATTTCCATGCTGTGCTCGGCCTCATCAATTCGAAGATCCGTCATCTCAAATTTCCCAGTCGCTTTTAATTCCTCGATAACTAAAGTTAAGGTATAAAAAGGGTAACTCAAGGCAAACATTTAGTTTCAGAATACCAATGGAAAATATCATCAAAACTCACATACAATCAATTTCAATTCAAAGGAAACAAAAAGACTTTCTTACACAGAGAGCACATCATAAGAACAAAAAGCATTGGAAAAAAAAAAAACACCAACCACTTTCTTGATCAGGATCAAACATCAGTTGGACACATAAAATGGAAACAAAGCATGCAAGGTCTGCATTTCTAGTAATGCATGTTCTTATGCAACAATCTTTCATCTGCACAAACTTTTGCATCTTCTCCATAACCCACACTTCAGATTACAACATTACATCGCAGATGCAAGGAAAATCAATCTCCCTTGAAAGTTGAATTTTCCAAACATGATAAATGTTGAAACAAATGCGGAAAAGCAAACACAGAACACAATGATTTACGTGGTTCGATCAAGTTGATCTTCGTCCTCGAGCGAGGCAAAACAAGATTCCACTATGATCAAAGAGAGTATTGGTTACAAAAGTCGGTATTATCGACTGAACAAAAGCACACGGCTCACAAATATCTCATATACAGAAAAACCTCCATCTCACAAAATAAACCTTAGCCGCAGCATAAATAGAGCCCAAAATTTTTTATCAGGGGCATTGCCGCCGAACCCCCATAGAGATATGTTCGTACCCCTATAGAGATCTGTTTGCTTGCTCCGAGTTGGGCCTATCGGCCCAACTCTTCGTGTCACGAACCAAATCTCAACTTTTTCTCCATTTTTGGGCAGCACAAAAAAATATGTTGGGTCGGGTGATGACCCAGACCGAGTGCATCAAATTCAAGACATATTTTAACAAATCTCCACATTAGCTTGAATTAAAAAAAAACAGTCAAGAAGCCGAACACATTCTCCCAGCATCCCTAAGCCTACGTGAGCTAACTCGGTGTAGGAAATAATGGATGAAACGAAAGAACATATCAACTTCATCAAAAGAATGTAGAACTTTCATTCACCTCACCACCAGGCCCTAGAAGGGGCAAAGCTTAGCCAAGCATGCCAATCAAGTTCAAGCAATGCTTAAACTTGTTGGCGGGTGTTGACACCTGATTTTTGACCAAGTCTTTTTCAGTTTTATTTTTGAAAAATCATAAAACATCCATAAAAAGTCAAAAAATTACAAAATCAACTTTGGTGGCCTTGGCCAAGTCCAAGGAACCATTCTTGACCAAAAAATAATTTTTCATATTTTTCACATTTTTTAGTATTTTTAGAAAATAGAAAAATACTAGAAAAATCAACAAAAATAGAATTTGAGGTCACAAAAATATAGGAAAATAGTAAATATTTTTCTTTTAAATCCCTTGTCATTTTGACCTCATAAAAAGTCGAAATTCAAGTTTAATTTTGTGTGTTTCTTTGTAACACACAGGGTTAAATTTGTCAAAAAATATGTTTTGAGTCTTTTTATTTGCAATACTTTGCATTTTAAGAATCTTGACAGTCATCTTGATTGCCCGAAATTCCAATTTGGTTTAATTGTGCGCTGATTTGATCAATTTTGGCCTTAGGGACCTAATCGCATAAAAATTCTTTGCATTTTAGTCCCTAAAATGCCAATTCTGAAATTAAACTTTTCTGAGAGACACCCATAGAACCCCAAGACCCATACCCTATAGTATTTTACCTATTGAGTCTAATGGGGGGCTCAATTTGAACCAATTCCCCCATTAAGAACGTCAATTTGACAAAAGTCAATTTCAGATCTTGTCTTAGATTTGGGGCTTTTGTATAAATCAAAATCAATTCAGCCCAATTTTACCTTACTTAGGTAAATTCCATGCTATGAAATCCGATTATGGAGTCGATTTCATGATTTTGGGATATTTGGATGCCCGATTTGAACGAAAATCCCGAAATCGGGTTGACTGGGTCGGGTTGACCCAACCCAGTCAACCCATTGACCGAAATGGGCGGAGCAAGAAGAAGGCTCGCTCCTTCTGCTCTTGGCGCACGAACAGAACTGGGCGACGCACAAGAAAAGGCAGTTGAAAAAGAAACGATAAAAAAAAAGAGGATCAGTTGAAGAAGAGGAGGAGAGCTCGCGACGGGCAGAGAAACGGAGCGAGAGAGAGAGCTTTGGGCGCGAGGGCAGAGAGAGAGAGAGACAAAACGAAAGAAGAGGGAGAGAGAGGGTCGTTCGCCATTGAAGAAGCTCGGTGGCCGAGAGCTTCAAAGGCTTGGCTAGCGCATCCAAAGCTTCGCCAAGCCATGCTGTCGCCATCTTCGACTTCGTCTCGACCTTGCGAACGCAATGAACTAGCTCGTTCGTCAGTTCATCGCAGAAACAGGTAAGTCGAGTCTCTAAGCTCGAGCTCGGCCTTTAATGGCAACTTAAGCTAGAGTCGTCCATTCGATGTGATTTCGGTTGCAATCCGTTCGTCTTGCTTCCCTGAGCATTTTTGCTTTTCATTGCATATCATTTCACCGCCTAAATCGTCGAGTCGGCCTCCAATCAAGACGGATCGGTCGCGAGCTCCATAGCTCATTTCGGACCAAACCGAAGCCTCGCGATGGCCGAGTAAGTCTTCTTGAACTCTTATGATGCTTCTTGAAGGATCTGGCAGGTTAGATATCGTCAGAAATGGCTAGGGGGGACTCTCGCCGGAGATTAGCTCCGGCCTAGGATGGTGAATTTGTCAAACTTGGTTCTGCTATGTGAAGCGTGGTATATGTGGAAGAGCTCGGCGAGACGAGTCGTTTGCAGTTTATTTCGCGAATTTTCGTGGTCTGAGCGAGGAGAAAAAGGCCTCCGACGAGGCACCGGCGAAACAGAGCCGGCGCCGGTCGTCTTCCCCGGCGGCCCTGTTGACCAGTCAACGAAAGTTGACTGGTCAACGCCCATGTGGCGCTGACGTGGCGCCCACGTGGCAGCCACGTCAGCGCATTCGGTTAAAACCGAATAACAAAAAAACAAACTTGATCCGACGGTGGTAGACGTGCCACGTGTCGCGATCTCGTTTTTTTGAAAACAAAAATGATTTTCGAAAATAGAAAAATGCTGTGGATCGAACGGTCAGGATTTAATCTTGTCTTTCAATCGTGACCGTCGATTGCTCTGATTAAATCAGACCGTCCGTGCGTCGACATGTGGCACAATCAGAGCCCTCAATTCAAGCTTAGGCGGGAATTCGAATAACTGAGCGGGAAGGTGGAAACGGCGTCGTTTTCGCGCCGGGCCGGGTCCGAGCCGGGCCGGTCGCCGTGGGCCGCGGGCCGGGTCATCCGACCCGGCCCGGATAACATTTTTTAAATAAAAAAAATCGAAAATGATTTTAAAAATAAAAAAAAAAATCAGAAAATGATTTTAAAAATCGAAAAAAAATCGGAAAAATTTCAGAATATCCAAAAAAATGTTAGAAAATGCCAGAAAATTCCAAAAAATGTGGAAAAATTTGTGAAAAATCCTAGACACCCAGAAATCCCCAAAAATCGAGGGTTGACCACAGACAACTGGTCAACCCTATTTTTGGGGTTTCTTATCCAATTTTTCGAGACTTGACGACATTACCCTTTAGGGGTAAGTCGCCTCTGCTGTGCATGCTAGAAAAGGCCGATAATGCCAAGGTGAGAATTAGAGTCGATTAGACGACCAATTCTTAGGTTTGGGTTTTCAAGTCCCGCCTCTTTTCTCAAAATGACGATTTTGCCCTTTAAAGGGAAAATCGTCTTTCTTATCTTAATTGAGTTCTGAAAATTGCTTGAAGTTAGGGTTTGGGTCAGGTGGACGACCAACCCTAACATTTGAGATTTTTAGTTCTCATCTTTGTCCAAAATGACGACTTTACCCCTCCAAGGGTAAAATCACTTGAAAATTCCAGAAAAATCCTGGAAATTCCCGAAAAATAGGAAATGGATTGGATTGATGGCCAATCCTATTTCCACTATCTTTTGACTTCCCAATTTGTCTAAAATGACTTATTTACCCTTTTAAAGGTAAATTTTCCCGAATTATTCAAAATTACGATTCTGCCCCTCATGGGCGAATTATGTCCAAATCACTCTTAAGCCTTGATTGATATTTCTCTAGGCTAATAGGGCCTCATTAGGGATGCCATGCTGATTTCATGTGTTTTATCCGCATGTACTGATTCCTTGATTTGCGCTATTACTTTTAATGATTGTGAGTGATAGGGTAGCTACTCCCATCTGCATGAACTCTTAGATTTATGGTCAATATCTCACTCATCTGTACGAAATCCTAGGATCAGATAAACCATTCAGCTTAGGTACCGAAAGGGCGTCAACTCTGACAGTTGACGTAACTAAGTCCCCGAACCCACTTCTCTGGTTTCCGCATAATCGAATAGACCACTCCCAACTATTCGATAGGGTTTCCGATCGTACCCTCCGTAAAACGATTGGTGGCGACTCCTTGGCATGTACACTCATCACATGTCACTAGACCACACTAAAAGGTCGACTACGTATATCCAGCAGTTGCGATTTGGGTAATGGGCCTTGGGAGAGGCCCGCGTCCTATCAAGCCAGCGATCGGGCGGCCCATTAGCCCGCTCCCGCCTCCGCGCTCGGGAGAGGGTCGCGACAGACTGGCGACTCCGCTGGGGACTTATTCTAAACCAGAATCTTTGGTTACGAATTCTAGAGGACTTGAGCCGATTAAAAAGTTGTTTGGTTTATCTGACATTGTTTTCTGCAGATGCTCTCGAAGGTGAGGTACGTATGCTAACCATTGTGTTAGATATTTTTGCAGATTTGAGAAATAAGGGGTGGAGTGATTGTTGACATCTTTCCTGCAGGTTGGAGTTGGGAATGTATGTTTATTTTTATGCACATACTGAAGCGGTGTTTTGATACAAACTGTTGTGCATGACTTTGCATTGTGATGATCACGACACATCGCACACACTGGCGGTCAAACCCCGACTGAAACCACCTCTAGGTTGCCTTAGATAGGGAAGGGATGCGAAAAAGATCTTGTGTTTGATGGCACTTGAGACTTTCGTATTCGTTCCCGCCTACCATCTGCATTGGCGATATCTAGCCCTCTTGGGTAGGTACCCTTGGGGAGGAATCTGCCTCATGTGGATCGTGGGAGCCTGAGCCGTAGATTCCTTACCTGATTTTCGATTTTTAGAGTATACCCCCCACTTGTCTCATGCGCATGTCTATGAGAGGTTGGTATACCTAAAACCAAAAAAAAAAAAAAAAAATCTCGCCGATCACTGTAAGTATGACTTCTCTCTCTACTTGTTCACTTCCTAGTGAAATTTCATGATAGAAAATTCATGGAAATCAACCGAATACCCTGGGTGTTTGAGTTTACAAATGAAAGCTTTTGACAATGAATCTTAGATACAAAGTTGGAACACTTCTAAGCCGTCCCTACGGAATAGATGGTTCATCCAAATTTTCAATCATGGATTAAGATGACATTTCTTTTTGTCTAAAATTCTTCCAATTCAAGATTTTGGGGCATAAAGTTAAGGCCATGTTTGCAATCACATTTTGTAGTAATTTCTTAAAAACAAGGATTACATGATTTTTACAAGAAAAATGTCACAAAACAATCTTTCAAGATTAATGCCCCCATTTGCGTATTAAACGTTTGGAATTAAATGGGTGTTTGATTGATGACCATGGATCGATCTTTTAATGACGTATCCTCTTATCTTGAAATCTTGGCGGACATCAGATGCCCGTAAATAGGGATTATGGGATATGTATTGTCGCCTTGCTTTCATTATAAGAGGCGACCTCATTGAGAGATGTCTTTGCTATGTAAAATGCTAAGTGTGTCTCCTTTCTGACAGGTTATACATGACATACATTTATTGAAGATTCCTTCATCTAATCGCATGCGAGATGTGATCGAACGATGGTAAAACTGTAATCGTTCCAATAAAAACTTCGAGTGTTATACTTGACTTGTTTGGTTATTTCTTTTGCCAACAGGTCAAAACGGCTGAAGGCCAATGATGCGAGGCTTGTTTTCCTTGTAACATGAAAGGAGATGCGTCTTCATCAGGAGCCACCCATGGGGTTTCCAAAATAAGATGAATCGACAATGATGAGCCCAAAACAGGACAACATGAAAAAGGGGCATGCCTGATTTGGATCGACCTCTCTAAGTCGAAAAGGATGTATTCGTTCCAAATTAAATTGATTTGATAATAGGATAACATAGTTATTCACACTTGCAGGTGATTATAAAAAATGAGTGGGGACCGTTAAGGAACATTCCTTCATCTTTGATGCTCAAAATGAGGGAAACTGAACAAATCCTGGGGATAGTAAATCTGTGATCGTTTCAATTAGAGCTTTTTGTGCAACAATTGACGTATTCCTTCCTCATGTCATGTAGGTGAAATAAAATGATTGTGTGAGGTTGACATTTGTCCCATTAAAGAAGATTCAATTGTGGACCCTCAAAACTGGAGGCCAATGTGACATGGCACGATCGCCAATTGAAGCACGTCTCAAGGAGTACAAACACTAGTGTTTCTCACCATGAGATTGATGATCACTCAACCATAAAAGGGTGTATATCGTTCCTCATTTCAATCCTCTCAAGATATGAAATGATCATCTCCTTTTCTATATGTAGGGATGAAGAAAACCGAATGCTTCTTTGCGAAGCAACACTTCAAGGTGTAAATGTACACAAATAGAGATAAATCTATACTTGTGAATCTCGAGTAGTAGGGTGCTTGAGGAATGGCATGAAGTCATGACAAATCGAAAAGACCATGAAGAGATGATCGTTGCCCATCTTTAAATCAAGAGGGAGTACTTGTTTTAATAATTGATTTTCATAATCAAAAGTCAAACATCTTTCTTTCTCTCTAAACAGATTGAAATGCATCAATAGAGCGAAAGTGGCGAAAGATAACCCAACCTCAAGAAGGAGAGTGACAGAACCCAAAAAGGGTCGAGCATCGTGCGACATCAAATGCCGAGACCTTCGGATAATTACGATGAAGTTTTATCCTCTGATGTCTGTTGACACCTGATTTTTGACCATCTATCATTGTGATTTTTTCTTTAAAATTAATTAAAAAATTAAAAATTAAAAATAAAAAATAAAAAAAATATAAAAAAGTCATAAAATCACAAAATCAACTTTGGAAGCCTTGGCTTGACCTTAGGAACCAATTTTGAACAAAAAAGATTTTATGGTATTTTCAAATATTTTTTGGATTTATTTAATTATTAAAAATACCCAAAAAAATATTATTATTATTAAAAATACCCAAAAAAATATTAACTGATTTGGTTTTGATTTCTTATTCAAGTGTGTTACTTTAAACCTTGAAAATTCGGCTCGGGTCAATATGTTCCTTTGCAAATATAAACCCGAACCGAGCAAAAAAATGCCAATCGAGTCTTTTAATTTGTAGATTTTATGGTCTTGACATCGACCACCATCGGCAATATATATATGAATGCCCATTGCTTCTCTTCTTGGAAAAAGGGAACTAGAAAAGATTTAAAAAAAATGAAAAGAAGAGGGAGTGGAAGACAGATTATCTAGGGATGATAATAAAAAGAAGAGACAAGAGGACGTGCAAGGGGATCCAAAGAAAAAAAAAAGAAGAGAACAACAGGGGTCTGATATATTTTTAGAGTTGAACACACCCAGAGAGAGGGGGGGGCACGGACCAAAAGGGAGCTGGCGGCGAAGTGAGCTTCGGCCGTCATCGTCGCACAGTCCCGCAACAGCGACGTCGACGTGGTAGCAATGGAGCTCGGATTCGTGCAAAGGGAGCCACCATGATGGTTCGTGATGGCCGTCGGTTGAGTTTCGGACGAGAGCGAGGAGAGGGAATCACACAGGTTGCATTAGCTCCTTCAATTATCATCGACTCTGTCCGAAGAGGTTAGCTTTTTTTTTCTTTCCCTCTCCTGAGTTCAGTCGCGTCAATTCGGTCACGACATTCACCGGTACGAGAGCTTCGGTTCCTCGGTTTGGCGAGTTTCGAAGCAGGTTCATATGATATTCTTGTCGATATAGTTCCTTTTGTTGAGTTGTTGACATGCTTTGATGGAGTATCCCTCTCTGGCCGTCTAGTTCTCTCCTCCTCCTTCTCCTTACCTCGTCATTTGTCCTTCCCGCTCGTTTTATTCGTTCGTTTGTCGCTCTTGTTGGTTTCGAACCGCGGACGCTCTTTCAAGTGAGCAACCTTTCGGAGAAGTTCGGTCGGACGAGATGGAGTGGCAGTGGTAATCTCAAGCTTCAGCCGAGCTTGTTGTTGATGGTCGTTGGTCCTTGGGGTGGCCACAGGGAGACACTGGAAGTCTTGGCGTGGTTGGTGTCTCGACGCTGAGGTCTTGTTACTTTAAGCAGACCGGAGTTCGCGGTGGCGATCTGGTGGAGCGCGACCAGGCGACGGGGCGTCACCAGTCCCGTCAGACGGGGACGGGCGCGGCATCACGAGCATCCCGAACTCCATGGTTTGCCGCAGGCTCGACGTGTCTGACAAGTGAGTCCAGACGAGTAGGTCCTAGCACCAGTCGTTGGCGCCGGGAGCGGTGGCAGTCGACGAAGCCGGAAGGCGACGGCCACAAACGAGGGCGTGGCGACTTCCCAGCGTCGTCGTTCGGGGAGACGAGCCGACTCGGCATCGGTGACGGGGAGGTCCACGGGAGTATGACCTCACGGTGATCAGGCGGCGGGTTACAAAGGCCGACGGCGACGCAAGCTGACAGGCTCGAGCTCGTCTCTGGCTCCATGCATGGACGTCGCGAGGAAGAAGGTGAACAGGAGCCGTTGGGTCGTGTGGGCTACGAATTGGGCTGGCTGATAGTAAAGAAAGATTGGGCTGGCTGAGAGTAAAGAAAGGTTGGGCCGGCGTAGAGAAAAGAAGTTTGGGCCGAAAGAGTTGAGTTGAACGCTGAGCAGTTGGATTGAGGGCTGGTCTTTGGGCTTTTGGGCCTGGTCTTGCGCGGG
Organism: Rhodomyrtus psidioides; assembly: GCA_021437785.1. Classification (NCBI taxonomy): domain Eukaryota; kingdom Viridiplantae; phylum Streptophyta; class Magnoliopsida; order Myrtales; family Myrtaceae; genus Rhodomyrtus; species Rhodomyrtus psidioides. The sequence continues at coordinate 1,178,165 of JAILYB010000127.1, forward strand.
GCAACCAGGCCCATTTCTGGTGACATATTCTGGGTGGATTCGGACCCGGGTCTATCCGACCCGGATCCAGTCCTCTCCTTTAGATAATAATTAATTATTATTAAATTATTAATAATAAATCAAATAAAAAAATCAATAAAAAAATAGAAAATCAATAAAAAATAGAAAAAAAAAGAAAGACAAAAACATCGGAAAAATTCAGAAAAATTCTAAGAAAATCCCAAAAATGGGAAATGGCCACAATCAACTGGCCATGGAGTATTTTGGGTAATTCGATAACCAAGTCTCCTAAAAATTGACGATTTTGCCCTTCGGACCAATCGTCTCCAGTCTTCCCGTTTTACCCTAGTCTGAAATCATACCTTCTCTAAGCCCTTATGGCTATACTAGGAAGCCGTTGATTTGAATTGGCGTGCATTGATGTGATTTATTTGCGTATTTGATTGCTCTTTCACTTAAATTAATTGTGATTGATAGGAATAGTCTTCCAATTTGCATGAAACCCCGAGTCAAACCCATCTCACCTAAAATCGCGCCTACATGAACTCTTAGCTAGGAAAATCACTCGCGTCAGGTACCGAAAGGGCGTTGGTAATGACACCGACGTAACCAAGTCCCCGAACCCAGAATCTCTGGTTCCGCAGAACTGATCGACCTCTCCCAATCGATCAGTAAGGTTTCCGGTCTACCCTCCAAGAAAGACCGGTGGCGACTCCAAATGCATGCATAAGTTGCACATGCCACCACGACCACACTGAAGGTCGAAAGCGATCTACTCTTATCGTCGAATCCTTTGAAAAATACTCCCGCCGCGATTTGGTATGGGCCTGGGAGGGCCCGCGCCGATCCAAGACCCGCGATCGGTAATCCATTAGCCGCGTCCGCTTCCGGACGGGTCGCGACAGCTGGCGACTCCGCTGGGGACGTTTGTTCTAGAACCTATGGTTCTAGACCTCAAGTGGACTTAGGCCGTAATTAAAACGTTGAGTGATTTTTCTAACCTTGCAGGCGCTCTTGAAGGTGAGGTAAGTCCGCTCATGATATGGGTTATATGTTTTTGCAGATCGGAGAAATAAGGGGTGTAGTCCGTGATTAACATTGTCTTATGCAGGTTGGGCGTAGGAATGTATGTTGTGTGGATGATTTGAAGTGCTGATTGATAAACTGCTATGCATGAATTGCATTGTGATGATCACAACACGTGGACACACACAACCGCGCCTAAAACCCCGGGCGTCGCCTATAGGAACACAATAGAAGGAATTGAAAATGGAATCTCCGTGAGGAAAAACGCGGGGTAATCCACTTTTCAATTCCGCTCGCTTCGAACTATGGATCGAGTCCCAATGCAACGATAGCTGTGCAATGGAATCGGCTCTTTTTAGAACTCGAAGTGGGAACCTTAACCTTAGGTGCCAAACCCTCTGATTTTTAGAAGTTCACCATCACTTGTCTCATGCGCATGTCTTTGAGCGGTTGGTACACCTAAAACCGCATATAAGTCGACGAGTTTGGTTGGTAAGACTCTCTATCCCTCAAATCTATTACAGTTCATATAAATATAGGCATTTCATTCATTGCATTCTGGTGATTTGATTAAATGCCATTTCAAGGATAGATGTGTGTGTTTTTCCCAAACGTCCTTGATAGAAGACGAAGAGGATGATATCCCATGACAAGCACCGAGTGAGCAACAAAGGAGCCTACTATGGACATTATTGAGATATCGTCCAATGAAGATGACGAGTTGGGGCAAGTGATCCGGAAGTCACAGATCGAACTTGGGGCATCCTTAAACGTTAGGATCACATTCCTTTGTTTCATTTTCCATTACTAGTCCTCTTGTATAGGGTTTATTTTTATCGAGTCTTTCTCTATCTCACCCCTTTGAGTGATTGTATTAGGGATCTATTGGCGTACACATTTAGATGGAACTTGGTTGTATTTCTTTTGACTGGTCATGGGAATGTGATGGTGGCATTTTCTCTAATCATCCGAATACTCCCAAGTCAAGTTTATAATTCCTTTAGAGGAAATTAAAATTGGAAATCTTGCACGACCTTTTTGGTCGTATAGGGTAATCCAACCCCAATTTCGCTAGAAGGAATTATACACTTGAATTGGTCCATGCATGTTTTACGTCGCTGGTAATCCGCGATAATTGATCGAGAATATCGGCGTTGTTTTGAATTTAATGACGAGATAGATGTCCAAATTACTCTCGTTCTTAAAACGGCCTTGATTTGGATGCCGTATCTTCAATTAAATTTAAAACACGTTATTGGGCCTCTCACTTTTGAGTAATTCGTTCCTCTCGAAATTGATCAAAAGCGATTATTGTGAATTACATTCCTTTCAATAGTATGCTTTCTTTCGAGGAATATTGATAAAAACTTTTCGCGCAAGATTAAAACCCTTGTAAAAGTTCTTGTCCTTATTAATCATGGGCAAGCATAGGATTGAAAGGGGTTTTTGATTTCTTTTTCAAATTATTCCTTCTGATTCTGTCTTTTTATTTGCAGGTAAAAAATAGGTAATAGAGAGAAATCTTTTCCCGGATAAGTCTGAGGCTATTATTTCATCTGATCATGAGCGAGTTAGAAAATCAGAACACATCTACTCGACTTATTATGGACCAGCTCATCCAAGTCTAAGATGTCCGGATGCTCGAAGAAATGGATCATATAAAAGCTAAAACAAACACGGGGGCTTTCATTCATTCTTGCCCAAACCAGATCATACAATTCATTGGGGTGGAAAAGTAAAGCAGAAGTGAGCCCTAATCAACGACACAAAGGAGCCCAGCTGGCCCTCCAGGTTATGGATGCTTTGTTTATACGCACCACTCCACGTATCATGGTCCGCAAGCCTGAGGTGAAGGCGTTTGCGTTCATCATTGACTGCAACAACCTGAGTCTCGTGATCTTCGGCGACTGCTTCCAAGTCCCGAACAAGTCCATTCTCACGAGTTATATCCTCATTTATGCCGTTGAGCCTTTCTTCCAGCCACTCGCTTCGGTTCCTTAGCAGGGCGTTGCGTCGATCGCGCTCATAGGTAGCCAGAGATAGGGCTAAGTCCTCCACCAGATTCCTCCTCTCGCGTAGCAATGTCGAAACCCGCTCTTTGGCGAACTCAACAGCCTTTTTGTGGCTGTCAACCAGGTAGTCAGCCAGCGCTAGGCGGTCGGACTGATCCTCATAACGGGCTCGCAGGACACGAGCCACGGTAAGTCCCCGGTGAGCAGCGCGGTAGGCCTTCAAAGAGTTTGTAAAGAGCGTTGGAAAAATTCTGTATTCCCTCCCCAGCGCAGTACCCTCGAGGGAGATGATGTCCAGGTCCCCGAACATGACTCGGATTTCATCCTCGGTTTCGGGATGATCAGATATGTGAGCGTAGCCTCGACCCAAGAGGTTATAGAACTCTTCCCATCGAGCCAAAGCTTCGGCTGGGAAAGTGGGAACATGGGAAGAGGCCATTTTCGACGGAGAGGTGTGTAATGGAGCGATTTGAAGATGGAAGCAAATTATATGAGAGCATTAATCCCCCAAACACCAACTCCGCATTTTATAGCGTCTCGAGAGTGGAGAAAAGTTGCAGCAATAATGCTTGTGGAGCCGGGTTAATGTAAAGCGAGGGCTGCTCCTCCCGTGAATCATCAGACATGTCCTGGTCCACAATTTCAGGCCTGACAAATTCGGTCTCGCCATTATTAAAGCGGGGAGGGAGGCGAGCGCAGCTATCGAAGAAGCCGCGAAAGGATTGTGTTGTTCCATCACGCATAAAGCTGGGCGGCGAGTGAACAGCTCTGCCACTTAAAAAGAGAAGACAGTGCTGAACAGGCATGACTATTGAGGAAAAGTGAAAGGCGAGCGCAACTATCGAAGAAGCCGCGAAAGGATTGTGTTGTTCCTTTACGCATAAAGCTGGGTGGCGAGTGAACAGCTCTGCCACTTAAAAAGAGAAGACAGTGCTGAACAGGCATTACTATTGAGGAAAAGTGAAAGGCGAGCGCTACTATCGAAGAAGCCGCGGAAGGATTTGGTTACCCCTTCGTGTCGGAAAGCTGAGCAAGAGGCAAACAGTTCCGTCGTTTCAAAAATAGAACGCTGAACAGACCTAGCTTTCGAGGAAAAGGAGGCAACAAATCGAAAGAGCGAGTATACAAAAGAGAACAGAGAACCCTGAGTGACGAGTTCGTTGAAAGACCTCAAATCCTCTAGAATCAAATTCGACATCAAAGCCATGGAACTCAACATTGCCCGTGACGAACATCGAGATCGCAGTGGTGACGACGGCAGTGGCCACGACGCTCAACCCCGGAAAAGAAAAAGTCGTCAGCGCTACGCTCGGAAAGAAATCCAGGAGCTTGAAGCTTTCTTTGATGAATGCCCTTGCCCAGGCGAGGAACAAAAGATTGAATTGGGCCGGAAGCTGGGAATGAATCCTATGAGAATCCATTTTTGGTTTCAGAATAGACGTTTCAGACTAGGTGTCCAACACAGGCGTAGGGAGATCACGGCCCTAAAAGAGCAGAACCTTCAAATGGAAAACATGTGGTATGAGAAAATCCTCAGTACTATTACCTGCCCTGACTGCGGTGGCCCTACCTCCCTCAGTAAATTGTTCCCCGGTAAGCCTTCTACGAAGATGGAAGGTGCTCATTTATCCCCCTGCTCCCTTGAGCCATCTCCGGTACAATCAGATCCTGCTAATGGCGCGCATGAGCAGATCGATCCTACAGAAATTATACCAGTGTCTTCGGAAGAAGAAGATACGTGTCGTTATGATCGGAGTCACCTCATCGAAGCCCATGAATCTCCTCCACAACAGCTTCCGGTAAGATCAGATACGGTTCAAGAGGAGTTAGAGGTTAGTCGGCAGGCTATCTACGCCACTCTGGACGACGAGAAGAAGAAATTCACTTGGCCCCCGGAGCTTCATCTCAAGTTCTTGGACGCAGTTCGACAGATAGGACTCGACTTCATAGGTCCGACAAACATACTTAGGGTCATGAACGTACCGGGACTTACCAAGCAATTAGTCGCGAATCACCTTGGTTGCTACAGAAGGGCGTTAGGACAGCGTTATGCAGAACTGAATCCGAGCAATAGACTCGGCTGCGAACCCAGCACCCTTATGACAAATGAGGCCCGGTCGAATCTGGACGACTATTGGGGATTTGATCAGGATATCCTTGCGAGTCATTTCAATATTCCTCAAGAGCACGCATCACAAGTGCAACGAGTAAGCACTCCTCCGTCCGAGCAGCAGCTAGTCAGTGTTCATCCTATTGCAGATCAGCCCACCACGCCCAGTGCTCAAGGGTTTGCCCAATCAGAGCATGTGGCTTCAGATGATCTAATGGGAGAATGCTTGGAGCATTCTTATTTCCCTAATCCCCAAGTGGGAGATGCTTGTGGTAGTCAATCGATCAAATCTCCTCTTATAATCCCAGACAAAGATGGAGGTTCCAGTTCGAAGAACCCGTCGGGCGATGCAGCTCAACCTACACATCAATCGTTCGAGGGGTCGGGTGATTTCTTTGATGAAGGACTTGATACCTGGTTCGATCAGTTGGAAGCTATTAAAGGTTGGCAACCATGATCTGCAGTTGGTAATGGCACACCTAAGCTGAGGCCAGACTGGTTAGTCATTGGACATGCCCAAAGAAAGAAGGGGATGTACGCGAGAAGGATGTATCTCCTATTGTAAAGTTCTCATCGGCGCATACGTTTGTTTCTTCAATAGCTAGAGTTGATTTTGCATAATGTTTTTCGCAAGCGTCATCTCGTGTGCATACGGTAATTCCTTGTTATTAAGTTCAAGATAAAATCAGCCCCGACGCGTGAATGCAGAATTGATAGCATGAGTTACTAGCAGAATGGGATCGAGCTCGAAAGTGAAAGATTACTAGCGGCCCCAAACGCAATGGCCGCAAAATCAGGGGCAATCTTTAAGTTTCGAGCAACTACAAATCTATTTCTCACGAGACATGCAAGTCAATCAAATATAAAGCGTCGGGTTGTGAGAATGATGCGTAGTCAATTTGTTGACACAGACGAAAAAGGAGTCGCGTAGATCCGAAAGCAAAAACCTTTCTTGGCTAGCCAACAATGCAGAATGAAAGAGCATATATAAACAAACTCGCATTTATTTCATTCAGCAGGAAAGTTTACAAGTGGATCACTGAGGGGGAGCAGTAAACCCAAAATGAGTTCTGACAAGCATCACAAAAAAGCTTAACTGACTCTCCATGCTATCTATGCCTTGCTTACAACCCACACTCCGGGAATCGAGGTCTACAAGCTTGAAGAAAAGGAGACGACATTTCTCCTTAAGTTCGTTCACCTTGGTGTCATAGTACTCGAACTCAAGCTCTAAGTCATGAGCCAGCACCCTCCCGCGAGCTATATCCATGCTCAGGTCTTCAATCCTTTCCTCCAACCAGGCACACTGGAACCTCAGCACGAAGTTGTGCTGGTCTTGCTCAAAGGCGGTGTCAAAAAGAGCCAGACGCTCCACTAAGTTGTCCCTCTCACGGACCAGCATCGAAACCTGGGCGTGGGCGTATTCAACAGCCCTTTTATGGTTATCGGCCGTCAGCACGGCCAACATCAGGGACTCAGCTCGGTCCTGATAACGGGCTCGCACGATACCAGCCAAAGTGACCTCCCGGCTAGCAACTTCATAAGCCTGCAGGAAATTGTTGAAGAGAGTTGGGAAGATCACGAACTCCCTTTGCAGTTTCGTACCTTCAATACACACAGTATCCAGGGCCGGAATCAAAGTACGAACTTCAACCGCAGCTTCAGGATGATTGTTTATGTAGCCATAACCTCTACCCAAGAGATGGTAAAATCTCTCCCATTGGGTCGAAGTTTCAGTTAAGGCAGCAGGCACAGAGGAGGAATCCATATGCGATGGAATGACGGAGAGGAGAGTGAGAATGTGAAGAGTGTTTGAGAGGCTGAGTCTGATAAGGCTAAAGTGTTAATCTTCTTGACATCGATCTATCACCTTATAAATGCTCGAGTAAACAGGGAGAAGTGGTAATAATATTTTATGTGCAGTAGAGCCAAGCGGGTTTCGTTAATGCATCCCCGATGAGTCACGAATCCACCACCGTCCTGTGATCTCGGGTTTTACGAAACATAATGGCGCCGAAAGGTGGGCAGGTTTGTTACTCTAGAGACTGGGCCAGGGGGACAAGCGTAGTGCTCGACAAAGCGAAATCAACGCAAGAGATCTTCAGGCTCCGTTCACGTAGAAAAGAGCAAAAAAGGACAAAGTGGGAATTACGAAGCCTTGAGAAGAACGCTCGTCAAGTAGCCATCACAAAAGACGAAGTGGGAATTACGAAGCCTTGAGAAGAACGCTCGTCAAGTAGCCATCACAAAAGACGAAGTGGGAATTACGAAGCCTTGAGAAGAGCGCTCGTCAGGTAGCCATCACAAAAGGACGAAGTGGGAATCTCGAAACATTGAGAAGAGCGCTCGTCGGGTAGCCATCACCTTTGATCGAAGAACGGTGATCCGACTCCTTTAACCTCTCAGAATTTGCAGAGGAAGTGAGGATCCAAGGAGGAACAAAGAAAGCTGAGTTAACGGAAAATCAAACAGTGATATTCCGGTCAAAATGTTCAAGGGATTCTGTCATTTACTGGAAGCGCCAGACTTGGAGGTCTCCGAGCTTGAGTTGCTGGAAGAGTTTGAAGATCTCAGGACCGAACCTGACACGAGGGCCATGGAAACCGATCCTTCTAATGATGAAACCCGCGGCTTGGTTAACGAGAACAGTACCCGCGACGGTGATCAGCGTCAGAAAGGGGAATATCTCCAACGCAACACTTCAGGTCAAGTCCATAAACTCGAATTGTTTTTCAGGGAATACCCCTATCCGGACATGGAACAGAAAATCAAAATGGGCCAGGAGATAGGGTGGGAGCCTCGGAAGGTCAAGTGCTGGTTTGAAAACAAACGAACCCGGCTGAAGCAGCAACGCGATCGGCACGAGTTAGCGATTGTAAGGGAGGAAAATGAAAAGCTTCGAATAAAAAACATTCAGTACAAAAAAGCTCTAAGCATCGCTATTTGCCTTGAGTGCGGTAACCCTGTTCCCACGGACGGGGTATTCACTGAAGAGCCAGATCTGGGGGTTTATAATGATCATTTGTTGCAATGCCCTTCGCAACATCTTTCGGAACAGGCGGGTACCGCCGATGATCTACAAGAGGAAACTAGTGCTATAAGGTCAAAGTCGACGCCCATTGTGGAAGGGAACATGCGTCATGACAAGTCGGGTCCGCTCAATGATGAACTCACCATCATGACCAGCCGATCTGAGACCACTAAATCCCCTCCAGAGCAACCTCCAACACGACCAGATTCCGAGAAGAGTAACCGCCAAGTTGCTGACACCACTTCGGCTAGCAAGAAAATAAGATTTCGTTGGACCCCGGAGTTTCATAGCAAATTTGTTGATGCAGTTCAACAGTTAGGGATCAGTTTTGCTTGCCCATTGCGCATACTCGAAATCATGAACGTGCCGGGACTGACTAAAAATATGGTCAAGAATCACCTTTGGCGCTACAAGAAACTACTGAGAGATGGACGAGCGTCGCTAGATCAAGATAGAGGCGGTTCAACACGACCAGATTCCGCGAAGAGTAGCCGCCGAGTTGCCAACCCTACTTCGGCTAGCAAGAAAACAAGGTTTTATTGGACCTCGGAGCTTCATAGCAAATTTGTTGATGCAGTTCAACAGTTAGGGATCAGTTTGGCTCGCCCATCGCGCATACTCAAGATCATGAACATGCCGGAACTGGATAGAAATAAAGTCAGGAACCACCTTTGGTGCTACAAAAGACTACTGAGAGATGGACGAGTGGCGCTAGACCAAGATAGAGGCAGTTCAAGTTTAAACGATGAGCATGGCTGTGATCGCAATCCTCATGCAGCAGGAAGCATCCAATCACCTCTTAACACCGATGGGACTGACAATTACACGGTCGATTGTTCTGGCATCAATCAGAGTACTCCCCTGGGTTATCCTAGTACTCCTCAGGAGTATGTACCGCAATTTCAGCAAATCGGGACTCCCCAGTCTGAGCACCGACTGGCCGTTAATGCTAGTCCTACAGCGGATCTAACATTGGCAGGAGATGCACGTACAATCTTGCGAGACGATTACGGAGATTCCGGCTCGAAGAATCAGGTGGTCCATGACGAAAATGGCAAAAAGATTCCTTCTCCAGTAGTCGACAATACTCAACCTGAGTGTCAGTCGCTCGATGGTTCAGACGATCTCCTTGAAAACATCTATTCTTGGTTCGATCGACTGAATTCCCCCCTGAGTTACCCTGGTACTCCCCAAGAGTATGTACAACAATTTCAGCAGGTATGGACTCCCCAATTTGAGCATCAACCGATCGTTAGTGTCATTCCTACGGCGAATCCAGCATTGGGTACAAACCTACTGGACAACGATGAAAATACCAACTCGAGAAGTGAGGTTGTTCATGTCGAAAGTAGTGTGAGGAACCCATCGCCAACGGTTGAGGATACCCGACTTGGGCGTCAATGGCTTGAAATTTCAAGTGAGTCCCTCAGTGAGCAACTCGGCGTGTGGATCACGCATAAACCGAGGAACCAGGTTGTTCGTGCCGAAAATGGGAGAAGTCCGTCACCAGCAATTAAGGATGCTCAACTTGGACGACTCGAGCGGTCGGACGATCTCCTGAATGAGCAACTCAGCCTATGGGTCAAGCATTTTGGAACAAGTGCATCTTCGCAGTCGTGACCGGTACCGGCGACCGGACATCTGGTTCGAAGCTCGTGTGCTAAATCATTAGAAGGCTCAGGAGAGTGAGAGGTGGATACATCGAATGAATGTGTTACGGATCTCGTTGTAAAGTTCCCGCGGGAACATTTTAATTAACGCTGAAAACTAACCGCTCTGAGTGTCAACATTACCCTTTGAACGTCTTCGAGCCAAGGGCCATGGATTAATCACTTAATCCGTGGAGCAAGTTCCATGAACGATGACTATCACCCGCGGAGCATAATGGGATCTACCCCATTCAGCACGAAATACATTTGGTCACGAAGCCTCCCATTTGGTGATAAACGTGGATAAATCACTCAAGGAGCCATCTGTTCAAATAACAAAACAGACGTTGCCCAACCAGGGGCAGCTGAACCATTGATATTGCAAATATTCCAAGCATGGATAAGCGGATTTGATAGACGTGGTTCATATCAATACGCGACGTCAGAACGGGATGAGAACCAAGAGTAAAGTTGTATCGTCCCAATTTGTCTTCAATTTGGGAATATGAGTTAACACTTGTTATTTATCCTTGATAGGGACTCACCATCAAGGAGGACAGATTTTCACAACCTATGTGCACTCGTAGGGGCACACGACCAAGGGTAAGATGTATCGTTCTAATTTTTTGAAAAAATGCGTGAACGTACAGTAACATGTTTCTTCCATATTTTCAGGGATCTCCAGCCGCGGGGGACAGGTAAGTATCCCTTTCCCCAGTCCATTGAAGATGTTGAATAAAAACTGAGAAGAAAAGAAAAGCTTTCAGAATCTAATGTCTAGAAAAGACATAGAATTCAAAATTCATTGGCTTTCATGTTTTTAAGACAGGAGGTTGTCTGAACATGAATAAGAACATGCATTGTGCATCATAAAATCCCATTGACGGGTAAAATTTTTGGAGAAAACGAAAGAGATTTTTCCAATCAAAAGTTGTTCAAAACTTCCAAAAGGACGTTTTCTCAAAAGACGAGAGGCAAAGCCTAAATCCAAACACGTCCTATGCACACTTGAGAGAGAAGTGGAGCGGATAAGACATCAAAATCTGGACCTACGGAAGTAGGGATTGTTCGCAACAATTACATGGATTGGGACGACGGAGGCATTCGTTTCATATCCCCAAACACTACAGGTGACCATTGACAACCCCTTTGAACGGCGGTTTTCATTCTCAACCCTGTCAAGAACCACCCCACATCGGGGCAAAATGGAGGTGAGTCCAGCAGCATCAGGAGAAAATGGTTAGAAATTTTCTTGCTCGGACTAACATTAATCTTTGTGTGTTGTTTATATGGTAATCCAAGTACCATAGGATGATGAGAAGCATTCATTTCTCTATCCCACACACTGAATCCTTTGCATAGCCAAATTGAGCCTGCAAAATCATTTCATAAACCCGTTGGTGATCATTGCACATTCCAAGACGGATGCAGCATCACTTCAGAAACGAAGGAGTTCAAGACTTAGGGTTTGCAAAAAATCCCTAAGTTAATGCTTAACCTTGTTAGACCTTTGATCATAGGTCTAACACGATCCCATGAAGATGAGAAAAAGTTGGATTTCAAAAATGAATCCACGGCATCGAAAAAAAAAAAAACAAAGTGCCTGGTAAAAGCAAGGCTGATGCTCGTGTAAGTTGTCTGATTGATCCCCAATGAAGCCGGGATGGGCAAAGAGAGAAAAGCCTCTAAAGGAGCCAAATCCAAAAGGCTGCTCCCCGAATGCTATTAAGCACAGAACGAAGACATAGAGAGAGTCGGTCTTTGAATGCAACAAGAGACGCTCTCTAAAGAGCTGGTGCACACCTCAAAATCGATTGCGTACCTCAAAGACTAAAGATGCAGAAAGGAAATGACGGGAGGCAAATCAGCAATGATCACCAATGTCAAACCCGTCACGAGTTCTGGGCCAAAAACAAGCCTTTTTTTTTTCGGTCCCCAATCCTACCAATGTTACAACCCTGAAACAGTCTTCTCTGACTAAGACACTTGGGTTAACATATAGCTTAGCTCGAAGAAGTACGAGCAAAACTATTTCTTTCTCATTTTGCAGGGTTCTTGACTTGTAAACTCGGAGCAGATGGTGAAGACTTTCATTCAATGGCCTCGACTCCAAAGCGGGTCCCCCTTGAAAACCAATAACCAAGCCCAACATTACGGTCCCGTGGAAGACCTCCTGACCGGTCAAAATGTATGCGCTGCGAATGAGCCTAAAACCAAGGCACAGGTCAGTAGGGAATTGAGTGCATCCCCTATAAAAATCATTACCTCAAACCAGGTGAGAAGACCTCCTTATCGAGAAATATTCCAATTGATGTTTTGAACAAACTCTTTTCGAAATTTTCAAACTGTTGATCCAGATTTTCCATGCAAGGGATTTGTGATCACATTTGCATGCTGCAAGAATGCTTTGGACAACCTCCAACATCAAAATGCACATCTCATGACTAAAACTTAAGTCATAAAATTTTGTCAATTGGACAATTGCTGTCTTCTCAAAGATTACCAATATTTTCTTGGGAAAGAGAAACCCTTTTAAAAAAAAAAAAATCATCAAGCGGTCCTCGCATGACGTGGAGAACCTTCGTCCTAGGATCCCTTTTCAAAAATATCAAACAGTCTCATCGGACGTAGAGAACCCTCGTCTCGGGACCTCTTTTAAACAAAATCAAGCAGTCTCATCGGACGTGGAGAACCCTCGTCATGAGACCCCTTTTCAAAACAATCAATGGTAGACACCGCCTGAAGGGTCAAATCAAGGTAGAAACCGCCTAAAGGGTCAATCAATGGTAGACACCGCCTGAAGGGTCAACACAAGGTAGAAACCGCCTGAAGGGTCAAGCCAAGGTAGATACCGCCTGAAGGGTCAAACCAAGGTAGATACCGCCTGAAGGGTCAACACATGGTGGAAACCGCCCAAAGGGTCACATATGGTAGAAACCGCCATAAGGGTCAATTCATTGGTAGAAACCGCCATAAGGGTCAATTCATTGGTAAGTACCGCCATAAGCATCGACACAAAGGTCCGATCCACCATACGGATCAAATCCTTGGCAAATCCCAGGGCGTGGGATGCGCCTTCCTTAGATTCCTAGCCGTTAGGAATCCCCATAATGGTATGACCTACCATACAGGTCAGAACTTAATCTCCCTAGGATATTCTGAATGACGAATCCTAGGTATCCTCTTGAAAGTCGTCTTAACCGGCAGCATCCGACAGGTGAGCTTCAGGTAAGCCTCTCTCACTTCGGCCCATGTTCAAATTGTTAGAGCGAGCATGAGATTAATTGGAGCTTTTATCAGAGCCTTAAGGATCCGATGTCATAGCATTTCTTCTCTCATTTTCCCAATTGAGTCGGTTAGGAATCAGGTGCCATGTTATCTTTGAGAGAAACTTCTACGAGATTCCTCTCAAAGAGGGGCAGCTGTTGACACCTGATTTTTGACCATCTATCATTGTGATTTTTTCTTTAAAATTAATTAAAAAATTAAAAATTAAAAATAAAAAATATAAAAATATAAAAAAAGTCATAAAATCACAAAATCAACTTTGGAAGCCTTGGCTTGACCTTAGGAACCAATTTTGAACAAAAAAGATTTTATGGTATTTTCAAATATTTTTTGGATTTATTTAATTATTAAAAATACCCAAAAAAATATTATTATTATTAAAAATACCCAAAAAAATATTAACTGATTTGGTTTTGATTTCTTATTCAAGTGTGTTACTTTAAACCTTGAAAATTCGGCTCGGGTCAATATGTTCCTTTGCAAATATAAACCCGAACCGAGCAAAAAAATGCCAATCGAGTCTTTTAATTTGTAGATTTTATGGTCTTGACATCGACCACCATCGGCAATATATATATGAATGCCCATTGCTTCTCTTCTTGGAAAAAGGGAACTGGAAAAGATTTAAAAAAAAATGAAAAGAAGAGGGAGTGGAAGACAGATTATCTAGGGATGATAATAAAAAGAAGAGACAAGAGGACGTGCAAGGGGATCCAAAGAAAAAAAGAAGAAGAGAACAACAGGGGTCTGATATATTTTTAGAGTTGAACACACCCAGAGAGAGGGGGGGCACGGACCAAAAGGGAGCTGGCGGCGAAGTGAGCTTCGGCCGTCATCGTCGCACAGTCCCGCAACAGCGACGTCGACGTGGTAGCAATGGAGCTCGGATTCGTGCAAAGGGAGCCACCATGATGGTTCGTGATGGCCGTCGGTTGAGTTTCGGACGAGAGCGAGGAGAGGGAATCACACAGGTTGCATTAGCTCCTTCAATTATCATCGACTCTGTCCGAAGAGGTTAGCTTTTTTTTTCTTTCCCTCTCCTGAGTTCAGTCGCGTCAATTCGGTCACGACATTCACCGGTACGAGAGCTTCGGTTCCTCGGTTTGGCGAGTTTCGAAGCAGGTTCATATGATATTCTTGTCGATATAGTTCCTTTTGTTGAGTTGTTGACATGCTTTGATGGAGTATCCCTCTCTGGCCGTCCAGTTCTCTCCTCCTCCTTCTCCTTACCTCGTCATTTGTCCTTCCCGCTCGTTTTATTCGTTCGTTTGTCGCTCTTGTTGGTTTCGAACCGCGGACGCTCTTTCAAGTGAGCAACCTTTCGGAGAAGTTCGGTCGGACGAGATGGAGTGGCAGTGGTAATCTCAAGCTTCAGCCGAGCTTGTTGTTGATGGTCGTTGGTCCTTGGGGTGGCCACAGGGAGACACTGGAAGTCTTGGCGTGGTTGGTGTCTCGACGCTGAGGTCTTGTTACTTTAAGCAGACCGGAGATCGCGGTGGCGATCTGGTGGAGCGCGACCAGGCGACGGGGCGTCACCAGTCCCGTCAGATGGGGACGGGCGCGGCATCACGAGCATCCCGAACTCCATGGTTTGCCGCAGGCTCGACGTGTCTGACAAGTGAGTCCAGACGAGTAGGTCCTAGCACCAGTCGTTGGCGCCGGGAGCAGTGGCAGTCGACGAAGCCGGAAGGCGACGGCCACAAACGAGGGCGTGGCGACTTCCCAGCGTCGTCGTTCGGGGAGACGAGCCGACTCGGCATCGGTGACGGGGAGGTCCACGGGAGTATGACCTCACGGTGATCAGGCGGCGGGTTACAAAGGCCGACGGCGACGCAAGCTGACAGGCTCGAGCTCGTCTCTGGCTCCATGCATGGACGTCGCGAGGAAGAAGGTGAACAGGAGCCGTTGGGTCGTGTGGGCTACGAATTGGGCTGGCTGATAGTAAAGAAAGATTGGGCTGGCTGAGAGTAAAGAAAGGTTGGGCCGGCGTAGAGAAAAGAAGTTTGGGCCGAAAGAGTTGAGTTGAAGGCTGAGCAGTTGGATTGAGGGCTGGTCTTTGGGCTTTTGGGCCTGGTCTTGCGCGGGGCAACCAGGCCCATTTCTGGTGACATATTCTGGGTGGATTCGGACCCGGGTCTATCCGACCCGGATCCAGTCCTCTCCTTTAGATAATAATTAATTATTATTAAATTATTAATAATAAATCAAATAAAAAATCAATAAAAAAATAGAAAATCAATAAAAAAATAGAAAAAAAGAAAGAAAGACAAAAACATCGGAAAAATTCAGAAAAATTCTAAGAAAATCCCAAAAATGGGAAATGGCCACAATCAACTGGCCATGGAGTATTTTGGGTAATTCGATAACCAAGTCTCCTAAAAATTGACGATTTTGCCCTTCGGACCAATCGTCTCCAGTCTTCCCGTTTTACCCTAGTCTGAAATCATACCTTCTCTAAGCCCTTATGGCTATACTAGGAAGCCGTTGATTTGAATTGGCGTGCATTGATGTGATTTATTTGCGTATTTGATTGCTCTTTCACTTAAATTAATTGTGATTGATAGGAATAGTCTTCCAATTTGCATGAAACCCCGAGTCAAACCCATCTCACCTAAAATCGCGCCTGCATGAACTCTTAGCTAGGAAAATCACTCGCGTCAGGTACCGAAAGGGCGTTGGTAATGACACTGACGTAACCAAGTCCCCGAACCCAGAATCTCTGGTTCCGCAGAACTGATCGACCTCTCCCAATCGATCAGTAAGGTTTCCGGTCTACCCTCCAAGAAAGACCGGTGGCGACTCCAAATGCATGCATAAGTTGCACATGCCACCACGACCACACTGAAGGTCGAAAGCGATCTACTCTTATCGTCGAATCCTTTGAAAAATACTCCCGCCGCGATTTGGTATGGGCCTGGGAGGGCCCGCGCCGATCCAAGACCCGCGATCGGTAATCCATTAGCCGCGTCCGCTTCCGGACGGGTCGCGACAATGTCACAAAAAGGAGTAAATTGTCCCTTATTCTGATTCCATTTCATACAAATGACTGAGGTGTTTCTCTTTCATATACAGAGAACGTTAGTTTGAGACAGGTGTCAGAAAAGATTGAAGAATGTCAAACGCCAAAATTACCTGACATGGAAGTGATTGACTCAACCAACAAGGAAGGCGTTAGCGTGATACAATGGAGCTTCATATGGCTAAATCAGCTAACTCAAGGTGGAATATTCAGTTGCTGGGGGCAAATCATTTCCCTACCCAGAAAGCATGCCGAAGTCAAAGACATCAGATTTGCCATGGTGATACGTGGGGCAAGTTCCTGAAACAATAGTTATCACTCATGGAACGTAATGGAATGAAATCCATAGCAACAACGCTTCCAAGAAGAACAATGTCGAGTCATCCCTCTTGGTAGAAAAGGACGTATCGTTCCTAAATAAGTTTCAATCAGATGTGGAAATAATATTTCCTATCTTTTTCCTCTCAGGTGATGAACAGAGTCAAGACACCCAAGAAGCAACGACTTCAAATGGCAGAACATGGGGTCAAGGCAAAAGAATCCAGATGAAAGGGAAATGCCAAGACCCAAGGAACGAAGGGGAAATATCAAATAGTTCAATGGCAACTATGATGGCTGATATTAAGGCAATGCCGGAAGCCTCCTAAGCCAGACAGACAGTAGTTCCTAAACAACTCAAATCCATCTCTTGCACCCGATATAGCCGATAAAGAAACGACGGGAAATACTCAACGGGCGGAGGAGGATATCCGTGAGCCGAACACCCCGTCGCAACAAAAAGCGTCCCCTATTGTTATCAACCTTGAGAATGAGGAAAAAGGGGAAGCAGACCGTAAAAATCAAGGTGGAGGCTAAGAGATCAGCCAAGATTAAAGAATGTTTAAGCAGCCAGGGCTATGAGTTGGCCCGTTTCGACAAGATATCTCCATTCGCTGAGGTGGAGATCCCTCCAGACTACAAGGAACGGGACTTCATGAGGAAGTATAATGGGACAGGCTGTCCACGCGCTCACTTCAAATATTACTTGCGCAAGATGGCGCACTATTCGGATTATATTCCACTACTAATGAACACGTTCCAAGAGAGTTTGGCTGGCGCCGCTCTGGCTTGGTTCATTGAATTGGACCTGGATGATTATGACGGGTGGAAAGATCTTGCAGAGGACTTCCTCAGACAGTATAGGTTCAACACAACTACAGCCCCGACGAGGGAAGACCTTCTACAAACCTCAGAGGCAAGAGGTGAGTTGATCATAACAAACGCCCAGAGATGGCGAGCTTTGACGACCCAAATAAAGCCGTCAATCCCAAACGACGAGCTGATTAATTTGTTCCTGAAAGCACTCCTCTACGAATACCTCGACAAGTTAAACGCCTCGGGACGTCAGACCGTCGTACATTTGATAAAGGTGGCTGAAAGGTTCGAATGAGCCTTAAAGAGAAAGGAGGCCATATGAAACTCTTATCAGACAGCAGTATCCCCTGAAAAAGGATAAAGAGGCTAGGCTCGACATAGCGTTCATACCAGACCCCCACAAACCTAAGGTGCTTAACAGTTCTAATCAGACCAAAGGAGGATCGTCGTGGTCGGCACCAAAAGGGCAAAAAGCCTAGAAGAAGGCAACCTCAAAAGCAGTTCTCTCAGCTCCCGAGGCCTTTATCCAAGCTACTCCCGATACTGCTAGAACAACACTTGGTGGCAAAAGAACCACCCAGGACGATAATTGCTATATCCTTAAGTTAAAGATAAGGAAAACCGCCTCCAGTTGAAGATGGACATGTCTAAGCTGACCGACCTTCTGGCGGCCGCTTCATCATACCCAAAAGTAGGAGAGATCTCCGCTGACGTAAAGAGACTATGTATCGCAAAGATGAGGAACTTGGGGATAATGTCCGATACTACCGATAAAGAATTCGAAGGAGTCGAAGCTTCTCTATCTTTGGAAGGAAGCCACTTCGTGATCAAAACTGAACGGGGTAGCACCTGGGACATCCCGTACAAGAATCTGGTAGACAATCTTGGGCCGGTCACTTAATCAGAAGAAGAATTCGAAGAGGACAAACTGAAAGCCAAGAGGTGAAGTCTAGCAGATCGCAGATTCATGGCTAACGCACCTGAAATAGGTGAAATTGTAGACAGCCTGGGTTAGGACTTTGGAGGGTACAACTTTAAAGTGGAGTACTCTGCTCCCCCTAGCTGCTATCAGATAATGGAAGATATCATATCAGACGGATGGGGATGCATGGATGATCCCGTTCAACCTGAAAAGGCATTTTTCAAAAGAACCTGAGTCATCCTTGACCAAGTAAGGGTTACTAAGCTTGGCACAAAGCAATATGCTGAAACAAAGAGATCAAAGAATCAACAGCAGGGTTTAGCTGAAAGAGAATACCCGAGATCTGCCACATCAGCAGTGTTAGGTGACGATGACCGACATTGACGATTGAGAGACGAAATCTCCTCAAGGGACTTTGACAACACTGTGTCAATGATTGAAACCACTACGACTATGGTAATTAAACTGGAAGAGCTTGACAGCTTGAGTAAGGTAGAAGATTGCCTAGTCAAGCCTATTTTGATTCGATTGCCGGAAGAGGAAGAAGACGGCACAGCTGAACCAGAGACGTCTTATCAGAGGACAGTGACCATACAAATCCCTCCAGTAGAAAAGTACGATCCTAAGGCAGTCCATTGGGACAATAGGACGGAGGAAGAAGATGAGGATGAAGGTTATGCATCTATCCAAAGAGAATGAAGGCCTTTGAGGAATCAACGCCTCCTTCTTCAGAAAAACCGGTTACTGTTAATTTGGGGGATACTGAGAATATCAAAGAAGTCAAGATCGGTGGACATTTATCCCGAGATAAAAGACTCAAGTTCACAGAATTACTAAGAAGGTCGTTAAGATGTCATGCGACAAATTCCAAAGATGTCGAGCTACCAAAAGGTAGATAAAAGTGATCGAAGATTCAGATGGTTGAGATAAATAACCAGAACCAGCAAAAAAGGTTCATTAGGGCAAACCCCTCCTTTCCTGTCAAGAGACCAAGCTGGGGGTAAGATGCTCGTGTGCCACCAAGATAGCATATTGGAGCAAGTTATCAAGCCCAGAGACGACAAATGTCAAGACATGCCCTACTGGGGCAGAGCAACCGAAAGAGATGATTTCCTCGATCAACGGAAATGCAAACACCTCAAAGGGAGTATCGCGTTCCTTGGTGATTTATGTAAAGTTAAACATGGATGAATACTCATTGCTTCATGTACAGGTACAAAGACCTCTTCAAATAGGATTGAAAACCGTCAAATGATATGAAAAATGCTAAGGCATTTGGCCACGGTAAACGTCGCCCAACTGGGGCAAATGGATTGTTGATGTTATCAACACCTTCAAGCATGGATGGAGAGATTCGACGAATGTCGTCCATATCAGCATACAATATTGGAATGGACTCAATCAAGAGATAAATGTCGACAATCGACAAAAGAAGGGTAGTTGGGTGTCGTATCCAATTTACTCCTTTTTCTTGCATTTGCTAATGCAAAATCATTTCTTTCTGTGGCAGAATACGCCATTAGGACATTATCAAGGGTCCAACAAAGAGGAGAACATCACAAGGATGGTCACAAGTGACAAAGATGCATGAAGCAAACGACTTTCTCAAGCATTGGAATGATGACACTTCAAAGGTGAAAAGTAGAGTGAAGATCCAAGTAAGAGATAATCCAAACTGGATAAGGGATCGCATGAAAATGCAAAAATGAATAGAACCATTTGACTGGGGCAAACATTACCTAGCCATGACAAGTCATGCCTAACTGGGGCAAACAGATCATCTACGTGACTGAAGGAAAAAGTGGCATTCCATTCCCAGCAGGATCAATGAACGTGATAGAAGAGTCGTTCACATCAGAGTTAAACCTCAAGATACAAACTTGAGTGAAGGGTGACTCTGTGTCGTTCTAATTTGGTCCTCAATGATCTTTCTCCTAATATGAATTTTCCCTAATTTCAACAGAAAATTATTGGCATTCAAAAGGACTCAGAGGGAAAGAACTCACCGACTCAACTTCAGGGCGAGATGATCTTTGGAGATAACAACTTCGGAAGTCAAGCATTCAAGAAATGAACTTTGGCTATAAGATCGAGTGGAGAGTAAAAAGTATCGCTTCCACACTACATGCTTTAACATACATCTTGATGAGAATTTATTTTTCCTTGAATAAGGAACTTTGAAGAATGACATGGGGCACGTTCCAAAGATGAATGAAGCCATCAAGCAGGATTCATTGCCCCAATCAGATGAAGGCGTCATCGCCATAGGTTAAAATGGCTGATTTATGTAATCTGCGCATTGGCGTTCAGATGAGAATGCATAATCAAGAAGACCTAACGTCGTGGTGGTCAGGTGCACATCCTTTCTCTTCAAAGACTGAGAGTTTTAAGAAATTTTAGAACTCTTAACCACCCTGTGTTGTTAAGAAAAATGCAGATTTTCATGAATCTATCCACTTCCATTGGAGTGCATGATCAAGGGTAAGGTGTATCGTTCTAATTTTCTGAAATTCGAGAGCATACACTGACATATTTCTTTTATGTTTTTCAGGAATCCCTAGCCGCGCTGGGTAGGTAAGTATTCCTTTCCCAATCTTGTAGGTTTTTAAGACTGTCAGAATCCTTACTTCTAGAATTTGAAGGCTTCTTGGAATCTAGCATGCATTCAAATCTCATGTCTAGAAAGACGCAAAATTCTCACAGTCATGTCATTGGCATTCATGTTTAAACTTGGAGGTTATCTGAACATGATTGAAATATACATTGTACCTCATAAATCCCCTTGGAGGGTAAGTTTTGGAGAAAGCAAAATGAACTTTTCCAACAAGAGTTGTTTAGAACTGTTTAAAAGGATGTTTCCTCAGACAAGAGGCAAGCCTGGTCCAAACACGTCCCATACACACTTAAGAGATAAGTGGAGTGGTAAGGATAGCGAGACCTTGACCTACGGACGTAAGGGTTATTCGCAGTGATTACATGGATTGAGACGACGGAGGCATTCGTTTCTCTATCATAAACACTACAGGTGACCATTGATAACCCTTTGAACGACGATTTCATTCTATACCCCTGTCAAGAACCACCCCACAATGGGGCAAACTGGAGGTACGTCCAGCGGTATCAGGAGATAAATGGTTAGAAGTTCTCTTGCTCAGACTTGCATCAATCTTCGTGTGTTGCTTGTCATTTTAACTTCTATGGTAATTCAGGTGCTTTAGGATGACGAAAAGCATTCGTTTCTCTATCCTATACACTTTTACCCTTTGTACAGCCCAGTTGAGCCTATACGTTCATTTCACAAACCCGTTGGTGATCATTGCATATTCCAAGACGGAAGCGACGTCCCTTCAAGAGCGGAAGAGTTCAAAACACAGGATTTGTGAAAAAATTCATAGATTAATGTTTGAGTGCTGAGATTCAAGTTGTACATCTAGCACACTCATTTGAAAATTCTGATCCCCAAAAGAAAAGAAAAGGTGGGATCTCGACAAAAGACGAGAAAAAGAAAAAAGAGAAAAAAATCAGATCCTGGGCATCAAGAAAAAGCAAAGTGCCTGGTAAAAGCAAGGCCAATGCCCATCCAAATACTTGTACACTTGTGAATCAGGTATTTGATCTTGTAAATGCCAAAAGATGGCATGATAC